>NC_069484.1:6343968-6480469 GCF_026875155.1 Cherax quadricarinatus | reverse complement strand
GGCCTGGGGGGGATTGAGTGCTTAGGCAGCTCCCATTTCTTCTCTTGGATAAGTGAATTAAAGTACAGTATTGCATATGCATGTGATTCGGGATTTCTTGCTACTGTTATTGGTGTGCACCTTGTCCTCTGGCTCTGCTAAGTAGATGACATCTTTGCTCTTTGGCCTCATCACTCTGGTCTCCTCCAACCATTTCTCAATGCCCTTAACAATCTTGCTCCTTCCATTAAGTTTAAACCTGAATGGGAATCTCACTCTTTGCTTCCTTTCCTTGATGTACAGTAGACCTTTATATAATACGGTAGTTAAGTTCCTGAAAATGCCGTCTAAGGTAAATCGATGTTAGATAAACTGAAGAATTTATGGGAAAAATAGGGTTATGTTCCTTGAAGCCACAAAAAAAGCCAAACTTTTTCGTAGACCTCTAGATCTTACAAAAATAAGAGTGAATATGTAATTGTAGTTCATTGTGATATATTATGTTGTTTTTACTGCTTAAGACTAAAAATGCAACAGAAATAATAGATTTCTTATTTTAAATTGGGGTTGCTGGTGTTTTTGGATGATTCTGAAGAGAATGGAGAGTTATGCTGTGGCCCTACTGATCTGAGGTGGATGGTTGATGTTCTATTACTAAAGTTCATGATTGTACTGGAGTGTGCGTAAATTCTGTAATGGATCTCTGTGCTATTTTACACTGCAGTACATTATACAGGTGATGGTAAGGCATCACCTACTCTAGACACTGTTTGAGAGCACTGCTTTTAGATTTGTCAGGGATCTCTTCAATTAAAAAGCCTAATTTTAAGTCAGTCAAGTCAGCCAGTCAGTCAGTAAGTCAGTCAGTAAATCAGTCAAGTAAGTCAGTAAATCAGTTTATTCAGGTAGTTGTGATCTAAGTGTCATTCTTTTCAGTCGGTGAAGAGATCACAATACTTCACGAACATACAAGCTAGCTCTGAGAAGAGAGTCGTATGATTTGTGTATGCATGGAGGGCTGGGCCTGGCCATTGTCTCTGCAGTCGTTGCTCCAAATTTTCTCCCCGCCGACAAACGTGGGCGGGGAAAAAACAAAGAGTCATATAAAATTATGTTGCAATTTTTCAACAGTGTAATAAGCAAAACTTTCTTTCAACACACCGGCCGTATCCCACCAAGGCAGAGTGGCCCAAAAAGAAAAACGAAAGTTTCTCTTAAATTTAGTAATTTATTCGGGAGAAGGGGTTACTAGCCCCTTGCTCCCGGCATTTTAGTTGCCTCTTACAACACGCATGGCTTACGGAGGAAGAATTCTGTTCCACTTCCCATGGAGATAAGAGGAAATAAACAAGAACAAGAACTAGAAAGAAAATAGAAGAATACCTAGAGGGGTGTGTATATATATGCTTGTACATGTATGTATAGTGTGACCTAAGTGCAAGTAGAAGTAACAAGACATAACCTGAAATCTTACATGTTTTGAGACAGACAAAAGACACCAACAATCCTACCATCATGTAAAACAATTACAGGTTTTCGTTGTACACTCACTTGGCAGGACGGTAGTACCTACCTGGGCGGTTGCTGTTTACCAACCTACTACCTAGGTAATTCAAGAATTATGTGGGTTAAAGATGGGGTGTGAGAAGTAGGCTATAGCAAGTGTTTATGCACATGGGAGTGAAAGGTGTGTAGATGAGAGACCAATTTTGGGAGAGTTTAACTGAATACTTAACCATTTCAGGGTTTCGGCCGTACTAGTATGGCTTACGAGCCAGGGTTTTTGACGTACTAATACGCCTAAATTCTAGCGCCCTCAAATCTAGTGAGAGAAAGCTGGTAGGCCTACATATGAAAGAATGGGTCCATGTGGTCAGTGTGCGCAGTATAAAAAAAATCCTGCAGCACACAGTGCGTAATGAGAAAAAAAAAGTTGACCGTGTTTTTGGATTAAAACAGCGGCTTTGCACTGCATTTTCATATGGTATTTATTGTTGTATTCTAGTTTTCCTGGTCTCATTTTATAGAATGGAAGACATATTACAGAAATTGAGATGATTTTGACTGGTTTTACAAAGAAAAGTACTTTGAAATTGAGCTCAAAGTAGCAGAAATGTTAGATTTTTACCAAAGTTCGAAAGTAAGCAAATCATGCTATGCGTCCAATACACATTAACTGGTGAGTCTGATATTCTTTCACAAGTACGCTGATATTATTTATACCATTTTTGCAATAATACAGTAGTCTGCATAACAGTAAATCTTCTATTTTTTTGTGAGAAAAATTCAAAGTGGAACGCAAAAGAATGTAAGAGGGGCATGGAGACGTGACTGATGAACAGAGGAAATGTTATTTTAGTGCCAGGAATATCTTTTTTTGTTTATTCTGGACCCTATTCGGAAATTGGCATCTTTTGAAATTTGTGTGAAATTGGCAAAATTCCTAAATTTTGACCACTGTCTTGGATAGTTGAAATCGGTAAATGGGTGGTTTCTTGTACTCATTCGATAGACAAAATGGAGTTCTATCGAAATAGTTATGATTTTTGTCGACAAGTTCACTCATTTGGCTGAAAATATGGCTCAAAGTGGGGAAAATCGCCAATGCATAAACATCATCGAGGCCACTAACTTCGTGAGAGCATAATTGCATAAGTTTTCAATCAAATTTCATACTTTTGATGTCATTATGATCGGGAAAAGATTATCTTTTCATAAGAAAATATATATATTTTTTTTTTTTTTGAAATTTGGCCGACCCTGAGAACAAGTCTCTGAGAGGGCCTGTTGACCCTGAAAGGGTTAAGGAATTTTGAACCCAATAAGAAAATTAATTGCTATAAGGGGACTTATTAATAATAACTTTAAGAAAGAGAAGCTAATTAATATACAAGCTATGAAATTGGGTGCAGTGATGGCAATTTGCTAGACTATGTATTAGTAGGTTAAATGTTTATGGGTAGATTACTTGACATATGTTATTTAGTGGTAGCTACAGTAAGAGTAAGAGGTAGCTGGAGTATAAGGAGAATAGAATTGGTAAAAAAAAAGTGAACATAAATGAACTATCAAGATAAGATGGGAAGCTAGAAGTAAATATTGGGAGAAAGGTGAGCTAGAAAGAGTACAGGCAATGAGGAGGTTGAAGAGGTATTGAGTAGATTTACTAAAGAATCCAGTGCTAGAGTGCACTGCATAAGTTTGGTGGTATAAGTGGGTAGGTGCAGGTGGGAAAAGAACTGATTAGCAAAATGTTGAGGTGAAATGGGTGGTGAGGGAGAAAAAGTTAGCATACAAGGGACTTTTGCTGTGCAAAAATGAAACACATATACAATGGAACATCTACGAGTTTAATCCGTTCCTTGACCTTGCTCGCATCTCAATTTGCTCGTCTGTTGAGTCAGTTTTCCTCATTTAAATAATTGAAATGGAATTAATTCGTTCCAGTGGAATTCCAGGCATGACAAAATACTTCAATATTACCCTAATATTAACTCTGTGGCTTATTTATTTATCACAATTCATCTAATACAACATAATAAACAATATTAACCCATTGACTGTCGCAACCCCCAATCCTGAGGTGTCTCCTGGTGTCGAAAAATTTCAAAAAAAAAAATTATTTATTCCTATGAAATGATAGAGAATCTTTTCTCGATTGTACTGATACCAAAAAAAAAGCAAAATTTGATGGAAAACTGACGGAATTATGCTCTCGCAAAGTTAGCAACCTCGGCGATATTTACAAATCGGCGATTTCGCGCACTTTGAGCCCTATTTTCGGCTAATTCCATTGTTCCAGTCGACCAAACTCATAGCTATTTCTTTAGAACTCCATTTTTTCTATCGACTGAGTACAAGAAACTGCCTATTTACCAATTTCAACTACCCAATAACATGGTCAGAAATTTGCAATTTGGCCAGTTTCATGAAAATTAAAAAATATGACAATTTCAAAATAAGGTCCAGAATGAACAATGCAGACATTTCTGGCTCTAAAGTAACATTTTCTTTGTTCATCAGTCACATCTCCAGGCCCCTCTGATATTACGCTTGCTTTCTATTTTGAATTTTTATTCAAACAAAAAATAGAAGATTTACTATTATGCAGACTACTGCAATATTGTAATAATTGTATAAATAACATCAACCCATTCATGACTGCATATTAGAATGGCTAGTTGGACATTTATTGGACAATGACATCATTTGTTTACTTTTGAACATCGGCAAAAATCAAACATTTCCCCTAATTTGAGCACTATTTACAGGTTCTTTTTATAGTAAAATCAATCAAAATCACCTCTATTTCTATAATATGTTTTCCATTCTATCAAATGAGACCAAGAAAACGAGAATACAATCATAAATACTATATGAAAATAGACCACAAAGTCGGCATTTTAATTAAAAAAAAACGGTGTTTTTTTTTCTCATTATGCACTGCGTGCTGCAGGATTCTTTTTATATGGTGCACACTGACCACACACACCCATTCTCTCACATGTGGGCCTACCAGCTTTCTCCTCCTTGATTTGAAGCCGCTAGAATTTGTGAGTATGTATACATCAAACACGGTACCTCGTAAGACGTATATATACAGCCGTGACAGTCAAAGGGTTAATAACATAGAAGCATGATATATACACTAGACTGAAATATTACATATGTGAGTAGTGGTAGTGGAGGCGGCGGCATAGCGGCCATTGTTGTTGAGGTGTATAGGGCCACCACAGTGGCCCTATACACCCCTACCCCTGACTACATACCTTCCCAGAAAACAGAGTGTTGTAAGGCAAACTCTGTTAGATCACTACGTACAGTGGAGTTTACCTGGAGAGAGTTCCGGGGGTCAACGCCCCCGTGGCCCGGTCTGTGACCAGGCCTCCTGGTGGACCAGAGCCTGATCAACCAGGCTGTTACTGCTGGCTGCACGCAAACCAACGTACGAGCCACAGCCCGGCTGGTCAGGAACCGACTTTAGGTGCTTGTCCAGTGCCAGCTTGAAGACTGCCAGGGGTCTGTTGGTAATCCCCTTATGTATACTGGGAGGCAGTTGAACAGTCTCGGGCCCCTGACACTTATTGTATGGTCTCTTAACGTGCTAGTGACACCCCTGCTTTTCATTGGGGGGATGTTGCATCGTCTGCCAAGTCTTTTGCTTTCATAGTGAGTGATTTTTGTGTGCAAGTTCGGTACTAGTCCCTCTAGGATTTTCCAGGTGTATATAATCATGTATCTCTACCGCCTGCATTCCAGGGAATACAGGTTTAGGAACCTCAAGCGCTCCCAGTAATTGAGGTGTTTTATCTCTGTTATGCGCCCCGTGAATGTTCTCTGTACATTTTCTAGGTCAGCAATTTTCACCTGCCTTGAAAGGTGCTGTTAGTGTGCAGCAATATTCCAGCCTAGATAGAACAAGTGACCTGAAGAGTGTCATCATGGGCTTAGCCTCCCTAGTTTTGAAGGTTCTCATTATCCATCCTGTCATTTTTCTAGCAGACGCGATTGATACAATGTTATGGTCCTTGAAGGTGAGATCCTCCGACATGATCACTCCCAGGTCTTTGACGTTGGTATTTCGCTCTATTTTGTGGCCAGAATTTGTTTTGTACTCTGATGAAGATTTAATTTCCTCGTGTTTACCATATTTGAGTAATTGAAATTTCTCATCGTTGAACTTCATATTGTTTTCTGCAGCCCACTGAAAGATTTGGTTGATGTCCGCCTGGAGCCTTGCAGTGTCTGCAGTGGAAGACACTGTCATGCAGATTCGGGTGTCATCTGCAAAGGAAGACACGGTGCTGTTGCTGACATCCTTGTCTATGTCAGATATGAGGATGAGGAACAAGATGGGAGCGAGTACTGTGCCTTGTGGAACGGAGCTTTTCACCGTAGCTGTCTCGGACTTTACTCTGTTGACGACTACTCTCTGTGTTCTGTTAGTGAGGAAATTATAGATCCATCGACCGACTTTTCCTGTTAGTCCTTATTTCCTGTTATTCCATTTTGTGCGCTATTACGCCATGGTCACACTTGTCGAAGGCTTTTGCAAAGTCTGTATATATTACATCTGCATTCTTTTTGTCTTCTAGTGCATCTAGGACCTTGTCGTAGTGATCCAATAGTTGAGACAGACAGGAGCGACCTGTTCTAAACCCATGTTGCCCTGGGTTGTGTAACTGATGGGTTTCTAGATGGGTGGTTATCTTGCCCTTGACTTACGAGATTAATCCGTTCTGTGACCTCATAACTCAATTTACTCATATGTCAAATAAATTTTCCTCATTTAAATTAATTGAAAAGCGATTAATCCATTCCTGCACTCTGGAGACAAGACAAAATACAGTGGACCCCCGGTTAACGATATTTTTTCACTCCAGAAGTATGGTCAGGTGCCAGTACTGACCGAATTTGTTCCCATAAGAAATATTGTGAAGTAGATTAGTCCATTTCAGACCCCCAAACATACTCGTACAAATGCACTTACATAAATACACTTACATAATTGGTCGCATTCGGAGGTAATCGTTATGCGGGGGTCCACTGTATGACTAATATAAACTGTACGGCTTATTTATCTCTCACAATTCATCTAATATGACATAATAAACAATATAATTAACACAGAAACATGATACATTCACTAGAATGAATAAAATAGGCTCTAATATGGTGACAGAGGCAGCGGCGGAAGCCTCCGCCATTTCCGATCTAACTTTGGCTATAGTATCTTCCCATGCTCTTATTGTAAGAGAAAATGGAGTATTTGTGAGGCTAATTGCAGAAATATTGTATATAAAAACACAATAAATCATAATACACTAAAGAATGTAAAGAAATGTTAAACTGTTTGTGTAAAGTGTATATGTACTTACACATTTGGAGCAGAGATGGTGGGGGATGTTGAGGGTGGGGGAGGTTGAGGCTGCGGCGTATGATATCAGTGGCCCTGTGAACCTCCAACAACAACAGTGTTTTGTTTTATCGCTGAACATAACTGATATAATTTGTTTTTTTAACCCTTTCAGGGTTGGTGCCGTACTAGTACGGCTTGCACGCCAGGGTTGGTGCCATACTAGTATGGCTTGCACGCCAGGGTTGGTGCCGTACTAGTATGCATAAATTCTAGCGCTTTCAACTCTAGTGAGAGAAAGCTGGTAGGCCTGCATATGAAAGAATGGGTCTATGTGGACAGTGTGCACAGGATAAAAAAAAATCCTGCAGCACACAGTGCATAATGAGAAAAAAAAACTCTGATCTTGTTTTGGGTTTAAAACAGCGACTTTGCAGTGTATTTTCGTATGCTATTTATGGTTGTATTCTAGTTTTCATGGTCTCGTTTGATAGTATGAAAGACATATTACAGAAATTGAGATGATTTTGACTGGTTTTAAAATGAAAAGTACACCTACCATCCGACTTACGACCGAGTTCGGTTCCGAGAAACCGGTCGTAAGTCGAAATGGTCGTAAGTCGAACTTTACTACTGAATATCAACAAAACATTTTTGTAATGACTTTATTTTATTGTTTTATTTTGGTATTTCATGTTTTACTTTACTCTTTATGGTGTTAGTACAGGTCCGCCATCACAAACCCGGCAATCAGTTATTGGGTTTTCCTTCAGTTATTTGGCACTAATTTTGGCTAGCATAATTTTCAAATTTCCAGGGTCGCCACACCAACCTGCTGGTACTGTTTGGTGGCGCTACTTGCTGCATAAGTCATTCCAATTTCTTTTTCTCCATTTATTGTTTTAACCTGCTTACTTTTACCCCTAGCCAGGGTTTCCCAATGAATAAAAGAATGCTTCTCATTATTTTAAACCCACCTACACAGCACATTATCCATTAAAGATAGGTGGCTTTGAAGCCACTGCCGGTTGCCATGAGCTCGTCTCATGTTTGCGGAGAATATGCTTTTATTATTACACTAATATCAACACTACAGCTTGTTTCCTATCACAATTGATCTAATATGACATAAGAAAACAATAAAAATTTAAACATAAAACATGTTAATACTCCAGAATGAATAACATTGCCATAACACCGAGCAGTTCGACAGAGTTATGAAGAGGATATGGTAAACAAATCCCATTCTCCTATCCTTGTCTTGGTGGCTTATATTAGAGAAAACGGAGTATACCCACAGTATATACACTCGTACTCCCCATAAACACGAAACAAAAAAGTTTTTTCTCTCTATAGATTATCGCACATAGCAGCATATGTGTAGAGACCTAGGATAACCCCAGAAAAGTTAACGTGGCTTATTTTTAGTACCGGCTGGATTAGCCATATATGATTTTTGGGTAAATATTCGATTCCCAGCCAAGGTAAAAAACATTAGGTGTGTTTCTTTACACCTGTTGTCTTGTTTACCCATCAGAAAAATGGGTACTTGGGTGTTGTCGACTAGTGTGGGTTTTATCCTGGGATACTGACCCTAATTTTCTTGAAATACTGCATAAAAAGTGCCTTTCTTTTCATTTAGTATGTCATGTATTGTAGATAGTGACCCTCGTATTGTAGATAGTCTTATGACCTCGTGTAGTAGATAGTCTTTTTAGTATGATAAAAAGATGTTATCTTCATTATAGAATAATAAGAAAATTTATAACTTTTATTATAATAATAAGGTAAAGAACCCCAATGGAAATAAGTCACTCTGTCTGACTTTTTTGGGGTTATCCTAGGTTTCTACACATATGCTTCTATGTATGTTTAAATTTTATGGGAACTGTATTTGTGTATACCTGAATAAACTTACTTACTGATGTCAGCTAGGCCTGTATACCTTATTCATGTGCGTGTAGTAAATAAAGATATTATTTTATTATTATTATTATTATTATTATTTATTTTATTATTATTATTATATTATTTTCTCAGTTGTTTTTTGGGTTACTTATTCAAATTTGGGCAATGTATGATGGAAAGATACTTCTTCCGTACACCCAAAAAAGAAAGAAATCAGACCATAATAGCGGAGTTCACTTCTCAGCCATTAGCGGCATTAGCGGTATTTTTGTATGGTTGTTATGGTTATATTTCATTTTTTCGGTCTCATTGATAGAATGAAAGATATATTACAAAAAAAGATATGATTTGGGTTGCTTTCATGACAAAAAGTGCTTGAAATTGCTCTCACAGTAGCGAAAATTTTTCTATTCTTTAGCGAAGCTCAAGAGTAAAGAAATGATGTCACTGTCCAATACCTGTCCGCCTGCCCGTCCAAATTCCCGTACGGAGTCAAGAATGGATTGACATTATTTATACAATTATTACAAAAATGCAGTAGTCTGCATAACAATAATCTTTTATTTTTTTTTTGTGAATAAAAATTCCAAATGGTAAGAAAGAGTAATATAAGAGGGGCCCGTAAACCATGACCAATGAACAGAGAAAATGTTATTTTAGTGCCCGGAAAGTTACATTGTTTATTCTGGATCTATTTTGAAATTGGATCTGTTGAAATTTGTGTGAAATCGGCCAAATTGCCAATTTCTGACCACTTCATTGGGTAGTTGAAATAAGTGAATGGGCGGTTTCTTGTATTCAGTTGTCAGACTAGAAGTAAATAAGTTTATTCAGGTATACACAAATACAGTTACATAGATTATCATACATAGCGGTGTATGTATAGAGAACCTAGGATAACCCAGAAAAGTCAAAGCGACTTATTTCCAGTACCTGGCTTGGGTTTGCCATATGTGATTTTTGGTAAATATATTTTTTTTTCTCGGTTGTTTGTTGGGCTATCTCATTGAAACTTGGGCAATGTATGATGGAAAGATGCTTCTTAACGTACACCAAAAATAAAAATGACGTACGATAAATAAGGGAGTTCACTTCTCAGCCATTAGCCACCTCTTTGCAGTATATTTTCGTATGGTTTTTATGGTTGTATTCTGATTTTTTTGGACTCATTTGATATAATGGAAGATATATTACAGAAATAGACATGATTTTGATTGCTTTCATGACGAAAAGTACCTTGAAATTGAGCTCAAAGTAGCGGAAATGTTCGATTTTTGCCGATGTTCAATGAACTGTGTAAGTCAAGTTGGTTAATTTTATTAAGTGTATTCTAACTTAACCACTCTGTAATTCGGCAAACTCAGTAATCCGGCACACTACAGGTCCCAATGATGCCGGATTTGTGATGGAGGACCTGTACTGTATTTTATACTGTAAGGTTTAGGATAAACACTTTGTACAACACAAATACAGTGGACCCCCGGTTTACGATCAGCTCCCAATGCGACCAATTATGTAAGTGTATTTATGTAAGTGCGTTTGTATGTGTATGTTTGGGGGTCTGAAATGGACTAATCTAATTCACAATATTCCTTATGGGAACAAATTCGGTCAGTACTGGCACCTGAACATACTTCTGGAATGAAATAATATCGTAAACCGGGGGTTCACTGTAGTTGTTTATTTCCCAGAAATTTGGCATAAAAAACACGGTCGTAAATCGAGTGGTAGTAATTCGAGCAGATCGTAAGTCGGATGCTAGGTGTACCTTGAAATTGAGCTCAAAGTAGCAGAAATGTTCGATTTTTACCAAAGTTCAAAAGTAAACAAATCATAAATAACAAAAAAAGGCACTATACCGTGACTGGAACGATACACAAATAACCCGCACATAAAAGAGAGAAGCTTACGATGACGTTTCGGTCCGACTTGGACCATTTACAAAGTGACTTTGTAAATGGTCCAAGTCGGACCGAAACGTCGTCGTAAGCTTCTCTCTTTTATGTGCGGGTTATTTGTGTAAACAAATCATGCTAAGCGTCCAATACACATCAACTGGTGAGTCTAATATTCTTTCACAAGTGCGCTGATATTATTTATATCATTTCTACACGAATGCAGTAGTCTGCATAACAGTAAATCTTCTATTTTTGTGAGAAAAAAAATTCAAAATGGAAAGCAAAAATAATGTAAAAGGGGGGTGGGGACGTGACTAATAAACAGAGGAAAAGGGTTTTTTTAGTGCCAGGAATGTCTTTCTTGTTTATTCTGGACCCTATTTGGAAATTGGCATCTTTTGAAATCTATGTGAAATTGGCAAAATTGCTAAATTCTGACCACTGTATTGGATAGTTGAAATCGGTAAATGGGTGGTGTCTTGTACTCATTTGATAGAAAAAATGGAGTTCTAGCTAAATAGGTATAATTTTTGTCGACTAGTACACTGGAATTGGCCAAAAATAGGGCTCAAAGTGGGCAAAATCGCCGATGCGTAAACATCGTCAAGACCGCTAACTTCGTGAGAGCATAATTCCGTAAGTTTTCCATCAAATTTCATACTTTTGGTGTCATTATGATTGGGAAAAGATTGTCTGTCTTTTCATTAGAATTTTTTTTTTTTTTTGAAATTTGGGCGACCCTGAGAACAAGTCTCTGAGAGGGCCTGTGGACTCTGAAAGGGTTAAAGAGTGTTGCAATGATTGGTGACAGCACTTGCAATGCTTTTTTGTACATAAAGGGTGGTAAGGTATTTAAATCTCCTGTCTTGTTTTGTAGTGTGTTGATAATTAGCGAGACTTCTGTTGGGTTAGTCAAAGCTAGGAACAGTGTGTTCATGTAGTTGCCAGTGAGGTAGTCATTGGGTGGGGTATTTGAGCTTGGGATTTTATTGGCAAGGTTTTTTCCTGTGGTGGAGAAGAAATCATTGAGTCTGTTTGCTGTTTCAGTTGGTGGGAGTTGGGGTTCATCCTGTTTTGTTAGTTGAATTGCACTATTTCGTGATATCTTTTTTGTTCCTAGAATTTCTGATAGGGTTTTTCCAGGTCTTTTTTATATCACCTTTTAAGTTGGATAATCTGTTCTCATAATACAATTTTTTTACCCTTCTTATCGGGTTGGTTTAGGATACGAGAAAGGTTTTTTTTTTTGGTCCGGGTTTGTGCCCCATTCTGTACATTTTTCGTAAGGTGCTTTGTATTTATGGATTTGGGAACGGTGTTACCCAGGGACTGTTCATCTCTTTACTGCATCTGTTTAGTTTTTTTTAAGGGCAGTGCTTATATAGAGATATTGGGGCTTTTTTAGAAAATTTTTAATACATTTGTCAATACTGATAGATTTCAGCTCAGTTGCCCGTCAATGTTTGTCACTGCTGTTTGTAAGTCATTAATGACTGCCCATTTTAATCTGAAAGTGACTTTTTGTAGTGTCTTGGGGGAATTTTCCTAATATTTGAAAGGGAAAGGGAGGGTATGGGCTGTGGTATTATCGTATTTTGCCTAATCTTAAGGGGGATATGGGTTGTCCAGATGTGGCTAGTAGGGAAACACTAGTCTCTGTAACCTTGTAAGGGTTTTGTTACTGGGGGAGCAACAACATTACTCAAGTGTTTGTGAATTCAGTAACGGGGGTCCTGTCTTGCGGAGATTTATAGTGAAGTCACCTGAGAGTAGTAATGATCTTTATTCATGCATGATCATTAAACAACTCCCTAGGTTTCCACTAAAATGGCTAAAGTTTGACTGTGGTACTCTTAGATTTATCACTGGAAGGTTTTTGAATTTTTTGGGTTGAATTACTATTATATATTTCCCCCTGTTTTCCCCTTGTGTTTAAAGTGATACTTTTATTGGTCAGCATAACACTGTGCCACCCCCTTGTTGATCTGGTCAAAAATTGGTTGGCTGTGTAACCGGGAAAGGGAAGACACTGTAAAACGGTTTTGGCTAGTTTCAGGAGATAAGATGGGGCTACTGGCATGCAGGGAATTAGTAATGCTAAGGTCATCGTAATGTTTGCTTTAAAAACTGATATTGTTTAAAGACAGTTATGTTGTTGTTGGCTCTGAGAAGTGCCTTTGATTGTTCTGCTGTGTAGTAATTACAGTTACTGTTTGATTCATTTAAGTCATTCAATAAGAGGTTGGTATCAGGATCAATGCTTGTAATCATAAGATTTATAGTGAATCTATAGTTAGAGTTAAGTATAAGACAAAGTAAATATTCTAAAGCTAAAAAATAGCACCTGAATTATTTTAACAAATGTAAAAATATGAGCTAAGGTAGTTTTTTAAAGCTAAAATAAAGGAGACAATATAAAAGGAACTAAAATAATTTGTGGTGAGCAAATAAAGTGATGATCAAATAAAGGGGCTTGGGAATATAATTGTAGGTAGTTCTTTAAAGTTAAAATGAAGAAGACAATATAAAAGGGACTAATATAAGTTGTGGTGAACAATAAAGTGGTAATCAAATAAATGAGCTTTGAAATAATGGCAAAATAGTGAACTTATTACGCTTTAGCACCTGAGAATAGCACCTTGATTATTTTAACAATTGTGAATATATGAACTAAGGTTGTTATATAAAACTAAAATAAAGGAGAAAATATATAAGGGACTAAATTAAGTAATGGTAAACAAAGTTAAATGAGCAGATAGTCACTATGTTATAATATTGATTTGGGAGTAAGATCTGATTTGTAATATATAATAAGTTGAACAATTAATTGCACTATAAAAAGTAAAAAAAAATATGAGGTAGTTGGTACTAGGTAACAAAAGATAGTTTTGGGACTCACACAATAATGTAATTGGAATATACACTAATTGCACACACAATATAAAAGGGACTAAAAAAGTAGTGGTAAGCAAAATTAAATGGACAGGTAGCAACCATGAATAACATTAATTTGGAGTAAGATTTGACTTGCAACACAAAATTATGAGAAATTAATAGCAATTAAAAAGAAGTAAAAAATATTTGAGGTAGCTGGTATTAGCTAGTAAAAGAAGAAAAAAAATAATAATGCACAAAAATATAATAGTAACGTACACTATATGCACCACACGTATATATGTATTAAGGGCACTTATCTAATCTGTTACAGAAATGTCAGCTTTTCTAAGGAAGGTAGAGAAATCATGTTCATTTGAGATGGTATATTGTTGTCCTGTTGATGTTTTCCTTACTAGTATTTTCCCATCTCGCGTGAAACACTGATGTATTTTGTTTTCCTGTTTAAGCTTTCTCAACCTGAACAGAAGCTTTTGACGTTTTCTCATTGAACACTCATTGATGAACACCTCATTTTCCATTGTAATTGCTGATTTAATTAAGTCCTTTCTTTTATCATATGAATGAAGTCTGATCATGATACTGTGTTTTCTACCTTGTTTTCCTAGCAAACATGTTTCTTTGATATCATTGTTTTGCATGATAACTTTTATGTGGTCCTGTATTATCCTGATAGCAGTTTCTTTGCACTGTTCTTGTGCTATGTCACTAGGAATGTGAGGGCTGTTTATTATAACTGCATCAGACAACTGATCTTGTTCAGTTTTGTCGTCTTGGAAATCAAGGTATTCATTCAGTCGAGTGTGTATGTTCTGATTCCAGTCCTTGATTGCTTCTTCAACCTTCATATTTAGAGTTGTTATTTGCTCAGTGTGACTGGCTATAGCTGTTTTCAGAGTATTTTCTGTGTCAGCACTTCCCGATGTAATCCTCTCTTCAAGGTTTTGGATCTTGTTCTCGAGGTTGGTTATCTTGGATTCTTGTCACGCAAGTGTTGCTTTAATATCTTTGATTTCACTTTCTAGAGCGACGATGTAGTCCCTGATATTGTCAGGAATAATCATACCTGAGTTATCATGGGTGAATCCTTTGAAGGGAGTGGAATTGGAGGGGGAGTCTTCCTGCTGGGTAGACAAGTTGAGTTCTAGGGTCCTTGGTGTTATTCTTTTCTTACTGCTGTTGTTTCTCCTGCGATATCCTTTCATAGTATCACTAGAGTAGATACTGTGTAGCTATGGCTGAGAAGGCATAATTTCCCTGAGCTTGGGTTAAGTGATTGGCAGCGGAGACAGTGTTTGGGTTAGCAGGGCTGTCTTCCATAGATTTTCTATTTTGTCAAGATTTGGGTTACATTCTTAGTACAGTGGACCCCCGCATAACGATTACCTCCGAATGCGACCAATTATGTAAGTGTATTTATGTAAGTGCGTTTGTACGTGTATGTTTGGGGGTCTGAAATGGACTAATCTACTTCACAATATTTCTTATGGGAACAAATTCGGTCAGTACTGGCACCTGAACATACTTCTGGAGTGAAAAAATATTGTTACCCTGGGGTCCACTGTATTCTTGGACCATTTTGTGGTCTACGTGGGTTCATGTAGTTGTACCTTCAATTAGGCCATCACAAGGTTTGATGAGCGATGGTTTCTTGAAGAATAAGAGCTGCTAGGATACCGCTGCTGCGGTATCCTAATAATAATAATAATTATTATTATTATAACAACGAATGCCGCCAACTCGGTGCACTGTTTACCTCGCTGTGGGAGCAGTTATCTCATGCTTTGCTTACATTTTTGACAGTCATTTGGCCAAATTTTGTGTATCTAAGCATGGGTCCTAAGAAAGTAAGTGTAAAGGACAATGCTGAGAAGAAAAAGAGGATGATTTCCATGGAATTTAAGTATGAAATCATAGATAAGCAAGCGAGGTGTCCAGGTTTTGCGTTGCTGGGGAGGCAGGGGAAACTGGCTTGTAACTCAAATGTTGGCTCGTAACTCAGAGCAAAAAATCGACCTAGGGACGGCTTGTATCTCAAAAAAACTCATACGTTGGGACACTTGTAAGTCAAGGTTCCACTGTACATAGTTTCATAAGGAAAATAATAATAATAATAATAATAATAATATTATTAATAATAATAATAATAATAATAATAATAATAATAATAATATTAATAATAATAATAATAATAATACAGTGGACCCTCGACCAGCGATAGCATCGATTAACGATAAATCTGACTAGCGATACATTTTATCGCAAAAATTTTGCCTCGATTAGCGCTAAAAAACTCGACCAACACAATTCCTTCCATCTGAGACGCGTCCACTTCTGGCCAGTGTTTACAAGCCAGCCAGCCACCGCGGTCGCTCCCAAGTATACAATCGGAACATTTCATATTATCACAGCCTTTTTAGTGATTGCACCTGCAATATAAGTCGCCATGGGCCCCAAGAAAGCTTCTAGTGCCAACTCTACAGCGAAAAGGGTGAGAATTACTATGGAAATGAAGAAAGAGATCATTGCTAAGTATGAAAGCGGAGTGCATGTCTCCGAGCTGGCCAGGCTGTACACAAAACCCCAATCAACCATCGCTACTATTGTGGCCAAGAAAACGGCAATCAAGGAAGCTGTTCTTGCCAAAGGTGCAACTATGTTTTCGAAACTGAGATCACAAGTGATAGAAGATGTTGAGAGACTGTTATTGGTATGGATAAACGAAAAACAGATAGCAGGAGATAGCATCTCTCAAGCGATCATATGTGAAAAGGCTAGGAAGTTGCATGACGATTTAATTAGAAAAATGCCAGCAACTAGTGGTGATGTGAGTGAATTTAAGGCCAGCAAAGGTTGGTTTGAGAGATTTAAGAATCATAGTGGCATACAAAGTGTGATAAGGCATGGTGAGGCTGCCAGTTTGGACCAAAAAGCAGCCGAAAAATATGTGGAAGAATTCAAGGAGTACATAGACAGTGAAGGACTGAAACCTGAACAAGTGTTTAATGGTGACACTGACAATGTTGTGAAACACGTTAGGAATGTCATAAAGGAACGGGAGGTACAGGCCTCTATGGGCAGATATGTTGTGCGACAGAGGTCCAGTGACTCTCAAGCTGGTCCTAGTGGCATTAAAAGAAGGGAAGTAACCCCGAAAAAGGACTTGCCACCTCAAGTCCTAATGGAAGGGGATTCCCCTTCTAAACACTAAGACCATCAACACACTCCCCTCTTCCCATCCCATCTATCATCACCAGATCTTCAATAAAGGTAAGTGTCATGTAACTGTGCATGTCTTCTTCAGTTTGTGTGTATTAAAATTAATATTTCATGTGTTAAAATTTTTTTTTTTCAATACTTTTGGGTGTCTTGCACGGATTAATTTGATTTCCATTATTTCTTATGGGGAAAATTAACTTGACTAATGATTATTTTGACTAACGATGAGCTCTCAGGAACGAATTAATAGCGTTAGTCGAGCGTCCACTGTATTAATAATAATAATAATATGTAATGTAAAGAAATTATGTAGTAATACAACATTTACCTTGGATATGGAGAAGAGATGCTGGGCACAGCAAGCGTCATTACATAGCTCCAACGCATTATTATTATTAATTAGTACGTACATATTCTTATGGTGATACTCGTGCTTCCTATTTGGAATTTTTATTCGCACAAAAAATAGAAGATTTACTGTTATGCAAACTACTGCATTATTGTAATAATTTTATAAATAATGTTAACCCATTCATGACTGCGTATGAGACTGGTCGGGTGGACACGTATTGGATGGTGAAGTCATTTATTTACTCTTGAACATCGCCAAAGAATCAAACATTTCCGCTACTTTGAGCTCAATTTCAAGGTACTTTTTTTTGTGAAAGCAATCAAAATCATATCTATTTCTGTAATATATCTTCTGTTCTATCAAATAAGACAAAAAACGAGACTACAACCATCAAAACCATACGAAAATATACCGCTAAGGGGCGGCTAATGGCTGAGAAGTGAACTCCGTTATTTATGGTCCGATTTCTTTCAATTTTATAGTGTATATTAAGAAGCATCTTTCCATCATACATTACCCAAGTTTCATTAAGATAGTCCAACAAACAAATGAGATCCACTTCCCTAGATCAAGAGCAAGGGCCCCTCACCAGTGTCAAGGAACCTCCCTTGAGACCCACTCGCATCTTGAAATTTTGCTCGCATCTGGAAACAAAAAATCACACCAAGCGACTGCTCGTATCTTGAAAAACTCTCATGTTGGGTCACTCGTATGTAGAGGTTCCACTGTATAGGGCAGAATATTTTTATTTTTTTTTTATTAACTCTTTGAGGGTCCAGACCCCTAATCTGAAAATTCCCCACAGGGTCCAAGAATTTAAAAAAAAAATTCTTATTTTTTCTTATGAAATTGTAGAGAATCTTTTTCTGAATGTAATAAAACAAAAAGTATGAAATTTGATAAAAAAATGACGAAATTACGCTCTCGCGAATTTTGCTGTGTCAACGATATTTACACATTAGCCATTTTGCCCACTTTGAATCCTATTTTTGGCCAGTTACGTTGTTCCATTAGACCAGATTCTTAGCTACTTAGATATTCTGTGTTCCATTTTATCTATTGAGCACAAGAAATCATCCAATCAACTATTTCAATGACTCGTTAAAGTGATCAGAAATTGGTAATTAGGCCAATTTCTCACTTAAGTTCAAAATATTCCAATTTCAAAATTTTTTTTTTTTTTTTATTATTATCACACCGGCCGATTCCCACCAAGGCAGGGTGGCCCGAAAAAGAAAAACTTTCACCATCATTCACTCCATCACTGTCTTGCCAGAAGGGTGCTTTACACTACAGTTTTTAAACTGCAACATTAACACCCCTCCTTCAGAGTGCAGGCACTGTACTTCCCATCTCCAGGACTCAAGTCCGGCCTGCCGGTTTCCCTGAATCCCTTCATAAATGTTACTTTGCTCACACTCCAACAGCACGTCAAGTATTAAAAACCATTTGTCTCCATTCACTCCTATCAAACACGCTCACGCATGCCTGCTGAAAGTCCAAGCCCCTCGCACACAAAACCTCCTTTACCCCTCCCTCCAACCCTTCCTAGGCCGACCCCTACCCCGCCTTCCTTCCACTACAGACTGATACACTCTTGAAGTCATTCTGTTTCGCTCCATTCTCTCTACATGTCCGAACCACCTCAACAACCCTTCCTCAGCCCTCTGGACAACAGTTTTGGTAATCCCGCACCTCCTCCTAACTTCCAAACTACGAATTCTCTGCATTATATTCACACCACACATTGCCCTCAGACATGACATCTCCACTGCCTCCAGCCTTCTCCTCGCTGCAACATTCATCACCCACGCTTCACACCCATATAAGAGCGTTGGTAAAACTATACTCTCATACATTCCCCTCTTTGCCTCCAAGGACAAAGTTCTTTGTCTCCACAGACTCCTAAGTGCACCACTCACTCTTTTTCCCTCATCAATTCTATGATTCACCTCATCTTTCATAGACCCATCCGCTGACACGTCCACTCCCAAATATCTGAATACGTTCACCTCCTCCATACTCTCTCCCTCCAATCTGATATTCAATCTTTCATCACCTAATCTTTTTGTTATCCTCATAACCTTACTCTTTCCTGTATTCACCTTTAATTTTCTTCTTTTGCACACCCTACCAAAATTCATCCACCAATCTCTGCAACTTCTCTTCAGAATCTCCCAAGAGCACAGTGTCATCGGCAAAGAGCAGCTGTGACAACTCCCACTTTGTGTGTGATTCTTTATCTTTTAACTCCACGCCTCTTGCCAAGACCCTCGCATTTACTTCTCTTACAACCCCATCTAAAAATATATTAAACAACCACGGTGACATCACACATCCTTGTCTAAGGCCTACTTTTACTGGGAAAAAATTTCCCTCTTTCCTACATACTCTAACTTGAGCCTCACTATCCTCGTAAAAACTCTTCACTGCTTTCAGTAACCTACCTCCTACACCATACACTTGCAACATCTGCCACATTGCCCCCCTTATCCACCCTGTCATACGCCTTTTCCAAATCCATAAATGCCACAAAGACCTCTTTAGCCTTATCTAAATACTGTTCACTTATATGTTTCACTGTAAACACCTGGTCCACACACCCCCTACCTTTCCTAAAGCCTCCTTGTTCATCTGCTATCCTATTCTCCGTCTTACTCTTAATTCTTTCAATTATAACTCTACCATACACTTTACCAGGTACACTCAACAGACTTATCCCCTATAATTTTTGCACTCTCTTTTATCCCCTTTGCCTTTATACAAAGGAACTATGCATGCTCTCTGCCAATCCCTAGGTACCTTACCCTCTTCCATACATTTATTAAATAATTGCACCAACCACTCCAAAAACTATATCCCCACCTGCTTTTAACATTTCTATCTTTATCCCATCAATCCCGGCTGCCTTACCCCTTTCATTTTACCTACTGCCTCACGAACTTCCCCCACACTCACAACTGGCTCTTCCTCACTCCCACAAGATGTTATTCCTCCTTGCCCTATACACGAAATCACAGCTTCCCTATCTTCATCAACATTTAAAAAATTCCTCAAAATATTCCTTCCATCTTCCCAATAACCTCTACCTCTCCATTTAATAACTCTCCTCTCCTATTTTTAACTGACAAATCCATTTGTTCTCTAGGCTTTCTTAACTTGTTAATCTCACTCCAAAACTTTTTCTTATTTTCAACAAAATTTGTTGATAACATCTCACCCACTCTCTCATTTGCTCTCTTTTTACATTGCTTCACCACTCTCTTAACTTCTCTCTTTTTCTCCATATACTCTTCCCTCCTTGCATCACTTCTACTTTGTAAAAACTTCTCATATGCTAACTTTTTCTCCCTTACTACTCTCTTTACATCATCATTCCCCCAATCGCTCCTCTTCCCTCCTGCACCCACTTTCCTGTAACCACAAACTTCTGCTGAACACTCTAACACTACATTTTTTAAACCTACCCCATACCTCTTCGACCCCATTGCCTATGCTCTCATTAGCCCATCTATCCTCCAATAGCTGTTTATATCTTACCCTAACTGCCTCCTCTTTTAGTTTATAAACCTTCACCTCTCTCTTCCCTGATGCTTCTATTCTCCTTGTATCCCATCTACCTTTTACTCTCAGTGTAGCTACAACTAGAAAGTGATCTGATATATCTGTGGCCCCTCTATAAACATGTACATCCTGAAGTCTACTCAACAGTCTTTTATCTACCAATACATAATCCAACAAACTACTGTCATTTCGCCCTACATCATATCGTGTATACTTATTTATCCTCTTTTTCTTAAAATATATGTATTACCTATAACTAAACCCCTTTCTATACAAAGTTCAATCAAAGGGCTCCCATTATCATTTACACCTGGCACCCCAAACTTACCTACCACACCCTCTCTAAAAGTTTCTCCTACTTTAGCATTCAAGTCCCCTACCACAATTACTCTCTCACTTGGTTCAAAGGCTCCTATACATTCACTTAACATCTCCCAAAATCTCTCTCTCTCCTCTGCATTCCTCTCTTCTCCAGGTGCATACACGCTTATTATGACCCACTTCTCGCATCCAACCTTTACTTTAATCCACATAATTCTTGAATTTACACATTCATATTCTCTTTTCTCCTTCCATAACTGATCATTTAACATTACTGCTACCCCTTCCTTTGCTCTAACTCTCTCAGATACTCCAGATTTAATCCCATTTATTTCCCCCCACTGAAACTCTCCTACCCCCTTCAGCTTTGTTTCGCTTAGGGCCAGGACATCCAACTTCTTTTCATTCATAACATCAGCAATCATCTGTTTCTTGTCATCCGCACTACATCCACGCACATTTAAGCAACCCAGTTTTATAAAGTTTTTCTTCTTCTCTTTTTAGTAATTGTATACAGGAGAAGGGGTTACTAGCCCATTGCTCCCGGCATTTTAGTCGCCTCATACGACACGCATGGCTTACGGAGGAAAGATTCTTTTCCACTTCCCCATGGACAATAGAAGAAATAAAAAAGAACAAGAGCTATTTAGAAAAAGGAGAAAAACCTAGATGTATGTATATATATATATGCATGTGCGTGTCTGTGAAGTGTGACCAAAGTGTAAGTAGGAGTAGCAAGATATCCCTGTTATCTTAGCGTGTTTATGAGACAGAAAAAGAAACCAGCAATCCTACCATCATGCAAAACAGTTACAGGTTTTTGTTTCACAGTCATCTGGCAGGACGGTAGTACTTCCCTGGGTGGTTGCTGTCTACCAACCTACTACCTATGGGTCTAGAATAAACAATGCAGACATTCCCGGCAGTAAAATAACATTTCATCTGTTCATTAGTTACACTTCCAGGCTTTACATATAAATTCCATTTTGATTTTTTATTCACATAAAGAATTTTTTTCATGCCAAAAAATGAACTTACTGTTATGTAATATTGTAATAATTGTATAAATAATATCAGAACATTCATGAACACACATTAGACCCATCATCTGATGTGTATTGAATGTGTAATGTGATTTGTTTACTCTTGAACATCGGCAAAAATTGAACACTTCTGTTATTTTGAGTTCTGATTCAAGCTATTTTCTGCACTAAAATTAATCAAAATCATCTCTATTTCTGTAATATATTCTACATTCTATCAAGTGAGACCGAGAAACTGCAAATACAACTCTAAAAAACATATGAAAGTACACTGTAAAGTCACTGTTAAAATCCAAAAACAGTCGTAGATTTATTTTGTTCAATATGCACTGCATGCTGCAGGATTTGTTTTATATGGTCTCCATTTACCACATAGATGAATTCTCTCATATCTAGTCCCAAATTTACCACTCACAGCTTATCTGAGTGAGCAGAACTCATAACGTAGTTCTATAACCTGGACCCTGGCTTCAGAACTGTAGAACTATGGGACAGACCCTCAGAGGGTTAATATATCAGCCATTTCCCATCAAGGCAGGGTGACCTGAAAAAGAAGAAACACACTCGTCATTATTTGCTCCATCACTGTCTTGCCAGAGGCGTGCCTACTCTACAGTTAAAAAAACTGCAACATATCTACACCCCTCCTTCAGAGCACAGGCATTGTATTTCCTGCCTCCAGGACTCAAGTCTGGCTTGCTATTTTTCCCTGAATCCCTTCATAAATGTTACTTTACTCACAATGCAACAGCACATCAAGTTGTAAAAATCATTTGTTTCCACTTGTATTTAACATGCTCATGCATGCTTGCTAGAAGTCCAAGCCTCTCGCACACAAAACTTTCTCTGCTCCCTCCCTCCAACCTTTCCTAGACCGACCTCTGTTCCACCTTCCTTCCATTACAGATTTCTACGTTCTCCAAGTAATTCTACTTCATTCCACCCTCTCTAAATGTCCAAACCATCTCAACAACCCCTCCTCAGCTTTTTTAACCCTTTGAGGGTCGACAGGCCCTCTCAGAGACTTGTTCTCAGGATCGGCCAAATTTCAAAAAAAAAAAAAAATTATTTTTTCTTATGAAAAGATAGAGAATCTTTTCCTGGTCATAATGACACCAAAAGTATGAAATTTGATGGAAAACTTACGGAATTATGCTCTCACGAAGTTAGCGGTCTCGATGATGTTTACCCATCAGCGATTTTGCCCACTTTGAGCTCTATTTTTGGCCAATTTCAATGTACTAGTCGACAAAAATCATAACTATTTTGCTAGAACTCTATTTTTTTTGTATCAAATGAGTACAAGAAACCACCCATTTACCGATTTCAACTATCCAATAAAGTGGTCAGAATTTAGCAATTTTACCAATTTCACACAAATTTCAATAGATGCCAATTTCCGAATAGGGTCCAGAATAAACAAGAAAGACATTCCTGGCACTAAAATAGCAAGTTCTCTGTTCGTTAGTCACATCCCCAGGCCCTCTTATATTTCTTTGGCTTTCCACATTCAATTTTTATTCTTACAAAAAATAGAAGATTACTGTTACGCAGACTACTGCATTAGTGTAGAAATGGTATAAATAATATTAGCGCACTTGTGAAAGAATATTAGACTCACCAGTTGACGTGTATTGGACGCTTGGCATGATTTGTTTACTTTTGAACTTCGGTAAAAATCTAACATTTCTGCTACTTTGAGTTCAATTTCAAGGTACTTTTCATTGTAAAACCAGTCAAAATCATCTCAATTTCTGTAATATGTCTTCCATTCTATAAAATGAGATTAAGAAAACTAGAATTCAACAATAAATACCATACGAAAATACAGTGCAAAGTCGCTGTTTTATTCCAAAAACACGGTCAAAGTTTTTTTTTCTCATTATGCACTGTGTGCTGCAGGATTTGTTTATACTGCGCACACTGACCACATAGACCCATTCTTTCATATGTAGGCCTACCAGCTTTCTCCCACTAGATTTGAGGGCGCTAGAATTTAGGCGTACTAGTATGTCAAAAACCCTGGTCGTAAGCCGTACTAGTATGGCCCAAACCCTCAAAGGGTTAATAACCCCACACTTCCTAATTTCCCAACAATGGATTTTCTTCATTATATTCACACTGCACGTTGCCCTCAGGCATGACATCCGCAGTGCCTCCAGCTTTCTCCTTGCAACATTCCACCCATGCTTCACATTTGTATAAGACAGTTGGTATAATTACACTCTCATACATTACCCTCTTTGCTTCCATGGATAACATTCTTTGTCTCCACAGACTCCTCAGTACACCACTGACACTTTTCCCCTTCATCAATTCTCTGATTCGCCTCATCTTTCATAGACCCATCAGTTGACAAGTCCACTTCCAAATGTCTGAGCACATTCACTTCCTCCAATCTCATTTCCAGTCTTTCATTACTGAAATTTTTTGTTATCCTAATCTTACCCTTTCCTATGTTCAATTTTAATTTTTCTTTTAGTTACTCTGCCAGACTCGTCCACCATAATAGGTTGGTAGCAACCATCCAGGGAGGTACTACCATCCTGCCAAGTGAGTGTAAAATGGAAGCCTGTAATTGTTTTACAAAATGGTAGGCATACTGGTGTGGAGAAAATTGTCCAGTAAAGGGGGTATCTCTCAGCATCATCCCCCCAGCCTTCTGAGGAAATTAACCCTCTTGCAAGGGGCAAGTGGACTCTTCCTCGCCAACAGCATATTAAAACCACCTGTATGTACCATAGTGTCACAAGGCACGCCTTCCTCTCCTTGCTAGAGTTCCTGATCAACCACACGATGAGGTTAAACAAGAGTAATTACTCTTTTCTCCAAAGCAGGAAAATTAAGAGAAAATATGGGCCCCATTTTATCTACAAGTTGGGACTATTAAGAATTTTAGTCTAGATAGCAAGGAACCTACCATCTTGCATTGAATACTGTTGCAGTGTGTAGTAAGGCAGAGATATAAAGCTGAACTCAGCAGTTTTTTTGTGCAGAGGGTGATTATGGATGCTTGGGCAGGGCGACAAGCTAGGTTGAATTCAGATATCAGAACGTGAACACATGTCACATACCTCCCGCTGAGAGCAAAGAAAATACTGACTTTGTGCAGTAAACTCTGAAATACTGTCACTCTCCACTAGGAAAACTAGTGTTAAAAAGAAATATGAGTGTATCATCCACTGTATAATTCCAATAAGTGTAAAGTTTGTGTCACGGTATGCATTCAGGTGTTATAAGCAAAGTGACTCCCTATCAACCAGTGAGGACATAACTACGCATCTGTAGCAGCCTACTCTAGACAACAATATTGGGGTCACACCTCCCTTACAACAAACTAGGGGAAATTGGTTCAGTTACAATACCCAGGTAAGTCCAGGCATACCCACACCTAATTATGTTAGCTGCAGTTAATAGGCAGGGGTGACATTTGACTGGAATTTCCAGTAGATCCCGTGACATGTGGGTGATTCACCCAAACTCAGGTATCACTGTGCATTTCAGATGATAGTGAAATGGTGGATATACGCTCCTTTGGAGCAGATTGTTTTCTAACAAAATTGTTAATCAACAGCCACTGTGGAATCTGGAATGACACCCCAAAGGGATGTCCAGGGAGAGACTGCTGGACATCATGATATGTGTTTGTTCATGCAGGAAAGTGTACTTATCTAACCAGTTCTCCACAGCTGGTGTCTTTTTCTTTCTGTCTCATAACTGCAAGAAAACATGTACAGTGGACCCCCGCATAGCGACTTTAATCCATGCAAGAGGGCTCATTGTTATGCGAAATGATCGGTATGCGAATGAATTTTCCCCATAAGAAATAATGGAAATCAAATTAATCCGTGCAAGACACCCAAAAGTATGAAAAAAAATTTTTTACCACATGAAATATACATTTTCCTACACACAAAGAGAAGGATACATGCACAATAGTAGAGTAGTACATGCACAATATATATTGTGCATGTACTACTCTACTAAATGAAGAATAAATGACACTTACCTTTATTGAAGATGCAGCAATGACTGATGAGACACTGTGTCCTGGGAGTGCCTTTTCCTCCTGAGTACTGTAGGTCCTGTTTGGCATTTTCTTCCAGAACAGGCCTTATCACACTGTGTATGCCACTACGATTCTTAAATCTCTCAAACCAACCTTTGCTGGCTTTAAATTCACCAATATGAGCACTAGTTCCAGGCATTTTTCCCTGTTCACCTGGGTGTTAGTTGACTGGTGTGGGTTGCATCCTGGGAGACAAGATTAAGGACCCCAATGGAAATAAGTTAGACAGTCTTCGATGACACTGACTTTTTTGGGTTATCCTGGGTGGCAAATCCTCTGGGGTTAATTGTTTCTTGGTATTCTCAATAAGCCACACCAACAACGGTGCTACAGCAGCAGCAGCAGCAGCTGACAGTGCTACAGCAGCAGCAGCAGCTGACAGTGCTACAGCAGCAGCAGACAATGCTACAGCAGCAGCAGATGGTACTACAGCAGCAGCTGACGGTGGTACAGCAGCAGCAGCAGCTGACAGTGCTACAGCAGCAGCAGACGATGCTACAGCAGCAGCAGACGGTACTACAGCAGCAGCTGACAGTGGTACAGCAGCAGCAGCAGCTGACAGTGCTACAGCAGCAGCAGACGATGCTACAGCAGCAGCAGACGGTACTACAGCAGCAGCTGATGGTGGTACAGCAGCAGCAGCAGCTGACAGTGCAGCAGCAGCAGCAGCAGCTGACGGTGGTACAGCAGCAGCAGCAGCTGTACCACCAATAGTAGCGATGGTTGATTGGGGTTTATTATACAACCTGGCCAGCTCGGAGACACACACTCCACTTTCATACTTATCAATGATCTTTTTCTTCATCTCTATAGTAATTCTCACCCTTTTTGCTGTAGGGTTGGCACTAGAAGCTTTCTTGGGGCCCATGGTCACTTATTTTGCAGATAAAATCACCAAAAACACTGTAATAATACGAAATGTTCCGATTGTATGCTTGGATGTTACCGCGGAGGCTGGCTGGTAAACAATGCCACTGGCGGCACATGTGAGGCTGGCTAAGGGCGCACATTGGACGCGTCTCGGATGAAGAGCGGTGAGCGGGTTTTTGAGCGGTATGTGAGGCAAAATTTTTGCAATAAAAGCGAGCGGTATGCGGATTGAACGTTATGTGATGCGTACGGTATGCGGGGGTCCACTGTACTTCTTTCTACTTCTACTTACACTTAGGCACACTACATATACATGTACAGTGGAACCCCAGCAGTTGAACTTAATTGGTACCAGAAGGCTGTTCGAGTGCCAATCTGTTCAAGTACAGAACGAATTTTTCCCAACCAATTTTCTTTTTGTTTGGCTGTTATCACTATCCATCCATGGTAATCTCAACAATTCTCTCCATCCCTTAGACATCAAGCTTACCTTCCGCCAGACTAACACTCTTCGCACTAATCTCGTTCATACCTCTCCTCCCTCTACAGATGTTCCTGGTGTCTACTCTATTTCTTGCTCCTCCTGTCCTCTTCAATACTTCGGAGAAACTGGTCGATCTCTTTCTGACAGACTTAGGGAGCACAAAAATAGTGTTAGGCTTGCCGACACTAACAATGCTCTTTTCTGTCATGTCAGAAATCATAGCCATCCTATTGACTGGTCTTCTGCTAAAACTGTCTTCCCTACTTCCAACTCGAACAGTCGCCATCTAGTTGAATCCTCTCTAATACTCAACTTTCCTTGTATGAATCTTAGCCCTGGCTTCGTCTCTGTAGATGCCTTCCTCTCCCACTACATTGCAAAATGCTCCAAACTTCAGAACATCCGTGACTTAACCTGACTCCTCATTTTTTCTTTTTTCTTTTTCTTTGCCTTCTTCTCCCTCTTTGTGATGCAGTTCAGATGGGCTTGTGAGGTCTCTAGGGAGACCTAATTATATGGTCACACCTGCCTTAGCAAATGTCGGGTAGTCACGCCCACGTCTGAGGTCTTTTGTTCTTAACAGCGTCAGAGCTCGGCGTCAGGTCGTAACACGTGGTACATACACCATTGGGGAGGGGGTACTTTGACTACGATATAAGCCCAGGGAAGAGCGGGGCAAAGAGGTTGTTGGTGACAGGTCCGTCGAGCGAGAGCTCTGGACAGCCGCGTGTGTAGTGGACCACGCATTGGGAATCTCGGGTCAGCTGGTCGGTGAATTAAGAGTGAGTACTAGTCCGTGTTACTGATAACATCTACCCTTCCCCCTGGTAATAAGTCTCATAGGTCAATTGTTATATTGTGTAAATTTCCATCAGGATATGTTGTATTCTAGCCCTTTTATGTTATTAAGTAAACTATAGCCATAGTTCCCATTTTTATTTGTACCTTCATATGCTATTCCCTATTTTGTTAAGCACTGGGATATACAGGAGACGTGCTCACTCGCTGGGATACCTCCGGTAGAGTGGGTAGAGGTCTCACATCTTCCCCTTTCCTCTTTCCTTTTTCTCCTCTGGGTTGTCTTTCTCTCTTCTGTGAGATCTCATGTTTCTGTTCCTTCTTCATTTATTTCACCACTTCCCCTTTCACGCACCTCTGTGCGCTTGCTTTCCCTCTGTAGGCACCTAGCTCTCTTGCAGTGCTCCCCTTCCTTTGTATTTGACTGGCTCGTCCTCCTTATTCCCCACTTCTACCACTACTACTACCTCTTCTACTACTACTACTACAGTGGACCCCCGCATAACGATGGCATCACATAGCGATTTTTCCGCATACCGATTACTTTTATCGCAAAATTTTTGCCGCGCAGACCGATTAAAAACCCGCTTACCGATTTTCGTCCGAGACGCGTCCAATGTGCCCTCAGCCAGCCTCACATGTGCCGGCCGTCCCATTGTTTACCAGCCAGCCTCCGCGGTAACATCCAAGCATACACTCGGAATATTTCGTATTATTACAGTGTTTTCGGTGCTGTTTCTGGAAAATAAGTGACCATGGGCCCCAAGAAAGCTTCTAGTGCCAACCCTGTGGTAAAAAGGGTGAGAATTAGTATGGAAATTAAGAAAGATTTTGAAGGGTTTGGGGCTAACCCTGAGAAGCCTATGCCAGTTGTGGAATCCATTGTGCCTACTTCAAAGATTAAGGAAATGTGTGCACAGTGGGTTGAACTGCAAACCTTTATAGATGAAAATCACCCTGACACAGCTGTTGCAAGCCGTGCTGGTGACTATTTCAATGACAATGTTGTGGCCCATTTTAGACAAATCGTAAAGGAACGGGAGGTACAGAGCTCTATGGACAGATTTGTTGTGCGACAGAGGTCCAGTGACTCTCAAGCTGGTCCTAGTGGCATTAAAAGAAGAAGGGAAGTAACCCCGGAAAAGGACTTGCTACCTCAAGTCGTAATGGAAGGGGATTCCCCTTCTAAACAGTAAGAAGATAATGCTCTCCCCTCCTCCCATCCCATCAATCATCACCAGATCTTCAATAAAAGTAAGTGTCATGTAATTGTGCATGCCTTTTTCAGTTTGTGTGTATTAAAATTAACATTTCATGTGGTAAAAAAAAATTTTTTTCATACTTTTGGGCGTCTTGCACGGATTAATTTTATTTCCATTATTTCTTATGGGGAAAATTCATTCGCATAACAATTATTTCGCATAACGATGAGCCCTCTTGCACGGATTAAAATCGTTAACCGGGGGTCCACTGTACTACTGATGAAATTAAGACACATGTGCGGCGTCTGGGTGCCTTTGTTGTGGGCGTTTACAGTGAAACATATAAGTGAACAGTATTTAGATAAGGCTAAAGAGGTCTTTGTGGCATTTATGGATTTGGAAAAGGCGTATGACAGGGTGGATAGGGGGGCAATGTGGCAGATGTTGCAGGTGTATGGTGTAGGAGGTAGGTTACTGAAAGCAGTGAAGAGTTTTTACGAGGATAGTGAGGCTCAAGTTAGAGTATGTAGGAAAGAGGGAAATTATTTCCCAGTAAAAGTAGGCTTTAGACAAGGATGTGTGATGTCACCGTGGTTGTTTAATATATTTATAGATGGGGTTGTAAGAGAAGTAAATGCGAAGGTCTTGGCAAGAGGCGTGGAGTTAAAAGATATAGAATCACACATAAAGTGGGAGTTGTCACAGTTGCTCTTTGCTGATGACACTGTGCTCTTGGGAGATTCTGAAGAGAAGTTGCAGAGATTGGTGGATGAATTTGGTAGGGTGTGCAAAAGAAGAAAATTGAAGGTGAATACAGGAAAAAGTAAGGTTATGAGGATAACAAAAAGATTAGGTGATGAAAGATTGGATATCAGATTGGAGGAGGAGAGTATGGAGGAGGTGAATGTATTCAGATATTTGGGAGTGGACGTGTCAGCGGATGGGTCTATGAAAGATGAGGTGAATCATGGAATTGACGAGGGGAAAAGGGTGAGTGGTGCACTTAGGAGTCTGTGGAGACAAAGAACTTTGTCCTTGGAGGCAAAGAGGGGAATGTATGAGAGTATAGTTTTACCAACGCTCTTATATGGGTGTGAAGCATGGGTGATGAATGTTGCAGCGAGGAGAAGGCTGGAGGCAGTGGAGATGTCGTGTCTGAGGGCAATGTGTGGTGTGAATATAATGCAGAGAATTCGTAGTTTGGAAGTTAGGAGGAGGTGCGGGATTACCAAAACTGTTGTCCAGAGGGCTGAGGAAGGGTTGTTGAGGTTGTTCGGACATGTAGAGAGAATGGAGCGAAACAGAGTGACTTCATGAGTACATCAGTCTGTAGTGGAAGGAACGCGGGGTAGGGGTCGGCCTAGGAAAGGTTGGAGGGAGGGGGTAAAGGAGGTTTTGTGTGCGAGGGGCTTGGACTTCCAGCAGGCATGCGTGAGTGTGTTTGATAGGAGTGAATGGAGACATATGGTTTTTAATACTTGACGTGCTGTTGGAGTGTGAGCAAAGTAACATTTATGAAGGGGTTCAGGGAAACCGGCAGGCCGGACTTGAGTCCTGGAGATGGGAAGTACAGTGCCTGCTCTCTGAAGGAGGGGTGTAAATGTTGCAGTTTAAAAACTGTAGTGTAAAGCACCCTTCTGGCAAGACAGTGATGGAGTGAATGATGGTGAAAGTTTTTCTTTTTCGGGCCACCCTGCCTTGGTGGGAATCGACCAGTGTGATAATAAAAAAAAAATAAGTTGACAAAGACTGGAAAACAAATTGACTTAAACAGTTAAAAATGAAAGAAGAAAGATATTGGAAAGATGGAGAATGTTTTGAGGAACTGTTGATGATGAAAGGGAGGCAGCGATGTTGTGATTTGGGAAGAGATGAATAATATCATGTAGTAATAAAAAGAGCAAATTGGTCTGTTAAGGCCATGATGTGGAGATCAAAAGGAGAATGTACCAGAGTATAGTGGTAGAAGTACTATTATGCAGGTGTGAGATTTAAGTTTGTAATGTTGCAGTGAGGAGGAGGCTAGAAGCAGTGGCATTGTTTGAGGGCATTGTGTGGTATGAATATTACTAACAGAATTCTGAGCATAGATTTTAGAAGATGGTGTAAGGTTACCAAAGATATAATTCAGAGGGCTGAGGAGAGGGTTTTAAGATAGTTTGGGCATTTAGAGAGGATGGAGTGGAATAGGGTGTATAAAGCTGAGTTGGAAGGAAGAGAGGAGTAGAGTGTCATGTCAGGAAGGGTTAGAGGGAGAGTAGTTAATCCTTTCACTGTCCAGACCCTCTATCTAAAACTTGTCCTCAGTGTTCAAGGATGAAAAAAGAAAAAAAATGTTATTTTTTCTTATGATATAGAATCTTTTTCTGATGATAATAAATAAAAAAGTACGAAATTTGATCAAAAATTGACAAAATTACGTTTCCGTGAATTTTGTTGTCAGTGATATTTACACATTGGCAATTTTGCCCACTATGAGTCCTATTTTAGGCCAATTATATTGTTCCAGTTGACCAAATTCTTAACTATTTCACTAGCATGTCTTCCATTTTATCGATCGAGCACAAGAAATCGCCCAATGAACTATCTTGACTACCCAATAAAGTGATCAGAAATTGGTAATTTGATCCATTCACACTAATTTCAAAATATTCCAATTTGAAAATAGGGTCCAGATTAAACAATATAGGCATTCTTTGCCCAAAAATAACATATCCTCTGTACATTAGTGAGATTTCCAGCTTTTACACATGAATTCCATTTTGATTTTTTATTTACACAAAAATTTTTTATTCACAAGCAGAAAACAGAAGATTTACTCTTATGCTATATTCTGATAATTATATAAATAATATCAGTATATTTGTAAATGCCTATTAGACCCACCAGTTGATGTACGTTGGATGCGTGATGTGATTTGTTTACTCTTGAGCATCGGTTAAAATTGAACACTTCTGTTATTTTCAGTCCTAAAACCAAACAAAATCATCTCTGTTTCTGTAATATATCTTCCATTCTATCAAATGAGACCAATAAACTGAGAATACAACCATAAAAACCATAAAATCACCACAAAGTTGCCATTTTACACCAAAAACACAGTTGCATTTTTTCTCATTATGTATTGCTTGCTGCAGAATTTTGTTTTATATGGTGCACACTTATAACATCAGATTTACTGCTCACAGCTTATCTGAGTGAGCTGAGCTCGTTACGTATTACTACAGCAAGGCCAGTGAACTCAAAGGCGTAGTACTATGGCACAGTCAGCGAAAGGAAGTTTTGATTGCTAGGGGCTTGAACATACAGCAAGAGTGTGTGCCCATGTTAGTAAGTGGAGAAAAGTGGTAACATTTAAGAAGGGATTCAGATAAACTGGTTAGCCAGACTTGAGTAATGGAGGTGGGAAGGGAAGTGCCTGCTCTCTGAAGATGGGGTGAGGAGGATATTGCAGTTGGAGAGTAATATGAATTGTAATGTCAGTAGACTTCTAGCAAAAATATCAATTGAGGATATGATAACGAATGAGTTTCCTTGTTGAGCCACCCTTCCTTGGTTGCAGACAGCCATTAATGTAAAAAAAAAAATAGTTGCAAATTTTCAGTATCATGGCATGTCTTGTGTAAAAATAAAATGTAAACATTGTAGAGTAGCTGGAAAACAACTGAGTGATGTGTATTTTTATTTAAAAATTGCTGTTGACATACCATATATAATTTACTTACAGATCCTGGAAATGATTCTCTCCCATATGAAGCAGCAATAGATGTGAGTGAGCTGGTCCAGGTAGAAGAGGTGATGTCCACTCAGGATCTTGGACCAAATGGTGCCCTTATCTACTGCATGGAGTTCATAGAAGCAAACCTCAGCTGGCTTGTAGAAAAGATTCAGGCACTTCATGGACATTATCTCCTATTTGATTTTCCCGGACAGGTATCTTATAATTTTGTGAGATGTAATTTCAATTTAAATTAGTTACCTCTGTTTTGCATATACAGTATGATAGTATGTACAGTGGACCCCCGGTTAACAATATTTTTTCACTCCAGAAGTATGTTCAGGTGCCAGTACTGACCGAATTTGTTCCCATAAGGAATATTGTGAAGTAGATTAGTCCATTTCAGACCCCCAAACATACACGTACAAACGCACTTACATAATTGGTCACATTCGGAGGTGATCGTTATGCGGGGGTCCACTGTATTTGTATAAGAGAGCATCAATCTAAATGCTTGGGACCAAGCCATGTTCTGTACTGTTGATCATTGCTGGAAACTTATCATAATGTTAATTGTTCAGTATCGTTAGACAAAGGGGACAAAAGAGAGTGAAAGAATTACACTGTGTAACAGAATATAACCTTTGTGCTGTTCCAGGGAAATAAGCATCATTTCCCAATTCTTTATAATATAACAAAATTTAAAAAAGCAGTTTTGACCCCAGAACTTTGCTTTTGTGGTGAGGACACTTCTGGAACACACTCAAGAAAGACTGATGTAAAGCTATTATGTTCAGGGCCGGATTACCACATAGGCAAACTAGGCATTTGCCTAGGACCCCGCGCATTTGGGGGCCCCGCGGTCCAAGGGGTTCAGGGGCTCATCCAAGACTGCACACATGGTGCAAGTGCAAAGGGGTCCCTACCTAAAAAGTTCAAGTGTTTGGAGAGTAAAATTGATTTTTAAAAATTAATCAAAATTTGAAACATTTAAGAAATGCAGGTATCGCAGAAACCTTCCCTAATGTTGACATAGTGTACCGCCTTTACCTAACACTTCCAGCTACTAACTGTGAAGGAGAATGTTCATTTTCTGTTTTGAAAAGAGTGAAAAACCAGCTCCATTCAACAATGAGCCAAGACAAATTGTGTAACCTAGCCTTGTTGACCATTGAGTCTGATCTAACAAGAAATATTGATTTTCAGAATATAATTGATGATTTTGCCAAAATGAAATCCAGAAAAAAGTTTATTTAAGAAGTGCCTGTGAATATAAACAATTCTTTACTTTCTTGAGTTTATATGATTTGATAGTCTTATGCATGATGCAGTGATAACAATAATGGTCAGTGATTTATAAAGGGAATAATAGTGCTGTAGTGGTTATGCTGAATATTATAGGTACATGATGTCACTACTTTAACCCTTTGAGGGTTTTCGTCGTACTAGTACGTCTTAGGCGTAGGGGTTTTTGACGTACTAGTACGCATAAATTCTAGCGGCCTCAAATCTCGCGCGAAAAGGCTGGTAGGCCTAGGTGTGAGAGAATGGGTCTGCGTGGTCAGTGTGCGCGGTAGAAAAAAATCTGGGACCCAGTGGTGCATTGTGGGAATGCCCTCTTAGTAAACAATGTCCACCATGCCTCGTGGTAAGAAGCTCCTCACTCCTCGGCGAATTGGGACACTTTTGTTCCCCAGTGACAGTTCTAATAGTGATGGAAGTGCCAGTGAAGATGAGTTTCGTGGTTTTAGTGAGGTTTTGACCGAAACTAATGACCATAATATCGGTAATAGTGAAGAAAACCCAGACGACCCTCAGCCTTCCACTTCTGGTGCTGGGCCCTCGTGTTCACGTTCAGTTGTTCCAGAACCCAAGAGGAAACTTCTATTTTCCCAAATCCCAGACTCAGATGAGAGCATGGGTGATGATAGTGATAGTGAATATGAACTACAAGTTTCTTCAAACTAGTTCCAGTAGTGATAGTGAAGTGCAATATTCCCCAGTGAAGCGTCAGAAATATACGACGATATATGCGCTCTGGAAGTGTACCATATGTTATACCAAGGGGAAGGAGTGTATCTCGGAGTACATCCCGTGGCTGTACAACAGGAACAGACAGTGAAAATGACGAAGATACTGTTGCAATTGGGATGGAAAATGTGCGTGGTGGTAGTGGTGCCGGCGGTGAGGCACCAGCAGTGGGCCATGCTGCCACCCACGCTGCCACCCACGCCGCTGCCTCAGCTGATCTAGAACAAAGGCCACCATCCCCCACTCCCCCACCACACCAGCCTCCACAACCACAACCTCCACAACCACAACCACCTGTCATTGTCCAGTACCCACCAGCAGACCGCACCTGGATTGGCAGGAAGCTGTCAATTTTGTTCCAAATCCCCACCAGTTTGATGGCAGCCAAAGTGGAATACGGCCATCTTGTGCACTTGGGAACAATGCCACTGAACTGGAATGTTTCGAGTTATTCTTTGACGAACCACTGATGAAAAGTATTGTCATGGAAAGCAACACATACTACGAGTACACCATGGCAAACCACAATACTTTCACCAAAATCACGTCTACCCCAATGGAAGGAGGCAACTGTGGCTGAGATGTATCTTTTCTTTGCCACAATAATGCTTATGCCACATGTGTATAAGCACAAAGTGAAATCATACTGGTCAACAGACCCCCTGATTGCAACACCAGGTTTCAGTGATATAATGCCAGTGAATCGATTTTGTGCTAATGTTACGTATGCTTCACTTCTCAGATAAAACCAGGCCTGACAGAACTGACAGGTTATATAAAATTAGGAATGTGTTTGTGTATCTGAAACAGAAATTCAGTACTCTTTTTTATCCCTTCAGGAAGCTTGTAATTGACGAGGTCTTTGATTCTGTTCAAAGGAAGACTCTCTTTCAAGCAGTACATACCAAGCAAGGGGAAAACGCTTTGGTATAAAGTTGTTTGTGCTTTGTGATTGTTACAGTGGTCTGGTATTGGATATTATTGTGTACACTGGAAGTTATACATTGCAAAATACCAGGAAGTTATTGGGCATCTCAGGTGATGTGGTTCGAACAATGATAGAACCATCCCTTGGTAAGGGGCATATATTATATACAGATAACTGGTACACAAGCCCCTCACTCAGTGATTTTTTGCGAGTGAACATGACAGATGTGTGTGGCACAGTGCGTGCAAATCGAAAACATATGCCCAGGTTTGACGCTGGCACTCGCAGAGGTGAGGTGCAGGCGTTTGCTGCCAATGACATCATGGCATTTCGGTGGCATGACAAATGAGATGTCACATGTTGTCATCAATTCACCCTAATGAAATGGCAGACAGTGGCAGGCAGCATAGAGAGAGAAATGAACCCATTCTAAAACTGCAGCTGTGATTGATTACACCTTCAACATGCGTTCAGTGGACAAATGTGACATGCAGATTGGGTTTGCTGATTGTGTTCGCAAGAGTTATAAGTGGTACATCAAACTGTTTTTCCATCTTCTGGACATTTCCATGCTCAATGCTTATAATATGTATAAGATGAGCACCAGAAACAAACCACAGTACGGCGAATTCTGTTTGTCTGTCATCAGACAAATAGTATTCAAGTACCAAGGAAATGCACCTGCAATTGACCGCCCACTAAATTATCAACAACTACCTGCTCGTCTGAAGCATGGTGATCACTTCCTGGTAAAACTGCCTGCTACTGCTTTGAAGAAAAAGGCTCAGAAGAGGTGTTACGTCTGTTCACATACAAAAAAACGCCCACAACAACGCAGAGACACTCGTTTTATGTGTGAGGAGTGTAAAACTCCACTGTGCATGACACCATGTTTCAAAGACTTCCACAGGCTGCAGAACTTCTAGAAACATGTCCTGTGACTGTATATGTGTATATAAAATATAGAAAAATAGTAATAAACAACATTTCATATTGTTTGTTTGTGTAAATATTTTCTGTAAACAAAATAATGACAACAGTGTTTACGCCCCTTTTTGTGTAGTATTGAAAAAAAAAATAACTTACAAAATACTGATCATGTTGGCCTCAGAGGCCATAAAAGTTACTCAGAAAAAGAAAAATTGAAAAATAATTGAAAATAGTACATAAAAAAGTAAATAGAAAAATACCGGGTGACGGCAGTTGGCGATGTTACCATATGTTGTTCAATTTTGGCAAATTTCACACCTCCATATCTCGGTAAGTATTGACGTTAAAAATTTTTTGTTTAGCCTATAATGTTTAGAAAAAAATACTCTATTTTTTCATAAGAAAAAATAATTTTTTTTTTTTTTGAAATTTGGCCGACCCTGAGAACGAGTTTCGGAGAGGGCCTGTCGACCCTCAAAGGGTTAATAGCCTAATCTAGTAATACTATGCTGTCTTGAGTTTATTCTCTTTAAAATGCATGATTTAACAAGATAGTTATAATGGCTGTTGGTAAATGGTTTTGGTTGTCTTGATGTACTTTCCCTATTAAATTTAATCTAAATAGCCAGAATGTATTTAATTAGACCTTAAACAGGCTCACACCGACCCCCCCCCCCCCCCCCCCTAAGCTGGAAGGGGTTGCTTTGCTTACCCGTAACTCAAAGTGGCCCCGCCAATTTGAATAGCCTAGGGCCCGGAGACTTCTTAATCTGGCCCTGATTATGTTCTAGGGTTTTGCTTGACAAATATAGAAACAGGGACTCACAAACCATCATTCAGTTCAGCTCTGGCTACCTGAGAAGACACATCAGAAGAAGTGAAATGGCATCAAGAGGCTGCAGTCATTCTCCAGATTCATTCTGCTACATATGTGGTCAATTCATTTAGATAAGAGCAAAGAAGTTCTCTGTAACAGCATCTAAAAAAATGTGTAAAGCTTACAAAACATATTTTGTCATGTCAGTTGTGGACCAAGACAAGACCTGGGCACCTCATGTTGTGTGTGAACATTGTAAGAAAACAATGGAAGGTAAGGAAGTCGTTGTATGAATGGTAAAATCTTGAATAGAAACATTTTTTAAATGAAATGTATGTAAGGGAAACTAATTCTTTTGTTCTTTTACTGGATGGTATAGAAGAGAAAAAAGAGCTATGAAGTTTGGTGTTGCTAGAATATGGTGTGAACCCGCTGATCACTCAACCAACTGCTACTTCTACTTGGTGGTGGTTCCTTCCAAATGCTGAACTGAGAAAAATGCACCAGCTATTTCTTATCCAGACCTTCCCTCTTCTATTGCACCAGTACCACACACTGCTGATCTTCCTGTACCTACACCTCCAGAAAGAAGCCAACTGCCAGAAGAAGAAAACAACAAATCAGAAAATGAAGAGCACAGTGAACAAGACTATGATCTCACAGATGCAGCTGTTGGCTTTGATTTCAAGGCTCAAGGAGTGGGATTTGGTGAATGAAAGTGTGCAAGTGACAAGCCAAGGAAAATGTCATCAACATTTCTCAAGCTTCTTCACTAAAGACAGGTTGTGCTACTGTAATGATGTATCAGGCCTGTTTGATGCAATTGGAATTGCGTGCAATCCAAATGAATGAAGACTTTTCATTGACAGCTCCACCAAAAGCCTAAAAGCTGTACTTCTGCACAATGCGAACAAGTATCCATCTCTTCCCTTGGCTCATTCAGTGCATCTTAAGGAGGACTATAACAGTGTCAAACTTCTGAAAGCTTTGAACTATCATAAGTATGGCTGGAAGGTTACTGGAGACTTCAAAATGGTGGCATTTTTGATGGAACTCCATGGAGATTTTACCAAGTTTCCCTGTTATCTCTGTCATTGGGAAAGTAGAGACAGAGCAGCACAATACCAGAGGAAGCTCTGGCCTCAAAGGACTGAATTCTCAGTAGGAAGACATAATATCAAACATAAACCACTGGTGGATCCTTAAAAGGTTATGTTCCCTCCATTACACATCAAACTAGGGCTAATGAAATACAGTGGACCCCCGGTTAACGAACTTTTTTCATTCCAGTAGTATGTTCAGGTGCCAGTACTGACGGAATTTTTTCCCATAAGGAATATTGTGAAGTAGATTAGTCCATTTCAGACCCCCAAACATACACGTACAAACGCACTTACATAAATACACTTACATAATTGGTCGCATTTGGAGGTGATCGTTAAGTGGGGGTCCACTGTAGTTTGTTACAGCTCTTGACAAAGAGTCTGCAGCCTTCAAGTATCTTCAAGACTTCTTTCCCAAGCTATCATAGGCAAAGGTGAAGGCTGGCATCTTCACTGCAATACAAGTCAGGAATACCATGGACTGCTTAGAATTTCCAAAGAAGCTCATAGAGAAGGAAAAGGAAGCCTGGGTAAGTTTTCCTGCTATAGCACAGGGCTTTCTGGGCAACAAGGCTGACAGTTATGTGGAACTTGTTGAGACCTTGGTAAAATGCTATGGTCAGATGGGCTGTAGGATGTCCCTTAACCCTTTCAGGTTTGGTGCCATACTAGTACGGCTTGCACGCAGGGTTGGTGCCGTACTAGTACGCATAAATTGTAGCGCCTTCAGATCTAACGAGAGAAAGCTGGTAGGCCTACATATGATAAAATGGGTCTATGTGGCCAGTGTGTATGGTATAAAAAATCCTGCGGCACAGTGCATAATGAGAAAAAAAAAACTCCGACCGTATTTTTGGTTTAAAACAGTGTCTTTGCAGTTTATTTTTGTATGCTATTTATGGTTGTATTCTAGTTTTCCTGGTCTCACTTTATAGAATGGAAGACATATTACGGAAATTGAGATGATTTTTATTGGTTTCACAATGAAAAGTACCTTGAAATTGAGCTCAAAGTAGCAGAAATGTTCGATTTTTGCCAAAGTTCAAAATTAAATAAATCAAGCCATGCGTCCAATACATGTCAACTGGTGAGTCTAATATTCTTTCAGAAGTGCGCTGATATTATTTATATCAATTCTACACCATTTCTACACTAATGCAGTAGTCTGCATAACAATAAATCTATTTTTTGTGAGAATAAAAATTCAAAGTGGAAAGCAAAAGAAAAGTAACAGAAGCCTGGGGATGTGACTAATGAACAGAGGAAATGTTATTTTAGTGGAAGGAATGTGTGTCTTGTTTATTCTGGACCCTATTTGGAAATTGGCATCTTTTGAAATTTGTGTGAAATTGGCAAAATTGCCATTTTCGGACCACTTTATTGGATAGTTAAAATCGGTAAATGGGTGGTTTCTTGTACTCATTTGATAGAAAAAATGGAGGGCTATCGAAATAGTTATGATTTTTTTGACTGGTACACTGGAATTGGCTGAAAATAGAGCTCAAAGTGGGTGAAATCGCCGATGCATGAACATCGTCGAGACTGCTAACTTCGTGAGAGCATAATTCCATAAGTTTTCCATTAAATTTCATACTTTTTGTGTCGTTATGATCGGGAAAGATTGTCTATCATTTCATAAGAAAAAATAATTTTTGTTTTTTTGAAAAATTTCCGACCCTGAGAACAAGTTTAGGAGAGGGCCTGCTGACCCTGATAGGGTTAAGGTCCATATCCTTGATCCTCATCTTGACATTTTCAAGGAGAATATGGGAGCATACTCAAAGGAGCAAGGGGAGCTCTTCCACCCAGATATAATGGACTTTGAACTCAGATATCAGGATCTTATAAAGAAAGCATGACGGGAGACTACATTTGGAGACATAAATGGGAAAGTGATTTGTTGCGTTCTTGCAAATCTAAATTTTATTTATTTTATTATATGTTTTTGTTTTACATCCAAAACTAGCAAAAAATAATGAATTTAGCCATTTTTTGTCAAAAATTCAACCTGTAAGTCACAAAAGCAAAGTTTAAAAAGAATAATGGGCATTTTCTATTGTTATAATAAAAGGAGTTGGAAAATAGCACTTACTTGCAAGGAACAAAAATTGTATTACATAGCGTTATAGGGGAACAAGTCTGTTGTTTAGAGGATCAGTGTGGCAGATGTTGCAAGTGTTTGGAATAGATGGTAGGTTACTGAAAATAGAAGTAAACAAACAATAATACTGATGAGGATTGAATTCGGGGCAAGCAAGTCGTAACTTGTACCGTGGATTGTTTGCAAATATGTCATTACAATTTTGTGAGATGGTTAAAAGTGTTTATGAGGACAGTGAGGCTCAGGTTAGAGTATGTAGGAGAGATGATTATTTCCCAATAAAAGAAGGCCTTAGACAGGGATGTGTGATGTCACCATGGTTGTTAAATATATTTATAGATGGGGTTGTAAGAGATATGAATCTCAGGTGTTGGCAAGAGGTGTGGGATTGAAAGATGAGGAATCTAACACAAAGTGGGAGTTGTCAGATGCTTTTTGCTGATAACACTGTGTTTTTTGGGAGATTCTGAAGAGAAGTTGCAGAGATTGGTGTACAAAAGCGAATACAGTAGGGCCCCACTTATACGGCGGGTTAGGTTCCAGGCTGCCGCCGGAAAGCAGACATCGCCGGAAGGCAGAACTCCATTTTTTTCCATTTATAAATGCATATAAATGCCAGACAACAAGTTTACACTAAATTATATTAAGTTAGTAATAGAACTAGGCATTAAAAACACACAAAGTAAAATACAGTCACAGTAAATTCATTACTTATCTTAAAGTATTTGTAATCTTAATGTAGGGAGAGAGGTGAGTAGTACTTATTTGTAGGAAGTCAGGTGCAGGTAGCCCAGGTGTAGGTAGCACTGGCTCCCCGTCTCATACTTAATATACGATATTTAAAACATCCCAGAGAGGTAAAATGCACATACAGTACACTCATTATTTACCTTAAAATATGTGTAGTCTTAATATAGGAAGAGAGGTGAGTAGTATTTATTTGTATAAAGTCAGTGTAGGTAGCCGGTAGGTGTAGCCTGCCTGGGCTACACCTACCGGCTACCTACACTGGCCCAGAGCCATATTATTAACATCGACATGCCTTGTTCACTGAATTTAATCATTTCTAACAACTACCTTTAGATGCCATCATAAACGAAGGTAGAAGTAATGAATAATTTATGCCGAAAATTGTAAACAAAAGCGGAGTGGGGAAGTGGCTGGGCCAAACGCAGATTCATACACGTTTTCTCTGATGGCTGAGCAGAGAAAACGTAATGTTGTCCCTCCACCCAGCTACCACACAGCTCCACAAGTATTATTATCAGAGCATATAAAATATGCAATAAATGCCAGACAACAAGTTTACACTAACTTATATTAAGTTAGCAATAGAAATAGGCATTAAAAACACAATAAAAGGTAAGATACACACAGAGTACACGTATTACTTACCTTAAAATATTAATATTAATGTGTGAGAGGTGAGTGGCAGGATGTTTATTGAATAAAATCAAAATGGCACACCATCATCCTCTAACTTGGCACTTAAAGCAAGAGGCTTATGACTTCTCTTTTTATTACAGCTAACCTTAGACGCCATCGTCAATGAGAGCCAACTAGTTAACGAAAGAGTAAACGAGAGAGAGAACGAGATACAGAGTTGAGACAATGTAAGAACACAAACTGAACAGGTAGTGGACGATCACTTGTTCAGGCGAAATAAATGCGTATTAATATGTGTCTACTTTTAGTTCATTCACGTCCATTTGTAAGAGTTTGTAAAACATTTACCTCAATATATTTTTATTTTAATAATAATTACCTCACAATACAAATACTCTTACATTGTGTACAAGTTGTACAAGTTAGTTCAGAATAAACAAACAGCAACACACCATTTTTAGAGTGAATGAAGATAATAAAATTAATAAAACGTAATAATAAAAATAATAATAATATTATTATTAATAATAATAATAATATTATTATTATTATTAATATTAATAATAAAGATAATAATAATTATTATTATTATTTATTATAAAAAGCACTAAACCCACAAGGGTCATGAATTGCTATACATAGAGTAAAGGCATACGAAAAGAATATTTTTCTACAGTTGTGCCCCAGTGTTTGACTAGAGAAAACGTAATTCTTCCGACACCACCTACACAGCTGCTTTGTAAACAAATCTCATATTTACATCAATTTTTATTCTGAGTGTATGTATTATGTTTATATGCTATGTAATGGGTTTCATATATAATTTTGAGGAAAATATCATAGATGGATTAATGAAAATGCCTATATTGATGTAAAATAAGACATTTAGTGTGCCCAAGAGTGATTATTATTACGTAGTATTGGCATCAAGAGTAGAGAGAGACTTAGTGATTTTAATGTGTACGTGCACACCAGCACAGTGTGTAAGTATATTTAGGTACAAGTACACATAAGTATAATTATCAGAGTACATATAAAGGAGGGGTGTTAATGTTGCAGTTTAAAAACTGTAGTGTAAAGCACCCTTCTGGCAAGACAGTGATGGAGTGAATGATGGTGAAAGTTTTTCTTTTTCGGGCCACCCTGCCTTGGTGGGAATCGGCCGGTGTGATAAAAAAAAAAAAAATATAAAATATGCAGTAACTTTAAAACACTTGAAATTTTGGAAAGTTTCCTGACATAATAGATGTGGTCACGGAAAATGTAAACAAACTGGGTGGGGGCACCGTATTTAAAAGACCGCTTGCCATATAGCAAATTTTGGTCATAATTTGACATCGCCGTATTAGTGGAACGCCGTAAGGTGAAACGCCGTAAAGTGGGGCCTTACTGTATAGGATTGGGCAAGGTGATGAGGATAAAAAATTAGGTAATGAAAGATTGGATATTAGATTGGAGGGAATATGGGGGAAGTGAATGTGTTCATGTACAGTACGTATTTGGGAGTTGACTTGTCAGCAGATGGGTTTATGAAAGATGAGGTGAACCATAGAATTGATGAGGGGAAGAAGGTGTGCAATGCACTGAGGAGTCCGTGGAGACAAAGGACATTATCCATGGAAGCAAAGAGGGGAGTAATGAGAGTACAGTGACACCAATGCTCTTATATGGGTGTGAAGCATGGGTGGCGAATGTTGCAACAAGGAAAAGGCTGGAGGCAGTGGAGATGTTGTGCCTGAGGGCAGTGTGTGGTGTGTATGTTATGCTGAGAATCCATAGTTTGGAGATTAGAAGGAGGTGTGGGGTGTCTAAAAGTATTATCTTCAGGGCTGAGTTGTTGTTGTTGAAGAGGTTCAGACATGTAGAGAGGATGGAACAAAATAGAATGACTTGGAGGGCATATAAAACTGTAGTAGAAGGAAGGTGGGGTAGCTGTCAGCCTAGGTTTTGTGTGCATGCTATGTAACATGCTCATGCATGCAGCAAGCATGCATGAGCATGTTACATAGGAGTGGAGGCAAGTGGTTTTTAGAACTTGATGTGCTGTTTGAGTGTGAGCAAAGAAACATTTATGAAGGGATTCAGGGAAACCTGTTAGCCGGACTTGAGCCCTGGAGGTGGGACGCACAGTTCCTGCACTCTGAAGGAGGTGTTTTGATATGTTGCAGTTTTTTAACTGAAGTGTAGGTGCACCTCTGGCAAGACAGTGATGGAGTGAATGATGATGAAAGTGTTTCTTCTTTTACGAATCACCCTGCCTCTGTGGGAAATGGCCAGTGTGTTAATAAATATATACACTGGCACCTCGACTTTTGAAGAGCTCCCGACTCGAACAATTATGTAAGTGTATATTTGTAAGTGCTTTTGTAAGTGTATTTTTTGGGGTCTGAAATGGACTAATCTAATTTACATTATTCCTTATGGGAACAAATTCGTTTGGTATCGGCACTCGAACAGCCGATGCTGCTTCATGTCTGGCACTGCTGCTTCATGTTGTCTGCCACTGCTACCTCATGTTGTCTGCCATTGCTGCTTCATGTTGTCTGCCACTGCTACTGCATGATGTCTGCCACTTCTGCTTCATGTCTGCTGCTTCATGTTGTCTGATACTGCTACCTCATGATGTCTGCTTCCACTTTTGCTAGCATGTTGAAGAGCTTTCCAATATGTGAAGGTTAAGGGACCGTGCCAGTCGGACAGGTAATGGATGGTGACGTCATTTGTTTACTTATGAACATTGCCAAAGAATTGAACATTTTTGCTATTTGAGCTCAATTTCAGGTACTTTTCATTGTGAAACCAATCAAAATCATATTTCTGTAGTATATCTTCCATTCTATCAAATGAGACCAAAAAAAATGAGGCTACAATTTCTTTCACTTTTGGTGTACACTAAGATGCATCTTTTCATCATACATTACCCAAGTTTCAATAAGGTAGTCCTACAAACAACTGAGATCCAAGTTCCTAGATCAAGAGCAGGAGCCCCTTACCAGCATCAAGGAACCTGCCTTGAGGCCTGCTCACATCTGGAAATTTTGCCTGCGCCTGGAAGCAAAAAATCAACCAAACGACTACTCTTATCTGGAAGAATTCGCACGTGGACACACGTGTAAGTAGAGGTTCCACTGTATACCAGAAATGTTATAAATGGTGCAAAGGTGACATTAAAACAATATCAAAGATGGATGACATAAACTCACTACCATTATAATATGCTCCTTACTCAGCGACAAATTTGTTTAACAACTTGGTCTCAGGAACAGAACTCCGTCGTTAAGTGAGGAGAGGCTGTATTCAAATTCAAATGCAAAAATTTATTTCTTTGCATAATATACAATGTAGTTTACATACCTGGTGTATACCTGGAAATAAATGGTATAAAATACCGACACAATGGAAATATAAACACATTATTATTATTATTATCACGCTGGCCGATTCCCACCAAGGCAGGGTGGCCCGAAAAAGAAAAACTTTCACCATCATTCACTCCATCACTGTCTTGCCAGAAGGGTGCTTTACACTACAGTTTTTAAACTGCAACATTAACACCCCTCCTTCAGAGTGTAGACACTGTACTTCCCATCTCCAGGACTCAAGTCCGGCCTGCCGGTTTCCCTGAACCTCTTCATAAATGTTACTTTGCTCACACTCCAACAGCACATCAAGTATTAAAAACCATTTGTCTCCATTCACTCCTATCAAACAAGCTCATGCATGCCTGCTGGAAGTCCAAGCCCCTCGCACACAAAACCTCCTTTACCCCCTCCCTCTAACCTTTCCTAGGCCGACCCCTACCCCACCTTCCTTCCACTACAAACTGATACACTCTTGAAGTCATTCTGTTTTGCTCCATTCTCTCTACATGTCCGAACCACCTCAACAACCCTTCCTCAGCCCTCTGGACAACAGTTTTGGTAATCCCGCACCTCCTCCTAACTTCCAAACTACGAATTCTCTGCATTATATTCACACCACACTTCGCCCTCAGACATGACATCTCCACTGCCTCCAGCCTTCTCCTCGCTGCAACATTCATCGCCCATGCTTCACACCCATATAAGAGTGTTGGTAAAACTATACTCTCATACATTTCCCTCTTTGCCTCCAAGGACAAAGTTCTTTGTCTCCACAGACTCCTAAGTGCACCGCTCACCCTTTTCCCCTCATCAATTCTATGATTCACCTCATCTTTCATAGACCCATCCGCTGACACGTCCACTCCCAAATATCTGAATACATTCACTTCCTCCATACTCTCTTTCTCCAATCTGATATCCAATCTTTCATCACCTAATCTTTTTGTTATCCTCATAACCTTACTCTTTCCTGTATTCACTTTTAATTTTCTTCTTTTGCATACCCTACCAAATTCATCCACCAACCTCTGCAACTTCTCTTCAGAATCTCCCAAGAGCACAATGTCATCAGCAAAGAGCAACTGTGACAACTCCCACTTTATGTGTGATTCTTTATCTTTTAACTCCATGCCTCTTGCCAAAACCCTCGCATTTACTTCTCTTACAACCCCATCTATAAATATATTAAACAACCACGGTGACATCACACATCCTTGTCTAAGGCCTACTTTTACTGGGAAATAATCTCCCTCTTTCCTACATACTCTAACTTGAGCCTCACTATCATCGTAAAAACTCTTCACTGCTTTCAGTAACCTACCTCCTACACCATACACCTGCAACATCTGCCACATTGTTCCCCTATCCACCCTGTCATACGCCTTTTCCAAATCCATAAATGCCACAAAAACCTCCTTAGCTTTATTTAAATACTGTTCACTTATATGTTTCACTGTAAACACCTGGTCCACACACCCCCTACCTTTCCTAAAGCCTCCTTGTTCATCTGCTATCCTATTTTCCGTCTTACTCTTAATTCTTTCAATAATAACTCTACCATACACTTTACAAGGTATTCTCAACAGATTAATCCCCCCTATAATTTTTGCACTCTCTTTTGTCCCCTTTGCCTTTATACAAAGGAACTATGCATACTCTCTGCCAATCCCTAGGTACCTTACCTTCTTCCATACATTTATTAAATAATTGCACCAACCACTCCAAAACTATATCCCCACCTGCTTTTAACATTTCTATCTTTATCCCATCAATCCCAGCTGCCTTACCCCCTTTCATTTTACCTACTGCCTCATGAACTTCCCCCACACTCACAACTGGCTCTTCCTCATTCCTACAAGATGTTATTCCTCCTTGCCCTATACACGAAATCACAGCTTCCCTAACTTCATCAACATTTAACAATTCCTCAAAATATTCCCTCCATCTTCCCAATACCTCTTACTCTCCATTTAATAACTCTCCTCTCCTATTTTAACTGACAAATCCATTTGTTCTCTAGGCTTCCTTAACTTGTTAATCTCACTCCAAAACTTTTTCTTATTTTCAACAAAATTTGTTGATAACATCTCACCCACTCTCTCATTTGCTCTCTTTTTACATTGCTTCACCACTCTCTTAACCTCCTTTTTTTCTCCATATACTCTTCCCTCCTTGCATCACTTCTACTTTGTAAAAACTTCTCATATGCTAACTTTTTCTCCCTTACTACTCTCTTTACATCATCATTCCACCAGTCGCTCCTCTTCCCTCCTGCACCACTTTCCTGTAACCACAAACTTCTGCTGAACACTCTAACACTACATTTTTAAACCTACCCCATACCTCTTCGACCCCATTGCCTATGCTCTCATTAGCCCATCTATCCTCCAATAGCTGTTTATATCTTACCCTAACTGCCTCCTCTTTTAGTTTATAAACCTTCACCTCTCTCTTCCCTGATGCTTCTATTCTCCTTGTATCTCATCTACCTTTTACTCTCAGTGTAGCTACAACTAGAAAGTGATCTGATATATCTGTGGCCCCTCTATCAACATGTACATCCTGAAGTCTATTCAACAGTCTTTTATCTACCAATACATAATCCAACAAACTACTGTCATTTCGCCCTACATAATGTCTTGTATACTTATTTATCCTCTTTTTCTTAAAATATGTATTACCTATAACTAAACCCCTTTCTATACAAAGTTCAATCAAAGGGCTCCCATTATCATTTACACCTGGCACCCCAAACTTACCTACCACACTCTCTCTAAAAGTTTCTCCTACTTTAGCATTCAGGTCTCCTACCACAATTACTCTCTCACTTGGTTCAAAGGCTCCTATACATTCACTTAACATCTCCCAAAATCTCTCTCTCTCCTCTACATTTCTCTCTTCTCCAGGTGCATACACGCTTATTATGACCCTTTTTTCACATCCAAGCTTTACTTTAATCCACATAATTCTTGAATTTACACATTCATATTATCTTTTCTCCTTCCATAACTGATCCTTCAACATTACTGCTACCCCTTCCTTTGCTCTAACTCTCTCAGATACTCCAGATTTAATCCCATTTATTTCCCCCCACCGAAACTCCCCTACCCCCTTCAGCTTTGTTTCACTTAGGGCCAGGACATCCAACTTCTTTACATTCATAGCATCAGCAATCATCTGTTTCTCGTCATCCGCACTACATCCACACACATTCAAGCATCCCAGTTTTATAAAGCTTTTCTTCTTCTCTTTTTTAGTAAATGTCTACAGGAGAAGGGGTTACTAGCCCATTGCTCCCGGCATTTTAGTCGCCTCATACTACACGCATGGCTTACGGAGGAAAGATTCTTTTCCACTTCCCCATGGACAATAGAAGAAATAAAGAAGAACAAGAGCTATTTAAAAAAAGGAGAAAAACCTAGATGTATGTATATATATATGCATGTTGTTGAGAATTTGGCCTTACCTGCTGTGTTTATTATATACATATATAATGAACACTTAGCTGATAAATGACAGCAAATCGTCTACACAGCCGCCCCTGCAGACGAGGTCTAGAAGCTGTCGAAACCATCACAGCAGTGGGCTGTCAAGAGATACAATTTGTAAGTATAAATTACCCCTAGGGGGTGTTATGTCAGCATATTTCATTCGATGATGGCTGACGAATACTTACTTGTTTGGACTCAAAAGTCCACACCTTACTGCCGATTATAGGTTGATTACAAACTCCTTGTGACTCAAGAATTGCGCAATCCCCCGATCTACAAGAAATTCGTAACATACCTTGCTCTTTGTAACGTGAGCTATGGTGTTCTCAACACCTTCGACAGGTATCGGTGACTTGATAGAAGCTGAAGTGTCTTGGATGTCCACGTCTTCCATTGTCTAGGAAACGCACACTGGTACACTATGTTCCACAAGATTTGTCTTTATTGTTCACAATGTATCACAAGAGAAGCTGATCACACTTCTCTTAAGAGTTTATTGTGTTTTGTGAGACACTTTATTCACACTAACGCACAGATCAGTGTCCTTTGCTGGTTATCCTGGCATCAGTGTGACTCTCTCTAGAGTCAAAAGTAATCTGCCAGACGCCCCAGCGCTCCATGCAGTCACTGCCCCCAGCACAAAAAAAACGCTGACCTAGTACCTTGCATCCTTGTCGTCACCTCGATGAAGCAAAGCAGAATGTTTGTTTCTTGCTGTCTTAATCATAGATAACAATGTACAATATCTTTACTATGGTAATAAAGTGGGAGCAGGATTTTCCTTAATTGTCCTGCTAAATAAGAGATGTACTGTCTCTTATAAAAATACACGTTGCAACACCGCTGCAAGGAGCAGAGGTCACTTGATTATGTGGCATAGCATCTGTGATCAATTACTCACTCTAGCAGTAAACAAGACGCTCGCCCCTTCTGAGTGGCCCCTCAGGGCTGAAAGGGCTGAAGGGGGCTGAAGGGGGCTGAAGGGGGCTGATACCCCCCTCCTGGAGAAAATTTCTCCACACATGTGCATGTCTGTGAAGTGTGACCAAAGTGTAAGTAGGAGTATCAAGTGTTATCTAGCATGTTTATGAGACAGAAAATAACCCAGCAGTATAATGTGATCCTTTATTGACAACGTTTCACCCACATAGTGGGCTTTTTCAAGTCACAAACAGATCTACCTGGGGTGGAAATTGCCAAAAACTACAGACACAATGACTCCAACTTCCAAAAGGATTATCTTCAAGGCATCATCTCAGCGACCATCTGAACACACAGCTCCCCAGTCATACCTCGACATTACATCATTGCATTTAAAGCTTTAGCAGAAGACACGACCATCAGGGTCACCAGTGCTGATAAAGGAGGTGGTGTTGTTATCATGAACACTGACAATTACAGGAAGAAAATGCTCAATCTACTTAATGACCCAGATACCTACAAACCTCTCACAACTAACCAAGTGGATAATCTTACTAAAACTTTTCTTCAAAGGACTCGTTGCATTCTGAGGGACTCAGAACAAGGGAAGAAACTTCTGCACACCATACCCAGCAACCCCAGACCTGCCAGAATGTATGGCCTGCCAAAAACGCACAAGCCTGGTATCCCATTGAGGCCCATATCTTCGGGAATAGGCAGTGCTCCCCACCAACTCTCAGGAATTCTCGCAAAACACCTCTCTAAACTCTTAGGCACTATCAGTCCAGCACATCTTAAACACTCGGGTGATCTTCTCAATCGCATTCGCAACATCAACATCAAGAACAAGAAGCTTTCAAGCCTTGATGTAATTTACCTATTCACCAAAGTACCTACTACACAAGCCATTGATCTCTTGCTCAGGAAAATTGACGATTCACTTGATCTTCCTATTCCAGCCAGCGATTTCATTGACCTTGTTGAACTATGTGTTGGCTTTACGTGTTTCTCTTTCAAAAATCACCTCTTTCAGCAGACTTTTGAACATAAGAACATAAGAAAGGAGGAACACTGCAGCAGGCCTGTTGGCCTATACTAGGCAGGTCCTTTACAATTCATCCCACTAACAAACATTTGATCTACCCAATTTTCAATACTACCCAAGAAATAAGCTCTGATGTGCAAGTCCAAGGTTAGGTTAGGTTAGGTTAGTAATCCCTTCCTTTCCTGTGGGCGAAACATTGTACACACAAGTGATTCCTTAGAACTTGGGTAGTACAAAGCTGTGGGCGAAACGTTGTACCTCAGTCCTTGGGTACAAGGTAATGCTGTAGGGAGAGGGCAAACAAGTGTTAAGAAAAACAACCAGTAAAAAGCCAATACCGGGGCAGGAGAACATGGTCGAAGGGCCTCACTGTATCCACTGCAGGAGGGCGAAGTCGTCGAAGGTCCTCTAGTCAGCAACGCGTTTCTGTAGATTACGCTACGTCATCAGGCTGGTAGAAACTGCAGATCCCACTGGTACAATGTCTTGGACTACCCATGGGCTCGCCACTCAATGCCATCCTGGTGAACCTATACATGGAACATCTGGAAGCCGAGCGTTTCTCCAACATTATTCCTTTGTCTGTCATCTGGCTCCGTTATGTTAACGACATCCTCCTCATAACTCCCAGACGCTTCAACGTTCAAGTTCTCCAACACAAGCTCAACCAGGTCGAGCCCTCAATCCAGTTCACACTTAAAGAAGAAGTCAACAACACTCTTCCTTTCCTTGATGTTCTTCTCTGCAAAGCTGACCATGAACTTCGTTTTAAAGTCTATTGAAAACCCACCAACCAAAACGATCTTCTCCACTTCTACTCTCACCATGACACCAAAACTAAACGTGGTGTAATTATAGGCTTTTTCCTGCGTGCACTCAGAATCTGCAGCAATGAGTTCCTTGAGGAAGAATGCACTATTATTGAACAAGTATTTTCCAAGCTTCACTATCCTCATCACTTCATCAGAGGCTGCAGACGAAGGGCATTAACCCTTTGAGGGTCGACAGGCCCTCTCCGAAACTCGTTCTCAGGGTCGGCCAAATTTAAAAAAAAAAAATTATTTTCTCTTATGAAAAGATAGAGAATCTTTTCCCGATCATAAAGACACCAAAAGTTTGAAATTTGATAGAAAACTTACGGAATTATGCTCTCGCAAAGTTAGCGGTCTCGGCGATGTTTACGCATTGGCGATTTTGCCCACTTTGAGCCCCATTTTCGGCCAATTTCACTGTACTAGTCGACAAAAAACATGAATATTTCGCTAGAACTCCTTTTTTTCTATCGAATGGGTGCAAGAAACCACCCATTTATGAAATTCAACTATCCAGTACAGTGGTCAGAATTTAGCAATTTTGCCAATTTCACACAAATTTCAAAAGATGCCAATTTCCGAATAGGGTCCAGAATAAACAAGAAAGACATTCCTGGCACTAAAATGACATTTCCTCTAGTCATTAGTCACGTCTCAAGGCCCCTCTTATATTGTTTTGCTTTCCACTTTGAATTTTTATTCTCACAAAAAATATAAGATTTACTGTTATGCAGACTACTGCATTAGTGTAAAAAATGGTATAAATATTATTGGTGCACTTGTGAAAGAATATTAGACTCACCAGTTGGTGTGTATTGCACGCTTGGCACGATTTGTTTACTTTTGAAGTTTGGTAAAAATCGAACATTTCTGCTAATTTGAGCTCAATTTCAAGGCACCTTTCATTGTAAAACCAGTCAAAATCATCTCAATTTCTGTAATATGTCTTCCATTCTATAAAATGAGACCAAGAAAACTAGAATACAACAATAAATACCATACAAAAATACACTTCAAAGTCGCTGATTTATTCCAAAAAAATGGTCAAAGTTTATTTTTCTCATTGTGCACTGTGTGCTGCAGGATTTTTTTTAGACTGTGCACACTGACCACATAGACCCATTCTTTCATATGAAGGCCTACCAGCTTTCTCCCACTAGATTTGAGGCCGCTAGAATTTATGCGTACTAGTACGTCAAAAACCCCTACGCGTAAGACGTACTAGTATGACCAAAACCCTCAAAGGGTTAAACATCTTCAACACACCCAGAGAAGACACTGCCAAGAAGAGATACTTAGTCCTCCCCACCATCTCCATTGCCAAACACGTTTCCAACATCTTTTCCAGTACCTCATTCCAAGTATCTACCTCCACAACCACGACCATCAAAGACATTACCAGTAATAGACAGGACAAGCTTCCATCCTCTGCAGGGGTATACATAATCCCTTGTAATGAGTGCAGCAAATTATATGTCTGTGAAACATCAAGAGACCTCCAAACACGTATTTCAGAACACCAATATGCAAGCAGGTCTGACGATACAAGAAATGCCTGTGTGCAACACGATAATTCACACAACCATTTAATAAGCTACAGAAACTCGAGACTTATCGCCAGAGAAGACAACACTCAATACTGAAGAATCCCGGAATCATCGCTTATCTCTATATCCGACAATTTCAACTAGAACAATGGCTTCTATAACATAGCTGAACCATTTGCCAAGAAACTTCTTCATCGCTGTCCCACATAAGAACATAGGAATGGAGGAACACTGCAGAAGGTCTGCTCACAAACTTATCCAGTCTCCCTTCCAAGCTACCCAAGATTTTAGACTCTATAACCCCACTCGGGAGATCATCAGATGCAGCATTCTCCACCTGACCTCAGCATTCTGAACCTGACTATAAATACTCGCATACCTTCCACCCCAGGTAGATCTGTTTGTGACTTGAAAAAGCCCACTGTGTGGGTGAAACGTTGTCAATAAAGGATCACATTATACTGCATATGTGTTTATATTTCCTGGTGTATACCTGGAGAGGGTTTTGGGGGTCAATGCCCCCGTGGCTCAGTCTGAGACCAGGCCTTGTGGATCAGGGTCTGATCAACCAGGCTGTTACTGCTGGTCGCACACAACCTAAAGTCAGTTACTGACTTTAGGTGCCTGTCCCGTGCCTTCTTGAAGACAGCCAGGCATCTATTGGTAATCCCCCTTATGTATGCTGGGAGGCAGTTGAACAATCTTGGGCTCTGGACGCTTATTGTGTTGTGTCTCAGTGCACTCGTGGTGCCCCTGCTTTTCATTGGAGGAATGTTACATCTCCTGCCGAGTACATGTGGTAAAATATTGTTAAACAAAAAGAAAGCCACTAGCATGCATGAGAATTTCTGGCAGACTAATCCTAATTCTTACAGACTAGTTAAAACTAGACACAGGTTATGGAGTGCTGAATTTTAGTTATACATTAGTACAGAAAGAGAGGTAGCAAAAAATTTTTATAATTAGTGAAATTTATAGTAGAGAGCTTGCAAGCAACAAAAGAAAATATTTCAGTTAGTACAATTTTAAGTGTGTATTAATACTTGAATTAATTTAGTGTTCTGAAGTTAACTCTCTCCAGGTAAACTCCAGGTAACTGGGATTTCTAGAGTAGTTTCAAACCAGTTCTATGATTTCAGGGATAGTATAGTGTTGGTGTAGTTAAGTTTGGGAGATGGGGTGATTTTTAATTATAGCCCTAAATTGATTGGCAGACGGGGGACCTTTTGCTCGTTCGGGTAGTTAATTCCAGATCTTGGGGTCCTTTATATGTACTGCATTTTTGCATAAGGTGAGATGGACATGAGGGATGTTGAAGAGAGCTTTGTGCCTTGTGTTGTGCCTGTATGTTCTGTTGTAGCTATCAAGTAGAAGTTTGAGAGGAGGGTTTATATTGGAGTTTAATGTTCTATATATATACTAGGCACAGAATTATGCATGCATATTTTGTATATTAAGCAAGTTCAAGGTCTTGAAGAGTGGAGGGGTGTGTTCATCATGAGTAGAGTTGGTGATCATTCACACAGCAGCATTTTTGTTGGGATATTAATGGTTTAAGGTGATTGGTTGTAGCAGATTCCCTAGCACAAATACCATTGGTGAGGCAAGGTAGATTAGAGAGTGGTATAGTGTGTGTAGTGTTGTTTGGGGTACATAGTACTGTATTTTAGAAAGGATGTCAACTGTTTTGGAGATCTTGGCTATATGTTGGGTGTGGGTTTTAGTCAAGGTGAAGACCTAGAAATTTGCCGTCAGTGTGTCTCGTAATGGGGAAACCATTGATTGGTATGTTAAGTTGATTATTTAAGGCTTTGTTTCCTAAAAAACTGTAATAAGTTTTGTCTGTATTGAGAATGAATTTGTTGGTCGTCATCCACATAGATATTTTTAGTAGCTCATTGTTAACAGTATCACTAAGCATAGTTGTGTTTGAGTAGGAGAAGACATAAGTAGTGTCATCTGCGAATAGAATTGGTTTGAGATGAGATGCATTGGGAGACAAGTGATGTAAATGAGAAAGAGCAGAGGGCCACGGACACTGCTCTGTGGCACTTAGATGGCTACAGGCTGAATAGTCAAGGTTATGCCATTTGTGGAGATGTACTGGCATCTGTTGCTAAGATAAGAGTTTAGGTATGTCCTCTGACATACAATTTGCATTCTTTAACAAAAGTACCACACACTAAGACAAAAGTTCAGTTGCTTAAGGGGGTGTCAGGAAGTCCAGCAACTGCTCACACTAGTTATAATTAAATTTTTCAGATAACTGATCATTCTGAGCAGTTGATCATCATACTGTATTACTGTGTTTGTAAATATTTCTGTATGAAGGGTATAAATCAGGGAGTAGAACCTAACCTAGTCTAACCCTCTCTGCTTCCATTGTGAGTGGAAACCATATAGTCTCTTCTTTGGGATTCTGAATGTGTATCTTTTATATCATGATACTCTTATAGGTCCCCTTTTTTGTTTGTTGTTGTTGTTGAAGTGGGTGTGACATTTCAAAACATTGCAGCCTGTGACTTCCTCAGTAAGTACTCACCCATTTGCAGTCGCTCACTTATCTGTGGTTGCAGGGATCGACTCACAGATTCTAGCCCTGGCTCTTAGCTTACCATTCTTCAGATTCACTCTCTTAGCCTTGTGGGTCATATCATACCTGTTCTTAAAACTGTGTGTGAAGCCTGTCTCCACCACTTTTTCCTCCAAGCTCATTCCATTTCCACACCAGTCTAAGACTGAAGAAATACTTCCTAACATCACTGTGGCTCATGTGTGACTTTAACTTCATGGTGTCCCTGAGTTCCTGTTTGTTGTCTCTCAAACAATCTCTCCCTGTCTACCTTATCAATTTCCCTGAGTATTTTATGTTATGTGTCATCCCTAGCTGTTCTTTCCTCCTGCATTATTAGGTCCAGTTGTGTAGCCTCTCTTCATAGTTTATGTCCCTTCAGTCCGGAACAAGCCTTGTTGCATACTTCTGTACTTGCCCCAGTTTCTAAACATGCTTTTTCAGCTGCAGCTTCCATACTTGTGCTGCATACTCCAAGATGGACCTAATGTATGTTGTAGAAAGGGTCCATAATGACATTGTTGAGATTCCAGAAGGCTGCTCTTAGATTTTGCAGATGAGCATTGGCTGCAGTAGTTATCTGGCTGATGTGTGCTTCTAGCGTTATACTGGGCACTATTCTCACCCCTAGGTTTTACTTTGAGTGAAGTCTGCAGTCTCTGTCCCTCGAGACTTCCTGCACTGCTCCTGCATTCTTATGTTCTTATGTTATAAAATCCTTACATGTAAATATCTAATGTGCATATTCTTATCTTTCCTAGGCAGAATTATATGCACACCACTCAATGGTTCGTAATATTTTATTGGCACTGGACAAAAGTGATATCCGACTGTGTGCAGCTTACCTTGTGGATTCTCACTATGCTAATGATCCAGGTAAGAAAATCTTAAAGTGAAGAAATTTAACATTAGTTTTTCAATGAAGTGGTCACAGTATGTACTGTCTGTGGTAAACTAAAACAATTAGTGTCATTATCCTTATATACAGAACTGCTTACCTTTGGAAGAAGGTGCTTGTGATATTTCATATGTGAAAGATAGTGTGTATCCATAGATAATATTAACATAAATTCAATAGCAAATTACTCAAAGAATTTCTTTGTTTTATAACTATCCACTTTTTTTTATGCCACATTGGCCCCTTGCCAGAAAAGCAGAGAGAAATATACTGCATCCTTAGCCCCCAACCACCCGATTCCAGCTCTAATACATCTTGCAAGAAGAAACAGCTGAAATCAATCATTGAATCAAGGATTTCCCAACCTTTCCCTCTTCTTTCTTGGAAGCTTTCAATGTAAAGAGGAGAGAGAGCTTTCTATAATGAATGTGGGTTGTTTGAGAAGTGCTGGAATGAGTTTTAGGAGTGTAGGAGCTACATGGAGTAGTGTTGGTTGAGTAAACCAGTATAGGGGTAAGTTGTAGGGTTAGGTAAGAGAGTTGGAAAGGTGTGTTTGAAGTATAGAAGAGAGCTGTAGAGGTATGCTAGAGCCGGAGGGGTACCTGAAGCTCACACTAACTCAGATTAAATAGCTCAGTTTACACGACAAGATGGCTCACCACATGTGTAAAATAAAATGGAAGTGATAAAGCCATAAGCAAGGGACAAACTAAATAGGCAAAAAATGGCCTTCTAATCAAATGCAATCAAACTGTTAGAAGTTGTAAGGTTGTTAGAGTGAGTTGTTGTAGTTTTTGCATGTGTTGTAGTGGTGTGACCCCTCAAGGGAGGTTCCTTGATGCTGGTGAGGGGCTCTTGATCCAGGGAATTGGATCTGTGTTCCAGTTCCTTGAATTGAATCTGAATACCTTCCATCTCCCACCCTACAAGCACTGTATAATCTCTATGGGTTTAGTGCTCCCCCATGATTATAATAATGTAGTAGTGTGAGAGTGAATTATTTGTATAGAAGAGTGTGGGAGTGTATTGTATGACATGTATGATACTTGTATGGTAGTAAGATGTATTTGGGTGACTGAAGTGTAGAAGTTAGTTATATGAGTGAGGAAATGTGGTGAAGAGAAGTGACTATGAATTGTAGGAGCGTTGAAGTGGTGAAGAAGTAATCTATAAATATATGGAAGATTATAATTTGCTGGAAAGATACTAAGCTTAGCTGACAAATTTCAGTGCTAAAGCTCTTGCTTCACATGGCAAGGGTCTGCGTTCGATTCCCAATGTGGGTAGAAACATTGGACATGTTTCTTTACACCAGTTCTTTATGTTCACCCATTAGTAAAATGGGTACCTAGGAGTTAGTCGTTTGGTGTGGGTCACATCCTGTGACAAGTAACTAATTTACCGGAAATGCTAGACGTATATACTATGTACATGTACTTGTAGTAAATGAAGATATTATTTATTATTTTATTTTAACAAGTCGGCCGTGTCCCACCGAGGCAGGGTGACTCAAAAAGAAAGAAAATCCCCAGAAAGAAAATACTTTCATTATCATTCAACTCTTTCACCTCACTCACACATAATCACTGTTTTTGCAGAGGTGCTCAGAACACAACAGCTTAGAAGCATATACGTATAAAGATAAACAACATATCCCTCCAAACCGTCAATATCCCGAACCCCTCCTTTAGAGTCCAGGCATTGTACTTCCAGGACTCAAGTCCGGCTATATATATCTATATTATTATATATACAGTGGAACCTCAAATATCGAACTTTCTTTAGTCCAGAAGGCTGTTCGAGTGCCTTTACCGAATGAATTTATTCCCATCAGGAATAATGTAAATTAGATTAGTCCATTTCAGACCCTCAAAAATACACTTATAAAAGCACTTACAAAAATACACTTACATAATTGGTCGTGTTGGGAGCAGTTCGATTTTTGAGGTTCCACTGTATATATCTTTCTTTCTTCTTTCAACACACTGGCCATATCCCACCGAGGTGGGGTGGCCCAAAAGGAAAAACAAAAGTTTCTCCTTTTACATTTAGTAATATATACAGGAGAAGGGGTTATTAGTCCCTTGCTCCCGGCATTTTAGTCGCCTCTTACAACACGCATGGCTTAGGGAGGAAGAATTCTGTTCCACTTCCCCATGGAGGTAAGAAGAAATAAACAAGAACAAGAACTAGAAAGAAAATAGAAGAAAACTCAAAGGGGTGTGTATATATATGCTTGTACATGTATGTGTAGTGTGACCTAAGTGTAAGTAGAAGTAACAAGACGTACCTGAAATCTTGCATGTTTTTGAGACAGAAAAAAGGACACCAGCAATCCTACCATCATGTAAAACAATTACAGGCTTTCGTTTTACACTCGCTTGGCAGGACGGTAGTACCTTCCTGGGCGGTTGCTGTCTACCAACCTACTACCTAGGTTATACAACAAATTTCTAAGAAAATCTCCAAGACTGTAGACATACTATCGAAGATACGGTGCTATGTTCCACAGTCAGCCCTCCTGGCCCTTTATCACTCTCTTATTTACCCCCTGTCTCACCTATGGAATTTGTGCATGGGGCTCAACAACAATTAACCATCTCAGACCACTAATTACCCAACAAAAGGCTGCAGTTAGAATGATAACAAATTCTCACTACAGGCAACACACACCACCAATATTCAAAACACTCAACCTACTCACCATACAAAACATCCATACTTATTATTGCACCTATTACATACATAGAACACTTAACTCTGATATTAACCCTCCCCTCAAACATCTCCTTGCCAACCTCAACAGAACACATGACCATAACACAAGGCACAGATCACTCTTTGATGTTCCTCGTGCCCATCTCACGCTATGCAAAAACTCAATGCACATAAAAGGCCCTAAAATCTGGAATTCATTACCTGTAAATATAAAAGAAACACTACCTGTTTATAAATTCAAGTCTCTTCTCAAAGATCACTTACTCACTCAAAACCAAATAAATACTGAATAACTGAACCTTATAAATTGTATATCCTATATGTTACTCACAATTATATCACACAAATGTTAAACCTAGGACCCAATCTAACTTTATTATTTTTTTAAATACACTACCTAACAGAATACTCCATTCGACTGAATGTACAGCAATGCAAGCAACCATATGACCTGTCTTTGTAATACTCATTTGTGCATTATAGTTATCTGTTTACAATAATGTTTTATCACTGATTTCATCATTGCTTAGTTAATCTTAAGTTAATTTTAAGCCAGCCCGTAATGCTATGCATATAAGTGGCTTTGGCATGCTGCTCTTACCTGTATTTTTTGTACCTCTGTTTGTATGCTTAACCCTTTCAGGGTCCAAGGCCAAAATCTGAATTCACGCACCAGTGTCCAAGAATTTTCCCCAAAAAAATTTGTTATTTTTTCTTATGAAATGGTAGAAAATCTTTTTGTGAAGGTAATAAAACAAAAAGTACGAAATTTGATGGAAAATTGACGAAATTATGCTCTCGCAAATTTTGATGTGTCAGCGATATTTACGAATCGGTGATTTTGCCGACTTTGACTTCCATTTTAGGCCAATTACATCATTCCAGTCGACCAAATTCTTAGCTATTTTACTAGTATTACTTCTATTCTATCGATTGAGCACAAGAAATCGCCAAGTCAACTGTTTCAACTACAAAATAAAGTGATCGGAAATTGGTAATTTGGCCAATTTAACACAAAGTTCAAAATATTCCAATTTCAAAATAGCATCCAGAATAAACAATGTAGCATTCCTGGCACTAAACTAACATTTCCTCGGTTCATTAGTTATGTTTTGAGGCTTTACAAATAAATCCCATTTTTATTTTTTATTTACATAATGAATTTTTATTCACACCAAAAAATAGAAGATTTACTGTTATGCAATATTGTAATAATTGTATAAATATCATCACCACATTTGTGAATGTGTATTAGATCCACCAGCTGGCATGTATTAGACGTGTGAGGTCGTTTGTTTACTCTTGAACATCGACAAAAATTTAACATTTCCGCTACTTTGAGCTCAGTTTTCAAGCCATTTCCGGTGCTAAAAACCAATCAAAATCATCTCTATTTCTGTAATATGTCTTCCATTCTATCAAATGAGACCAAGAAATTGCAAATACAACTATAAAAAACATACGAAAAAACACTGCAAAGTTGCTGTTTTAATCGAAAATCTTGGTTTCAGTTTTTTTTCTCTCATTATACACAGTGTGCTGCAGGATTTGTTTTATGTGGTGCACACATGCCACATAGATGTATTCTCTCATATCTAGGCCCAAGTGTACCACTCACAGTTTATCAGAGTGAGCTGAGCTCATGACGTAGATCTACGGTTTGGACACTGAACGCAAAGCCGTAGATCTATGGGACGGACCCTGAAAGGGTTAAATTACTAAATAAATAAATAAATAAATAAATAAATAAATATATATTTATTTATTTTTTATTATCACACTGGCCGATTCCCACCAAGGCAGGGTGGCCCGAAAAAGAAAAACTTTCACCATCATTCACTCCATCACTGTCTTGCCAGAAGGGTGCTTTACACTACAGTTTTTAAACTGCAACATTAACACCCCTCCTTCAGAGTCCAGGCACTGTACTTCCCATCTCCAGGACTCAAGTCCGGCCTGCCGGTTTCCCTGAACCCCTTCATAAATGTTACTTTGCTCACACTCCAACAGCACGTCAAGTATTAAAAACCATTTGTCTCCATTCACTCCTATCAAACACGCTCACACATGCCTGCTGGAAGTCCAAGCCCCTCGCACACAAAACCTCCTTTACCCCCTCTCTCCAACCTTTCCTAGGCCGACCCCTACCCCGCCTTCCTTCCACTACAGACTGATACACTCTTGAAGTCATTCTCTTTCGCTCCATTCTCTCTACATGTCCGAACCACCTCAACAACCCTTCCTCAGGCCCTCTGGACAACAGTTTTGGTAATCCCGCACCTCCTCCTAACTTCCAAACTACGAATTCTCTGCATTATATTCACACCACACATTGCCCTCAGACATGACATCTCCACTGCCTCCAGCCTTCTCCTCACTGCAACATCATCACCCATGCTTCACACCCATATAAGAGCGTTGGTAAAACTATACTCCATACATTCCCCTCTTTGCCTCCAAGGACAAAGTTCTTTGTCTCCACAGACTCCTAAGTGCACCACTCACTCTTTTCCCCTCATCAATTCTATGATTCACCTCGTCTTTCATAGACCCATCCGCTGACACGTCCACTCCCAAATATCTGAATACATTCACCTCCTCCATACTCTCTCCCTCCAATCTGATATTCAATCTTTCATCACCTAATCTTTTTGTTATCCTCATAACCTTACTCTTTCCTGTATTCACCTTTAATTTTCTTCTTTTGCACACCCTACCAAATTCATCCACCAATCTCTGCAACTTCTCTTCAGAATCTCCCAGAGCACAGTGTCATCAGCAAAGAGCAGCTGTACAACTCCCACTTTGTGTGTGATTCTTTCTTTTAACTCCACGCCTCTTGCCAAGACCCTCGCATTTACTTCTCTTACAACCCCATCTATAAATATATTAAACAACCACGGTGACATCACACATCCTTGTCTAAGGCCTACTTTTACTGGAAAAAATTCCCTCTTCCTACATACTCTAACTTGAGCCTCAAATATCCTCGTAAAAACTCTTCACTGCTTTCAGTAACCTACCTCCTAACACCATACACTTGCAACATCTGCCACATTGCCCCCCTATCCACCCTGTCCATACGGCTTTTTTCCAAAAACCATAAATGCCACAAAGACCTCTTTAGCCTTATCTAAATACTGTTCACTTATATGTTTCACTGTAAACACCTGGGCCACACAACCCCCTACCTTTCCTAAAGCGTCCTTGTTCATCTGCTATCCTATTCTCCGTCTTACTCTTAATTCTTTCAATAATAACTCTATAATACACTTTACCCGGGATCCCGCAGACTTATCCCCCTATATATATAAATTTATATATATATACAGTGGACCCCGCATAAAAGATCACCTCCACTGCGACCAATTATGTAAGTGTTTTTTAAAAGTGCGTTTGTACATGTATTTTTTGGGGGTCGAAATGGACAGCCCTTTTTTCAGCCCCCCAAACATACACGTACAAACACACTTACATAAATACACTTAAAATAATTGGTCGCATTCGGAGTGTCGTTATGCGGGGGCCCACGTGTATATAATTCTTTTTTTATCAACACACCGGGCCGTTTTCCCACCGAGGCGGGGGGGCCCCAAAAGGAAAAACGAAAGTTTCCCCCTTTTAAACATTTAGTAATATAACAGGAGAAGGGGTTACTACCCCCTTCCCTCCCGCTTTTTTGGGCCCGCCTCTTACAAAAAACGAATGGTTTCGGAGGAAAAATTTCCCTTTTCCCCCATTTCCCCAAAAAAGGGAAATAAAAAAGGGAAATAAACAAGAATAAAAAATTTAAAAGAAAATAAAAAAACCCCAAAAGGGGTTTGGGGTATATATGTGCTTGTACATGTATGTGTAGGGGTGCCCCTAAGTGAAAGGGTAGAAGTACAGACGTACCTAAAAATTCTTGCATGTTCATGAACAAAAAAAAGGACAACCAATCCAAAACCATCAGGGAAAAACAATTACGGGTTTTTTTCGTTTTACCCCCTTTTGGCAGGACGGTATCCCCCCCTGGCGGTTGCTGTCTACCAACCAAAAACTACCTACTACAAATAAATTTTTATATATAAAAATATATATTTTTATAAAAATTTATATAATATAATAATAAATTTTATAATATATAATATATATATAATTACAGGGGAAACCCCCGGGGGTTTTAAACGATATTTTTTTCATTCCGGGAAGTATTTTCAGGTGCCAGAAATGACCGAATTTGTTCCCATATGGAATTTTTTGAGAAGTAGTTTTAGTACTTTTCCAAGACCCCCAAACATACACGTAAAAACCCAAATTTTAACTAAATACACTTACAAAACTGGTTCCGAAATTGGGGAGTATCGTTATGCGGGGGTCCACTGTAATATATATATATTTTTTTTTTTTTTTTTCAACAAGCCGGGCCGCCCCTCCCACCGGGGCAGGGTGCCCCAAAAAAAAGAAAAAAAAATCCCCAAAAAGAAAATACTTTCATCATCTTTCAACCCCTTTTAAACCCACACTCACACCTTTAAACACTTTTTTTTGCAGAGGTCCCTCGGGATACAACAGTTTAGAAGCATACACAATAAAGATACAAAAAAATCCCTCCAAACTGCCAAACCCCAAACCCCTCCTTAAAGTGCAGGAATTGTACTTCCTTTTTCCAGGACCAACCCTGACTATATGAAAAAAAACCGGGTTTCCCCCCTGAACCCCTTCAAAATATTTCCCCCCGCTTTACACTCCAACAGATCGTCAGTTCCCCAAATACCAAATTTTTCTCCATTCACTCCCCTTAAACTTAAACACCCAAAAGCACGCTTGCCAGAAGTCCAAGCCCCTTTTCCCACAAAACCTCCTTTATTAAACCCCCCCTTTTCTCCCAAACCCCTTTCGAGACGACCCCTACCCCCCCCTTCCTTTCCCCCATAGATTTATATGCTTTCCAAGGGCCCCTTTTTTACTTCGATCCCCTTCTCTCTAAATGACCAAAAACCCCCTCAAAAATCCCCTCTTCTGGGCCCCCTGACTAATACTTTTATTAAAATTTCCCCACCTTTTCCTAATTTCCACACTCCGAATTTTTTTGCCCTAATAATTTTTCACCACACATTGCCCTTTTAAAAAAGGGCATCTCCACTGCCTCCAACCGTCCCCCTCGCCGCTGCATTTTAAACCCCCCAAGCTTCACACCCATATAAGAGTGTTGGGAACCCACTATACTTTCATACAATTTTTTCTTTGCCTCCATAATAAAGTTTTTTTTACCTCCCATATACCCAATGCACCACCTCAAACCTTTTTTTTCCCTCAACCCAAAACATAATTAAAACCCCATCCCCTTTATAAATCCATCCGCCAACACGTCAACTCCCAAGTACTGAAAACTTCAAATTTTTCCATACTCCCTCCCCCCAATTTGATATCCCCAATTTTTTTTTTAAACTAAATCATTTGATACCCTTTTCACCTTAAATCTTTTCTATGTTCACTTTTAACCCTTTTTACCTTTACACACATTCCCAAACTCCCTCCACTAACCCTTTTCAATTTTTCTTTGAATCTCCCCTAACAAATATCAACAGCAAAAAGTAACTATGTCCAAATTTCCCCTTTTTTTAATTTGATTCCCCAAAATTTTTTAAACCCACCCCCCCCTGAAAAACCCTAGCATTTACTTCCTTTACAACCCCATTTATAAATAATTAAACAACCATGGTGACATTACACATCCCTTTCTAAGACCTACTTTTACCGGGGAAGTTTTTCTCCCCCCTTTCTACACACCCTAACCTGACCCTCACATCCTCATAAAAATTTTTTTTTACAGCTTTTAAAAACTTCCCAACCTATTCCATATACTTCAACATCTGCCACTTTGCTCCTCACCCACCTATCATTCCTTTTCTAAACCCATAAAGCAATAAAAATTTCCCCTCCCTTTTACTAAATACTTTTCACATATATACTTCAATGTAAACACTTGTCACACACCCCTACCCATCTGAAACCTCCTTGCCACTCAATCCTATATTCTTCTTACCTCAATTCTTTCAAATGACTTTTTCCGGGATACCGTAAACTTATTCCCCCTTTAAATTTTTTCAGTCTCTTTTGCTCCTTTCCCTTTATAAAAAGGGACTATACATGCCCCTCTGCCAAACCCTAGGGACCTTTCCCCCTTTCATACATTTATTTAAAAAAAAGTACCAAACCCCCCAACCTATAAAACCCCCCCTGCTTTTAACATTTCTGCAGATCCCCTCAGTTCCACTGCTTAAAACCCCCTTTATTCTACCTAATGCCACGTACCTCCCCCACATTACATTCCTCTTCCACTCCTAAAAGAGGTATACCTCCCCGACCATGCATGAAATTACTGCCCCTCTTCTTCCTTAACTTAAAAGTTCCCCAAAATATTCTCGCCATCTACCTAAACCTCCATCTCCCCCCACTAACTCCCCCACTCGTTTTTAAATGACAAATCCATACTTCCCCAGGGGTTTCTTAACTTGTTTTAAATCCAAAATTTTTTTTTTATTTTTTTTAAAATTTCTTTACATACCTCTCCCACCTATCACTGCTCTCCTTTTGCCTTCTACCACTCCTTTTCCTTTTTTTTACTCTCCAAAACCGCTCTTCTTTTTAACACTTCCTTTGTAAAAAACCCCTCAAAGCTACCTTTTTAAATTTTATCACACCTTTTTACTTCATCATTCCACCAATCCTCCTCTTTCCTCCCGCCCCCCCCCTCCTATAAACCACAAACTTCTGCCCCACATTCTAATACGGGCATTTTTAAAACTATTCCAACCCTCTTCAACCCCCCACTACTCATCTTTGCACTAGCCCCCCTTTTTCTGCCAATAGTCCCTTATATCTCACTCGAACTTCCTCCTCCCTTAGTTTTATACACCTTTCACCCCCCCTCTTACTTGTTGTTGCCACCTTCCTCTTTTCTCATCTACCTCTTACTTTTAACTGTAGCTACAACTAATAATGATCCAATATATCATTGCCCCTCTATAAACATGTAAAATCCTGGAGCCTCCCATCAACCTTTTATCCACCAATACATAATCTAATAAACTACTTTCATTACGTGCTACATCATACCTTGTATATTATTATCCTCTTTTTCATAAAATATGTATTACTTATTACCAAATCTCTTTCTACACATAGCTCAATTAAAGGCTCCCCATTTACATTTACCCCTGGCACCCCAAATTTACCTACTACTCCCTACATAACATTTTTACCCACTTTAGCATTGAAATCCCCAACCACCATTACTCTCACACTTGATTCAAAACTCCCCCTGCATTCACTCAACATTTACCAAATCTCTCTCTCTCCCTACACTTCTCTCTTCTCCAGGTGCATACACGCTTATTATAACCCACTTTTCACATCCCAAAACTTATTTTACTCCACATAATCCTGAATTATACATTTTTAGTCCCTCTTTCCTGCCATAGCTTTTTCTTCAACATTATTGCTACTCCTTCTTTAGCTCTAACTCTATTTGAAACCCCTGACCTAATCCCATTTATTCCTCTCCATTGAAACTCTCCCACCCCCTTCAGCTTTGTTTCACTTAAAGCCAGGACAATTCCAGCTTCTTCTCATTCATAACATCCACATCATCTCTTTCTTATCTTTTGCACAACATCCACGCACATTCAGTCTTCCCATTTTTGACAATTTTCTTCTTTTTATTCTTTTTAGTAATCTTTACAGGAAAAGGGGTTACTAGCCCATTGTTCCCGGCATTTTAGTTGACTTTTAAAAACACACATGGCTTACGGAGGAAAGATTCTTATTCCACTTCCCAGGATATAAAAGGAAAAGTAATAAACCAAGAGCTATTAAGATAAAATAAAAAAAAACTTAGATGAGTTTTTTATAAAAAATGTGTACATGTATGTGTAGTGTGACTTAAGTGTAAGTAGAAGTAGCAAGACAACCTGTAATCTTGCATATTTATGGACAGACAAAAGACATCAGCAATCCTACCATCTTTGTAAAAAAATTTAAGGCTTTTGTTTTACACTCATTTGGGCAGATGGTAGTACTTCCCTGGGGGGATATATATATATATATATATATATATATATATATATATATATATATATATATATATATAATATAAATAAGCGTGTATGCACCTGGAAAGAGAGGAATGTAAGAAAAAGAGAGAGATTTTGGGAGATTTAATGAATGTATGGGAGTTTTTTGAACCAAGTGAGAGAGTAATTGTGGTAGGGGATCTGAATGCTAAAGTAGGAGAAACTTTTAGAGAGGGTGTGGTAGGTAAGTTTGGGGTGCCAGGTGTAAATGATAATGGGAGCCCTTTGATTGAACTGTGTATAGAAAGGGGTTTAGTTATTATTATTTTTATTATCACACTGGCCGATTCCCACCAAGGCAGGGTGGCCCGAAAAAGAAAAACTTTCACCATCATTCACTCCATCACTGTCTTGCCACTGTCTTGGGTTTAGTTATAGGTAATACATATTTTAAGAAAAAGAGGATAAATAAGTATACAAGATATGATGTAGGGCTAAATGACTGTAGTTTGTTGGATTATGTATTGGTAGATAAAAGACTGTTGAGTAGACTTCAGGATGTACATGTTTATAGAGAGGCCACAGATATATCAGATCACTTTCTAGTTGTAGCTACACTGAGAGTAAAAGGTAGATGGGATACAAGGAGAATAGAAGCATCAGGGAAGAGAGAGGTGAAGGTTTATAAACTAAAAGAGGAGGCAGTTAGGGTAAGATATAAACAGCTATTGGAGGAAAGATGGGCTAATGAGAGCATAGGCAATGGGGTCGAAGAGGTATGGGGTAGGTTTAAAATGTAATGTTAGAGTGTTCAGCAGAATTTGTGGTTACAGGAAAGTGGGTGCGGGAGGGAAGAGGAGTGATTGGTGAATGATGATGTAAAGAGAGTAGTAAGGGAGAAAAAGTAACATATGAGCAAGATTTTACAAAGTAGAAGTATGCAGGAGGGAAGAGTATAAGGGGAAATGAGAGAGGTTAAGGAGAGTGGTGAAGCAATTAAAAAGAAGCAAATGACATAAAAGAGTGGGTGAGATGTTTATCAACAAATTTTGTTAAAATAAGAAAAGTTTTTGGAGTGAGATTAACAAGTTAAGAAAGCCTAGAGAACCAATTGGATTTGTCAGTTAAAAATAGGATAGGAGAGTTATTAAATGGAGAGTAAGAGGTATTGGAAGATGGAGGTAATATTTTTGAGTGAATTGTTAAATGTTGATGAGATAGGGAAGCTGTGATTTCGTGGTATAGGGCAAGGAGAATAACATCTTGTAGGAGTGAGGAAAAGCCAGTTGTGAGATGTGGGGGAAGTTCGTGAGCAGTAAGGAAAATGAAAGGGGTAAGGCAGCTGGGATTGTGGGATAAAAATAGAAATTGTTAAAATAAGCAGTGGGGATATAGTTTTGGAGTGGTTGTGCAATTATTTAACCCTTTGAGGGTCGACAGAGCCCTCTCCGAAACTCGTTCTCAGGGTCGGCCAAATTTAAAAAAAAAAAATTATTATCTCCTTTATGAAAAGATAAGAATCTTTTCCCGATCATAAAGACACACAACAAGTTTGAAATTGATAGAAAACGTACGGAATTATCTCTGCAAAGTTTACGGTCTCGGCGATGTTTACGCATCGGCGATTTTGCCCACTTTGAGCCCATTTTCGCCAATTTCCACTGTACTAGTCGACAAAAAATCTGAATATTTCGCTAGAACTCCATTTTTTCGTGCGTTTGGGGGCAAGAAACCACTCATTTATGAAATTTCACTATCCAGTACAGTGGGTCAGTAATTTAGCAATTTTGCCAATATCACACAAAATTCAAAAGATGGCAAATTTCCGAATATGGTCTAGAATAAACAAAAAGACATTCCTGGCACTAAAAATGAATTTCCTCTAGTGCATTAGTCACGTCTCAGGTCCAATCTTATAATTCTTTTGCTTTCCACTTTGATTTTATTTTCACAAAAAATATAAGATTACTGTTATGCAGACTACTGCATTAGTGTATAAAATGGTATAAATATTATTGGTGCTCTTGGAAAGAATATTAGACTCACCGTTGAAACGTTATTGCACGCTTGGCACGATTGTTTACCTTTTGAAGTTTTGGTAAAAATCGAACATTTCCTGCAACTTTGAGCTCAATTTCAAGCACCGTTCTTTTGTAAAACCATCAAATCATCACAATTCTGTAATATGTCTTCCATTCTATAAAATGAGAACCAAGAAAACTAAATACAAACAATAAATACCCATACGAAAAATACACTGCAAAGGGGGGTCGGCTGAATTTATTAAATTTTTTTGGGGGGGGGAAAGTTTTTTGTTTTCTCATATGCCACTGTGTGCTGCAGGATTTTTTTTTCAGACTGTGGCACACTGACCACAAAGACCCTTTCTTCATTTGAAAGGCCTACCAGCTTCTCCCCACTAGATTTGAGGGCCGCCTAGAATTTACGAGTAGTACGTACGTCAAAAACCCCTACGCGTAAGACGTACTAGTACGACGAAAACCCTCAAAGGGTTAATAAATGTATGGAAGAGGGTATGGTACCTAGGGTTTGGCAGAGAGCATGCATAGTTCTTTTGTATAAAGGCAAAGGGGACAAAAGAGAGTGCAAAAATTATAGGGGGATAAGTTTGTTGAGTATACCTGGTAAAGTGTATGGTAGAGTTATTATTGAAAGAATTAAGAGTAAGACGGAGAATAGGATAGCAGATGAACAAGGAGGCTTTAGGAAAGGTAGGGGTGTGTGGACCAGGTGTTTACAGTGAAACATGTAAGTGAACAGTATTTAGATAGGCTAAAGAGGTCTTTGTGGCATTTTATGGATTTGGAAAAGCGTATACAGGGTGGATAGGGGGGCAATGTGGCAGATGTTGCAGGTGAAATGGTGTAGGAGGTAGGTTACTGAAAGCAGTGAAGAGTTTTTTACGAGGATAGTGAGGCTCAAGTTAGAGTATGTAGGAAAGAGGGAAATTATTTCCCAGTAAAAGTAGGCCTTAGACAAGGATGTGTGATGTCACTGTGGTTGTTTAATATATTTATAGATGGGGTTTGTAAGAGAAGTAAATGTGAGGGTCTTGGCAAGAGGCGTGGAGTTAAAAGATAAAGAATCACACATAAAGTGGGAGTTGTCACAGTTGCTCTTTGCTGATGACACTGTGCTCTTGGGAGATTCTGAAGAGAAGTTGCAGAGATTGTGGATGAATTTGGTAAGGTGTGCAAAAGAAGAAAATTAAAAGTGAATACAGGAAAGAGTAAGGTTATGAGGATAACAAAAAGATTAGGTGATAAAAGATTGGATATCAGATTGGAGGAAGAGAGTATGGAGGAGGTGAATGTATTCAGATATTTGGGAGTGGACGTGTCAGTGGATGGGTCTATGAAAGATGAGGTGAATCATAGAATTGACGAGGGGAAAAGGGTGAGGGGTGCACTTAGGAGTCGTGGAGACAAAGAACTTTGTCCTTTGAGGCAAAGAGGGGAATGTATGAGAGTATAGTTTTACCAATGCTCTTATATGGGTGTGAAGCATGGGTGATGAATGTTGCAAGCGAGGAAAGGCGGGAGGCAGTGGAGATGTCATGTCTGAGGGCAATGTGTGGTGTGAATATAATGCAAGACTTCGTATTTTGGAAGTTAGGAGAAGGTGCGGGATTACCAAAACTTTTTGTCCAGAGGGCTGGGGAAAGGGGTTTGTTGGGGTGGTTCGGACATGTAGAAAGAATGGAGCAAAACGAATGACTTCAAGAGTGTATCAGTCTGTAGTGGAAGGAAGGCGGGGTAGGGGTCGGCCTAGGAAAGGTTGGAGGGAGGGGATAAAGGAGGTTTTGTTGCGAGGGGCTTGGACTTCCAGCAGGCATGCGTGAGCGTGTTTGATAGGAGTGAATGAGACAAAGGGTTTTTTTAATACTTGATGTGCTGTTGGAGTATGAGCAAAGTAACATTATAAAGGGGGTTCGGGGAAAACCCGGGCGGGCCGGGACTCGAGTCCTGGAGATGGGAAGTACAGTGCCTGCACTCTGAAGGGGGGGTGTTAATGTTGCAGTTAAAAACTGTAGTGTAAAGCACCCTTCTGGCAAGACAGTGAGGGAGTAAATGATGGTGAAAGTTTTCCCTTTTTGGGCCACCCTGCCTTGGTGGAATCGGCCAGTGTTGATAATAAATATATATATATATATTATTTTATATAAAAATATATATATATATATAAAATATATATATATATATATATATATATATATAAATATATACATACATACATACATACATACATACATATATATATATATATATATATATATATATATATATATATATATATATATATATATATACATATATATATACAGTGGACCCCCGGTTAACGATATTTTTCCACTCCAGAAGTATGTTCAGGTGCCAGTACTGACCGAATTTGTTCCCATAAGAAATATTGTGAAGTAGATTAGTCCATTTCAGACCCCCAAACATACACGTACAAACGCACTTACATAAATACACTTACATAATTGGTCACATTCGGAGGTAATCGTTATGCGGGGGTCCACTGTATATATTTTCAACAAGTCGGTCGTTGTAAAACCCAGTTATAGAGTGGAAGTGGAAAAATTGTCACACTCTAAGTTAGTATTCATTTATGAGGGAGTAAAATACATTCTTGAAGGCCATTAAACCCCAGTAAAATTTCTTTCCAGCTTTTTTTTTTTTTTTTTAAATTGTGTGTCATTTATTATTCAGTATAGTAATTGATATCTTTAATACAGGAAAATATATATCTGCAGTTCTGCTGACACTAAACAGCATGTTAGTGATGGAACTGCCTACTGTTAACATACTCTCAAAGGTAAATACTTTAAAATATTTGTGCATATTTAAATTTGTTGATTTGCATTATAAAAATTTATAAGGATTTGTAGAGTTATCTGAACTCTTTCTGTCCTAATTTTAGATATTAGAAAATTTATTTTAAGATTAAACAGGTTTTTTATATTTTTTTCTGTGATTTTTTTCCATGTACAGATTAGGCAAGTCTCTCTCATATATTCATTCAGCAGAGGACTTTTTATGTGGTTTATGGCAGTCTCAGCAATTTAAAGATTTTACAGTAAATAATCTCCATGTGTTTCCAAACTTGGCCAGCTCTCCTGACTTGAAAGGAGATGACAGGACAGAACAGTGTTCTTAATAAAAGTGTTTTGAAAAGTATAATCTTTGGCATGGTATCCTAGTTTTAGTTGCAATATTCTTTGTTATACTAAACATTAGATCAGATGACCGTGTCCCGTAGCTCGATCACTAGTGCACTCAGCTCGTACACTGAGGTCTGGAGTTCGAATGTCCGGTATGGCTGGAAGACATTAGGGATGTGTTTCCATAAAACACCTGCTGTCCCTGTTCACCCATCAATATAAAATGGATACCTGGGTGTTAGTCGACTTGTGTGGGTCACATCCTGGGACAGAATTGACCTAATATGCCCGAAATGCTCAGCATAACAAGGGTCTTTCTGTTTAGTAGTATGTCATTGTTGTCAGCTAGGTCTGTATTCCTTGTACATGTACTTGTAGAAATAAAGATATATTTTTATTATTATTATTTTTGTTATTATCATTATTAATCTATAGATTTTTTATCTATTCTATGACTTTCTCAGCATCTTGTGTCCTGTATTTCTTCTTAGTTTTGTTTCTTTGTGTTGAAATGGTAGGATATTGTCACCATTGTTATTTTCCATTGGCTGATGGGAAAGACTGATGTTATGTATTATTATTAAGACATTCCAATGCATTACAGTTTTTTCCAATTTTGTCTTTACTTTTACGTCATCCTTTAACCCTTTCAGGGTCCAAGGCCCAAATCTGGAGTCACGCACCAGTGTCCAAGAATTTTCAAAAAAAAAAATTTGTTATTTTTTCTTATGAAATCATAGAGAATCTTTTTGTGAAGGTAATAAAAACAAAAAGTACGAAATTTGGTGGAAAATTGACGAAATTATGCTCTCGCGAATTTTGATGTGTCAGCGATATTTACGAATCGGCAATTTTGCCGACTTTGACTCCCATTTTAGGCCAATTACATTATTCCAATCAACCAAATTCTTAGCTATTTCACTAGTATTACTTCTATTCTATCGATTGAGCACAAAAATCGCCAAGTCAACTGTTTCAACTACAAAATAAAAGTGATCAGAAATTGTTAATTTGGCCAATTTAACACAAATTTCAAAATATCCAATTTTAAAAAAGGGTCCAAATGAACAATGTAGGCATTCCTGGCACTAAACTAACATTTCCTCTGTCATTAGTTATCTTTTGAGGGTTTACAAAAAAATCCATTTTGATTTTTTATTCACATAATGAATTTTTATTCACACCAAAAAATAGAAGATTTACTGTTATGCAATACTGTAATAATTGTATAAATATCATCACCATATTTGTGAATGTACAATTAGACCCACCACTGACGTGTATTAGACGTGTGAGGTCGTTTGTTTACTCTTGAATATCGGGAAAAAATTTAACATTTCTGCTACTTTGAGCTCAGTTTCAAGCCATTTCCAGTGCTAAAACCAATCAAAGTCATCTCTGTTTTTTTGTAATATGTATTCCATTCTATCAAATGAGACCAAGAAATCGCAAATACAACTATAAAAAACATACGAAAAAACACTGCAAAGTTGCTGTTTTAATCGAAAAATCATGATTTCATTTTTTTTCTCTCATTATACACAGTGTGCTGCAGGATCTGTTTTATGTGGTGCACACATGCCACATAGATGTATTCTCTCATATCTAGGCCCAAATGTACCACTCACAGTTTATCAGAGTGAGCTGAGCTCATGGCGTAGATCTACGGTTTGGACCCTGAACATAAAGCCGTAGATCTATGGGATGGACCCTGAAAGGGTTAATGTTTTGTTGCTTATTGTTTTATAACTTATGTGTTGGCTGAGGGCAAACATTTTCCTTGGCACACATCCTTTTTTTTCCATTGTAAACAAGCGATGTTTCCAGCATCTTTATGAGAACAGATGAAGTCCATTAAATCGGAAATTAATTTCCCAGCGAACCATAAAAATAATGGACATTTCTAGATTTAATGGACTTTATCTGTTGCTTTTGAGCATTGTCCAGTCACAGATTTTTGTCTCGTTAAATCTGAAATGCCTTAAATCGAGGTTTTACTGTATTTCTCAACATGAAAATAATTTCTTCAGGTTCCCTCTATTAAAATAAATTTGATTAAGAAATGTGTAGCCAATTTCCTCATATCTGGGTTCACACTAACATTATTTTGTAAATATTTTCTAATATCATTTATCAAATACTGTATATACATTTTTTATAAATTTTTCTTTTGTGCATGCTTTTATCATAACTCTCACATAGACATCGATCATGAAATATGGACTTTTTATTTTTTATGTTGGCCATTTTCATTTTACTTAGCACAAGACCACTTTATTTAAATTAAACAGTTGTGCTCATTGATGAAAAAGACCCAATTAGTTCTTCCTTCATGAGGAAGGGAAGTTGAAAGTTAAGACACTTTTGCAACATCTCGTTATCTTTATTGTAGACGTTTCGCCATCCAGTGGCTTTATCAATACAGATTCTTGGACATAACAAGAAAACAGAAGAACTATATACAAAAGATGATGTAATTAGTCCGTCAGCCTTAGAGGTGGTGTTTAGAGCACCGTGGTTGTAGAGATTCTGAAGCAGAGGCAAGGAGACTGGCGCTTATGTAGGCGTCAGTGAATAGGGACGTGTAGCAGACGAGGGCATAGTCACTGGTTGGCGGGATTCCCCAGTGGAAGTAGGCCCTACCCAAATTGATGGGTTAGTTGTAGTAGCCTTGAAGAAGGTAATGTAGATGTCCTCTGAACCAAGATTCCATGATGTTGCAGTGCCTGACAAGTTGTGCAAGACAGGTATACAATACCGACAAGATGAAAGTTAAGACACTTGTGCAACATCTGGTTGTCTTTATTGTAGATGTTTCGCCACTGGGGAATCCTGCATACCAATGACTATGCCCTCGTCTGCTACACGTCCCTATTCACTGATGCCTATATAAGCGCCAGTCTCCTTGCCTCTGCTTCAGAATCTCTACAACCATGGTGCTCTAAACACCACCTCCAAGGCTGAGGGACTGATTATCTCATCTTTTGTATATAGCTCTTCTGTTTTCTTGTTATGCCCAAAAATCTGTATTGATAAAGCCACTGGATGGCAAAACATCTACAATAAAGATAACCAGATGTTGCACAAGTGTCTTAACTTTACACAAATAACCCACACATAGAAGAGAGGAGCTTATGATGACGTTTCGGTCCGACTTGGACCATTTACTTTGTAAATGGTCCAAGTCGGACTGAAATGTCATTGTAAGCTCCTCTCTTCTATGTGCGGCTTATTGGTGTATCGTTCCAGTCACGGTATTGTGCCTTTTTTTGTCTTAACTTTCATCTTGTCGGTATTGTATACCTGTCTTGCACAGGAAGGGAAGTGTATTTGTAAACAAGTGTCTAACAAAAAAGTGACAGAACCTTCTGTATAGCTTAAGAAAACTCAAACACGAACATTAGGTCAAGATTCATAAGTGTTGTATCCGAGGTGGCAAAATCATGGTTACAAAATCAGCCACAGGTTGCATATATGAAATTAATGAACACAAATTAGTGGTCTTCATTATACTCAAAGGTTTCACTGAGACCATATAGTCCACAGCTTATTCAGTAACTACAAACATCAGTGATAAATGTGAATTAGATCTTGCCACTGAATGTTACACCCTTTTGTTCATTTTAAGTAGACAATTTCTACTTGTTATTTTGGCAATGATATATTTTTACATATTATTTTGGCTTTTTCACTCAATATATTCAGGAGTAATTCCATTAGTACCTAAAATGGACTTACTTCACTTTATAATATTATCTGGCTGTAAATTATTTAGCTTTGTACATAGGTGGTAGATTGTTTAATCATTCTAATGGTTGGTGCGACCTGGCTAAGCACCAGTAGGCGATTTGAGCTACTCAACCCCTGCTCCGACCGAGTCAAGGTTGGCTGGTAAAGCCTCACCTTATTCAGTTCATACCTTCCACTGGACCAGGAAGGGTCTAAGGAAGTATCCAGCTTTAACCCCTTGACCGTTGAAACCCCATATCCTGAGGTGTCTTCTGGTGTTGAAAAATTTTTGAGAAAAAAAAAAAAAATTTCCTATGAAATGATAGAGAATCTTTTCCCGATGGTAATGACACCAAAAACATGAAATTTGAGGAAAAACTTATGGAATTACGCTCTTGTGAAGTTAGCTACCTCGGCGATATTTACGAATCGGCCCTATTTACGAATTGAGCCCTATTCTCAGCTAATTCCATTGTTCCAGTCGACCAAACTATTTCTTTAGAACTCCATTTGTTCTTTCGAGTGAGTACAAGAAACTGCTCATTTATCGACTTCAACTACCTAATAACGTGGTCAGAAATTTTCTATTTGGCCAATTTCATGCAAATTATAAAATTTGCTAATTTCAAAATAGAGTCGAGAATGAACAACGCAGACATTCCTGGCTCTAAAATAACATTTTCTTTGTTCATCAGTCACGTCTCCAGGCCCCTCTGATATTACTCTTGCATTCTATTTTGAATTTTTATTCAAATGAAAAATAGAAGATTTACTGTTATGCAGACTACTGCAATATTGTAATAATTGTATAAATAATGTCAACCCATTCATGACTGCATATTAGAATGGCTACTTGGCCATTTATTGGACAATGATATCATTTGTTTACTTTTGAACATCGGCAAAAATCAAACATTTCCCTTACTTTGAGCTCCATTTCAAGGTTCTTTTTATAGTAAAACCAATCAAAATCAACTCTATTTCTATAACATGTTTTCCATTCTGTCAAATGAGACCAAGAAAACGAGAATACAACTATAAATACTATACGAAAACGCACCACAAAGTCGGCGTTTTAATCCCAAAAAATGATTGGAGTTTTTTTTTCTCATTATGCACTGCGTGCTGCAGGATTTATATGGTGCACATTGACCACACAGACCCATTCTCTCATATGTGGGCCTACCAGGTTTCTCCTGCTTGATTTGAAGCCGCTAGAATTTTTGAGTATATATATGTCAAACACGGTGGCTCGTAAGGCGTATATATACGACCGAAACAGTCAAATGGTTAAACCACCATTTGCCTCCCTAGAAGCTACCAGGAATTTCAGAAACTCATTGCAAGGGCTTATCTTGGTCGGAGAAGGCGGTTGAGAAAATCTTAACCCTTTGAGGGTTTTGGACGTACTAGTACGGCTTACGCGCAAGGGTTTTTGACGTACTAGTACGCATAAATTCTAGCGCCGTCAAATCTCACAGGAAAAGGCTGGTATGCCTAGATGTGAGAGAATGGGTCTGTGTGGTCAGTGTGCGTGGTAGAAAAAAAATCTGGGACCCAGTGGTGCATTGTGGGAATGCCATCTTAGTAAACAATGTCCACCATGCCTCGCGGTAAGAAGCTCCTCACTCCTCAGCGAATTGGGACACTTTTGTTCCCCAGTGACAGTTCTGATACAGATGGAAGTGCCAGTGAAGATGAGTTTCAAGGTTTTGGTGAGGTTTTGACTGAAACTAATGACCATAATATCGGTAATAGTGAGGAAAACCCAGATGGCCCTCAGCCTTCCACCTCTGCTGCTGGGCTGTCTTGTTCATGTTCAGTTGTACCAGAATCAAAGAGGAAATTCCTATTTTCCTAAATCCCAGACTCAGATGTGAGCATTTGTGATGATAGTGATATTGATTATGAACTACAAGCTCTTCAAACTGGCTCCAGTAATGATAGTGAAGTGCAATATTCCCCAGAGAAGTGCAATATATACGATGATATATGCGCTCTGGTAGTGTGCCATATGCTATTCCAAGGGGAAGGAGTACATCTCGGAGTACATCCCGTGGCTGTACAACAGGAACAGACAGTGAAAATGACGATGATACTGTTGCAATTGGGAGGGAAAATGTGCATGGTGGTGGTGGTGGTGAGGCACCAGCAGTGGACCATCCTGCCACCCATGCTGCCACCCACACTGCTGCCTCAGCTGATCTACAACAAAGGCCACCATCCCCCACCCACCCACCACACCAGCCTCCACAACCATAACCTCCACAACCATAACCTCCACAACCACAACCACCTGTCATTGTCCAGTACCCACCAGCAGACCGCACCTGGGATTGGCAGGAAGCTGTCAATTTTGTTCCAAATCCCCACCAGTTTGATGACAGCCAAAGTGGAATATGGCCATCTTGTACACTTGGGAACAATGCCACTGAACTGGAATGTTTCGAGTTATTCTTTGACGAACCCCTGATCGAAAGTATTGTCATGGAAAGCAACACATACTATGAGTACACCATGGCAAACAATACTTTCACCAAAATCACGTCTACACCAGTGGAAGGAGGCAACTGTGGCTGAGATGTATCTTTTCTTTGCCACAATAATGCTTATGCCACATGTGTATAAGCACAAAGTTAAATCATACTGGTCAACAGACCGCCTGATTGCAACCCCAAGTTTCAGTGATATAATGTCAGTGAATCGATTTGTACTAATGTTAAGTATGCTTCACTTCTCAGACAAAACCAGGCCTGACAGAAACGACAGGTTATATAAGATTAGGCATGTATTTGTGTATCTGAAAGAGAAATTCAGTACGCATTTTTATCCCTTCAGGAAGCTTGTAATTGACGAGTCTTTGATTCTGTTCAAAGGAAGACTCTCTTTCAAGCAGCACATACCAAGCAAGAGGAAATGCTTTGGTATAAAGTTGTTTGTGCTTTGTGATAGTTACAGTGGTCTGGTATTGGATATTATTGTGTACACTGGAAGTTATACATTGCAAAATACCAGGAAGTTATTGGGCATCTCTGGTGATGTGGTTAGAACAATGATAGAACCATACCTTGGTAAGGGGCATATATTTTATACAGATAACTGGTACACAAGCTCCTCACTCAGTGATTTTTTGCGAGTGAACATGACAGATGTGTGTGGCGCAGTGCGTGCAAATCGGAAACATATGCCCAGGTTTGACGTTGGCACTCATAGAGGTGAGGTGCAGGCGTTTGCTGCCAATGACATCATGGCATTTCGGTGGCATGACAAATGAGATGTCACACTGTTGTCATCAGTTCACCCTAATGAAATGGCAGACAGTGGCAGGCAGCATAGAGAGAGCAATGAACCCATTCTAAAACCTGCAGCTGTGATTGATTACACCTTCAATATGCGTTCAGTGGACAAATGTGATGTGCAGATTGGGTTTGCTGATTGTGTTTGCAAGAGTTATAAGTGGTACATAAAACTCTTTTTCCATCTTCTGGACATTTCCATGCTCAATGCTTATAATATGTATAAGATGAGGACCAGAAACAAACCACAGTACGGCGAAATCTGTTTGTCTGTCATCAGACAAATAGTATTCAAGTACCAAGGAACAACACCTGCAATAGACCGCCCACCAAATTATCAACAACTACCTGCTCGTCTGAAGCATTGTGATCACTTCCTGGTAAAACTGCCTGCTACTGCTTTCAAGAAAAAGGCTCAGAAGAGGTGTTACGTCTGTGCACATACAAGGAAACGCCCACAACAACACAGAGACACTCGTTTTATGTGTGAGGAGTGTAAAACACCACTGTGCATGACACCATGTTTCAAAGACTTCCACTGGCTGCAGAACTTCAAAAAACATTCCCTGTGGCTGTATATGTGTATATAAAATATAGAAAAATAGCAATAAACAACATTTCATATCGTTTGTGTAAATATTTTCTATAAACAAAATAATAACAACAGTGTTTATGCTCTTATTGTGTAGTATTGAAAAAGAAATAACTTATAAAATACTGATCATATTGGTCTCAGAAGCCATAAAAGTTACTCAGAAAAAGAAACATTGAAAAATAATTGAAAATAGTACATAAAAAAGTAAATAGAAAAATACCGGGTGACGGCAGTCGGCGATGTTACCAGATGCTGTTCACTTTTGGCAAACTTCACGCCTCCATATCTCAGTAAGTATTGATGGTAAAAATTTTTTGTTTTGCCTATAATGTTTAGAAAAAAAAAAAAAATTTTTTCATAAGAAAAAATAATTTTTTTTTTTTTGAAATTTGGCCGACCCTGAGAACGAGTCTCAGAGAGGGCCTGTCGACCCTCAAAGGGTTAAAGAAAGTGAGAATAAGTGAGCAAGTCTCGGTGCTATAAGAGAGATTATTGCAGAATGAACTCTGTGGAAGAGCTCTGTGAGTGTGGTATTTGAGTTTTTAGAAAATGCCTGTGCGTGTACATATATCTATATTTCCTGAATCACTGAAAGCCATTTATAAATTCTTATTACAGTGATGTGATAATGAGGCTTGTGACAAATGTTCTACTTATAGTGTAAGATATGAGAAAGTGGGTTGTAAAGTTATTAAATAATTTAAGTCATTAAATGATTTAATTGGTTATTAATAAGTTAAACAAACTAAGAAAATTTCTTTACCTCTATGAGTGATGACCCCTAGATGTGATAATCTCATTCTTTTGTTACAAGAAGCACTATAACCCTGGGACCAGCTGGCTGTGCTTGTAACACTGAAGCACCTAGTTTATTATGCACTCCATATCCAGCCTGTTGGCAATAATGCAAAAGCATGTGGATAAACAAATTGCCTAGAAACTAGGCCCCAAAAGAGTTAACAGGATTACACCTGGATTTAGATCTACAATTTACTTTACTGTTGCAAGCAAATTTTGGAAATTTGCTTAATAAGTCTGGTATTTTATTTTCATTAATAAGATATTTTCATGTATAACATAGGTTTTTATACCATCTATATTCTTCAATATGTGGACAGTAGAGCACATAGTGTTCTAGAAAGTGACTGTTGCTGGCCACATACTTTGCATTTGGTTTGTTCATTATTTGTGTGTCTGCCTAACTTCCAGAGGTACTTGTAACCAAGCGTAAATCTTGCTGCTATAACATCAGTCAGTCTGCTCACATTGCAAGTAACTACATAAGTGTACTTATCTTCTTTCAACAAACTGGCTGTATCCCACCAAAGCAAGGTTGCCCAAAAATGAAAAACAAAGACGTACTTATCTATGTTCATGTTATAGTGGATGATAGATATACTCAGGCTTCTAATTGTATTTCTAAACATTCATCTTCATTATTTCTCTCCTAATTATTATTACTATTGTTAGACGCAGACACACCGAAATTATATTCTACATTTGCCTTCAAGCAGATGTTTCATTTATTCCTATGACTGTTGAGACCCCAAATCCTGAAGTGTCTCTCTGTGTCACAAAATATTAAAAAAAAAAGTTACTTTTTCTTATGAAATGATAGAGAGTCTTCTTCCGATGGTAATGACAAAATTTAATGAAAAAGTTACGGAATTACGCTCTCACAAAGTTAGCGATCTCACCGATGTATTCATCGGCGATTTCACCCAATTTGAGCCCTATTTTCAGGCAATTCCATTGTTCTGGTCGACCAAACTCATAGCTATTTCTTTAGAACTCCATTTGTTCTATCAATTGAGTACAAGAAACTGCCCATTTACCGGTTTCAACTACCCAATAAAGTGGTCAGAAATTGTCAATGTGACCAATTTCACACAAATTAAAAAAGATGCCAATTTCAAAATAGGGTCCAGAATAAACAATACAGACATTCCTGGCACTAGAATAATATTTTCTCTGTTCATTAGTCATGTCTCCAGGCCCCATTTACTATCTGTTTTGAATTTTTATTCACACAAAAAATAGTAGACTTACTGTAATGCAGACTACTGCATTATTGCAATAATTGTATAAATAATGTCAACCCATTCATGACTGCATATTAGACCGGCTAGTTGGACACGTATTGGACAGTGACGTCATTTGTTAAGTCTTGAACATCGGCAAAAATCAAACATTTCTGCTACTTTGAGCTGAGTTTCAAGACCATGTCAAAACGAATCAAAATCATTTCTATTTCTGAAATATATCTTCCATTCTATCAAATGAGACCAAGAAAACAAAAATACAACCATAAATACTATATGAAAATGCACCTCAGAGTCGGCGTTTTAATCCAAAAACACGGTCAGAGTTTTTTTTTTCTCATGCACTGCGTGCTGCAGGATTTTTTTTATACTGTGCACACTGACTGCACAGACCCATTCTCTCACATGTGGGCCTACCAGCTTTCTCCCATTTGATTTGAAGCCGGTAGAATTTTGGCGTATTAATACAGTAGGGCCCCACTTATACGGCAGGTTAGGTTCCAGGCTACCGCCGTAAAGCAGAAACCGCCGTAAAGTGGAACACCCTTTTTTTCCATTTATAAATGCATACAAACACTAGATAACAAGTTTACACTAACATATATTAAGTTAGCAAAAGAACTAGGCATCAAAAAACAATAAAAAAGTACAATACACACATAGTGCACTCATTACTTACCTTAAAATATTAGTCATAATCTAGGGTGAGACAAGTAGTATTTATTGTAAGAAATCAAGTGTGGTATGTATGGTAGTCAGCCAGGCTACCTTACCAGGCCACCCCACCCACACATACTATTCTATGATATTTAAGCATCCCAGAGCGATAAAATGTATATACAGTTCACTCATTACTTACCTTAAAATATAGGGTGAGATGAGTAGTATTTATTGTAAAAAATCAAGTGTGGTATGTATGGTAGTCAGCCGGGCTACCATACCAGGCCAACCCACCCACACATACTATTCTATGATATTTAAGTATCCCAGAGCGACAAAATGTATATACAGTTCACTCATTACTTACCTTAAAATATTTGTAGTCTTAATGTAGGGTCAGGAGTAAGTAAATGAGATAAAATGAATAAATGAGAGAGAGAAAGAATGAGTGCATGAGAGAGGACAGGCGCAGAGTTATGTAAACAAACCAGGCGAAGGTAAGTTTTGTAAACGAAGTGTACACGTCTGGTTTGTGTACAAGTTACATTGTGTACAGGTTGTTTCTACATTGATACGGTAGAATAAATAAAGAAGAACACTCCCATTCTCATGTAACATCATTTTGAGAAGAAATGATGCTCTGAGTGAAGGCAATGGAAATAAGTCACTCTTGACTTTTTTGGGTTATCCTAGGTTCTCTACACATATGTTGTTACCTGGAGTTTTACCTGGAGAGAGTTCCGGGGGGTCAACGCCCCCGCGGCCCGGTCTGTGACCAGGCCTCCTGGTGGATCAGAACCTGATCAACCAGGCTGTTGCTGCTGGCTGCACGCAAACCAACGTACGAGCCACAGCCCAGCTGGTCAGGAACCGACTTTAGGTGCTTGTCCAGTGCCAGCTTGAAGACTGCCAGGGGTCTGTTGGTAATCCCCCTTATGTATGCTGGGAGGCAGTTGAACAGTCTCGGGCCCCTGACACTTATTGTATGGTCTCTTAACGTGCTAGTGACACCCTTGCTTTTCATTGGGGGGATGTTGCATCGTCTGCCAAGTCTTTTGCTTTCGTAGCGAGTGATTTTCGTGTGCAAGTTCGGTACTAGTCCCTCTAGGATTTTCCAGGTGTATATAATCATGTATCTCTCCCGCCTGCATTCCAGGGAATACAGGTTCAGGAACCTCAAGCGCTCCCCGTAATTGAGGTGTTTTATCTCCGTTATGCGCGCCGTGAAGGTTCTCTGTACATTTTCTAGGTCAGCAATTTCACTTGCCTTGAAAGGTGCTGTTAGTGTGCAGCAATATTCCAGCCTAGATAGAACAAGTGACCTGAAGAGTGTCATCATGGGCTTGGCCTCCCTAGTTTTGAAGGTTCTCATTATCCATCCTGTCATTTTTCTAGAAGATGCGATTGATACAATGTTATGGTCCTTGAAGGTGAGATCCTCTGACATGATCACTCCCAGGTCTTTGACGTTGGTGTTTCGCTCTATTTTGTGGCCAGAATTTGTTTTGTACTCTGATGAAGATATAATTTCCTCGTGTTTACCATATCTGAGTAATTGAAATTTCTCATCGTTGAACTTCATATTGTTTTCTGCAGCCCACTGAAAGATTTGGTTGATGTCCACCTTGCAGTGTCTGCAATGGAAGACACTGTCATGCAGATTCGGGTGTTATGCATGATAATCTATGTAACTGTATTTGTGTATACCTGAATAAACTTACATACAAAAGGAATAATTTTCTACAGTTACCCCCAGTAACACATTTTCTCTTATGTTAGATTAGAGAAAATGTTATTCTTGCCGTCACTTGTACAAGTTATCTGGCTACCACATCTCATATTTATGTTTATTTATTCTATTGTGGGGTGTATTTATCATCTTTTTATGTTATGTATCGTGTTTATTATATAATTTTGAAAAAAATATCATGGATGGATTAATGAAAATGTGTATATTAACGTAATATACAGCATTTAATGAGACTCGGTGAGTATCATTATTATTATTATTATCATTTCTAATATGGCGTCACTTGTGCAAGTCGTCTGCTACCACATCTCACATTTATGTTTATTTATTCTACTGTGGGGTGTATTTATCTTATTTATATGTTATGCATCGTGTTTATTTTATAATTTTGAAAAAAATATCATAGATGGATTAATAAAAATGTGTATTTAACGTAATATATGACATTTAAATGAGACTCGATGATTATTATTATTACTAATATGACGTCTGGAGACATAAGACACTTACCGATTTTAATGTGCACCTGCATACCAGCACAGTATGTAAGTTTATTTAGGTACAGGTATACATAAGTATAATTATCAGAGTAAATATGAAATAACTTTTAAAAACATTTGAAATTTTGGAGTTTCCAGACAAAATGGAGAGACTTACTGCTTTCTGAGCTCACGGAGAATGTAAACAAATAGGGTGGGGCGTGGTGACCGTATTAGAAAGTCAGGTGGGGAGAGCCGTATAGCGAGTTTTGGTCATAATTTGAAATGACCGTATTAGTGGAATGCCGTAAAGTGAAATGCCGTAAAGCGGGGCCCTACTGTATATCAAAAACACTGGCTCATAAGACGTATATACACGTATACGACACCGACAGTCAAAGGGTTAGGGAAGAGGAGGGTAGTTTAAATTCCTTGGATAAAGAGCTCTTCTTTAAAATCAAGGCATCTCTTTTTAATGGGATTGATGGGGTACATTTAGTACTTTATTGAATATTAACCCTTTCAGGGTTGAGAGGCTCTCTCCTAAACTTGTTCTCAGGATAGAAAATTTTTCGGGAAAAAATAATTTTTTCTTATGAAATGATAGAGAATCCTTTCCCGATCATAATGACACCAAAAGTATGAATTTTGCTGGAAAACTTAGAGAATTATGCTCTCGCGAAGTTAGCAGTCTCGACAATGTTTATGCATCAGCGATTTTGCCCACTTTGAGCCCTACTTTTGGCCAATTTCAGTGTACTAGTCAAGAAAAATCATATTTATTTTGATAGAACTCCATTTTTTCTATTGAATGAGTACAAGGAACCACCCATTTACTGATTTCAAGTATCCAATAAAGTGGACAGAAATTTGCAATTTTGCCAATTTCACACAAATTTCAGAAGATGCCAATTTCCAAATAGGGTTCAGAATAAGCAAGACAGACATTCCTGGCACTAAAATAACATTTCCTCTGTTCATTAGTCACGTCCCCAGGCCACTCTTAGATCTCTTTTGCTTTCCAGTTTGAATTTTTATTCTCACAAAAAATAGAAGACTTACTATTATGCAGACTACTGCATTAGTATAGAAATGGTGTAGAAATGGTATAAATAATATCTGTGCACTTCTGAAAGAATATTAAACTCACCAGTTGACGTGTATTGGACGCTTGTCATGATTTGTTTACTTTTGAAATTTTGTAAAAATCGAACATTTCTGCTACTTTTAGCTCAATTTCAAGGTACTTTTCATTATGAAAGCAATCAAAATCATCTCAATATGTCTTCCATTTTATGAAATGAGACCATGAAAACAATTCACATTATTCTAAATAAATTTATTTTAACTTATCCAAATCTGTTTCTCGTTTTAACCAGATTGATGCAGTGGAGAAATATGGCAGTCTTGACATGGGTCTCGAATTTTATACGGATGTAATGGACCTGGACTACCTGTTAGAGTTTTTTAATGACTCTCCTATTATGAAAAAGTATTTCAAGTTGAATAAAGCTCTAGCAGATGTGATCAGTGATTATTCACTTGTATCCTTCATTCCCATAAGTGTTGAGAACCAATCTACGCTTCTTAATGTCATGAAGGTATTGTAACTGTGTTTACAGTATGCTTGCAATAGGTACTGAAGGTTTTTCTCATTACTCTGGTGACTGATTGCAAATATAATGATTCAGTAACAGTTAGAGAAGGTTTGTTGTCTGCAACCACCCTGATGAGTCCTGCCATTGTGTCATTTGAGCATAGAAGGAAAGCCTGTTTAATGTTTTTCATTAGTTGGAGTGTTGATCTTTTCTTATTTGAATTATGATCATATTAGATGACAAGTAAATCATACAAACATCTACTTGCATATTTACAACAGTGAGTGATGATGTCAGTACATATTTAGTTGATTATGTAAGTAGTGAGCTGACCTGTGTCAGGAGCACTTCCCTGAGTCCTGAACAGCTGTACCATCAGATGAAGGCAGAGCAGCTGTACCATCAGATGAAGGCAGAGCAACTGTACCATCAGATGAAGGCAGAGCAGCTGTACCATCAGATGAAGGCAGAGCAACTGTTTCATCAGATGAAGGCAGAGCAGCTGTTTCATCAGATGAAGGCAGTGCAACTGTTTCATCAGATGAAGGCAGAGCAACTGTTTCATCAGATGAAGGCAGAGCAACTGTTTCATCAGATGAAGGCAGAGCAGCTGTTTCATCAGATGAAGGCAGAGCAACTGTTTCATCAGATGAAGGCAGAGCAACTGTTTCATCAGATGAAGGCAGAGCAGCTGTTTCATCAGATGAAGGCAGAGCAACTGTTTCATCAGATGAAGGCAGAGCAACTGTTTCATCAGATGAAGGCAGAGCAACTGTTTCATCAGATGAAGGGAGAGCAACTGTTTCATCAGATGAAGGCAGAGCAACTGTTTCATCAGATGAAGGCAGAGCAACTGTTTCATCAGATGAAGGGAGAGCAACTGTTTCATCAGATGAAGGCAGAGCAACTGTTTCATCAGATGAAGGGAGAGCTGGAGGAAGTTAAGAATAAACTCTAATTTCTTAGAAAGGAGAATAAGAAGATTCAGTACTGGAACAATAAAGAAAATAACTGTAGTGACTGGAAATTGATCTTTTAAAAAGAATTAAAGCTGAAAAGGAAGGTGGAAAGCACTGATGTCAAGACTACCATTTCCTTTGCTGTATTGTCTCATGAATATGATTCAGCCACTGAGAATGGCACAAAAAATACCAACCTTTCATAGGGCAAACCCTACATTGTCTTCCTTCCATTACAGATTTATACACCTTCCGAGTCATCCTATTTTTCTCCACTCTGTCTGAATCACCTCAACAACCCCTCCTCAGCCCTGTGGATAATACTTTTAGTAATTCTGCACCTCCTCCCAATCTCCAACCTAAGAATTCTCTGCATAATATTTATACCACACATTGCCCTCAGACATGACATCTCCACTGCCCCCAACTTCCTCCTCACTGCAACATTCACAACCCATCCTTCACACCCATATAAGAGTGTTGGTGCCACTATTCTCTCATACTCTATTTTTTTTGCCTCTGTGGATAATGTTCAGTGGACCACCCACCTTTTTCTCCTTCTTCAGAACTGTAACTCACTTCATCTTTCATAGATCCATCTGCCAGCAAGTCCACCCCCAGATATCTTGAACACATTCACTTCATAATCCCTCCTTCCAATCTGATATTCAGTCTTTCATTACCAAACTCGTTTGTTACCCTCATCACCTTGCTCTTTCCTATGTTCACTCTTAATTTTCTTCTTTTACATATCCTCCCGGATTCATCCACTAACCTTTACAACTTCTCTTCATAATCTCTCAAAAGCAGTGTCATTGGCAAACAGCAGCTGTGGCAACTCTCATTTTGTATTAGATCCTGCATATTTTAATCCCACACCTTTCCCCATCAACCTAGCATTTACTTCTTATTCAACCCCTTCTATAAATATGTTAAACAAGCAGCAAGTATCCTTGTCTAAGGTCTACTATTACTGGAAAATAATCTCCCTCTCTCCTACATACCCTAACCTGAGCCTCACTGTCCTCATATAAATGTAGTACAGTGGTACCTCGAATTTCGAACCGCTCCCAACTCGAACAATTATGTAAGTGTATTTTTGTAAGTTCTTTTGTAAGTGTATTTTTGGGGGTCTGAAATGGATTAATCTAACTTACATTATTCCTTATGGGAACAAATTCGTTCGGTAACGGCACTTGAACAGCCTTCTGGAACAAAATTCGAGGTACCACTGTACTATAAAAATGCAATGTTGTAGGTATAATTATTTTAAAAACTCTCAGGTTGCATCTTGAGAGTTAACCACAATATTTGCTATCTAAAATGCCATTTTTTTTTTTTTTTAAGAATGCTAACATGGTATTTGCAGAACATTGTCTAACAATAAAATTTCCTCTTCAGGCTGTGGACAAAGCAAATGGTTATTCTTATGGAACTGGAGAAGAAATGAATATTCAGCAGTTATTATCTTGTGCAGTAGGAGCAGAGTGGGAACACGATCGCATTGGTTCTGCCCGAGAGGAGTTCATGAAGGACACTGATAAGTTTGATGAGGATGATGATGAAATTCTGAAGATGATTGCACAACAGAATAAGAATAGGCTATGAATTATTAAATGATAAAGTAGGGATAATAGTTTTTTCAAATGAAAACTAAAATAATGTGAAATTTGTATAGATTTTCAAGCCTTTTGGTCATTAACTCTCTAATAAAATTAGTGTACTCATACGTTTGTTTTCAATAATAAATACTATTTCTTTTCATATTGTGTTTTCGTATATTCATTGTTACTTTGCTTGAATTGCCAGTGTTTCTTAGAAAACCCAGAAATTTTCAATGATAGTTTTCCTTTTCTTCTGCTTATAAATTACAATTTCCAGGTCACTCTCATGATATATGGAGCACTCTTCCATATGGGCTGCTAGCACCAACAGCCTGGTTGAAAAGGCAGTCAACAGGGATGGAAAAACCGTCAAAATGGGAGAGGTATTTCTAAGGGATTTGCTAATTAGCACCCTTTTCCTTCATATATTTTTTCTTTTGTGTAATTATTTGTTTTGCCTCATTCTCACACTGCTTGCCAACAAACTGCCCTATGCATTAGGTCAAAGGATTGTCCCTGTCCACTTTTTTTTAATTTTCATATCATTGCCTGTGTTGTGGAGGTTAAAGAGAACTGACTCTGTAAATATTCTTTCCTGGTGTTGCAGGTGGAGTGTTTAAGTTGCCTCAATCATCTGGTGATATATGTTGACTGTGTTAGTGGTCTGGGGAGGTCTTACTGCCCTGGTTCTGGACCAAGATCATTCTGTATCATCCCAATGTTTTTTTTTTATTAACCCTTTCAGGTTTTCGGCGGTACTAGTACGGCTTATGCACTAAGGTTTTTGACGTACTAGTACGCTTAAATTCTAGCGCCCTCAAATCTAGTGAGTGAAAGCTGATAGGCCTACATATGAAAGAATGGGTCTATGTGGTCAGTGTGCGCAGTATAAAAAATATCCTGCAGCACTCAGTGCGTAATGAGAAAAATAAAACTTTGACCGTGTTTTTGGATTAAAACAGCGACTTTACACTGTACATATTTTTGTATGGTATTTATTGTTGTACTCTGGTTTTCCTGGTCTCATTCTTTATAGAATGGAAGACATATTACAGAAATTGAGATGATTTTGACTGGTTTTACAATGAAAAGCACCTTGAAATTGAGCTCAAAGTAGCAGAAATTTTCGATTTTTACCAAAGATCAAAAGTAAACAAATCATGCTATGCGTCCAATACATGTCAACTGGTGAGTCTAATATTCTTTCACAAGTGTGCTGATATTATTTATACCATTTCTATACTAATGCAATAGCCTGCATAACAGTAAATCTTCTATTTTTTGTGAGAATAAAAATTCAAAGTGGAAAGCAAAAGAATGTAAGAGTGGCCTGGGGACATGACTAATGAACAGAGGAAATGTTATTTTAGTGCCAGGAATGCCTTTCTTATTTATTCTGGACCCTATTCGGAAATTGGCATCTTGAAATTTGTGTGAAATTGGCAAAATTGCTAAATTCTGACCACTGTATTGGATAGTTGAAATCGGTAAATGGGTGGTTTCTTGTACTCATTCGATAGAAAAAATGGAGTTCTAGCGAAATAGTTATGATTTTTGTCGACTAGTACACTGGAATTGGCTGAAAATAGAGCTCAAAGTGGGCAAAATCACCGATGCATAAACATCGTCGAGACAGCTAACTTTGCAAGAGCATAATTGCGTAAGTTTTTGATCAAATTTCATACTTTGGGTGCCATTATGATCGGGAAAAGATTCTCTATCTCTTCATAAGAAAAAATATTTTTTTTTTTTGAAATTTGGGCGACCCTGAGAACAAGTCTCGGAGAGGGCCTGGGGACCCTGAAAGGGTTTATACATCGGCCGATTCCCACAAAGGCAGGGTGGCTAGAAAAAGAAAGACTTTCATCATCATTCACTCCATCACTGTCTTGCCAGAGGGGTGCTTTATGCTACAGTTATAAAGCTGCAACATTAACACCCCTCCTTCAGAGTGTCGACACTGTACTTCCCATCTCCAGGACTCCATTGCGGCTTGCCGGACTTAAGTACGGCCTCTCCTCACTTAATGACAGAGTTCCATTCCTAAGTCAACGTCGGTAAATGAACTTGTCACTAAGTGAGGAGCATACTATAATGGTAGTGAGTTTGTGTCAACCATCTTTGATATTGTTTTAACCCTTTGACTGTCGAGGTTGTATATATACGTCTTACGAGGTACAGTGTTTGATGTATATAATATACTCATAAATTCTAGCGGCTTCAAATCAAGCAGGAGAAAGTTGGTAGGCCCACATGTGAAAGAATGGGTCTGTGTGGCCAGTGTACACCATATTAAAAGAATCCTGGAGCATGCAGTGCATAATGAGAAAAAAAAAACTCCGACCGTTTTTTTTTATTAAAATGCCGACTTTGTGGTCTATTTTCGTATAGTATTTATGGTTGTATTCTCGTTTTCTTGATCTCATTTGATAGAATGGAAAACATATTATAGAAATAGAGGTGATTTTGATTGATTTTACTATAAAAATAACCTGGAAATGGAGCTCAAAGTAGGGGAAATGTTTGACTTTTGCTGATGTTCAAAAGTAAACAAATGATGTCATTGTCCAATAAATGTCCAACTAGCCATTCTGATATGCAGTCATGAATGGGTTGATGCTGTTTATACAATTATTACAGTATTGCAGTAGTCTGCATAACAGTAAATCTTCTATTTTTTGTTTGAATAAAAATTCAAAATAGAAAGCAAGAGTAATATCAGAAGGGCCTGGAGATGTGACTGATGAACAAAGAAAATGTTATTTTAGAGCCAGGAATGTCTGCATTGTTCATTCTGGACCTTATTTTGAAATTGTTATATTTTTTAATTTTCGTGAAATTGGCCAAATTGCAAATTTCTGACCACGTTATTGGGTAGTTGAAATTGGTAAATGGGCAGTTTCTTGTACTCAATCGATAGAAAAAATGGAGTTCTAAATAAATAGCTATGAGTTTGGTCGACTGGAACAATGGAATTAGCCAAAAATAGGGCTCAAAGTGGGCGAAATCGCTGATTTGTAAATATCGCCAAGGTCACTAACTTCGCGAGAGCATAATTCCGTCAGTTTTCCATCAAATTTCGTGTTTTTGGTGTCATTACAATCACGAAAAGATTATCTATCATTTCATAAGAAAAAATAATTTTTTTTTTTTTTTTTTTTTAAATTTTTCGACACCAGGAGACACTTCAGGATTGGGGACTGCGACAGTCAAGGGGTTAATGTCACTTTTGCACCATATATAACATTTCTTATATTTTTTTAAATGTTTATACAGCAGTGTCCTGTATATTGTAATAAACAGAATAGAGGAAATCAGCTCTTAATATACATTATTTAGGTATGCATGCTTGTCAGAGAGCCTGTCATAAGTCTGAATTGTCGGTAAAGGAGTATATACACTGCTAAGTAAGAAGAGGTTGTATACAGGTCTCGTTATTATTTTGAAGTACAGTGGACCCTCGGTTTTCGTGTTGAATCCATTCCGGAGCCATCGGCCAAATCCGAAAGAATTTTCCCCATAAGAAATAATGTAAATGGAATTACTCTGTTCCAGACATCCAGAAGTATCAACAAAAATATTTTTTTTACCTTAAATATACATTTACATGCACAAAGAATGAACATTAAACATGACACTTACCTTTATTGAAGACTGTTGTTGCTGGAAGGAAGACAGGGAGGAAGGGAGAGTGAAGAGAGGTTATTCTTTGGAAGGAGAATCCCCATCCATAAGGACTGTCGGTACCAAGTCCTTATCCAGGGTCACTCCCTTCCTTTGTTTTTTAATGCCACTAGGACCAGTTTGAGAGTCACTGGACCCCTGTCACACAAAATATTTGTCCAGATAGGTCTGTTTCTGGCTTCTCTTTAAGATTTACCTAAAATGTGACATGGCATTGTCATTGTAAAAGTCGCCAACACGGATTGCAACAGCTTCTCAGGGTGATGTTCCTCCACAAATGACTGCACTCTAGTCCACACTGCACAAATCTCCTTAATCTCTGAAAAAGGCACCTGCTTCCATCTCTCTTCCTCTTCCTCTGCAACAATTTCCTGTGCTGTGGTATGTTGCTGTTGCAGATGAAGCTCTTGCAGCTCATCAGTGGTTAGCTCTTCATTGTGGTCCTCCACCAACTCTTCCACATTGTTGCCACACACATCCAACCCCATGGAATTCCCCAGTGCCACAATTGATTGCACAACAGGTGTAGGGTCGACAGGGTCAGCCTCAAACCCTTAAAAATCCTTCTTTTTGACACAATCTGGCCACAGTTTTCCCCAAGCAGGGTTCATCGTCCTGGAAGTCACTCCCTGCCAGTCTTATCTATAAGGCCTATGCAGTGGAAGATATTGAAGTGATTCTTCCAGAACTCTCTTAAGGTCAATTCAGAGTCCAAGGTTATGTCAAAGCACCTTTGAAACATTGCTTTGATGTACAGTTTTTTGAAGTTTGCAATGATCTGCTGGTCCATGGGTTGGATGAGGGAAGTGGTGTTAGGAGGCAAGAACTTCACTGTTACAAAGCTGAATTCCTTAGACAATTGATCTTCCAAGTTTGGAGGATGAGCAGGAGGCACTGGAGTGGCAATTTATTATCCAGGAGGTATTTTTTCACACGGGCCAAACACTTCATTAAACCTTTCCAGGAAAATTTCCCTGGTGACCCATGCCCTACATCACACACAATGTACTCTTCACAACACTGCTTTTCTTGAACACTCTGGGATATTCAGAGTGATACACCAGTAAAGGCTCCACTTTGAAATCCCTTCTAGCATTACCACACAACAAGAGAGTTAACCTGTCTTTCATAGACTTGTGTCCTGGGAGTGCCTTTTCTTCTTGCGTGATGTAGGTCCTCTTTGGCATTTTCTTCCAAAAGAGGCCTGTTTCGTTACAATTGAACGCTTGTTGGGGTTGGAATTTTTCAGACTCTACATAATATTTGAATTCCCGCACAAATTTTTCAACCCCTTGTTTGTCTGAACTGGCACCCTCACCATGCCTTACAACACTGTGTATGCCACTTCGCTTCTTGAATTTTTCGAACAAGCCTTTACTGGCTTTGAATTCACCTTCATCACCACTTGTTTCAGGCAGTTTCTTTTTGAGATCCTCATGCAACTGCCTTGCTTTTTCACAAATAATAGACTACACAACACTATCTCCTGCTAACTCTTTCTTTCTGATCCACACCAACAACAATTTCTTCACTTCTTCAGTTGTTTGGGATCTCTGTTTGGTTATTGCATTCACCTCTTTTGCAACATCAGCTTCAATGATTTCTTTTTTCTTTGCCACAATGGAGATGATTGTTGATGGCAACTTCCCTTACATCCTGCTGAGGTCAGCAATGCGTATGCCACTATCATATTTTCTTAGGATTTCGTTTTTCAGTTCTACGGTGTTCTTCACTTTCTTTACCAAAGCACTGGCACTAGGAGCTTTCTTTGGGGCCATGGTCGCTTATTTAGTAGTCACACACAATAAACAAGTAGCAAAAACAATGGATTATTACGAAATGTTTTGTATGACCTGGCAGGATATGTTCACTCACCGAGAAACAACGCTACACTGGCTAAGAATGCATGTGGGAGGAGGCGTTGTCTGCGCACTGGGCACTGGAAAAGTTCCATACGATTGACGAAATCGGAGGTAATCGACAAAAACAGAAGCCAAAAATCGACGAAAAAAGTCAGCCAAAACCGAAATCGGCGATAACAGAGATCGACAAAAACCGAGGGTCCACTGTAATGTTCTCTTGTTGACCCAGTGATTTAACCCTTTCACTGTTGACAGCTCTGATCACAAAACTGCTGTCATTGTCAAAAAATATTTGAAAAAAAAAAAAAAAATTCCTACGAAAACCTTAAGAATATTCTTCTGAGTGTTTTAAAAGAATTTTTTTTTTTGTGATGTTGGCAGAAAGTGAACTGCTTATAGCAACTCATTTGGTAATATTATTTTTACTTTTATTCTTTTTCTTCTTTTATTTTTCAATATTTTAATTTTTCAAGTAACTTTTGTGGCGTGTGAGACTAATATAATGTGTAATGTATATATATCCACTCGTATGCAACAATAACCGCACATTTATTGTAATCATTATGTTGTTTACAAACTTATTTACACGAATCAACAATAAAAAAGTTGTTTATTACTATTGTTCTATAATATATATACAGTGGACCCGCGACCAGTGATGGCATTGATTAACGATAAATCTGACTAGTGATACATTTTAACGCAAAAATTTTGCCTCAACTAGCGCTTAAAAACCCGACCAGCGCTATTCGTTCCATACCATACGCGTCCACTTTGGCCTGAGCGCGCCTCACTTGTCCCTTGGGTGCCAGTGTTTACAAGCCAGCCAGCCACCGCGGTCGCTTCCAAACATACAACAACTGGAACATTTCATATTATCACAGCCTTTGTAGTGATTGCACCTGCAAAATAAGTCACCATGGGCCCCAAGAAAGCTTCTAGTGCCAACCCTACAGCAAAAAGGGTGAGAATTACTATGGATATGAAGAAAGAGATCATTGCTAAGTATGAAAGTGGAGTGCGTGTCTCTGAGCTGGTCAGGTTGTATAATAAACCCCAATCAACCATCGCTACTATTGTGGGCAACAAAACGGCAATCAAGGAAGCTGTTCTTGCCAAAGGTGCAACTATGTTTTTGAAACTGAGATCGCAAGTGATAGATGATGTTGAGAGACTGTTATTGGTGTGGATAAACGAGAAACAGATAGCAGGAGACAGCATCTCTCAAGCGATCATATGTGAAAAGGCTAGGAAGTTGCATGACGATTTAATTACAAAAATGCCAGCAACTAGTGATGTGAGTGAATTTAAGGCCAGCAAAGGTTGGTTTGAGAGATTTAAGAATCGTAGTGGCATTCATAGTGTGATAAGGCATGGTGAGGCTGCCAGTTCGGACCACAAATCGGCTGAAAAATATGTGCAGGACTTCAAGGAGTACATAGACAGTGAAGGACTGAAACCTGAACAAGTGTTTAATTGTGACGAAACAGGCCTGTTTTGGAAGAAAATGCCAAGCAGGACGTACATTACTCAGGAGGAAAAGGCACTCCCAAGACATAAGCCTATGAAAGACAGGCTTACTCTGTTGATGTGTGCCAATGCTAGTGGTGATTGCAAAGTGAAGCCTTTATTGGTGTGTCACTCTGAAACTCCCAGAGTGTTCAGGAAAAACAGTGTCCTCAAGGCTAATTTGTGTGTGCTCTGGAGGGCAAACAGTAAGGCATGGGTCACTAGGGACTTTTTCTATGACTGGTTACACCATGCATTTGCCCCCAATGTCAAAAATTACCTAATTGAAAAGAAATTAGACCTTAAGTACCTCCTGGTATTAGACAATGCTCCTGGTCATCCTTCAGACTTGGCAGAGCGACTTTCTAGGGACATGAGCTTCATTAAGGTGAAGTTTTTGCCTCCTAATTCCACTCCTCTCCTGCAGCCCATGGACCAGCAGGTTATTTCCAACTTCAAGAAACTGTACACAAAAGCTATGTTTGAAAGGTGCTTTGTAGTGACCTCAGAAACTCAACTGACTCTAAGAGAGTTTTGGAAAGATCATTTTACCATCCTCAATTGTGTAAACATTATAGGTAAGGCTTGGGAGGAAGTGACTAAGAGGACATTGAACTCTGCTTGGAAAAAACTGTGGCCAGAATGTGTAGACAAAAGGGATTTTGAAGGGTTTGAGGCTAACCCTGAGAATCCTATGCCAGTTGAGGAATCCATTGTGGCATTGGGGAAGTCCTTGGGGTTGGAGGTTAGTGGGGAGGATGTGGAAGAGTTGGTGGTGGAGGACAGTGAAGAACTAACCACTGATGAGCTGCTAGATCATCTTGAACAGCAAGAGGGCAGACCTGAGGAAACTGCTTTGGAGGAGGGGAGAGAGAAATTGAAGAAGTTGCCTACTTCTAAGATAAAGGAAATGTGTGCAAAGTGGCTCGAAGTGCAAACCTTTTTTGATGAAAATCACCCTGACACAGCTACTGCAAGCTGTGTTGGCAACCTGTACACTGACAATGTTGTGAACCACTTTAGGAAAGTCATAAAGGAACGAGAGGTACAGGTATCTATGGACAGATATGTTGTGCGACAGAAGCCCAGTGACTCTGAAGCTGGTCCTAGTGGCATTAAAAGAAGAAGGGAAGTAACCCCAGAAAAAGACTTGCTGCCTCAAGTGCTAATGGAAGGGGATTCCCCTTCTAAACACTAAGAAGATCAACGCTCTCCCCTCCTCCCATCCCATCAATCATCACCAGATCTTCAATCAAGATAAGTGTCATGTAACTGTGCATGTAATCTTCAGTTTGTGTGTATTAAAATTAATATTTCATGTGGTAAAAATTTTTTTTTTTTCAATACTTTTGGGTGTCTTGCACGGATTAATTTGATTTCCATTATTTCTTATGGGGAAAATTAACTTGACTAACGATAATTTTGACTAACGATGAGCTCTCAGGAAAGGATTAATATCGCTGGTTGAGGGTCCACTGTACACATATAGAGTAACTGCATACATTCCTAGAACTGCTACAGCTTGTGGAAGGTTGCTGTGGTGTGTGGGTGGTTGCAGGTGGCCTTTGTTGTGGATATGCTGAGTCAGTGGTTTGGCTTGTGTCACATGACGCATTACACAACCACCACCACCCATTACCCATTCCGTCTAACCCACCAAGCATGCTGTCTTCCCCACCACCCACATAGAAATATGTCACTTTAACTTTTTTTAGGTTATCCTAGGCTGATGGTCGTCTGGGTTTTTAGCCCTATTTCTGGCATCCTGGGCATTGCTTTCAGTCACAAACTCCTCAAAACCACGAAATTCTTCTTCACTGACATTTTCATCTGTGTTCGAACTGTCACATGGGAAGAGCAGAGTCCCAGATGCTTAGATGCTAGCACACTGGCTGGCTCACTTGTAAACACTGGCACGCACTGGGCAGTTCACATGTGGACGCGTCTCGGACGAATTGAGTATACCGGGTTTTTTAATGCAAACCGAGGCAAAATTTTTGCATTAAAATGTATCGTATACCAGATTTAACGTATACCGATGCCTTTGTGTACCGGGGTTCCACTGTATATGCCCCTTACCAAGATATGGTTCCATCATTGTTCTAACCACATCACCAGAGATACCCAATAGCTTCCTGGTATCTCTCAATGTATTACTGCCAGTGTACACAATGATATCCAACATGAGACCACTTTTGCAATCACACAGTAAAAATAGCTTTATACCAAAGCATTTCCTCTTGTTTGGTATGTATTGCTTGAAAGAGAGTCTTCCTTTGAATAAAATCAAAGACTCGTCAATAACAAGCTTCCTGAAGGGATAAAAATACATGCAACACTTTTGTTTCAGGTACATAAACACATTTCTGATCTTATATAACCTGTCGCTTCTGTCAGGCCTTGTTTTGTCTGAAAAGTGTAACATACGTAACAGTATCAGAAAACGATTCACACCTGTAATGTCACTAAAACCTGGGGTTGAAATCAGGCGTTCTGTTGCCCAGTATGTGATGACAGTCTGCTTATACACATGTGGCATAAGCATTATTGTGTCAATAAACAGGTACATCTCTGCCACAGTTGTGTCCTTCCACTGGTGTAGCCGTGATCTTGGTGAGAGAATTGTATTTGCCATGGTGTACTCACAGTATGTGTTGGTTTCCCTGACAATAATGTCCATCAGGGGTTCATCAAAGAATAATTGAAAGCATTCCAGTTCAGTAGCATTGTTCCCAAGTGTACACGATGGCCGTATTCCACTTTGTGTTTCATCAAAGTCATGGGGACTGGGAACAAACTCGTCACCTTCCTGCCAATCCCAGATGCGGTCTGCTGGTGGGTTCTGGATATTGAAACGTGGTTGTGGTTGTGCAGGTTGTGGGAGTGTGGGGTTGGGTGAAGCTGGTTGTAGCTGTGCAGAGTCAGCAGCGTCGGTAGTAGTGTGGCTAGCTGCTGGTGCGACAGGACTCATGCCACCATCACTATCACCACGACTACCTGCTGCCTCACTCACATGATTCATATCCATCGTAACAATATCATCATCTTCACTATCAGGTCGTGGTGTAGGGCCATGGGATGTGCTCCGAGATTTACTCCTTTCCCTTGGAACAGCATATGACACACTACCAGACTGCATGCTACGTCGTACATACTGCCGCTTCACTGGGGAATATTCACCCTCACTGTCACAACTAGAACTGCTTTCAGTAGCTCTGAAATCACTATCACTATCACTTTCACTGCTCACATCTGAGCCTTGTACACGGGCAAATAGTTTCCTCTTTCGTCCTGGTACAGGTGAACGTGAACGAGCTGGCCCAGCACCAGAGGTGGAAGGTCGTGGGTCATCTGGGTTTTCATCACTAATTACGTTATCCTGGGCGCTGTTTTCGGTCACACCCGCTTGAAAACCATGAAATTCACTTTCACTGACACTCTCATCACTGTTAGAGCTATCACTTGGGAACAAAAGACCTCCAATCCGCTGAGGAGTGAGGTACTTCTTACTGCGAGGCATGGTGAAAATGGACTACCAAGATGGCGTTCCCACAATGCACCACTGAGTCCCAGATTTTTTTCACAGGGTGCACACCCACCACTCAGACCCATTCTCTCTCATGTAGGCCTACCAGCTTTTTCCCGCATGATTTGAAGCCGCTAGAATTTACACGTATAAATACGTCAGAAACAGTGGCACGTAAGACGTATATATACAACTGAAACAGTCAAAGGGTTAATCCATTCCAGATGCACAAATAACCCGCACATAGAAGAGAGGAGCTTACAATGACGTTTCGGTCCGACTTGGACCATTTACAAAGTCACACTAACAAGAAGTGGAGCAGGACGGGTATATATAGGCAGTGTTAGGCTTACCGACACTAATAATGCTCTTTTCTGTCACGTCAGAGATCATAGCCATCCTATTGACTGGTCTTCTGCTAAAACTGTCTTCCCTACTTCCAACTTTAACAGTCGCCGTCTGGTTGAATCATCCCCAATACACAACTTTCCTTGTATGAATCTTAGTCCTGACTTCGTCTCTGTAGATGCCTTCCTCTCCCACTATATTGTAAAATGCTCCAAACTTCAGAACACCCGTGACTTAACCTGATTTCTCCTTTTTTCTTCTTCTTCCTCTTTCCCTTTCCTCTTTCCTTCTTTTCTCTTCTGGGTTGCCTTTCTTTCTCCTGTCTTGTGTTTCTGTTCCTTCATTATTTATTTCATTACTTCCCCTCCCCCCCACCTCTGTGTACTTGCTCTCCTCCTGTGAGCACCTAGCTCCCTTGCAGTGCTCCCCTTTTCTTTGTATTTGACTGGCTCCTCCTCCTCCTTAATTCCCCACTACTACTACCACTACCAGTATCACTACCACTACTACTGCTACTACTACTACCACTACTACCACTTCTACCTCTTCCTGCCTATATATACCCGTCCTGCTCCACTTCTTGTTAGTGTGACTTTGTAAATGGTCCAAGTCAGACCGAAATGTCGTCGTAAGCTCATCTCTTCTATGTGCGGGTTATTTGTGTATCGTTCCAGTCAGGGTATTGTGCCTTTTTTTTTTTGTTATTCATTCCAGATGGTCGGTCAAAATCCGAAATGGACGAAAACCGAAGTAATATTTCCCATAAGAAATAATGTAAATACAATTAATCCGTTCCAGACGCCCAAAAATATTAACAAATAATACATTTTATAGAGAATAACTATAGCTTTACATTCAGAAAACAATGAGAAATATATATAAATGACTAATTTTAATGGATAAATGAACATTTAAATCACTATTACATACCTTTATTGTTTTTCGTTGGTCCACACCAACAACAACTTCTCCACATCTTTGATTGTTTGTGATCTCTGTTTCGTTAGCATATTTACATAAAGTCAAGGTCAACTATTCTGGAACCTGAAGAGTATCTTCACACAAGAATTGATGCTGGAGATATTGTAAACTTAACATGAACTTTTTCTTGGGCACACTCAGAATAATTGGGAACCAGAAGCTTAAGAGATCTTATAGGATCAGTAAGGATGCAAGTCAAGTGTAATAGGAAAATATGGGTTACCACCTCTTGGCATTGGTGTCAGAGGAAAGAGAACAGAGAAATCTAATCTTCAGTGAACAGACATTACATTCTTAATACTAGTAATGGATATGGAAACTTGAAACGTGTGATTCGTCCATGTTTCATACTTGTTCAAAATCAGTTCTCCAACACACCATGTGGGTATTGAGTCATGGGAGAGTGTTCCTCTTCTTGCAAGGGTATTATAACATCTTACATGATTATGTATAGTGAGGCTGAGGTCAGAGCTAGGATGGTGAAACTGAGGAAGTTCTGATGTTTTGTCAAACAGTGTCAAGTTTAGCCCTTTGACTGTTTACGTCATATATATATGTCTTACGTGCCACTGTTTCTGACGTATAAATTCTAGTGGCTTCAAATCAAGCGGGAGAAAGCTGGTAGGCCCACATGTGAGAGAATGGGTCTGTGTGGTCAATGTGCACCACATAAAAAAATTCCTGCAGCACACAGTGCGTAATGAGAAAAAACTGACCATTTTTTTGGATTAAAACGCCGACCTTGAGGTGTATTTTTGTATAGTATTTATCGTTGTATTCTTGTTTTCATGGTCTCATTTGATAAAATGGAAAACATATTACAAAAATAGAGATGATTTTTTATTACTTTCACGATGAAAACGACCTTGAAATTGAGCTCAAATAGCGGAAATGTTCGATTTTTACCAATGTTCAGGAGTAAGCAAATCACACCATATGTCCAGTACACTTCCACTGTGGAGTCTAATATTCTTTCACTAGTGGACTGATATTATTTATGCCATTTTTACAATAATGCAGTAGTCTGCATAACAGTTAATTTTGTATTTTTTTGTATGAATAAAAAATCAAAATCGAAAGCAATAGTAATGTAAGAGGGGCCTAGAGACATGACTAATGAACAGAGGATATGTTATTTTAGTGCCAAGAATGTCTACATTGTTTATTCTGGACCCTATTTTGAAATTGGCATCTTTTTTAATTTGCGTGAAATTGGCCAAATTGCCAATTTCTGACCAATTTATTGGGTAGTTTAAATTGGTAAATGGGTGGTTTCTTGTACTCAACTGATAGATTAAATGTAGTTCTAAAGAAATAGCTATGAGTTTGGTCAACTGGAACAACGGAATTGGCTAAAAACAGGGCTCAAAGTCGGCGAAATTACCGATATGTATATGTCGCCGAGACCGCTAACTTCGTGGGAGCGTAATTCCGTGAGTTTTCGACCAAATTTCACACTTTTGGTGTCATTACCATCGGGAAAAGATTCTCTATCATTTCATAAGAAAAAATATTTTTTTGTTTTTCAAAAATTTATGGACATAGAATGACAATTTCAGAAAGGGGCCTGCGACAGTCAAAGGGTTAATAACCTTGAATCCAATTGGGAGAGAATTATACCAATAATTGCCTTTAATTTCTTCCAGTTCACTTGAAGGGTATATCTAAAATCTGACTGAACATGTTATGAACTCTTGAATCTAAACTTGAAGTTAATTCTGCTTGTATAAAGGGATTGAGAGGTTGAATTGAGTACTTAGCCAGGGAAGGAACTGTGTCAAGGAAAGACCTGACGTGTACTAGCTGAAGAGGAAACCCATGATCTGAGAGGTTTTTAACCATTTCTTCATTTAATGAATTTTGAAAGTGAAGTTGACCCCACTAGCAGCATATCAACTAATAAAGACAAGGACCCTTTGTCCTGATCTTATTGATGAATAGGCAACAGGCCCAAGGAAGCACTCATGGATCCTCAGTGCTCCATTGTAGGTTAAGGACATAATCACCAGCTGGTAGTTACCACCTCAAGCTGGTAACTGATGTACCAATGAATAGATACATAATGAATTACTTTCTTTCTTTCTTTCTTTCAACACACTGGCCGTATCCCACTGAAGTAGGGTGGCCCAAAAGGAAAAATGAAAGTTTCTCCTTTTACATTTAGTAACATATACAGGAGAAGAGGTTACTAGCCCCTTGCTCCCGGCATTTTAGTCGCCTCTTACAAAACGCATGGCTTACGGAGGAAGAATTCTGTTCCACTTCCCCATGGAGATAAGAGGAAATAAACAAGAATAAGAACTAGAAAGAAAATAGAAGAAAACCCAGAGGGGTGTGTATATATATGCTTGTACATGTAAGTGTAGTGTGACCTAAGTGTAAGTAGAAGTAGCAAGACGTACCTGAAATCTTGCATGTTTATGAGACAGAAAAAAGGACACCAGCAATCCTACCATCATGTAAAACAATTACAGGCTTTCGTTTTACACTCACTTGGCAGGACGGTAGTACCTCCCTGGGTGGTTGCTGTCTACCAACCTACTACCACAGGATGGTTGTACCTCCCTGGGTGGTTGCTGTCTACCAACCTACCTCTGCAGGACGGTAGTACCTCCCTGGGTGGTTGCTGTATACCAACCTACTACCACAGGATGGTAGTACCTCCCTGGGTGGCAGTTGCTGTCTACCAACCTACTACCACAGGACGGTAGTACCTCCCTGGGCAGCGGTTGCTGTCTACCAACTTACTACCACAGGACGGTAGTACCTCCCTGGGTGGCGGTTGCTGTCTACCAACCTACTACCACAGGACGGTAGTACCTCCCTGGGTGGCGGTTGCTGTCTACCAACCTACTACCACAGGACGGTAGTACCTCCCTGGGTGGCGGTTGCTGTCTACCAACTTACTACCACAGGACGGTAGTACCTCCCTGGGTGGCGGTTGCTGTCTACCAACTTACTACCACAGGACGGTAGTACCTCCCTGGGCGGCGGTTGCTGTCTACCAACCTACTACCTAGGATGAATTACTTTGTAAACATCACTTGATGTATCCCAACCTAATTTGTCTAGGAAAGAGCAAACTCAAAGAGGCTAAACGACAATCAAGGATAAAATAAAGAAGCACAAGGTTACACGTCAACTGAGAAATCACTCACATGATAGGTGTACTGCCTTTAAAAGAAATGGTGAGGATTCAAATGATGACGTTACACTACATAAGTCCAATTCAGGACAGGAAGAATTAGCGAAACAAACCTAAACAAGAGTGAAGCTCTTGTTTAAATCAAATTAACTGAAACACATTATAAATTGAAAAGGAGTGAAGTGAATACTTACAGATTTGATGGGAGCCGAAGGTCAAGTGACTGCAAGCTGGCTGGCCAGTTGGCCAGCCATCCAGCCGGGAGGGAGGGAGGAGGAGAGACAGGAGCTCTAGTGAGGAAACAGGATGTAGACAAGGACATGCAAATCCCAAAGTTACAAATTAATAATACCACTGGAGATAATGAACAAGGGGATGCCCCAAGGAATAATGAAGATAGAATACCAGAAAATACTGGAGAAGGCGCCACTGTTAGTACAAGTGCTGAAGATAGTAAAGTTAAAGAAAAAAAAAAACAACATGCACTAGTAGGGAATGCAGTCACGAGAAACCAAGGCAAACAGAAATCAGACCTATGCAAATTCTATGCGTTAGGTATCTACAAGCATAAATCTCATAAATATTATCCTGTGACCCAATCAAACTTTGTTACTATTTAACTTCACTACCCAACAGAATACTCCATTCTACTGATTACACAGCAACACAGTAAATGACCTTATGACCTGTCTTTGTAATACTCATTTGTACTAAATTGTTATCTGTTTACAATAATTTTTGTACCACTGAATATATCATTGCTTAGTTAATCTTAAGTTAATTTTAAGCCTGCCCATAATGCTCTGCATACAAGGGGCTTTGGCATGCTGCACTTCAAAAATTGTATTCCTTGTACTTCCCTGTATCATGTTCAAATAAATAAATAAATAAAATAAATAAATAACAGGCATGGAATATTTGGATAAACAGATGGAACGTGCAGCTTTAACCACCTTAGGAAATACCGTGCCCATATGACAACAGGAAAATGGTAAGCTTTTCCACCCTGATATGTGTCACTCTTCAGTTCAGGAAAGACAATGCTATAACTTACATTGCCAGGCACACCATCTAAATGTTACAAGAAGACACAGAATATCCAGACCATAGGAAAACCTAGGTAGCCACAGCCACTCCAGAGAGAGAGTTTTTTTTTTCTAGCGCCAGGAAGGAAAAAAGATGGCAGGAAATGACAGAAATCGTATACCAACTCTGATAATTTCTGGAGAGGAATCACAGACAATGGCCTCCACTCCGAAAGAACAGATATTAGTCCCAGAAAAAAAAAAAACTTCCATACCACCAATACAACGTCATTCATCTTTGCAAATATACAAAGTGAAAAGGCAAAAGGCATTATGGGGGGGGGGGGGTCGGCCTGCACGTCAGAGAGTCACTGATATGCTTGGAACTAATAAGTGCCTCAAATGATGTGGTTGAAATTTTGACAGTAAAGATTGAGAACAAAAACCTGGTCATTATGGTTGTGTACAAGCCTCCTGATGCAAGACTCACGAAATCGTAATGACACGTGTGGAAATTTATTTGGTCCCTAAAGTTCCACAGGACAGATCCGGCGTACAAAGGGGGTTTCCAGCATGGCCGTAATGGAATGGCTGAGCTGGGTGGCCCTTAAACCCACCCAAACAAAAAGCGTTCTCCCCGAGTTGGCGTGGTTGGTAAGCTTATTTAAGTTATAGATTTACCCTTCAGGGAAGGAGTAGGTAGTTTTACTGGTAGTACACTAATATTAGGATCATTGAGGCAACTGTAGATAATAATAATGTAGACCTAAGACCTTAACATAGGTAGTAATAGGCCGATAATGTAGGCAAACACTAGGTTAAGTTAGCTAGGGAGAACTGGCAGCCCTAGCTTGAATGACGAGGTGCGGGTCTCAAAGACACAATAGCGTCCTTCTTAAGACAGACACCAACTGGACAAGATGTGCCGTGATCAGCAGACGGCGCCCCCCACATGTCTTCACATAAGAGACCTGGGGAAATCTGGTAGAGGCACCTCGATGTACCGTAGATGACCTCCTCCGTCAGGCCCATACAGTAAGACAAAACCTCCACTTTATCTCGTAGATTTCTGGCCAGTGTCTGGGGAGATTGTGAGTGAGTTGATCTGTGGGCCTGTGTTGCAGCTGGGAGTGCATGCCCAGTAAGTATCAGTGTCTCTTGTCTATGTAGAAGCTAGTGTCCGTGTCTGCATAGTTATACTAGGGGATACACACCCTCTTGGATATAGGAATTTCTGAGGTGCAGGCAGGTCACTAATAACAATTGAATATTGCAAGAATTCAGGCTCCCGGTTGCATGTGGTTTCTGAGGGGAAGTCCAAAGGGGCTAAGGCTAAGCTTAGGGAAGTTCAAGATCAGGATATATGCTGCAACACCAAGTAAGTTAGTCCTTTATACGTGCATGCAGGCGAGTTTCTTGCAACATCAATCATTTGTGAAAATCTGTCCTATAAGCAACTTGTGAGGCTGAGGTACCCACCTCAGAGCTCGGTGTCAACAGAGTTTGCCAGGGTAGGCGACTCACTTGGAGGCAGTCCACACAAATTTTCACAAAAGTGGTCCTTCGAAACCATGATGTGGACTAGCTAGGTTAAGCTATCATAGCTAGGCCACAGTTAGGAACCAGTTTAACAGAGTTAGGTTAAGTTAGTACACCTAGTTCCAGAGTTACACAGAGGCTAGGCCAAGCTGACTATACACAGAAGTTGTTATTTGCAGTAATTTACAGGCAGGCCAGGTAGGCTAGAGAAGCTTGTGAATTTAATTATTTACAGTGATTACAAGTAATCCAGAGTAGGAGACTTGTGTGTTAATTACTTACAGTGGATTTGCACTTGGAGGCAGCCCACACAAATTTTCACAAGACGACTGCAAACAAACCATACCACGGGCAGGATTTGAACCCGCCCGTGGTATGGTTTCTCCAGATACAACTTCCCAACAATTCCAGGAACAGTTTTTAAAAGTAGACCACTGTCTGTAAAATCTTCCAGCTCCTGCCTCAAACATCTTACTCCTGGGGGATTGCAACCTAAAGCACCTAAAATGGAGGAATGTTGCAAATAGTTTTTTTTATTATAATTCTTTTTGATAATAATAATAATAATGATAATGGTAGCAAATAATGATTTATCAGAGATAACCCCAGCAGGCAGCTCAGATGAAAACTGGCACACATATGAGCTTTTAAATCTCTGCACCAAATTCACCTTAAACCAGCAAATAATAGAGCCAACAAGACTGGAGAATACACTGGACCACATCTTCACTAACAATGATGATGTGATACGAAATATTACCATATCAAAAACAATATACTCAGATCACAACATAACAGAGGTTCAGACAGATATGTGCGGGGCCCCAGACCTACAGAATGTGATTAGTCACGAAAGGAACCTTCACCAAATTCAACTATAGTAACAAAAACATTTGGTGGGACCAAGTCAACCAGGTCTTAGATGATATAAACTGGGATGATATCTTAAGTAACACGGATCCTGGAGTATACCTGGAAAGGGTTTCAGGGGTCAATGCCCCTGTGGCCCAGTCTCTGACCAGGCCTCTTGGTGGATCAGGGCCTGATCAACTAGGCTGCTGGTGCTGGCCACACGCAACCCAACATATGAACCACAGTCAGGTTGATCAGGTACTGACTTTAGGTGCCTGTCCAGTGCCTTCTTGAAGACAGCCAGGGGTCTACTGGTAATCCAAACCTATGTCTAGAACAAATTAACTCTATGGCACTCGAAGTATGCTCAATACATATACCTTTAATGAAAAGGAAGAGAAGATGTAAACTAGAAAGAGAAAGGCGCTCCCTATACAGGCAACGGCAAAGAATAACAGAGCAGCTATAAGTGCCCAATATATCTGTAATGTGAAGGTAGGCACTGGTCAGAGAAATAGCAAACATCGAACTTAATAAGCTAAAGGAATTTTACAGGAGTCAAGAAATGCGGGAAGAACTAAAAGCCATAAAAGAAATTGAAAGAAACCTAGAATATTTCTTTTCTTATGGAAAAGCTAAGTCGAGAACAACATCCAGTATTGGGCACCTACTTGACGAGATGGGTCCTACACAGATGGTTAGCGAACCGCTAACCAGACTGAGAGTCGAAGACCTAATTGAATTTTTTATGAGTGAGACACAGAATTTGGTAGACTCAAACCTATCTGATATTATCCTGACGCTAAATGACTTCGAAAAGGCGATAAATGACATGCCCATGCACTCTGCCCCAGGGCCAGACTCATGGAACTCCATGTTCATCAAGAACTGCAAGAAGCCCCTATCACGAGCCTTTACCATTCTATGGAGAGGGAGCATGGACACGGGGGTCGTCTCACAGTTACTAAAAACAACAGACATAGCCCCACTCCACAAAGGGGGCAGTACAACAATAGCAGAGAACTACAGACCAATAGAGCTAACATCCCATATCATAAAAATCTTTGAAAGGGTCCTAAGAAGCAAGATCGCCACTCATCTTGATACATTTCAGTAACACAAAGGGCAACACGGGCTTAGAGTAGGTCGCTCCTGCCTGTCCAAACTATTGGACCATTATACTCAAGACGACAAACAAAATGCAAATGTAGTATACACAGACTTTGCAAAGGGTTTTGACAAGTGTGACCATGGTGTAATAGTGCACAAAATGCGTAAAAAAGGAATAAAAAGAAAAGTTGGTAGATGGCTCTATAATTTCCTAACAGATAGAACACAAAGAGTATTAGTAAACAGAAAAAAGTCTGAGGCGGCTACTGCGAGAAGCTCTGCTTCACAAGGCACAGTACTCACTCCCATCCTGTTCGTCATCCTCATATCTGACATAGACAGGGATTTAAGCCACAGCGCAGTGTGTTCCTTTGCAGATGACACCCGAATTTGCATGACAGTGTCCTCCATTGCAGACACTGCAAGACACCAGGCGGACATTTACCAAACCTTTAAATGGGCCACAGAAAGCAATGTGAAGTTCAATGATGAGAAATTCCAATTACTCCGATATGGTCAACGTGAGGAAATTAAAACTGTGATTATAAAATGAATTTCAACTACACAGTTGACCGAAAACTAATGTAAAAGACCTGGGAGTGATAATGTTAGAGGATCTCACCTTCAAGGACCATAACATTGTATCAATCGCATCTGCTAGAAAAATGACAGGATGGATAATGAGAACCTTCAAAACTAGGGATGCCAAACCCATAATGACACTCTTCAGGTCGCTTGTTCTATCTAGGCTGGAATATTGCTGCACACTAACAGCACCTTTCAAGGCAGGTGAAATTGCTGACCTAGAAAATGTACAGAGAACCTTCACGGTGCACATAACGGAGATAAAACACCTCAATTACTGGGAATGCCTGAAGTTCCTTGAACTGTTCTCCCTAGAATGCAGGAGGGAGAGATTCATGATTATATACACTTGGAAAATCCTACAGGACATGAAAATCACTCCCTATGAAAGCAAAAGACTCGACAGACGATGCAACATCCCCCCAATGAAAACCAGGGGTGTTACTAGCACGTTAAGAGACAACACAATAAGCATGTGGGGCCCATGACTGTTCAACTGCCTCCCAATATACATAAGGGGGAATACCAACAGACCTCTGGCTGTCTTCAAGAGGGAGCTGGACAAGCACCTAAAGTCAGTACCTGACCAGCCGGGCTGTGGTTCATACATCAGGTTGCGTGCGGCCAGCAGTAACAGCCTGGCTGATCAGGCCCTGATCCACCACAAGGCCTGGTCTCAGACGGAGCTTCAGGGGCGTTGACCCCCAAAACCTTTCTCCAGGTATACTGTAGGTATATATATATATATATTTTATATATATATATATATATATATATATATATATATATATTATATATATATATATATATATATATATATATATATATATATGTATGTATGTATGCACACGGTGCATACACCGTGTGCTCTTCTTACGATAATGGATTGTTTGTTCACCATGTGAATAGTGTATATAGCGTATAGTACATAGTATGTGCTTAGTATGCGCATGGTATGCACATAGCATGTGTAGTGTACAACGGTGTGTCGTTTATAGTGGGGGCTGTGTACAGAGCATAGTGGTGATCTGCCGTGGGAGGCAGTGAGTTCCCTACTCAGTTAGGCCTGCCTCATTACACATCCTCCACACCTCCCTCTCCTCCACCGCCCACCATAAGGACGGGTCTCCTACCCCCACAACCACCATGAACCACATGCGGTATGTGCCATGCGCCATTTTCCCTCCAGCCTGGGCTTACCACACAGTTTGAGGTATGGCAGATGATGAAGCCAACCAGCCACAGAGCCAGGGAAACTGTGCACCCAACAATGAAAGAAGAGGCACATGTCAGGTGTGTGGAGAGTTTCGAGCACGCAACAGGGATGGTAAACTCCAGGTAAACATTCGTGCACACAATGGGTGTGCGGGATCACATATGCCCCCAGCAGAGAGCAGCCCACAGCATCCACAGGCAGATGACAATTCCAATGGCAACCTCGTCACTTGCGATAACCTTCTGTTGGCATTCACATCCCTAAAGCAGCTCGCCCATATGCAGCAGGGAAATTCACAGACCTTCTTAAGCAGGTGAATGGAGGTTCCACCAAGTTAGAAGCTCGAGGCACCATCCAAGCATGGCACAACCTACTGTCTAACCTACTGTGTACTCACCTAATTGTGGTTGCAGGGGTCGAGACTCAGCTCCTGGCCTTGCCTCTTCACTGAGTGCTACTAGGTCCTCTCTCTCCCTGCTCCATGAGATATATCATACCTCATCTTAAAGCTATGTATGGTTCCTGCCTCCACTACCTCACTTGCTAGGCTATTCCACTTCCTGACGACTCTATGACTGAAGAAATACTTCCTAACATCCCTTTGACTCATCTAAGTCTTCAACTTCCAATTGTGACCCCTTGTTTCTGTATCCCATCTCTTGAATATCCTGTCTCTGTCCACCTTGTCTATTCCATGCAGTATGTTATATGTTGTTTACATGTCTCCCCTGACCCTCCTGTCCTCCAGTGTCGTCAGGCAGATTTCCCTTAACCTTTCTTCGTAGGACATTCCCCTGAGCTCTGGAACTATCCTTGTCGCAAACCTTTGCACTTTCCCTAATTTCTTGATGTGCTTATTTATGTACTCACCTAGATGAGGTTGCAGGGGTCGACTCCTAGCTTCTGGCCCCGAGTGTGTGTGTGTGTGTACTCCCCTATTTGTATGTGTGTGTGTGTGTGTGTGTGTGTGTGTGTGTGTGTGTGTGTGTGTGTGTGTGTGTGCGTGTGTGTGTGTGTGTGTGTGTGTGTGTGTGTGTTAGTTAGATAGCTAGTTACCATTTGGTCCTAGGCACATGTCGATTAGACACCAGGCCTGTTGTATGTGCATGCGTGTGTGTGTAGATCTGTCCGTGCGTGTGTGTGTAGATCTGTCCATGCGTGTGTGTGTATACTCACCTAATTGTGGTTGCAGGGGTCGAGACTCAGCTCCTAGCCCCGCCTCTTCGCTGATCGCTACTGTGTGTGTGTGTGTGTGTGTATTATGTGGGGTTCGAACACGTGGATTGGGTAAAAATACTCATGTAGGCTGGAAGTACGTATATTGTAACTGAAGTATGTGGAAGGGCGCCACAGCCGAACCTGCCTCTCTCTGCCCCTTGACTAGACTGACTAAGGAGTGCCCATGGGCGAGGGGGCACTTGAAATCCTGCTAGGTCAGCAACAATATGAATACAGCCAGTGATTCACGCAGAGACGGTTGGTAGTGAGTCATCTACTGGTACACTGGTTACTGGTAACTGGTTACTACTACTGAGAGCTCGGCGACGCTAACGTATGTCGTCCCGACATACAACTAATACAAACTAGAGATGGCAGGTGTACGGCTTGGGCTGATTCTATACAATGTCAAAGTACACAACAATTGAACATTATAACATACATAAGTAGAACATTGGAATGGAAGCTTACGGAACTGAAACTGTAATGCAATACAAGGTATAATATAGCACAACTCATCGAATGAAACTCAACGTTGGGATTACACAATAGAAGTGATAAAAAAAAATTTGATCGATCGATCTGTATTCATGTGATCTACGGATTCTGAGGAAGGAATATATACAAAGAAAGAGTGTTTAACAGAAAGGCAGATTCGGTGCACTCAAATCTAGACTGTTAACTCTCAGAATTCGGAGAGAACGTGAACACAAAAAAAAATTTTAAAAACTGAAAGTTGTACCGTAATTATTCATCTATAGGGGTTATTTCATTTAACCCCAACTCTGCTGGGGAAAGTTTGACATAAGAATGGGTGTACTCTGGGGGATCAAAGTTAAAATTGGCTAACTCATGCTGTATTTGAGGCAAATCTGAATTGGAAGTTAAAAATGTACTTGGGGTTTTCCAATCCCTTCTGGTGGGGAATAACGAATTCAGGTTGACGTTGACTGAGTTCCGGGAAGAGAGTACAGGATCAGGGGATTGTCAGAGCTGTCACTTTGTCTGGGTTGGAACATCTTATCATCACTACTAACTTCATTGATCTAAATGCGATTTTTATACTGCCCAGTATAACTTCAAACCTTATACTTATTCCCCCAGTGATATGTTCAATACTCGATATGGACCAAAACTTTTGATCAAGTTTTGGGCATTGCGAGTTTTTTTAAAGTTAATCAGCAAACTCTCGAACCTACTTTTTTTTTGGGAGGGCTTTACTCGATGTTTGCGACTCTTGTAAATTTGCTGTTTTTTATGAAGTGTTCACGGATTCTTCAAAAAAATTTGAGCAAAGCTGGTCGAGTTGCTATGAAAATCATCAGGGTTGTAATTTGGGTTTTTGGGAAAAAAAAAAAAATATAACAACTCATAAGGAAAAACTTTTATCTACACTGTCAATGCAAAATTGGGGGAGGGTCCACCTATGAAACATTGTAAGGTTTTATAGACACTGCACATATATAACTTCACCCAAGTTTCATGTTGGGTTTGATAGGGCTCTAAAGACATAAGAAATTTCTTTTGGTTCGGTCCCGCAACCCATTCTGGCAAATAAGGGAAAAAATGGATTTGAACTTGTAAAAGGTCAAACCAAATTTTTCAAAATCTCTTACAGAATTCCCCCTCCTTATCGAAGGGTTTAATGGTATGCCTAAAATTTGCTTCTTTAACGCTTTAGCTACTGTCTCGGCAGTCTTATCTCAATGGAACTAACCCCAAAATATTGTGAAATGGTCTCATAACACACGATGTTTGTTGCCTTGGAGGAAATTGGGGAAAATTTGTTAACAAATCAGTGAACTATTTCCCCCCCGGTTCGTAGTAGTTGGATAATTGGATTGGATTAGGCCATTAGCATTACCTTTATGTTGCATGCAACACTACATTTCTTAAAAAACTCAAAATTCAGTTTCCAACGAGGCCAAAAGTTTTCAATTTGGGTTGTTTTACTGAACATCCCTCCAGGGTGTGCAACACCTGGTACAAAACGGAACTAGCTGTAAGGCACATTCACTGGGACTTGGAATTATAATGGTATACCCTTTTTGCTAGGATACCCAAATCGGCTGTTCGATACAGTAATTCTTTGGGTTTTGACAAAGTCCCGAGGGTGCTGGGGGCTTACATCAGAATAAGATCTTCCTGGAGCAGGAATCGAATCACCAGAACACAAAGGGTCGGTTCTTTTTTTATGAAGGAAAGAACAAACTCGGTGGGTGGGGTGACCCCCCGGTTGAAAAAAAATTAAAGCTATAACAGCAAATGAGCAAGGGAGAAGAATCTCTATTCAAACGCAAGCAAGGAGAAAAGAAATGAACACAGTGAACTGCTGTATTCAATCTGGTCGCACACAGGCACAAGGTATCAGCTATAAACTTACTTACAAAAGTTAACAAGTGGAAGTTTTCTCGAGAAATAACTTCTTACAATGCACTGATTTTCTGTCAACTAGGATGGGGGGTCACAATCTGAAACTCAAGGGGCAACAACAAAACTCAATGAGCCCCAACCACGAAACGTCTTTCTGCAACGGGTTTGGCATCAGCAAGAATGGATAATCTTGCAAGTAAAGTTCTTCTCAAAGCGTCCCCCCGGGAAGGAAGGGGGTACTTTAACAAGTCCCCCCTCGCAAGGATAGTACACTATCCTGCGTGCATGAATTGTGGCTGGAGGGGTCAGACAGGGGTGAAAGTATTACTAGTGCCTGAACCCTCGGTACGTTAATAAGTAATTCAGGATCTATAGGAATTAATCTGAACTTACTTTCGCAGCCTTTAAAAATCTGAATAAACTGTGAGAACAAACACATTGCTCAAAGGGTGGGATTGTCTTTCAGTCAGTAGGGAAAGTTGGTACTGTGAAATGATTATATTTACTTTGACTTTGGGATGATACACTAAGTGAACATTTAAAGTGACTGGGCATGATTCAGTGAATTATCAAGGACATAAGGCAAAAAAAAAAAAAAAGAGGGGAAAAGACACGTAAAACTTAGTGGAAGAAAATGCTTAACAATTTTGAAAAAGTAAAAAAAAATGTCTAAAAATCACTGAAGAGGAAGGAAACTCAATGTAAAAACTGTTGGCCAAGATAAAAATTTCATTTAAATTTTACAAGTAAAAAAATTACTGGGTGTTAAAGCAAAAAGAGCTGTCTTTTCTCTTTTCTAATAAAGAAATTAATTAAAAAAATTTGAAATCAAAGTAAAAAATATAAAATAAAATTACTAAATTGTATGCAACTAGAGATAACTGGGGAAAATTTTTATTTTTTAAGAAAGCTTAAAAAAAAATTAAAATTTTTAATGCAAAGACAAACAGGAAAAATTAAAAAAATGAAAAACAAAATGCAAAATGAATGAGAATAAAAATGCTAAAAAAAAATCAATAAAAAAAAATAATTTACTGCAGAAAAGTGCAACAAAAAAATTACGGGGAGAAACAAATGCAAAAAAATATTTCCTGCAGAACAAATGCAACAAAAAAATTTACTGCAGACAAATGCAACAAAATAATTCACTGCAGAACAATTGCAACAAAATAAGGTGTAGAAAATCACTCAGTAATAAAGTTACACTGTGAAAACCAGGAAATAAAAAAATAAAAATATGAAGAAAAAACTGTTTAAAACCTTTAACTCTTAATTGTAAATTAGAAAAAACAATTTATCAGAGTAAAGAAAACACTATGTTAAAAGTATTGAAATTACCAAGAGTAAATTTTGTTCAAGAAATTGAACAATATGAATAAAAATAAAACAAAGGAACAAAACAAATTTTAACACTTACAAGTGGCGGGCACACAACACTTCAAGTGGCGGGCACACCACTTACAAGTGGCAGGGCACACAACACTTTACAAGTGGCGGGCACACAACACTTACAAGTGGCGGGCAACAACACTTACAAGTGGCGGGGCACACAACACTTACAAGTGGCAGGGCACACAACATTAAATCACGTTTTCATTATTTTGTTTTTCTTACAACAAAATCTTGCTGGACTGATAGACAAAAATTTGCTGGAAAAAATAATGGTCAAAGTCTGCGAAAAAAAAAAAGGGAAAGAGACCTGTTGGGATCGAAAAAAGACACACATAGAAATAAATGGATAATTTGGGATACTGGGGTAAACACTGCATGAACTACAATGACAATACTGGAGAATACAATGCTGAAAGAATACAATAAAAAAAAAGAATCCTTCACACAGAGGATGATGGTACACTACACAAAAATACTTACTACGCAGAGAGTAGATAAAAAAAAAACAGATAAAAAAATATGAGTGAGCGATAACATGAAAAATTTTGCAAAAATAAGAGTCAAAGAAACACGAGTTTCACTGAAAAAACAAAGGGTTTTGAGTACACAAAAATTCACTATAAATGTCTCACACACGCAAATGTCTTTTAAAAGTTCTAAACAGAAAAAAATTTTCACAGAAGTCTAGAGGAGTGACGGGATGACTGGTGTTTAGGAAAGGGTTTTCCTGCGCGGTGATGAGCCGACATCACACTTTGTCATGAAGAAATGCGCTTTTCGGTTTAACTCCTAACTGGGTTTATCGGTGGCCCCTCGGGTACAATCTTTGACCAATTATGTGAGCCCAAAACAGTATTAGGACCCCCGGGACAAGGGTGCAAACAACCACAGGTAGATGAGGTGGGTGGTGGTGGTGGTGTGAGTAGAGTGGATGGGTGGTGGTGTGAGTAGAGTGGATGGGTGGTGGTGGGTGTGACTCTCGCTGGCGCTCACTGGCGCGCACTCCACTCACTACCCACGAAGGTGGCTTGATAAGCCACTCTATGCCACAGGGATGGTGAAATTCACTCTCTTAGCATCCAACTGGGAGCACAAAGCGATATATATACTTCAGAGGAACTTCCAGAGGAACTTGTGTGGCGTCTCTCTCTGGAGAGACCTGGAGAGAGTTTCGGGGGTCAACGCCCCTGCGGCCCGGTCTGTGACCAGGCCTCCTGGTGGATCAGCGCCTGATCAACCAGGCTGTTGCTGCTGGCTGCACGCAAACCAACGTACGAGCCACAGCCCGGCTGATCAGGAACTGACTTTAGGTGCTTGTCCAGTGCCAGCTTGAAGACTGCCAGGGGTCTGTTGGTAATCCCCCTTATGTGTGCTGGGAGGCAGTTGAACAGTCTCGGGCCCCTGACACTTATTGTATGGTCTCTTAACGTGCTAGTGACACCCCTGCTTTTCATTGGGGGGATGGTGCATCGTCTGCCAAGTCTTTTGCTTTCGTAGTGAGTGATTTTCGTGTGCAAGTTCGGTACTAGTCCCTCTAGGATTTTCCAGGTGTATATAATCATGTATCTCTCCCTCCTGCGTTCCAGGGAATACAGGTTTAGAAACCTCAAGCGCTCCCAGTAATTGAGGTGTTTTATCTCCGTTATGCGCGCCGTGAAAGTTCTCTGTACATTTTCTAGGTCGGCAATTTCACCTGCCTTGAAAGGTGCTGTTAGAGTGCAGCAATATTCCAGCCTAGATAGAACAAGTGACCTGAAGAGTGTCATCATGGGCTTGGCCTCCCTAGTTTTGAAGGTTCTCATTATCCATCCTGTCATTTTTCTAGCAGATGCGATTGATACAATGTTATGGTCCTTGAAGGTGAGATCCTCTGACATAATCACTCCCAGGTCTTTGACGTTGGTGTTTCGCTCTATTTTGTGGCCAGAATTTGTTTTGTACTCTGATGAAGATTTAATTTCCTCATGTTTACCATATCTGAGTAATTGAAATTTCTCATCGTTGAACTTCATATTGTTTTCTGCAGCCCACTGAAAGATTTGGTTGATGTCCGCCTGGAGCCTTGCAGTGTCTGCAATGGAAGACACTGTCATGCAGATTCGGGTGTCATCTGCAAAGGAAGACACGGTGCTGTGGCTGACATCCTTGTCTATGTCGGATATGAGGATGAGGAACAAGATGGGAGCTAGTACTGTGCCTTGTGGAACAGAGCTTTTCACCGTAGCTGCCTCGGACTTTACTCTGTTGACGACTACTCTCTGTGTTCTGTTAGTGAGGAAATTATAGATCCATTGACCGACTTTTCCTGTTATTCCTTTAGCGCGCATTTTGTGCGCTATTATGCCATGGTCACACTTGTCGAAGGCTTTTGTAAAGTCTGTATATATTACATCTGCATTCTTTTTGTCTTCTAGTGCATTTAGGACCTTGTCGTAGTGATCCAGTAGTTGAGACAGACAGGAGCGACCTGTTCTAAACCCATGTTGCCCTGGGTTGTGTAACTGATGGGTTTCTAGATGGGTGGTGATCTTGCTTCTTAGGACCCTTTCAAAGATTTTTATGATATGGGATGTTAGTGCTATTGGTCTGTAGTTCTTTGCTGTTGCTTTACTGCCCCCTTTGTGGAGTGGGGCTATGTCTGTTGTTTTTAGTAACTGAGGGACGACCCCCATGTCCATGCTCCCTCTCCATAGGATGGAAAAGGCTCGTGATAGGGGCTTCTTGCAGTTCTTGATGAACACAGAGTTCCATGAGTCTGGCCCTGGGGCAGAGTGCATGGGCATGTCATTTATCGCCTGTTCGAAGTCATTTGGCGTCAGGATAACATCGGATAGGCTTGTGTTAATCAAATTTTGTGGCTCTCTCATAAAAAATTAATTTTGATCTTCGACTCTCAGTCTGGTTAGCGGCTTGCTAAAAACTGAGTCATATTGGGACTTGAGTAGCTCACTCATTTCCTTGCTGTCATCTGTGTAGGACCCATCTTGTTTAAGTAGGGGCCCAATACTGGACGTTGTTCTCGATTTTGATTTGGCATAGGAGAAGAAATACTTTGGGTTTTCTTTCGATTTCATTTAGGCTTTTAGTTCTTCCCGCGATTCCTGACTCCTAAAGGATTCTTTTAGCTTAAGTTCGATGCTTGCTATTTCTCTGACCAGTGTCTCCCTGCGCCTTTCAGATATATTGACCTCTCTTTTAGCCGCTCTGTTATTCTTTTCGTCGCCTGTAAAGGGAGCGCCTGTCTCTTTCTATTTTACATCTACTCCTCCTTTTTCTTTGAGGAATAAGCCTTGTGCATACATCGAGTGCCACCGAGTTAATCTGTTCTAGGCATAAGTTTGGGTCTGTGTTGCTTAGTATATCATCCCAGCTTATATGGGTTAGGACTTGGTTTTACTTGGTCCCACTTTATGTTTTTGTTATTGAAGTTGAATTTGGTGAATGCTCCCTCGTGACTAGTCTCATTTTGTCGGTCTGGGGCTCCACGCATACATGTCTGAACCTCAATTATGTTGTGATCTGAGTATATTGTTTTTGATATGGTGACATTTCTTATCAGATCATCATTGTTAGTGAAGATGAGGTCTAGTGTATTCTCCAGTCTAGTAGGCTCTATTATTTGCTGGTTTAAAATTGAATTTTGTGCAGAGATTTAAAAGCTCGTGTGAGTGTGAGTTTTCATCAGAGCTGCTCCTGGTGTTATTACTGCAACAATATTATTTGCTATATTCCTCCATTTTAGGTGCCTTAAGTTGAAGTCCCCCAGGAGCAAGATGTTGGGTGCAGGAGCTGGAAGATTTTCCAGACAGTGGTCAATTTTTAACAGCTGTTCTGGAATTGCTGGGATGTTGCATCCGGAGGCTTTGTAGACTACCACAATGACTAGGTTTTGGTTCTCGACCTTTACTGCTAAAACTTCCACTACATCATTTGAGGCATAAGCAGTTCTGTGCAAACAAGTGACTCTGCAATGTACAGGCCAACCCCCCCCTTTTGCCTGTTCACTCTGTCACATCTGTATAGGTTGTAACCTGGGATCCATATTTCGTTGTCCAAGTGATCCTTTATGTGGGTCTCAGTGAAAGCCGCGAACATTGCCTTTGCCTCTGCAAGCAGTCCACGGATGAAAGGTATTTGTTGTTTGTTGCTGGCTTTAGACCCTGTATATTTGCAAAGAAGAATGTTATCGGACTGGTGGTATTGTTGGTACTGGGGGGGGATTTTTTTTCCGGCATTAGTATCTGTATCTGTTGGTTTGGAATGGAGGCCATCGACTGTGGTTCCACTCCAGGAATGACTGGATTTGGTGTACGATTTCTGCCATTTCCTGCCAGTTTTTTTTCCTTCCTGGCACTAAAAAACCTCTCCCTCTTGAGTGGCTGTGGCTACCCAGGTTTTCCCATGGCCTGGATGTTTTGTATCTTTTTGTCCCCTTTAGATGGTATGCCTGGCAATTTAAGTTATAGCACAGTCTTTCCTGTACTGAAGAGGTACACATTTCAGGGTGAAAAAGCTTACAGGAAGGGAGTTTGCATTTTCCTGTTGTCATATGGGCATGGCATTTTCTAGGGTGGTCATAGTTGCATGTCCCATCTGTTTTTCCAGATTTCCCATGCCAGCAGATACCAAGTGCATAGTATGTGCACAGGCTTGGTTTCCGCTTGCCTTGGGTTTCTGTGACTGTATTCCCTGTTGGTGCATGTTTCCCTGTCTTACTTCTATCCTCCCTAGCACCAACAATGGAGCTCCCACCAGTTGTTTTTGGTAATTTATCCTCACTATTGCTATTGGAGTCCTCTTGTTTGCTATTTCCTGCGGTATTTCTAGTTTGCAATATTGGTTTTATCTTATCTTTGACTACACTTGTTTCCCTACTATGGCTCCTGTCCCCATGAGGTCATTTATATGTATTCCTTCCTGCGTATAATTCCCGACTACCTGGACAAAATCTCCAGCTTCACCATTACTGTCTCCCAGGACAGTATCTCCAGCTTCACCATTTCTGTCTCCCAGGACAGCACCTCCAGCTTCACCATTACTGTCTCCCAGGACAGCACTATCAGCCCCACATTTACTGACTACCAGGACATCACCTCCAGCCTTACAGTTTGTGACTACATGGCCAGTATCAAGGGCAGTACCATTCAGCCCAGACTTTTTATGTTCCCATCTGTTGTAGAAAGCTTCCAGGTTTTCTATGAAAGCAGCTTTGATGTTGTCCTCTTTTAATACCCTTGTGATTTTAGTCCACAGATTTTCCTCATTTGGGCATACCCAAAAACACTTCTCTCTCAGCTGGGTTAGAAGCTGGGTTGGCTGACTGGCTTAACCCACGAGAATGGCTGACTGGAAGACGTGTAACGATGCACACAGCACGGAGGAGCAGGTGGATGACAGGAGACAGGCTGGATGATAGGCTGACTGGCGTTCACTTCCACAGTCTGGCTTACTGACTGGCTTAATTGCAAAATCCGGGTCAACCCCTCGGAGATTGAAGCAATTAGCACATGAACTAAGCCAGGAAGCTTGAAGCAGCTGCAACAGGCTTGCAGGCTACAGGGTGGAGGTTGTGAGGGGAGCAGCTGCAACAGGCTTGCAGGCTACAGGGTGGAGGTTGTGAGGGGAGCGGCTAGCTATGGTTCACCTTTGACCCGCCGGCTACTCACAAACAGTCTTCTAACGTCTTGAAATACCCTTAAAAAGCTTAAATCCACGCTCCACACCGTTGCCACCAATTATCATGTGGGGTTCGAACACGTGGATTGGGTAAAAAACTCACGTAGGCTGGAAGTACGTATATTGTAACTGAAGTATGTGGAAGGGCACCACAGCCGAACCTGCCTCTCTCTGCCCCTTGACTAGACTGACTAAGGAGTGCCCATGGGCGAGGGGGTGCTTGAAATCCTGCTAGGTCAGCAACAATATGAATACAGCCAGTGATTCACGCAGAGACGGTTGGTAGTGAGTCATCTACTGGTACACTGGTTACTGGTAACTGGTTACTACTACTGAGAAGTGTGTGTGTGTGTGTGACCCAACAATCAATATTTGCACCAATAACTCATTACAGTTGTGACCGGGTGTGGACGTGTGAATTGCTCATTACTCTATAATTTGTTCATGATTGTAGCCATGTTTACCTGGAGTTTAGATGGAGAGAGTTCTGGGGGTCAACGCCCCTGTGGCCCAGTCTGTGACCAGGCCTCATGGTAGAACAGGGCCTGATCAACCAGGCTGTTACTGCTGGCTGCACGCAATCCAACGTACGAACCACAGCCCGGCTGGTCAGGTACCGACTTTAGGTGCCTGTCCAGTGCTTGCTTGTATGTATAAACGTAAGTAAGTAAGTTTACTTACAGGATTCATTACCTTTGTATCTTGTGAATTCATTACCTTTGTACTTAGTTCAGCTATCAAAACTTTGGGGCCAGGTCCTGGACCCATTATGTACCTCTGTAATGTTTTGACTACCACTCACAGGATGGGTATGGGGTGACTACCGCCCACAGTTTGGGTATAGGGTGGGTAATAAACATATTAAACTAACGCAATCTACTCCTGTTCACTAATGTCTGTCTTGCAGTTTCTGAAAGACAAGGCAAACTGCTAACGACATCTGTCATCAAGATAGTGCGCAACCACCATAGAACAGATAATTGTGTCCCCCTTTCCCATCATCACAGGGATCACAGAGGTAGACCCAAGAAAAATTCCACCGAAAACAAGAAAATTTGCGCACAGGTTCGCAAAAAAAATCAAAGGTAACACAGTGGGAGTAATCAGAATAATTACAAGTGACGACACTGTTGCTCCAAAAGATGAGACCACAGCCCAAGCACTAAGAAACAAGCACCCAACAAGGGACACCACAGTCGTCAATAACAATCCTGACGAAGACCCCATCATGGAACAATTAATTTTGCCAGAATCAGAAGTCTGTAAGGCGATAGCATCATTTCCAGCAGGATCTGCAGGAGGTTACACAGGAATTCGACTACAAAATCTCAGAGATGGCATATCCAGTACTCGGTACATCTGCATCAATTCTTTTCACCGAGTTAACAACTTTCGTCAACAACTGCCTGGCTGGGTGAATTCCAGAAGAAATTAAACCTTTCTTTATGGAATCCTCATTATGCGCTTTGAAGAAGAACGATGGAGGAATCAGACCCATTGCTGTTGGTAACACTCTTCGCCGTCTCGTTGCCAAAGCAGTAATAAGAAACATTCGCCTAGAAGCTGCCAGTTTACTCCAGCCACACCAACTGGGTTTTGGGGTCCCTCAAGGCAGTGAAGCTGCAGCTCATGCCGCAAGGACCTACATCAGGGACCTACCAGAAGACAAGGCCGTAATCAAACTTGATTTTAGAAATGCCTATAACTATTGTTATAACTACATCCCAATAGGGTCGGAGACCAATAGAGCATGGGGAAAACACTTGCTCTAAAGTTCCTCAAAGAGCTGGGTGAAAAACTCATCACAGAAAACAAGGACCCCAGAGCGTCCAGCTTCCTCTTTCAGAGACTCAGTGTTGCGAGGAAGGGAGAGTAACAGTGAGGTAGAGAGAGTAGCAGGGAGGCAGGGAGAGTAGCAGGAAGACAGGGAGAGTAGGAGGGAGGCAGGGAGAGTAACAGTGGGGCACGAAAAGTAGCAGGGAGAGTAAAAGTGAGGTAGGGAGAGAAGCAGTTAGGCAGGCAGAGCAGCAGGGAGGCAGGGAGAGTAACAGGGAATCAGGGAGAGAAGCAGGGAGGCCGGAACAGTTGCAGGCTATCAGGGAAAGTAGCGGGGAGACAGGGAGAGCAAAAGAGAAAGAGGGAGAGTAGCAGGGAATGATGGAGAGTATCATGGAGGTAGGTAGAGTAGCAGTGAATCAGGGAGAGAATCACGGAAGTAAGTAGAATAGCATGGAATCAGGGAGAGTATCATATAGGTAGGTAGAGTAGCAAGGAATCAGGGAGAATATCATGGAATTAGGGAGAATGGCAGGGAACCAGGGAGAGAATCGTGGAGGTAGGTAGAGTAGCAGGGAATCAGGGAGAGTATCATGGAGGTAGGTAGAGTAGCAGGGAATCAGGGAGATAATCATGGGGGAAGGTAGAGTAGCAGGGAATCAGGGAGAGAATCATGGAGGCAGGTAGAGTAGCAGAAAATCAGGGAGAGTATCATGGAGGTAGGAAGAGTAGCAGGGAATCAGGGAGAGTATCATGGAGGTAGGTAGAGTAGCAGAAAATCAGGGAGAGTATCATGGAGGTATGTGGAATAGCCGGGAATCAGGGAGAGTACGATGTAGGTACGTAGAGTAGCAAGGATTCAGGGAGAGTATCATAGAGGTAGGTATAATAGCAGGGAGTCAGGGAGAGAATCATGACGGTAGGGAGAGTAGCAAATAATCAGGGAGAGTATCATTGAGGTAGGTAGAGTAGCAAGGAATCAGGGAGAGCATCATAAAGGTCGATAGAGTAGCAGGGAATCAGGGAGAGCATCATGGAGGTAGGTAGAGTAGCAGAAAATCAGGGAGAGTATCATGGAGGTATGTGGAATAGCAGGGAATCAGGGAGAGCATCATAGATGTAGGTAGAGTAGTAGGAAATCAGGGAGAGTATTAAAGAGGTAGGTAGAGTAGCAGGGAACCAGGGAGAGTATCATGGAGGTAGTTAGAGTAACGGGGAATCAGGGAGAGTATCATGGAGGTAGGTAGAGTAGCAGGGAATCAGGGAGAGTATCATGGAGGTAGGTAGAGTAGCAAGGAATCAGGGAGAGCATCATAGAGGTCGGTAGAGTAGCAGGGAATCAGGGAGAGTATCATTGAGGTAGGTAGAGTAGCAGGGAATCAGGGAGAGTATCATGGAGGCAGGTAGAGTAGCAGGGAATCAGGGAGAGTATCATGGAGGTAGGTAGAGTAGCAGGGAATCAGGGAGAGTATCATGGAGGTAGGTAGAGTAGCAGGGAATCAGGGAGAGTATCATGGAGGTAGGTAGAGTAGCAGGGAATCAGGGAGAGTATCATGGAGGTAGGTAGAGTAGCAGGGAATCAGGGAGAGTATCATGGAAGCAGGTAGAGTAGCAGGGAATCAGGGAGAGTATCATGGAGGCAGGTAGAGTAGCAGGGAATCAGGGAGAGTATCATGGAGGCAGGTAGAGTAGCAGGGAATCAGGGAGAGTATCATGGAGGCAGGTAGAGTAGCAGGGAATCAGGGAGAGTATCATGGAGGCAGGTAGAGTAGCAGGGAATCAGGGAGAGTATCATGGAGGTAGGTAGAGTAGCAGGGAATCAGGGAGAGTATCATGGAGGCAGGTAGAGTAGCAGGGAATCAGGGAGAGTATCATGGAGGCAGGTAGAGTAGCAGAAAATCAGGGAGAGTATGATGGAGGTAGGGAGAGTAGCAGGGAAAGAGGGAGTATATTGCTCTCAGATGCGGTTTTTCATAAATATTTGTTTTATTTTTGTTCATCTGTGTAACAAGACGTTGTGATTATCATCGTTAATAGCTAAAGCGATGTTACTCAGCTTTATAATATTACATATTACATATCTTTCTCATTTTCCATCTCATATATGTATTTATGTGATGAATTTGGTAAGAAAATGGATGGTTCACCATGGGTAACGACCAGCTTGTGTTTGTATGTCCTCACGTCTGCACTACTCGCCTGACGCCAGCTGACGTCAGGGGTGAGTGGTATGTCCTCACGTCTGCATTACTCGCCTGACGCCAGCTGACGTCAGGGGTGAGTGGTATGTCCTCACGTCTGCATTACTCGCCTGACGCCAGCTGACGTCAGGGGTGAGTGGTATGTCCTCACGTCTGCACTACTCGCCTGACGCCAGCTGACGTCAGGGGTGAGTGATATGTCCTTACCTCTGCACTACTCGCCTGACGCCAGCTGACGTCAGGGGTGAGTGGTATGTCCTCACATCTGCATTACTCGCCTGACGCCAGCTGACGTCAGTGGTGAGTGGTGTTGGTTAGGCAGTACAATACCTCTCTCAGTCTTGAGATGGTCCTCTCTACTTACTCGTCTACATTGATTTAGAAGTTATCCAGCAGTATAACATTATTCTCTCAGTCTCTTGAAAGTAAAGCAAAATCTCCCCAGTGTTTACAGAGATTTCAATTATGAACCTTGGATCGTCTTGGTTAGAGCGACCATGTAACTTTATCAAGTTAATATGTTTATGTCCATTCAGTCAGTATGAACATAATTGTAAGCGGTATGTGAGTTATAAGTCTGTTAAGTGTTATTTCTATATTATATGTAAAGACACCATTTTAAAACACCTTAATTAAGGAATATTACCTAAATTATGTTATATTAAAAAGAAATTTTAATGAGTGTTTCCATCACCTCATAATATAAATCCTTATTACGATTTTCCATAAGTATATTCTATACTAAGCATCTCCTATACTCAGACAAAATATATTATAAATGCTAAGGTCTATCGTAATAGAGAGTATCATGGAGGTAGGTAAAGAAGCAGGGAGACAGGGAGAGTAGCAGAGACGCAGGGAGAGTAGCAGAGAGGCAGTGAGAGAAAAAGGGAGGCTGGGTGAGTAGTAGGGAGGCAGGGAAAGAAGCAGGAGAGTACCAAGGAGGCAGGGAGACTAGCTGGGAGGCAGGAAGAATAATAGGAAACAGGGAGAGAAGCAGGGAATCAGGGGAGTAGCTGAGAAGTAGGAAAAGTAGCAGGGAAGCAAAAAGAGAATGAGAGTGAGTAATGGGGAGACAGGGAGAGTAGGTTGGATGCAGAGAGAGTAACAGGGAGGCAGGGAGAGAAGAAGGGAGGCAGGGAAAATAATAGGGAAACAGGGAGAGAAGCAGGGAATCAGGGGGCGTAGCTGGGAAGTAGTAAAAGTAGCGGGGAGGAAAAGAAAGAATAAGGGTGAGTAATGGGGAAGTAGGGAGAGTAACTTGGACGCAGAGAGAGTACCAGGAAGGCAGGGAGAGCAGCTGGGAGGCAGCGAGAGTAATTGGGAGGCAACGAGAGTAGCTGGGAGACAGGGAGAGTTGCATAAAATCAGGTAGAGTAGCATAGATTCAGGGAGAGTAACATGGAAGCAGATAGAGTAGCAGGGAATTAAGGAGAGTAGCAGAGAGGCAGGTAGATTAGCAAGGAGGTAGAGAAGGTAGCAGGTACTCAGGGAGAGTACCATGGTAGTAGGTACAGTAGCAGCGAGACAGGGAGAGTAGCAGGGACGCAGGGAGAATAGCAGGGAGAGTATTAGAGAGGCAGTGAAAGTAGCAGGGATAGTAGCAGAGAGGCAGGGAGAGTAGCTGGGAGGCAGGGAGAGTAATAGGGAATCAGAGAGAGTAGCAGGGAATACGAAAGAGTTGTAGGGAATCAAGGAGAGTAGCCCGAAGGCAGGGAGAATAGCATTGACTCAGTGAGAAATAAAGGGAGGCGAGGAGAGTAGTAGGGAGGCAGGGAGATTAGCATGGAGGCAGGGAGAGAAGCAGTGATATAAGGGGAGTAACAGTAAGGCAGGGAGAGTAGCAAAGAATCAGAGTGGCAGGGAGAGTGCGAGAGTAGGTGGGATGCAGGGAGAGTAACAGGGAGGCAATGAGAGTGGCAGGGAATCACGGAGAATAGCAGGGAGGCAGGAAGAGTGGCAGGGAATAAAGGAGAGTAGCAGGGAGAGTAGAAGAGAGGCAAAGAGAGTATCAGGGAAACAGGGTGAGTAACAGGAAGGCAGGGAGAGTAGCTGGGAGGCAGGGAGATAAGCAAAGAATCAAAGAGAGTGGCAGGGAGAAGGGCAGAGAATCACGGAGAATAGCAGGGAGAGTGGCAGGGAATATGGGAGAGTAGCGGGGAGGCAGGGAGAGTGTCAGAGAGACAAAGAAGGTATCCGGGAATCAGGGAGAGTAGCAGGGAATCAAAGAGAGTATCAGGGAGGCAGGGAGCGTAGCAGGCAGGCAAGAAGAGTACCAGGGAGACAGTGAAATTTGCAGAGAATCAGGGAAAGTAGCAGGGAGTAAGGGAGAGTAGCTGGGAGAGTATCTCTGAAACATGGAGAGTAGAAGAAACGTAAGGTTAGCAGCAGGGAGGCAGAGTAGCAGAGAATGAGGGAGAGTAGAAGGAAGGCAGGGAGAGTAGCAGGGATTCAGGGAGAGAAGCATGGGCGACAGGAGAGAAGCAGGGAGACAGGGAAAAAGACATGAAGTCAGTGACAGAAGCATCGTGGCAAGGAAAGTAGCAGAAAATCTGGGAGAGTAGCATTGAGGCAGGGAGAGTAGCAGGGAATCATCGATATTAGCAGAGAATCAGAGAGATGTAGGGAGACAGACAGAGTAGAAGGGAGGCAGGGAGATAGAGCAGCAGGAATGCATTGAGAGTAGGACGGGGGTAGGGAGAGTAGCAGGAAATCAGGGAGAGTACAATGGAGGTAGGTAGTGTAGCAGGGATTCATTGAGAGCATCATGGAGGTAGGTAGAGTAGCAGGGAACCAGGGAGAGTATCATGGAGGTAGGTAGAGAAGCAGAGAATCATAGAGAGTATCATGGAGGTAGGTAGAGTAGCAGGTAATCAGGGAGAGTATCATGGAGGTAGGTAGAGCAGCAGGGAACCAGGGAGAGCATCATGGAGGTAGGTAGAGTAGCAGGGAACCAGGGAGAGTATCATGGAGGTAGGTAGAGTAGCAGTGAATCAGTGAGAGTATCATCGAGGTAGGTAGAGTAGCAGGGAACCAGGGAGAGTATCATGGAGGTAGGTAGAGTAGCAGTGAATCAGTGAGAGTATCATGGAGGTAGGTAGAGTAGCAGTGAATCAGTGAGAGTGTCATGGAGGTAGGTAGAGTAGCAGGGAATCAGGGAGAGTATCATGGAGGTAGGTAGAGTAGCAGTGAATCAGTGAGAGTATCTTGGAGGTAGGTAGAGTAGCAGTGAATCAGTGAGAGTATCTTGGAGGTAGGTAGAGTTGCAGTGAATCTGGGAGAGTATCTTGGAGGTAGGTAGAGTAGCAGTGAATCAGTGAGAGTATCTTGGAGGTAGGTAGAGTAGCACGGAACCAGGGAGAGTATCATTGAGGTAGGTAGAGTAGCAGGGAACCAGGGAGAGTATCATGGAGGTAGGTAGAGTAGCAGGGAACAAGGGAGAGTATCGTGGAGGTAGGTAGAGTAGCAGGGAACCAGGGAGAGTATCAGGGAGGTAGGTAGAGTAGCAGTGAATCAGTGAGAGTATCATGGAGGTAGGTAGAGTAGCAGGGAATCAGGGAGAGTATCTCGGAGGTAGGTAGAGTAGCAGGGAATCAGGGAGAGTATCATGGAGGTAGGTAGAGTAGCAGTGAATCATGAGAGTATCATGGAGGTAGGTAGAGTAGCAGTGAATCAGTGAGAGTATCATCGAGGTAGGTAGAGTAGCAGGGAACCAGGGAGAGTATCATGGAGGTAGGTAGAGTAGCAGTGAATCAGTGAGAGTATCATGGAGGTAGGTAGAGTAGCAGTGAATCAGTGAGAGTATCATGGAGGTAGGTAGAGTAGCAGTGAATCAGTGAGAGTATCATGGAGGTAGGTAGAGTAGCAGTGAATCAGTGAGAGTATCTTGGAGGTAGGTAGAGTAGCAGTGAATCAGTGAGAGTATCATGGAGGTAGGTAGAGTAGCAGTGAATCAGTGAGAGTATCATGGAGGTAGGTAGAGTAGCAGTGAATCAGTGAGAGTATCATGGAGGTAGGTAGAGTAGCAGTGAATCAGTGAGAGTATCTTGGAGGTAGGTAGAGTAGCAGTGAATCAGTGAGAGTATCATGGAGGTAGGTAGAGTAGCAGTGAATCAGTGAGAGTATCATGGAGGTAGGTAGAGTAGCAGTGAATCAGTGAGAGTATCTTGGAGGTAGGTAGAGTAGCAGTGAATCAGTGAGAGTATCTTGGAGGTAGGTAGAGTAGCAGTGAATCAGTGAGAGTATCATGGAGGTAGGTAGAGTAGCAGTGAATCAGTGAGAGTATCATGGAGGTAGGTAGAGTAGCAGTGAATCAGTGAGAGTATTATGGAGGTAGGTAGAGTAGCAGTGAATCAGTGAGAGTATCTTGGAGGTAGGTAGAGTAGCAGGGAACCATGGAGAGTATCTTGGAGGTAGGTAGAGTAGCAGTGAATCAGGGAGAGTATCATGGAGGTAGGTAGAGTAGCAGTGAATCAGGGAGAGTATCATGGAGGTAGGTAGAGTAGCAGTGAATCAGGGAGAGTATCTTGGAGGTAGGTAGAGTAGCAGTGAATCAGTGAGAGTATCATGGAGGTAGGTAGAGTAGCAGTGAATCAGGGAGAGTATCATGGAGGTAGGTAGAGTATAAGTGAATCAGGGAGAGTATCATGGAGGTAGGTAGAGTAGCAGTGAATCAGTGAGAGTATCATGGAGGTAGGTAGAGTAGCAGTGAATCAGGGAGAGTATCATGGAGGTAGGTAGAGTAGCAGTGAATCAGGGAGAGTATCATGGAGGTAGGTAGAGTAGCAGTGAATCAGTGAGAGTATCATGGAGGTAGGTAGAGTAGCAGTGAATCAGTGAGAGTATCTTGGAGGTAGGTAGAGTAGCAGTGAATCAGTGAGAGTATCATGGAGGTAGGTAGAGTAGCAGTGAATCAGGGAGAGTATCATGGAGGTAGGTAGAGTAGCAGTGAATCAGGGAGAGTATCATGGAGGTAGGTTGAGTAGCAGTGAATCAGGGAGAGTATCATGGAGGTAGGTAGAGTAGCAGTGAATCAGGGAGAGTATCATGGAGGTAGGTAGAGTAGCAGTGAATCAGTGAGAGTATCATGGAGGTAGGTAGAGTAGCAGTGAATCAGTGAGAGTATCTTGGAGGTAGGTAGAGTAGCAGTGAATCAGTGAGAGTATCATGGAGGTAGGTAGAGTAGCAGTGAATCAGTGAGAGTATCATGGAGGTAGGTAGAGTAGCAGTGAATCAGGGAGAGTATCTTGGAGGTAGGTAGAGTATCAGTGAATCAGTGAGAGTATCATGGAGGTATGTAGAGTAGCAGTGAATCAGGGAGAGTATCTTGGAGGTAGGTAGAGTAGCAGTGAATCAGTGAGAGTATCTTGGAGGTAGGTAGAGTAGCAGTGAATCAGTGAGAGTATCTTGGAGGTAGGTAGAGTAGCAGTGAATCAGTGAGAGTATCTTGGAGGTAGGTAGAGTAGCAGTGAATCAGTGAGAGTATCATGGAGGTAGGTAGAGTAGCAGTGAATCAGTGAGAGTGTCATGGAGGTAGGTAGAGTAGCAGTGAATCAGTGAGAGTATCATGGAGGTAGGTAGAGTAGCAGTGAATCAGTGAGAGTATCTTGGAGGTAGGTAGAGTAGCAGTGAATCAGTGAGAGTATCTTGGAGGTAGGTAGAGTTGCAGTGAATCTGGGAGAGTATCTTGGAGGTAGGTAGAGTAGCAGTGAATCAGTGAGAGTATCTTGGAGGTAGGTAGAGTAGCAGTGAATCTGGGAGAGTATCTTGGAGGTAGGTAGAGTAGCAGTGAATCAGTGAGAGTATCTTGGAGGTAGGTAGAGTAGCAGTGAATCAGTGAGAGTATCTTGGAGGTAGGTAGAGTAGCAGTGAATCAGTCAGAGTATCTTGGAGGTAGGTAGAGTAGCAGTGAATCAGTGAGAGTAACTTGGAGGTAGGTAGAGTAGCAGTGAATCAGTGAGATTATCTTGGAGGTAGGTAGAGTAGCAGTGAATCAGTGAGAGTATCTTGGAGGTAGGTAGAGTAGCAGTGAATCAGTGAGATTATCTTGGAGGTAGGTAGAGTAGCAGTGAATCAGTGAGAGTATCTTGGAGGTAGGTAGAGTAGCAGTGAATCAGTGAGAGTATCATGGAGGTAGGTAGAGTAGCAGGGAACCAGGGAGAGTATCTTGGAGTTAGGTAGAGTAGCAGTGAATCAGTGAGAGTATCATGGAGGTAGGTAGAGTAGCAGGGAACCAGGGAAAGTATCTTGGAGGTAGGGAGAGTAGCAGGGAACCAGGGAGAGTATCTTGGAGTTAGGTAGAGTAGCAGTGAATCAGTGAGAGTATCTTGGAGGTAGGTAGAGTAGCAGTGAATCAGTGAGAGTATCATGGAGGTAGGTATAGTAGCAGGGAACCAGGGAAAGTATCTTGGAGGTAGGGAGAGTAGCAGGGAACCAGGGAGAGTATCTTGGAGGTAGGTAGAGTAGCAGGGAACCAGCGAGAGTATCATGGAGGTAGGGAGAGTAGCAGAGAAAGAGGGAGAATATTGCTCTCAGATGGGGTTTTTCGTATATATTAGTTTCATTTTTGTTCATCTATCTAACAACACGTTGTGATTATCATCATTAATAGCTAAAGCGATGTTAATCAGCTTTATAATATTACATATTCATGTTTTTCTTTCTCATTTATATGATGAATTTGGAAAGAAAATGGATGGTTCACCATGGGTAACGATCAGCTTGTGTTTGTGTTGCCTCACCTCTGCACTACCCCCCTGACGCCAGCTGACATCAGAGGTGAGTGGTATGTCCTCACCTCTGCACTACTCGCCTGACGCCAGCTGACGTCATGGGTGAGTGGTGTTGGTTAGGCAGTACAATACCTCTCTCAGTATTGAGATGGTCCTCTCTACTTACTCGTCTACATTGATTTAGAAGTTATCCAGCAGTATAACATTATTCTCTCAGTCTCTTGAAAGTAGACCAAAATCTCGCCAGTGTTTATAGAGTTTTCAATTATGAACCTTGGATCGTCTCTGGTTAGAGCGACCATGTAACTTTATCAAGTTCATATGTATATGTCCATTCAGTCAGAATAAAGGTAATTGTGAACGGTACATAAGTTATAAGTCTGCTAAATGTTATTTCTATATTATAAGTACAGGTACCATTTTAAAATACCTTAAGGAATATTACCTAAATTATTATTTTTTTTTTTTTTTTTATTATCACACCGGCCGATTCCCACCAAGGCAGGGTGGCCCGAAAAAGAAAAACTTTCACCATCATTCACTCCATCACTGTCTTGCCAGAAGGGTGCTTTACACTACAGTTTTTAAACTGCAACATTAACACCCCTCCTTCAGAGTGCAGGCACTGTACTTCCCATCTCCAGGACTCAAGTCCGGCCTGCCGGTTTCCCTGAATCCCTTCATAAATGTTACTTTGCTCACACTCCAACAGCACGTCAAGTATTAAAAACCATTTGTCTCCATTCACTCCTATCAAACACGCTCACGCATGCCTGCTGGAAGTCCAAGCCCCTCGCACACAAAACCTCCTTTACCCCCTCCCTCCAACCCTTCCTAGGCCGACCCCTACCCCGCCTTCCTTCCACTACAGACTGATACACTCTTGAAGTCATTCTGTTTCGCTCCATTCTCTCTACATGTCCAAACCACCTCAACAACCCTTCCTCAGCCCTCTGGACAACAGTTTTGGTAATCCCGCACCTCCTCCTAACTTCCAAACTACGAATTCTCTGCATTATATTCACACCACACATTGCCCTCAGACATGACATCTCCACTGCCTCCAGCCTTCTCCTCGCTGCAACATTCATCACCCACGCTTCACACCCATATAAGAGCGTTGGTAAAACTATACTCTCATACATTCCCCTCTTTGCCTCCAAGGACAAAGTTCTTTGTCTCCACAGACTCCTAAGTGCACCACTCACTCTTTTTTCCCTCATCAATTCTATGATTCACCTCATCTTTCATAGACCCATCCGCTGACACGTCCACTCCCAAATATCTGAATACGTTCACCTCCTCCATACTCTCTCCCTCCAATCTGATATTCAATCTTTCATCACCTAATCTTTTTGTTATCCTCATAACCTTACTCTTTCCTGTATTCACCTTTAATTTTCTTCTTTTGCACACCCTACCAAATTCATCCACCAATCTCTGCAACTTCTCTTCAGAATCTCCCAAGAGCACAGTGTCATCGGCAAAGAGCAGCTGTGACAACTCCCACTTTGTGTGTGATTCTTTATCTTTTAACTCCACGCCTCTTGCCAAGACCCTCGCATTTACTTCTCTTACAACCCCATCTATAAATATATTAAACAACCACGGTGACATCACACATCCTTGTCTAAGGCCTACTTTTACTGGGAAAAAATTTCCCTCTTTCCTACATACTCTAACTTGAGCCTCACTATCCTCGTAAAAACTCTTCACTGCTTTCAGTAACCTACCTCCTACACCATACACTTGCAACATCTGCCACATTGCCCCCCTATCCACCCTGTCATACGCCTTTTCCAAATCCATAAATGCCACAAAGACCTCTTTAGCCTTATCTAAATACTGTTCACTTATATGTTTCACTGTAAACACCTGGTCCACACACCCCCTACCTTTCCTAAAGCCTCCTTGTTCATCTGCTATCCTATTCTCCGTCTTACTCTTAATTCTTTCAATTATAACTCTACCATACACTTTACCAGGTACACTCAACAGACTTATCCCCCTATAATTTTTGCACTCTCTTTTATCCCCTTTGCCTTTATACAAAGGAACTATGCATGCTCTCTGCCAATCCCTAGGTACCTTACCCTCTTCCATACATTTATTAAATAATTGCACCAACCACTCCAAAACTATATCCCCACCTGCTTTTAACATTTCTATCTTTATCCCATCAATCCCGGCTGCCTTACCCCCTTTCATTTTACCTACTGCCTCACGAATTATATAACATTAAAATTTTTTTTATTGGAATGCTTCCATCACCTCATAATATAAATCCTTATTACGATTTTTCATAAGTATATTCGATACTAAGCATCTCCTATACTCAGGCCAAATATATTATAAATTCTGAGGTCTATCGTAATAGAGAGTATCATGGACGTAGGTAGAGAAGCAGGGAGACAGTGAGAGTAGCAGAGACGCAGGGAGAGTAGCAGGGATGCAGGGAGAGAAGAAAGGAGGCTGGTAGAGTAGTACGAAGGCAGGGAAAGTGGGGGGACTAACTGCGAGGCAGGGATAATAATAGGAAAACAGGGAGAGAAACAGGGAATCAGGGGGAGTAACTGGGAAGGAGGGAAAGTAGTAGGGAGGCAAAGAGAGAATCAGGGTGTGTAATGGGGAGGCAGGGAGAGTATCTTGGACGCAGGGATAATAGCAGGAAGGGAGGGAGAGTAGCTGGGAGGCAGCGAGAGCATCTGCGAGTCAGATTAGCATGAAATCAGGGAGAGTAGCATAGATTCAGGGAGAGTAATATAGAAGCAGGTAAAGTAGAAGGTAATCAGGGAGAGTAGCAGGAAGCAGGATGAGTAGCATGGAATCAATGAGTAGCATAGAAGCAGGGAGAGTAGCAGGGAAGCAGGGAGAGTAGCAGGGAGGTAGAGAGGGTAGCAGGGAATCAGGGAGAGTACCATAGGGGTAGGTACAGTAGCAGTGAGACAGGGAGAGTAGCAGAGAGGCAGGGAGAGTAGCAGGGACGCATGGAGAGTAGCAGGGAGGCAGGGAGAGAAGAAAGGAGGCTGAGAGAGTATTAGAGAGGCATAGAAAGTAGCAGGGATAGTAGCAGAGAGGCAGTGAGAGAAGTTTGGAGGCAGGGAGAGTAATAAGGAATCAGGGAGAGTAGCAGGAAATCAGTGAGAGTGTCATGTAGGTAGATAGACTAGCAGGAAATCAGGGAGAGTATCATGGAGTTTAGGTTGAGTAGCAAGGAAGCAAGGAGAGTATCATGGAGGTAGGTAGAGTAGCAGGGAATCAGGGAGAGTATCGTGGAGGTAGGGAGCGTACGAGGGAACCAGGGAGAGTATCATGGAGGTAGGTACAGTAGCAGGGATTCAGTGAGAGTGTGATGGAGGTAGGCAGAGTAGCAAGGAATCAGGGAGAGTGTCATGGAGGTAGGTAGAGTAGCAGGGAACCAGGGACAGTATCATAGAGGTAGGTAGAGTAATAGGGAATCAGCGAGAGTATCATGGAGGTAGGTAGAGTAGGACGGAATCAGTGAGAGTATCTTGGAGGTAGGTAGAGTAGCAGGGAATCATGGAGAGTATCATGGAGGCAGGTAGAGTAGGAGGGAATGAAGAAGATTGCCGTCGAGATAGGTAGAGTAGCAGGGAAACAGGGAGAGTATCATATAGGTAGGTAGAGTAGCAGGGAATCTGGAGAGCATCATGGAGGCAGGTAGAGTAGGAGGGAATGAAGAAGATTGTCGTCGAGATAGGTAGAGTAGCAGGGAATCAGGGAAAGCATAATCGAGGAAGGTAGAGTAGCAAGGAACCAGGGAGAATATCATGGAGGTAGGTAGAGTAGCAGGGAATCAGGAAGAGTATCATGGAGGTAAGTAGAGTATCAGGGAACCAGGGAGAATATCATGGAGGTAGGTAGAGAAGCAAGGAACCAGGGAGAGTATCATGGAGGTAGGTAGAGTAGCAGGGAATCAGGAAAAGCATCATGGATTTA
>NC_069484.1:6311677-6343468 GCF_026875155.1 Cherax quadricarinatus | reverse complement strand
GAAGTGGCAGACGTGTTTGTGATACATGGGACTAGTTAAAAACCATTGATGGATACCACTACGTACTCTATCACTTATGCAGCTGCATTCTTGAATTTTTGGGTGTGCATTACATTTAAAAAAATAGGTACTGTATTCCCTATTTAGATAAAAAGTTTTGCATTTTTCAAAAAAGCAAAAATTTGGACTTCACATTCCCCTTACATTCTCTCTCTACCCTTTCATCCATGCATCTGAATAAACATTTTTTACAAACAGTTTTTGTATGTTATTATGCTCTGAAATAAAATTATTTAATAACTTGCATTTACTGTACAGTACTGTATTTTTAAAAGTAAGCTCAGTGAAAGTGAGTGGTAGCCAAACCTTATGTGGTGAATTTTTAACCAGTTGGTAGACAGCAACTGCCTAGGAAGGTACTACTGCCCTGCCAAGTGAGTGTAAAATGGAAGCCTGTAATTGTTTTACATGATGTTGGGATTGCTGGTGTCTTTTTTTGTCTCATAAGCATACAAGATTTCAGGTATGTCTTGCTACTTCTACTTGTACTTAGGCCACACTACACATGGATGTACAAGTATATGTATACATCCCCCTCTGGGTTTTTTCTATTTTCCTTACTAGTTCTTGTTATTTCCTCTTATCTCCATGGGAAGTGGAACAGAATTCTTCCTCTGTAAGCCATATGTGTCATAAGAGGCGACTAAAATGCCGGGAGCAAGGGGCTAGTAACCCCTTCTCCTGTATACATTACTAAAGTTAAAAAGAGAAATTTATGTTTTTCTTTTTGAGTTGCCCTGCCTTCAATTCAATTCAATTCAAACTTTATTCTCTATAAGTATTACAATGCTGAGTTTACAGAATTTGGTTATTGTGTGGTTTACATGTAGTAAAATAATAATTACAGAGTGTACCACTAGAACGCCTAGCATAGCTAGGCATTTCGGGCAGACTTATATTAAATCTTAGGTTTAAAATGTTACAGAATTATGAGATAAGTTGGTATTATGGCTAAGTGACTAAATACTAGTTGTGAGTTTAGCAATGTGAATGCTTTTGTTTTGGCACTATACATAGTGGGATATGGCCAGTTTGTTGAAAGAAGATTCATATTTGGCAATTAACATTTAATGTTTAAGATAAAAGATTTTGCTAAAAACATTTTAATTAAATTGATAACTTTTAAATGATAACCAGTCTCAATCTTGGCACTGTCAATTATGCATATAGGTCACCATACACACGTAAAAATTAAGTGAACAATAGTTTATACAAAAAATGCATTAGCTTAACTTTGTACAGGAGAAAACCCTTTGGCAAGCATTGGAGATGGGATAAATTAAGAATACGCTTGGGAGGAGTGTTATAAGGATGGAGAAGAGTGCCAGGTTTTAACTCAGCTGCTGGGACAAATTGTCCAAATCTTTAATCATTATTTAGTTGTATTAACAGTTATTTATGGAATATCATTTTGAAATAATTAATGTCATTTATTACTGTAGTTCCAAACAGAGTTTCGACGAATCTTGGTTACAATGATAGAGGCCTCAGTCCGCCTTATTAGTTTGCCCCAGAATTGATGAAGTATTCAACCAGATCCTTGAAAAAAACTGGGAACGCCGTCACCGCCCTGTTTTGGGCCGCCTGCTCTCCGGAAAGCTCCTGAAGGGGGTTTTTCCGGAACCCAAAGGCTACTAAACCCTTTGCAAGTGAAGGGTAGGAAGGTCGTTGTAATTTAATTTTTAAAGGGCCCAAAAATTTTTTTTTTTTTTCTTACTAATGCTTTTTTCCTTTCAAAACAACTTCCCCCAAAAAGGAAAGAACATAACTTTTCATAAAATTTCTGTGCTATGTATATTTTAAAAGATCGGGGAAATTTTATCCCCCAAAACCCCAGTTTTAAACCCCTTTCAGATGAGCATGATTTTAAACCTGAAATTTTTTTTGTACACCCCTGTTTTGTATGCAAAAAATTACTAAATAAAAAAAAATAAAAAAATTTCTTGCAGTCCACTGCTAAAATTGCCAAAATTTTAAATGAATAGAAATTGAGTAAAAACCTTTTCTTTTGGGTAGATATTTTTTTTCCCTTACACTTTAAAAGGGATATTTTTTTTAAAATTTTCCCTTTAAAAATTGTGGATGAAGCTCTTTTGTACAAAAAACCCTTTTTCCCCTTTTTTTAGGGTTTTGGGTTTTGGGTGTTGTGAGAGGTGCTGGGGGGGGGGGGGGGGGGGAATTTGGGTGTTTGTATGTTACAGAAAGTTTCATGTTTCAGTATTTATTGTAAACATAGTTTTGTGGGAAGAGAATTGATAGTTAAAAAAAAAATTTCAGGGGAGGAATGGGGAAAAATTTTCTAAAAAAAAAAAGGCAGAGGGGTTTGAAAGGATTTTGACATTGTTTTTTTTAGTGATGGCTAAATGAAGTGATAGAGTAGTGACGAGTGTTCAAAAATTGATTTTGTCTAATTTTTTACTCTCAAATTTTTGGGAAAATATTTCTGATTAAGGTAAAAGGGTAAACCAAAAATCTTTCAGTTCAGAAAGTTTTTTTGAATTTAGTGCGGTAATGACATTGAAACCCAATTTGAAGGGATTCGGGGGAAAAACCCCAAAAAAACCCTGATTTTAGCCCTGGAGGTAAAAAGTCCTCCCGGGCTCTTGTTTAAAAAGGGGGGGGCTTTTTCATTTTTTTGGGGGTAAAGATAGCATTAAATGATTGAGGGTTTAATGTTTTTTTTTTTTTTGGGGGTTTCTACTTCGCTTGGGGGGAGAAGCCAATGTGGAAAAAATTTAAAAATTCCCGGGGAGGGAAAAATGTTTGCTCCCTTCCTTAGATTTTTTTGTAATTTTTTTTTTTTTTTTAACCCATGCGGGGCCTTTCTCCCCCCCTGAGCGGATGACCTTAAAAAAAAAAAAGCTTTCCCTTCATTAAATTTATCACTGCTTTGCAGAGGGGGCACAGTTTGTGAAAGTTTAGATGTAAACTTAATCAAAAAATTTTACCCCAAAACCCCCTCTAGGTGCGGAATTGTACTTTCCACTCCCAGGACTAAAGGGCCTGGTTTAATGTTTTCCCGAATCCCTTCCAAAAATATTCCCCCTGCTCAAACTCCAAAGCCCCGTAAACCCCAAAAAAAGCCTTCGTTTTCCTATTTTCTCAAAATTTACAAAACTCCTACATGCTTGTTTGTATACCCAAAACCCTTTGCACAAAAAAACCCTCCTTTTCCCTCTTTTCCCAAACCTTTTTTTAGAAGGGGCCCCCCTACTCCCCTTCCCTCCACTACAGATTTTTCCCCCCAAAAAGTAATCCCGGCTTGCTCCTCTCCTTTTAAAAATGCCCAAAAACCACCTAACCCCCCCACTGCTTTATTTAGGGTACGCTTTGCCTTGGGAACCCCGCTCTCCACTCCTACGCCTCCCTCGCTTGGAAACTTTCCCACCCCATGTTTTTCACCCCCATAAAAAAAGTGTTGTTACCACTTTACTTGCATACATTCCCTTTCCCTTTGCCTTTCCCAGATCCCCTAAATTGCCCCAACCACACCTTTTTCCCGAAAAAACATTTCTTTGGTTTTTCCCTTTCATCCTTCTTAAACCCTTCCCTGCCCAATTTCTATTTCCAAATTTTTCTGAAAAAACATTATTTTTTCCATACTCCCCCCCAGTCTGATACCCAAAATTTTTTTTTCCTTAACTCATTGAAAAACCCCTTATCCCCTCACTTTATTTATGTTTACTTTGAAAACTTCCTTTTCCCTTTACCCCCCTTTCCAAAAAATAATAAAATTTTTTTCCCCCAAATTTGAAAATTTTCGAAATGTTCAGAAACACAGTTAAATCAGCAAAAAATTGAGCTCCCATTTTGTTTTTGTTTCCCCCCTTAACAATCTAAAACCCTTCCCAAATCCCCTGCTTTTTAATTCTTTTAAAACCCCCATCTGAAAAATAGGTTAAACAACCAGGTGACATTTTGAACCCCTGCCCATAAATTTTTGGAAAGTAATCCCCTCTCTCCTTTTTACACCAAAACCCTTTGAGCTTCACTACCCTCTTTAAAAAATCATTAAGGATTGAGAATTAATACCTATTCCATAAATTTGAAAAATTTCTGCCCCCTTTTTGTCCCCTATCCTTCCTTTCTTTGTGCCTTTTTTAAATCTATAAAAAAAAAAGAAATCGCCCCGGCCCTTTTCTAAATATTGTTCATTTAAAATGCTTCAATGTAAAACACATGGTCTACAAAATTCCAACGATTTTTAAAAGCAAACCTTTTTTCATCTGCGATCCTGCTTCTGTCTTTAATTCTTTCACAAAATTGCCCTAAAACACTTTCCCCGGGTATATTTTTAGTAAGCTTTTCTTTCAACACCCCGGCCCGAAAATCCCACCGAGGCGGGGGGGGCCCAAAAGAAAAAACCAAAGTTTCCCCTTTTCAAATTTTTAGTAATATTTACAGGGAAAGGGGGTTACTCCCCTTTGGGGCCCCCGGGGCTTTTTTGTGCCTCTTACAACACGAGGGCCCTTTGCGGAGGAAGAATTCTTTTTCCAAATTCCCCCATGGAGAAAGAGGAAAAAAAAAAGTTTCAAAAAAATAGAAAGAAAATAAAAAAGGGAAAACCCGAGGGGTATGATTTATACGTTGAAACCCATTTATGGGTGTGTGACCTGAGTGTAAATAAAAGTAGCAAGACGTTACCGGAAATTTTGCATGTTAATGAGACAAAAAAAAAAAGGCCCAACGCAACCCCTCCCATCATGTAAAAAAAATTACGGCTTTCGTTTTACACCCCTTTGGCAGGCCCGGTTTGTCAGTGGGACCCCGAAATTAATTTTTTTAATTAACCCGTTCCCACGAGAGCTAAATTTGTTATGCGGAATTGATGGGGAAGGGAAAATTTAAAATTTTCCCCCTTTGGGAAATTAAGGGGAAATAAAAATTAATCCGTTGAAAAGACACCCAAATTATAAAAAAAAAAAAATTTTTACCCACATGAAATTTAATACATTTTCCCTCACAGAAGGAAGGATAAATGCACAATATTTGGTAGTACATCCCCACAATTTTTATTGTGCATGTATTTCTTACTAAATAAAGAATAAAGGGACTTTAAACCTTTATTGAAGATCCCAGAAAATTGACTGTTGGGGGAAACACTTTTGCCCTGGGAGTGTTTTTTCCCTCCTTGGGCACTTTTGGCCCCTTGTTGGCAATTTTTTCCAGAACGGGCCCTTACCCAACACTGTGTATCCCAAATACGTTTTCTTAAATCTTTAAAACCCCAATTTTTGGGCTGGTTTTAAAAATTCACCAATATAAAGCACAAAGTTCCGGGAAATTTTCCTGTTCCCCTGGGGTGTTAGTCGACTGGTTGGGGGGTTGCATCCGGGAAAAAAATTAAAAGGGCCCCCCAATGGAAATAAGTTAGCCCCAGTCTTCGAGACACTAAATTTTTTTTGGGGTTTTTCCTGGGTGGAAAAATTTGGGGGTTTAAATTGTTTTTTGGTTTATTTCAAAAAGCCACACCAACAACGGTGCTACAGCAGAGCAGTTGATGCCTAAAAGCAGCAGCAGCTGACAGGGGTTTTACAGAAAGCAATTTTGGAACGGTTTGCTACCCCGCAACAGACGTTGCTCCCTCCCACCCAACAGCGATGCTTACACAGCCAGAAAGGGGATGAAACCCCCCAAAGCAGCAGCAGACGATCCCTACAGCAGAAGCAGACGAGGGGGTACGGGCCAGCAAAGCGTTGTTTACAGCAGCAGCAGTGGATGCTAAAAGGCGGCAGCAGACGATGCTACAGAAACCCAGCGCAGCTGACGGTGGTTTCAGCGCAAAAAGGGGTTCTACGAACAGCAGCAGGGAACGAATGTACACCCAACGGGCCAGAAGCAATTTACAGAAACCCCAGCAGCAGCGGGACGGGGTCCCAGCGGGCATCAAGGGAACGATTTTTTCAGCAGCAGCAGACGTTTGGTTCTCCCCCGCAACAGACGTGACAGGCTGCACCCAACGTTTGTTCCCACCAAAGAGCAGGTTGAGGGGGTTTTTAAAAAAGGGAAACCAGCTGGAGTACAGCACCCCCCATTTAAAAGCCCGGACATCTCAGCACCCCCCCCCTAATTGTGAGGGGCACACTTACAACCTTCTTGGGGTTTGGGGTTTATTTTTACAAAATTCCGGGCCGGGAAACATAAATAATTTTCAAAATCTTTAATTGATTTTTTCCACCTTGGGCTTCCTAAACCCAAATTCTGTGGGGTTTGGGCCCACCCACTTTGCCCCTTTTTTGGGGGAAATGGTACTTTTTTTAAAAAAAGGACCGGAAAACATTAAAAATAGGGGAAAGTTCGTTTGTATCCCCTTGAGGGGGGGGTTCCCGGAGGGGCCCTTGGAAAACCCAACCACCGGGGAAACCTGTGAAGCAATTCACCGTTTTTTTTTTGGACCTCCCCCACAAAAAAATTTTGCCCAAAAAGGCCGGTTTTTAAAGGCCTTTCGGGCAAAAATTTTTTGCAAAGCCAACCATCCAAATTAACCCCCGTTTTTTGCTTTGGGGGGGGTTCCATGATCCACTGGGCCCAGGGCTTTCAACCCCCTTATACCAAGCCTGTGCTTTTCCCCCCATTTTTATTACTTTTTTTTTTTTTTTCCTTTTTGCCTCTTCCATTTTTATAAAATTTTTTTGGGGAAAACACTCCTTTTTAGGAAATTCCCCCTCTTTCTTAATTTTTTTGAAAACCAAAAAACCCTTTTAAATTTGGTTTTTCCCCCCTTGCTTTTTAGCTTCCTGTTTTTTTAAATCCCAAAAACGGTTTAAGTGCTTTCCCCCAAATTTTACGTGTGTGATTTAAAGTAATTTTCTTTTTGGGGTTTTTTCTTTCCTTTTTGGGTTAACCCTCCCCCAGTGGGGGAAACGGGGACTTGTTAAAAAAAAAAAAAAAAAAAAAAAATATTTTTATATATATATAAAATATTTTTTAATATATATTATATTTTATATATTTTAAAATATATTTTTTATATATATAATAAAATATATTATATAGTATATTTATATAATTTTTTTTTTTTTTTTTTTAAAACAAGTGGGCCCGCCCTTCCCACCGGGGCGGGGTTTGACCCAAAATGAAAAAAACCCCAAAAAAAAAAATATTTTTTTTCCTCATTCAACCTTTTCACCACCCCCCCAAAATTATAAATGCTTTTGCGAGGTGCTCAGAATAAAACCAGCTTAAAACCCTAACGTATAAAGACCCAAAAATTTTTCCCCCCCCCAAAACTCCCAAAACCCCAAAAACCCCCCCTTTTAAAGGGCCCGGCATTGTATTTCCCTTTTCCCCAAAGGACTCAAGCCCGGGACTATATGAAAAAAAACGGGTTTTCCCCTGAATCCTTCATTTAAATTTTAAACCCTGTTTAAAACCCCAAACAGATCGTCAGGCCCCAAGTATCATTCTTTCCCCAATTCACCCCTATTAACACGCTCATGCACGCTTGGGGAAGCCCCAAGGGCCCCTCGCCCCCAAAACCTCCTTTCCCCCCTTTTTCCAAACCCTTTCGAGGATGCCCCTTTCCTTCCCTTCCTTCTCTATAGATTTTTATGCTTTCCATGTCATTCAAATTTGATCCATTCTCTTTAATGACCAAAACCACTAAACCCCCCCTTTTCCTTCCCCCTCTGACTAAAATTTTTTAAAACTCAAAACCTTTTTTAAAATTTTTCCACACTAAATTTTTCTGGTAATATTTACACCCCATTGCCCTTGGGACGGGAAACCCCCATCCCCTCCAACCGTCTCCTCCCCCTGCTGCTTTTACCACCCAAGTTTTCAACCCAAAATTAAGAGGGTTGGTATTTCTTTACTTTCATAATTCCCCTTCTTTGCCTCCATAGATAATGTTTTTTGACTTCACATATACCTAAACGCCCCCACTCCCCTTTTTTTCCCTCTCAATTTATGATTCTTTTTCCCCCTTAATAAATCCACCCGCCGACACGTCAACCCCCAAGTATCTAAAAACATTCACTTCTTCCATACTCCTACCCCCCAAAATTTGATATAAATTTTTCTTTATCTAAATCTTTTTGTTTCCCCTTAAACCTTACTCTTTTCTATGTTCACTTTCAACTTTTACCTTTACACCCCTTTTCCCCAAAACCCCATCCACTAACCTTTGCAATTTTTTTTAAAAAGGGGTTTGTGTAATGTCCCAGGGTTTGTTTATATTTTTAAATAGATGGGGTTTTTAAAAGGAAGAAAATTTGCTAGGGTGTTTGGGAGGGGGGTGGTTTAAAATTTTTGGGGGAACAAATTAAAAAGGGGAAAATTGCACAGTTACTTTTTGTGTTTGTTTACTGTGTTTTTGGGGAAAATTCTAAAAAAAAAAGGGAAAGGTTGGGGATGAGTTTGGGAATGTGTTTTAAAAAAGGTAAAAAAGTTGAAAGTAAAAATAGAAAAGATAAGGGGGATGGGGTTTCCCAAATGATTTAGATAAAAAAAAAATTGGGATATAAAATTGGGGGAGGAGGAGTATGGAAGAAGTGAATTTTTTTTCGGGTTTACTTGGGAGTTGACGTGTGGGGGAAACGGATTTATAAAAAGGATGGGGTTTTAATCATAAAATTTGATGAGGGAAAAAAAGGGGGAGTGGGGGGTTGGTTTTGGGGTTTATATGTGGATTTAAAAAAACGTTTTTCAAAGGGGAAAAGAAGGGAATTTTATGGAAAGTATAGCAGTCCCAAAACACTCTTATAGGGGGTTTTTGAAGCTTGGGGGGTTTAAATGCGCGCGAGGGGAGGGTTTTGGAGGCAGTGGAGAGGGCCCTTTTTTTTAAGGGCAATGTGTGGTGTAAATATTATGCAGAAAAATTTGGAGTTGGAAATTTTTTAGAAGGGTTTTTGGAGTTAATAAAAGTTTAGCAGAGGGCAGAAGAGGGGTTTGTTGAGGGTGGTTGGGGCATTTAGAGGAATGGATTTAAAAAAGAATGCATGGGGAAAGCTTTTAAATCTATAGGGGGAAGGGAAAGGGGGGAGGGGGAGGGGTCGTCCCGAAAGGGTTGGAAGGAGGGGGTATAAAGGGGGTCTTGTGGGGGAAGGGGCTTGGATTTTCCCGGGAAGGTGCGTGAGCGTTTTTAGTTTGGAGTGAATGGAGAAGAAAAGGTACTTGGGACCTGAAGAAATTGGTTGGAGTTGAGCAGGGTAATTTTTTAGTGAAAGGGTTTTGGGAAAACCCGGGGTTTTTTAAAATTGTCGGATTTAGTCCTGGAAATGGGGAAAAAACAATGCCTGCACTTTAAAAGGAGGGGGGTTTTGGGGTTTTGGGGAGTTTTTGGGGGGGGTTGTTGGGATTTTTTATATGTTTATGCTTCTAGCTGTTGTATTCTGAGCACCTCTGCAAAAAAAAAGTGAAATGTCGGGAGTGTGGTTGGGAAAATTTTTGAATGATGATTTAAAGGATTTTCTTTTTTTGGGGGTTTTCTTTTTTTTTTTGGGTCAAACCCTTTCCCCGGTGGGAGATCGGCCGCTTTGTTTAAAAAAAAAAAAAAAAAAATATTTGCTTCAAGGGAAACACCTTTTATTACAAAATCCCCCCACCCCCCTCTGAAAACCCCCCTTGCCTTTATCCGCAATTTCCCACATTCTGTCTTACCTTAAATTTTTTCCCAAATTTTAACCCTACCGACACTTTTCCCGGTATACTCAGTTAAAAATTCTTCCTTATAATTTTTACAGGTTTTTTTTGTCCCCCCTTTTCCCCCTTTTATTAAAAAGGGAAAAACATGTCTTGATTTCAATCTTAGGCATTTATTAAAATCATGTATTCAGAATTTAAAATTGAATAAAAAAATAAAAAAATTTAAAAAATTTTTCAGCTGCCCCAATTTTATATTTTTTCTTTTTTTTTTTTAGATTTTGTTTCTTCCCTTTTTTTTCTTTAAAATTAAATAATTTTTTTATAGAAAAGTTTATGGGGGGCAAAGGAATGGCCCTTTTTGATCAGGGGAACATGGAAGATGGCGGGAAATGAAGTTTTTTGGGGTCCCCAACAGTGGGGGAAACAGCATGAAAAAGTAGAGGAAAAAAATGGCCTCTGACCCCCTTGGCCCCAACAAAAGTAAATTAATGACCATTTCCCCAAGGGCCCGCAGGAAAGTTCTTAATAAAATTTCTTCAGTACAGAAGAAGTGGTTCCAGGTTAGGGTTCTCCAACCCTTATTGTATTAAAAATTAAGCCAATGCTGAATTGTTAAAAAAAGTATCTTAAAACCCTTTTAGGGTCGCAGGCCCCCTCCGAAAACCCCGTTTTTCCCGGGGGCGGCCAAATTTCAAAAAAAAAAAAAAAATTATTTTTTTTTATGAAAAAATAGAGTATTTTTTTTTTTAAAATTTAAAAGGCTAAAAAAAAAAATTTTAACGGGTTATACCCTTTCCGAGATATGGGGGGTGTGGGGAAAATTTTCCAAAAAAATTTAAAAAAAAATTTGGTAACATCGCCGGCTGCCGTAAACCCCGGGATTTTTTTTATTTACTTTTTTATGGGATATTTTCAATTTTTTTCAATTTTTTTTTTTTCTGAGAAAAATTTTTTGGCCTTTGAGGCCAAATGTTTAGTATTTTGTAAGTTATTTCTTTTTTTAATACTACACAATAAGGGGGGGAAAACACTGTTGTCATTATTTTGTTTTTCAGAAAATTTTTTACACAAACAAACAATATGAAATGTTGTTTATTTCTATTTTCTATATTTTATATTTTCAATTCAGTCACAGGGAAAGTTTCTAGAAGTTTTTGCGCTGTGGAAACTCTTTGAAAAAAAAGGTTTTCATGCACGTGGAGTTTTGCCCCCTCACATTAAAAAAGGGTGGGTTTTTGCGTTTTTGTGGGGGTTTTTTTTGTATTTTGAAAAAGAAGTAACACCTCTTCTGAGGTTTTTTTTTTAAAAGCGTAGCAGGCGTTTTACCAAAGGAATTTTATACCCCTGTTTGTCTGAGGTAGTGTTGTTATTTTGGTGGGCGGTTTTAATTCAGGTTTTGGTTTTCCCTTTGGGATTGAATATTTTTGTCTGATGGGCAGCAAAAAAGGGAATTGGCCCTATTGGTTTGGTTTCTGGTGCTAAACTTATCATATTATAAGCATTGAGCATGGAAATGTCCAGGGAAAATGGAAAAAACCCGGTTTTATTTTTACCCTTTAACTCTTGCGAAAAACCCAAACGCAAACCCCTTTGCATGTCACATTTTTTCCCCTGAACCCCATGTTGAAGGTGTAATCAATACAGTGCAGGTTTTAGAATGGGTTTTTTCTTCTCTATGCTGCCTTTCCAAAATGTTTTTGCCTTTCATTAGGGTGAATTTATGCAACGTGTGGGCATTTGTTTGGCATGCCACCGAAATGCCATGATGTCTTGGCAGGGAAACGCCCTGCACCCCTCTAAAAAGTGCCGCGTCGAAACCCGGGGGATATGTTTTGATTTCACGCAAAGTGCCCCCACACATCTGTCATTTCACTCGCAAAAATTTATGAGTGAAAGGGGGTTGGTTGTACCCGTTATCTGGATATAATTTATGCCCCTTACCTAGGTTTGGTTCTTTCATTGTTTTGAACACATCACCCCGGTTTCCCAATAATTCCGGTATTTTGCAATGTAAAAACTTTCCCGTGTACACAAAAATTTTCCAATACCAGACCCCTGTAAAAAATCACAAAGCACAAAAAACTTTATACCCAAAACTTTTTCCCCTTTTCTTTGGGATGGGAATGCTTTTAAAAAGAGTCTTCCCTTTCAGAATCAAAGACCCTTTAATTTCAAGCTTCCCGAAAAGGGGTAAAAATGCGTTCGAATTTCTGTTTCAGATTTCACCCAAACCCATTCCCCAATTTATATTCCTGTCCTTGTTCTGTCAGGGCCCGGGTTTTTTTTGGGGAAAATGATGCCATACGGCATTAGCACAAAAACCCTTTTACTGGGGATTATATCACTGAAAAAATTTGGGGTTGCAAAAAAGGGGGGTTGTTGGGCCGTTGTTTTTACTTTGGGGCTTTTACCCCAGTGGCATAAGCTTTTTTGTGGCAAAGAAAAGATACATTTTCAGCCAAAGTTTGGGCCCCCTTACATGGTTTTTAGAGTGGGTTTTTTGGGGAAAGTTATGTGTTTGCCAAAGGTGTACTCGTGATGTGTTGCTTTCCCCTGACAATACTTTTCATCAAATGGGGTTTTGCAAAAAATTAAAATCCAAAACATTCCAGTTCAGTGGCATTGTTCCCAAGTGCAAAAGTGGCCGTTTTTCCCCTTTGGCTTCCATCAAAAAAAGGGGGGGAATTTTTGGGAAAAAAATTGACAGCTTCCTGCCCAAACCCGGTGCGGTCTGGGTGGTGGGTACTGGACATTGACAGGTGGGTTTTGGTTGTGGGGGTTTTGGGGGGTATTGTGGGTTTTGGAGGGGGTGTGGGGGGGGGTGGGGGATGGGTGGCCTTTGTTCAGTCAGGTGAGGCCCGCGGCTGTGGGTGGCAGCGTGGGTGGCGCATCGCCCATGTGGTGCCTCCCCCCCCCGGGGACCATACCACCACGCACATTTTCCATCCCAATTTTCAAACCCTATCTTTCCCTTCCCCTTTTCACCCGTTTGTTTTGTTTTACAGCCCAGGAGGGACTCCGGATTCATCCTTCCCTTGGAAAAACATATGGACACTTCCAGAGCGATATATCGTGTTTATACTGACGCTTTCACTGGGGAAAATTGCAAAATTTCCAAAATACACCCACTGGAATAGTTTGAAGAGCTTGTAGTTCATATTTCCCTATCACTTCTCCCCCAAAGCTCTCATCTGAGTCTGGGATTTGGGAAATAGAAGTTTCCCCTTTTTGGGGTTTTGGAAAAACCCCGACGTGAACCGTGGGGCCCCCGCACCAGAGGTGGGGAAAGGGTGGGGTTCCCTCTGGGTTTTCTTCACTATTTTCCGATATTATGGTCTTTTGGTTTTTGGTCAAAAACCCCCCACCCAAAACCCAAACTCCCCCCCCTTTACTGGCCCCTTTCCTTCCCCCTATTAGGGAAATGTCACTGGGGAACAAAAGGTCCCAATTTTGCCCCAGGAGTGGGGGAGCTTTTACCGCGAGGATTGGGTTGGGGCATTTTTTACTAAGAGGGCATTCCCACAATTAACCCCTGGGTCCCCGATTTTTTTTTTTACCCCGCACACCGAACCCCGCAGACCCTTCTTTTTCACACCCCGGCCTACCAAACCCTTTTCGCGCGAGTTTTGAGGCCCCTTGATTTTATTTCGTTCCCGTACGTTTAATAAAACCCCCTTTGCGTTTAAAACCCTTTCTAGTACGACGAAAAAACCCCCAAAAGGGGTTTAAATTTTTTCTTCTTTGAAATTTATTTTCCAGGTTTCTTTACTTCTGGAAAAATTGGGGTTTCTCTAATTTTCTGGGAATTTTTAAGGGTGGATTTTTGGGGGGTTTAAACTTACACCCTACTACCCATTTTCTGCCCAAGGTTTATTTAAAAAATGGGCCCAAAGGGGAAAAAGGGAAAAAATTTTTTTTAAATTTACATGCTAAAAGCAATTTTGTACTTTTTATTTTTTTTGTCTTTTTCAGATAGTATTTCTACCTGTATGTACCCCTGCTGGTGATTGATTAAAACAAGCTACTTTTGTAAATTTAAAAATAAGGTTTAGTCTGCCCCCAAAAAGCCCCCGGGATGATTTGTGGCTTTTTTTGTACTTAACAAATTAGGGAAATTTTAAACACTGCCGTAGTAATTTAAAAAAAAAACTTTAAAATTTTTTTAAAACTTTAAGTTGGGAAGGGAAAAACCATTTGACCCCGGGTTTAATGGGTGTTCAGTTTCCTTTTTTTTTAACGTTTCCCCGAAAATGAGGGGTTTAAAGGTTGATTTTAAAAAGGGGAGGGGTTAAAGGGGCCCAAAGGGGGCTTTAGAGTGGGTAGGGGATGTGAAAGTGTTCCCCCGTGTTGAAAGTATTTCTTTTTTGGGGGTTTTTTCTTTCTTTTTGGTGTCACCCCTGCCTTTGGGGGGAGATGGCCCCCTTTTTTTGGGGGAAAAAAAAAAAAAAAAAAGGGGGAGAGGAAGGCGTTTTAATTTTCAGCCCGCGATATTTTGTTTGGGGGTTTAATTTTGGAATTTTGATGCTTATTTATATGATAAATCAAGTTTCAACTTTTTTATTTTTTAAAAGGGCAGCAAAAAAAACCTCATGGTTTAAGACACTAAATGAGGGTGCTCAGCAGTGTTCGTAATAGGGTGCACGACGTATAGTTTAATTTTCATTTTTTGTTGCTTACGTTTTTTTAAATTTAATTAAAAAGCTTTATGCTGTATTTTTCCCTTTGGCAGTAAAATATTTTAAATTTTATTTGTAATTAATTAGTTTACCTTTAACCCCTTTTTCGTTTTGGTTTTATTTTTAATTTTGGGCTTACGTGAAAATTTGTGGTTGAGTGAGGTTTAAGTGGGTTTAAAGGTGATGGAAAAAATTTTTTTTTTTTGGGGGGTTTTCTTTTTTTTTTGGGGCCCTGCCCTTTGGGGGGAGGGCGGCCGACTTTTTTAAAAAAAAAAAAATATCGTTTCGGCCTTTTTGTTTGACGTATTTATCTCCCAAAAAATTTGTGGCTTAAATTAAAAGGGAAAGCTGGTAGGCCCCCCTGTGAGAGAATGGGTCTGTGTGAAACGTGTGCCCAAATAAAAGAAAAACCTTTCACACCAAAAGCATAATGAGAAAAAAAAAAAATCCCCCCACTGTGTTTTTTGGGTTAAAACGCCCACTTTTAGGGGGTTTTTTATATAGTTTTTTTTGGTTTTATTCTCTTTTTTTTAGTCACATTCGATAGAATGGGAAAAAAAATTATAGAAATTTGAGGTAATTTTTAAAGGGGTTTTTTATGAAAAGGACCTTTAAATTTGGGGCTCCCAAAAAAGGGGAAATGTTTGGGCCCTTTTTTGATGTTCAAAAGGGTAAACAGATGTCATTGGGCCAATTTAAAAGGGGCCAACTAGTTATTCGGGTATGCGTCTTTATTGGGTTTTTTTTTTATTTTTTATACAAGTTTTGCAAAATTCCCGTGTTGAAACAGTAAATCTTTTAATTTTTGTTTGAAATAAAAAATTTAAAATAGAAGCAAAAGTAACTCAGAGGGGCCTGGAGATGTGGGCTAATGGAAAAAAAAAATGTTATTTTAGAGCCCGAAATGTCGGTATTGCTATTTCTGGACCCTATTTTGAAATTGGATTTTTTTTTAATTTGCATGAAATTGGCCATAATTGCCAATTTTTGGGCCCTTTATTGGATAGTTTTTAAATCCCGGGTTTTAAAAGGGGGAGTTCTTTTTACTCAATCGATAGAACAAATGGAATTCTAAAAAAATAGTTATGAGTTTGGTCGAAGAACAATGGAAAATTAAAAGGGGAAAAAAAGGGCCCCAAAGTGGGGGAAATCGCCAAATTTTTTAAATTTTGCCAAAAGGGCGTTAAAAATTCACGAGGGGCGTTATTCCGTTTAAATTTTTTTTTCAAATTTCTTTACCTTTTTTGGGGTTTTCAAAGGGGGGAAAAACTTTTCTATCACTTCATGAGAATTTTTTTTTTTCCAAAAATTTTTTCAAAAACCAGAACTTGCAACCCTCGGGGTTTGGGGTTTTCGGGCAGTCAAAGGGGTTAAATTTTCTCAACTCCAGATTATGATTACGGTAGATTTTTACATGTTACTTGCCCTTTTTATAGAAAAAGGGGTTTAAGCTTTTAGGTATTTCTTTTTTTAAGGAAAAAAGTATAAATGAGTTTTACAAAGGGTGTGATGTTGGGGGATAAGACAGTAGTTTGGGTTGGGAAAAGTATTGGTTGACAAAAGATGGGTTGGGGTAGACTTTTAGGAAAGTACTTTTTTTATAGGGGGCCAAAAGATATAAGAAATAAGAAAAAAAAGGAACACTGCAAAGGCCTTTCTGACCCCTGCGGAAAAAACAAGGGGCCTGTTCCCCCCGGGTTTGGGCCCCAATTTACCCACCCCAAATTTGGTAAACCCACTCAAAGGGTGGAGCACTTTCACCCTTTCCCCGAGCCAAAGCTTGTCAGGGTCCAACTCCCCCACCCCACCCCCTACCCCCTCATGTATTTAAAATAAACCCATTTTTAAAACACACCGTTTTTTGCCTCAATAACGTACTTGGGGTTTTTTTCCATCATCCACAACTCTATTTCCAAACCAGTGTTTCCCATTTTCCTTTCCCGAATTTTGAATTTTTTTCCCAAAAAGAAACCAAATTTCTGCGAGGGCCCGTTTGGCTGGGGAAATTTTTTAGCACCTATTTAAATCCCCCCTTTTTTTATTTGTTTTCATTTATACACCTGATCATTTCCCCCTAAATTTTCCATTTGGAGAGGGGGCAGATTTAGGGCCCTCGTTTTCCTCATAGGGGGAAGGGTTTCCCTTTTACTTTGGGAAACTTTTTTATCTCATCCTCTGTAGTCTTCCCCGAGATTTTTTTTAACATTCTGTAAAACGGTTTACCAGAAAATGAGAAACATAGTCTAAAAAGGCCTAAACCAAAAGGGTATATAGGTTGAAGAACCCAAACCCGAGGACTTCTTTTTTTTTTAAAATTTAGTTTGGGGCCCTGTTTTTTTAGCCCTTTTTTTCCCAAACACTAATTTCACTGTTGTCTTGGTTTTGATTATGCTAACCCGAACCCCCTTTAAAAAAACCCTTTTTTCAATCCGTTGTTTTTAAGATCTACATTATTTAGGGTTTTTATGTGGCATGGTTTTTTTCCCGTCCCAAACATTTAGAACTTTGCATTTGTCAATATTAAATTGCATCTGGCACTTCTCCAACCATTGCACCAGTCTATTCAAATCATCCTGGAGTGCTCTAGTGTCCTCATTAGAATGAATTGGACGCCCTACTTTTGGTGTCATCAGAAAATTTGCTTATGTCGCTATTTATTCCCTCATCTATGTTGTTTATGTAAATTGTAAACGACAACGGGCCCAGTGCTGATCCCTGAGGATCACTGCTTGTGACATGCCCCCATTCTGATTTCTCCCCATTTATGCAAACTCTCTGCTGTCTATTTGTCAGCCATGCCTCTACCCAGGAAAAAATTTCTCCTCCTATTCTGTGTGCCTTAAGTTTCCTCAATAGCCTCTGGTGTGGAACTCTATCGAAAGCTTTACTGAAGTCCATATACACAATATCATATTCATTACCATGATCTACCTCCTCAAACACCTTAGTGAAAATAGTTAGTAAATTCTTAAGACAGGAACGCCCCTTTGTAAAACCGTGTTGAGAATCATTAATCAATCTGTGCCTGTCAAGATGGCTACCAATTGCTTCGGCAATTATTGATTCCATAAATTTTCCCACTATGGAGGTAAGGCTTATTGGTCTATAGTTCGAAGCCAAGGACCTGTCACCTGCCTTGTAAATAGGTATTACATTTGCCATTTTCCACTTATCAGGCACTATGTTCCTCTTTACATTCCTTTAACACCCTTGCAAACAGTTCATCAGGACCTGGGGATTTGTTAGGTTTTAGTTTCTCTATTTGTCTGAGGACCATGTCACTAGTTACTGCAATTGTACATAGTTTATCATCCTGTTCTACGTAATCTATTATTTCAGGAATATCGCTAGTATTTTCCTGGGTGAAAACTGAGAGGAAGTAGGTATTTAGAATTTCACACATATCCTTATCACTGTCAGTGATCTGACCAGAGTTACTCTTAAGTGGGCCAATCTTGTCCCTAATCCTACTTCTGTATACCTGAAAGAACCCTTTTGGGTTAGTCTTTGAATCCCTTGTGACCTTAGCCTCATAATCCCTTTTTGCTTTTCTTATTCTTTTCTTTATTTCTCTCTTTAACTGAATATATTGATTTCTTAACTACCCATCCCATCTTTTGATACGCCTATATATGCCTCTCTTTTGACCAACGAGACGTTTTAATCTATTGTTCATCCATTTGGGATCATTTTTGTTAGATCTAATTTCCCTACTCGGAACAAAAGTTGTCTGGGCAGCTAGAACTATGCTCTGAAAAATGTCATATTGGCAACCAAGATTATCTACCAGACCCATAGTCAGGACATCCCAATTTAGCCCACCCAGGTAATTTTTCAGTTCATGAAGTCGAACTGAAAAATCAGATCACTTTTTAGTTATAGCTACAGTGAAAGTAAAAGGTAGATGGGATACAAGGAAAATAGAAGCAGCAAGTAAGAGAGAGGTGAAGGTTTGTAAACTAAAAGAGGAGGCAGTTAAGCTAAGATATAAACAACTATTGGAGGATAGATGGGCTAGTGAGAGTAGAGGCAATGGGGTCGAAGATGTATGGGGTAGGTTTAAGAATGTAGTGTTAGTGTTTAGCAGAAGTTTGTGGTTACAGGAAAGTGGGTGTGGGAGGGAAGAGGAGCGATTGGTGGAATGATGATGTAAAGAGAGTAGTAAGGGAGAAAAAGCATATGAAAGGTTTTTACAAACTAGAAGTAATGCAAGGAGGGAAGAGTATATGGAGAGAAAAAAAAGAGGTTAAGAGTGGTGAAGCAATGTAAAAAGAGAGCAAATGAGAGAGTGGGTGAGGTGTTATCAACAAATTTTGTTAAAAATAAGAAAAAGTTTTGAGTGAGATTAATAAGCTGAGGAAGCCTAGGGAACAAATGGATTTGACAGTTAACCCTTTGACTGTAGTGGCCGTATATATACATCTTACGAGGTACCGTGTTTGACGTATATATACTCATAAATTCTAGCGGCTTCAAATCAAGCAGGAGAAAGCTGGTAGGCCCACATGTGAGAGAATGGGTCTGTATGGCCAGAGTGCACCATATAAGAAAAATCCTGGAGCACACAGTGCATAATGAGAAAAAAAAACTCTGACCATTTTTTTTAATTAAAATGCCGACTTTGTGGTTTATTTTCGTTTAGTATTTATGGTTGTATTCTCATTTTCTTGGTCTCATTTGATAGAATGGAAAATATATTATAGAAATAGAGGTGATTTTGATTGATTTTGGTATAAAAAGAACCTGGAAATGGAGCTCAAAATACGGGAAATGTTTGAATTTGGCCGATGTTCAAAAATAAACAAACGATGTCATTGTACAATAAATGTCCAAGTAGCCATTCTAATATGCAGTCATGAATGGGTTGATGTTATTTATACAATTATTACAGCATTGCAGTAGTCTGCATAACAGTAAATCTTCTATTTTTTGTTTTGAATAATAATTCAAAATAGAAAGCAAGAGTAATATCACAGGGGCCTGGAGACATGACTGATGAACAAAGAAAATGCTATTTTAGAGCCAGGAATGTCTGCATTGTTCATTCTTGTCCTTATTTTGAAATTGTCATATTTTTTTAATTTTTTTTGAAATTGGCCAAATTGCAAATTTCTGACCACGTTATTGGGTAGTTGAAATCGGTAAATGGGCAGTTTCTTGTACTCAATCGATAGAAAAAATGGAGTTCTAAGGAAATAGCTATGAGTTTGGTCGACTGAAACACTGGAATTAGTGAAAATAGGGCTCAAAGTGAGTGAAATAGCCGATTTGTAATATCCCTGAGGTCAATTGCGACCTTTGCGCTGGAGTAACAGCGAGTTCATTTTACAAATAATTTATTGGTCTTGGCCAGATTGCCCGTAATTCTGTCAGTTTTCCATCAAATTTCGTTTTTTTGGTGTCATTACAATCGGGAAAAGATTCTCTATCATTTCATAAAAAAAATATTTTTTTTTTTTTTTTTTTAAATTTTGCGACGCCAGGAGTTAGAGGTACGTATCAGGAAAATGGAGGGAATATTTTGAGGAATTGTTAAATGTTGATGAAGATAGAGGGGCTGTGATTTTGTGTATAGGGCAAGGAGGAATAGCATCTTGTAGGAGTGAGGAGGAGCCAGTTGTGAGTGGGGGGGAAGTTCGTGAGGCAGTGGGTAGAATGAAAGGGTGTAAGGCAGCTTGGATTGATGGGATAAAGATAGAAATGCTAAAGGCAGGTGGGGATATAATTTTGGAATGGTTGGTCCTATTATTTAATAAATGTATGGAAGAGGGTATTGTACCTAGGGATTGGCAGAAAGCATGCATAATTCTTTTGTATAAAGGCAAAGGGGACAAAAGAGAGTGCAAAAATTATAGGGGAATAAGTCTGTTGAGTGTGCCTGGTATAGTGTATGGTAGTTATTATTGAAAGAATTAAGAGTAAGACAGAGAGTAAGATAGCAGATGAACAAGGAGGTTTTAGGATAGGTAGGGGGTGTGTAGACCAAGTGTTTACAGTGAAACATATAGGTGAACAGTATTTAGATAAGGGTAAAGGTTTCTGTGGCATTTATGGATTTGGAAAAGGCATATGACAGGGTGGATAAGGGGGGCAATGTGGCAGGTGTATGGAATAGGAGGTAGGTCACTGAAAGCAGTGAAGAGTTTTTATGAAGATAGTGAGGCTCAGGTTAGAGTATGTTGGAGAGAGGGAGATTATTTCCTAGTAAAAGTAGGCCTTAGACAAGGATGTGTGATGTCACAATGGTTGTTCAGTATATTTATAGATGGGGTGGTAAGAGAAGTGAATACGCAGGTTGAAATTAAGACACATGTGCAACATCTGGGTATCTTTATTGTAGACGTTTCTCCTTCCAGTGGGTTTATCAATACAAATTCCAGGACATAACTTGAAGACAGTAGAACTATGTACAGAAGATGAGGTAATCAGTCCCTCAACCTTGGAGTAGGTGCGAAGAGCACTGTAGTCGTGGAGATTCTGAAGCAGAAGCAAGGTGCCTGACACTTATATACTAACGTCAGGTAGAAATGGAATGGGTAGAAGATGAGGGCATTGTGTTGGCAGGAGGTGTGGGGTTAAAAGATAAAGAATCTAACACAAAGTAGGAGTTGTCACAGTTGCTCTTTGCTGATCACACTGTGCTTTTGGGAAATTTGGAAGAGAAGTTGCAGAGGTTGGTGGATGAGTTTGGTAGGGTATGTAAAAGAAGAAAATTAAAAGTGAATATAGGAAACAGTAAGGTGATGAGGATAAAAAAAATTAGGTGACGAAAGACTGGATATCAGATTGGAGGGAGAGAGTATGGGGGGAAGTGAATATATGTATTCAGATTATTTGGGAGTGGATGTGTCAGCAGATGGGTCTATGAAGGATGAGGTGAATCATAGAATTCATGAGGGAAAAAGGGTGAGCGGTGCACTTAGGAGCCTGGAGACATAGAACTTTGTCCATGGAAGCAAAGAGGGGAATGTACGAGAGTATAGTTATACCAACACTCTTATGTGAGTGTGAAGCATGAGTGGTGAATGTTGCAACAAGGAGAAGGCTGGAGGCAGTGGAGATGTCATGTCTGAGGGCAATGTGTGGTGTGAATATAATGCAGAGAATTCATAGTTTAGAAATTAGGAGGAGGTGCGGGATTATCAAAACTATTATCCAGAGGGCTGAAGAAGGGTTATTGAGGTGGTTCAGACATGTAGAGAGGATGGAACAAAATAAAATGACTTCAAGAATGTATAAATCTGTAGTGGAGGGAAGGCTGGGTAGGGGTCGGCCTAGGAAAAGGTGGAGGGGAGGGTAAAAGAGGATTTGTATGCGAGGGCTTGGACTTCCAGCAAGCATGTGTGAGCGTATTTGATAGGAATGAATGGAGACAAATGGTTTTTTAGGACTTGACGTGCTGTTGGAGTGTGAGCAGGGTAACATTAGTGAAGGGATTCAGGGAGGCTGGACTTGAGCCCTGGAGATGGGAAGTACAGTGTTTGCACTCTGTAGGAGGGGTGTTAATGTTGCAGTTTTATAACTGTATTGTAAGCACGCCTCTGGCAAGAGAGTGATGGAGTGAACGATGATGAAGGTTTTTTCTTTTTTGGGCCACCCTGCCTGGGTGGGAAGCAGCCAATGTGTTAATAAAAAAAAAATGCTATATACATTCAGGTATGTAACACAGGTCCACTTCCCTTTATCCGAAACCCTTGAGGCCGGTATTGTTTTGAATTTCGAACTTTTTCTCGAATTTCAGAATGATTCTCAACGCCGCCACTTGGCGGTGTGACCCAGCACTTAGTTGACCGACGCTTCACCCCTCCACGAAAAAGCTTTGATTTTCAGAACTTTTTGAATTTCAGAATTTTGGATAAAGGGATGTAGACCCTGTATATGAAAGAAGAACTATTACTGTCCATTATTAAATCCCTGTTTCACTTTTTTTGGATTCTTTTTTTTTTCTTTATTGCTTTCATATTCTGTTTTCTTCAACATTTTCCCCATCTTTTCTTCCTCCCTCCCTCTCTCCCCCTTTCTTTTCACTACCTCCTCCTCTTAGAATATTTGTATGAAAGTAAAAAATGCATTCTTGAAAGCTCCTGGGCCCAATATGAACTTAAAAATAAACTCGTTAAAGGAAAGTCACTTCCCCATCTGGTGAATCAATGCATGTTATTCTAGGACAATAGTGAGCAATGAAACTTCTGAGATCATTTATCTTGGATAGTCCTTAATCATCTGGCAACTGTTCAAATGACAAATGTGTGTAAATTAATAAGACAGTGAAAACTGAAGTTTAATCAGTTTTTTATGTAGTGGCATTGTAGGGCTGTAGAACATATGTTAAGTAGGCTGAATTGTTTGGCAAGAAACAGCTGTGTTTCAAAATTTGTAAACACAGATTACTTTACAGAAAAGTTTTTCTTAACATTGGGAAATATTTTATGAGACCTAGTGTTAGATACTGTGTATAGAGAGAATTAGGGTGGAGGATTTAACCCCTTGACTATTGCAACCCCAAATCCTGAGATGTCTCCTTGGTGTCGCAAAGTTTTTTGTTAGGAAGTGATGGAGAATCTTTTCCTGATGGTAATGACACCAAAAGTACGAAATTTGATGGAAAACTGACGGAATTACGCTCTTGCGAAGTTAGCGACCTTGGCGATATTTATGAATTGGCGATTTCGCCCACTTCGAGCCCTATCTTTCGGCTAATTCCATTGTTCCAGTCGACCAAGCTCATAGCTTGTTTCTTTAGAACTCCATTTTTTCTATCGATTGAGTACAAGAAAACTGCCCATTTACCGATTCCAACTACCCAATAACATGGTCAGAAATTTGCAATTTGGCCAATTTCACAAAAATTAAAAAAATCTGACAATTTCAAAATAGGGTCCACAATGAACAATACTGACATTTCTGGCTCTAAAATAACATTTTCTTTGTTCATCATCACATTTTCCAGCCCCTCTGATATTACTCTTGCTTTCTATTTTTAATTTTTATTCAAACCCAAAAAAATAGAAGACTTACGTTTGCAGACTACTGCAAAATTGTAATAATTGTATAGATAACATCAACCCATTCATGACTGCATATTAGAATGGCTACTTGGACATTTATTGGAAAATGAATCATTTGTTTACTTTTGAACATTGGCAAAAAAACAAACATTTCCCCCACTTTGAGCTCCATTTCAAGTTCTTTTATAGTAAAACCAATCAAAATACCTCTATTTCTATAATATGTTTTCCATTCTATCAAATGAACCAAGAAAACGAGAATACAACCATAAATACTATACGAAAATAGACCACAAAGACGGCATTTTAATTAAAAAAAATAGTCAGTTTTTTTTTCTCATTAGCACTGCATGCTGCAGGATTTTTTCAATATGGTGCACACTGACCTCACAGTCCCATTCTCTCACATGTGGGCCTACAGCTTTTCCTGCTTGATTTGAAGCCGTAGAATTTATGAGTATATACAGGTCAAAAATGGTGGCTCGTAAGACGTATATATACGACCAAAACAGTCAAAGGGTTAATAAATGTACTACTTTATGGTCAGAGATGACCATTCAGCAGTTTATTTATTGAAACCTGTATACTGTAATTGAATAGTATACAGTAATAATGTGAAATAAATTCTGGTGATGCTGTGCATTCATTAGAATATCCCAGCATCTAATTTTATATCTAAAGCTTCCACTGTATAATCCTTTTTTTTTTCTTTTCAGCAAATCCAGAGGCCCTGGAAAAAATTATGCCAATGGGCTTCAAAAAGATGATGTCATCATGCCCTGCGTGTTTAGTGGAAATAAACAGAGTGTAGCTGTAAGTTGTCTTGGCTAGTTTATTTAAATGGCTATACTTAGTTTTTTCATTATAATTGCAGTGTTAAAATAGATATTACTTGGGTTAACTTCTAGCAGACTTTACAAAAATTGTGACAACCTAAACTTGCTTTTTGTTTTAGAGAGCTGAAACTACACTGCTATCAGGATGATCATAAACATTATTTATTATAGCAAAAATGTCCAGTATCCTGAGAATACGGATATTAAATTTTGCAAGCTGTTAGTCATGAGTTTACAAAGTAAAATAGGTAAAGGATATTAAAGCACCACTTGGGATCTCTGGGATGGAATGTATTTGTACGTATTTATGTTAGTAAAAGGCTAATTTACTTGGAGTGACAAATGATGCTGAGTAGTGGCTACATAGGGAAGAAGTAGGGTAACGTGAAATAATTCTTGGATAATTTGGTAGGTGGCATTTCTGAAGTCGTGAATAATTATGCATGCTAACACACATTGAAGTCATGAAAATTTGTGCATACTAGTATGTATCAGAGCCATAAAAAATTGTGCGTAATGGTACATACTGAAGCCACAAAAAATTGTGCCTACTAGTATGTCCGAGACATTCATTACTTGCAGAGTAGTACATTGGGCATAGTTAAAATGTTAAAACTAGAGCTCAACTGCTGATGTACTTTAAATGATCCAAAAGAAACTGGAAATTTGCAAGAATTTACTTAATCAAAACTAAAAATCAATTACGTATTTTCAAGAAGAAAATATGCATAGGTAAGGGACACTATATATAACAAATCTAAAATGTCATATTATGCTCAGCATTTGATGCAAGATTTAATCTTAACATTTGTTTTGATACTTAAATGTAGAAGACAAAATTAATTTAATCTAATACTGTGTTTGTTTTAATATTTACATATATTCAAAGATATATAAAGACAAAATAACCTGAATAAGTGAGCAATACAAATTCTTGATACAAGAGGAATAAAATATATAAGGTAAGTAAATAATTATGATGCAGCTTAAATTTTAATATTGGAGACCATTTTTAATAAACATTTTGTATGAATTTTTCACAAAGGTGCCAAGAAGAAATTATGTAGTGGAATTTTAATATTTCTTACATTTTTTTTTTTTATATGTAAGAAAGTGAAGAGTGACTCGTCTATAATAGAACCACTGCGCTTTGTAGACTTTTGAAACCTTACTGTAATGCATTTTTTATCATTTTTTTTTAGTAATATTAAAATATTGAATATCTTTGCATAGTTTATTTATATATCTGTGATGCCTTGTTTAATCTGGAAACTTTCATGAAAGGGTAGCCTTGTTTAGAATGTTATCCAGGTATTTTGGTTGTCACAGGTGCTTGAAAGCTTGTAGGAGTACTTGGAATATGTCAAGAGTTTTTCACATGAAACAAAAATCGGAATGGCAAACAGTGGGATAACTAAACTATATTCACTGAAACAGCAATGTAAAAGTTGAAATTTATAGTATAGTGAATGTATAATTGCTTGTATTTACAGGAGTAGAGCTATGCTTGTTTTGCCTTGACCTGGTGGTCATTTAATCTTCAGCAGCTGATCCTACAGATTAAACATGACACTTCCTGTATGCAAATACCTATTTGATTTGAGATTCTCTGCTTATATTTCCTGACTTTAGTGATCAAGAGTGGGGATAAAGTATGGTGTCTTGATCATTTGCTGTATTCGTCAGTTTTTGGCCTGTGTTAGTATGATAACTGGCAAATGCTTTGAGCTCTTACATTCAAATTTTTAACTTCTACTTCAGACATTACTAAAAGAATCTTTCACATTTCTGTGAGATTCATTACTGTTGCATTTCATGTAATAAATTACTAAGAACTAGTCTGAATACACACAAGTTACATAGTCACCCAGCTGTGTTATTCCGTCCACTGCATTTTTTTTTTTTAATTTTAAAATTTAAAATTTAAAATCTTTGTATTTCCTCCTGGTTTTGTGGGTGAGGGGCCCTTGGACCTCCAGCAAGTGTGTGTGAGCGTGTTAGGAGTAAATGGAGACGAATGGTTTTTGGGACTTGACAAGCTGTTGGAGTGTAAGCAGGGGGGTAATATTTAGTGAAGGGATTCAGGGAAACCGGTTATTATAGATTTAGCTGGACTTGAGTCCTGGAAATGGGAAGTACAATCCCTGCACTTTAAAGGAGGGGTCTGCGATATTGGCAGTTTGGAGGGACTTCTAAACTGTCATATCTGAGTGCCTCTGCAAAGACAGTGATTATGTGCTAGTGAAGTGAAAGTGTTGAATGATGATGAAAGTATTTTCTTTTTGGGTCACCCTGCCTCGGTGGGAGACGGCTGACTTGTTGAAAAAAAAAAAATTGAAAGTTTTGTTTTCTGGGCAACTGTTTTTGAAACTTGACACTGGAAAAAAAAATTCTCTGAAATACACTTATTCTTTCTTCTTTCACACACTGGCCGTATCCCACCGAGGTGGGGTGGCCCAAAAGGAAAAACAAAAGTTTCTCCTTTTACATTTAGTAATATATACAGGAGAAGGGGTTACTAGCCCCTTGCTCCCGGGAAATACACTTATTGCAAGAAAAAAAATTTTGATTTGTGTAGCACCTCTTGGGTTGTTGTCTACCTGATTTTTTTTTTCTTAAGGCCTTTTGTTGTGCATCTTTCAGTTATCCCATTTTTAATATGCATTGTGAGTCAGTCTTGGATTTCCACGTATTCTCTTGTTTATCATTGCAAACAGTAGGGAAAAAGTTAAAACTCTTTCCACCATACTCAAACCACCATCTGGTATAATTTGAACAATATTTCTGGTACTTTAAAAGTTAACATATTTGAATGTCTGGTGAATAATTCTAACTGATGGCTTTAAGTCTAAGGAAATGAACTAACAGAGGATGTAAGGTGTCAAGGATACAGAATAGACAGATACCTTTATATTTTCTATGTATATTTGACTACCATATGTAACAAGTGGTAAATTAATATTATGCATAACAGAGTTGTATTCTTTTAGTGCGAGTTACTCCTGCGTGATGAACCTGTGGTTACAGATGACCAAGGACTCAAGCGAGATTCTCCTATCATCTCTGCCATCCTTGCTTCTCCTGTTATACAACTTGCTTTACCAAAGCCAAAGACTCTGTTAGGTTAGTAAAATTACATTTTAAATAGGATGTTATTTTGAAATATATTAATACCATTTTCTTTGGTGTTTCCTAAGTTTTCATTGTTGCTCTCCTTTAGACCTTTTCAGGGGAGGTGCCTTAATGCTTGTGAAGGGGCTCTTGAACCAAGAAAATGGAACTGATTTCTCCTATTTTCTAGGCACTGTATGACCCCCTACAGGTTTAGGACTCCCCCTAATCATATTTGCATTGTGTAGTCAATTAGAAAATTAGAGTAATGGCAGAACTTAGAACCCTGTAATACATAATATAAGTTTTAGTAAATGTTTTCCATCCAATGTTTATATTTAACCTACATTAGGTCGCTAGTAGGTTGGTAGACAGCAACCGCCCAGGGAGCTGCCAAGTGAGTGTAAAATGGAATCCTGTAATTGTTTTACATGATGGTAGGATTGCTGGTGTCTTTTTTCTGTCTCTTAAACATGCAAGATTTCAGGTATGTCTTGCTTCTTTTACTTACACTTAGGTCACACTACACATACATGTACAAGCATATATATACACACCCCTCTGAGTTTTCTTCTATTTTCTTTCTAGTTCTTGTTCTTGTTTATTTCCTCTTATCTCCATGGGGAAGTGGAACAGAATTCCTCCTCCATAAGCCATGTGTGTTGTAAGAGGCGACTATAATGCCGGGAGCAAGGGCCTAGTAACCCATTCTCCTGTATAAATTACTAAATTTAAAAAGAGAAACTTTTGTTTTTCTTTTTGGGCCATCCTGCCTTGGTGGGATACGGCCGGTTTGTTGAAAAAAAAAAAAGTTTATATTTAACGTACTATATTGTTGTGTGACAGACAGAATGCATTAGTCTCCTAGTACAAAATATTTCATATCATAATGTGAATAATCAGTGGTGGGCACAGTTCCTATAATCCACTAACCACTGATTAGCGGAACCAACTTTATGCTTAGCAGATTAGTGTTTCTCTGCAAACTTCGGAAACCGTTAGCAGACCAATTAGCTTCTTATATGGGTGTGAAGCATGGGTGATGAATGTTGCAGCAAGGAGAAGGCTGGAGGCAGTGGAGATGTCATGTCTGAGGGCAATGTGTGGTGTGAATATAATGCAAAGAATTCGTAGTTTGGAAGTTAGGAGGAGGTGCGGGATTACCAAAACTGTTGTCCAGAGGGCTGAGGAAGGGTTGTTGAGGTGGTCCGGACATGTAGAGAGAATGGAGCGAAACAGAATGACTTCAAGAGTGTATCAGTCTGTAGTGGAAGGAAGGCGGGGTAGGGGTCGGCCTAGGAAAGGTTGGAGAGAGGGGGTAAAGGAGGTTTTGTGTGCGAGGGGCTTGGACTTTCAGCAGGCATGCGTGAGCGTGTTTGATAGGAGTGAATGGAGACAAATAGTTTTTAATACTTGACTTGCTGTTGGAGTGTGAGCAAAGTAACATTTATGAAGGGATTCAGGGAAACCGGCAGGCCGGACTTGAGTCCTGGAGATGGGAAGTACAGTGCCTGCACTCTGAAGGAGGGGTGTTAATGTTGCAGTTTAAAAACTGTAGTGTAAAGCACCCTTCTGGCAAGACAGTGATGGAGTGAATGATGGTGAAAGTTTTTCTTTTCGGGCCACCCTGCCTTGGTGGGAATCGGCCAGTGTGATAATAAAAAAAAAAAATAAAATAAAGTTCCGCTAACTTTGAGTCAGCTAAGAAAAATTCATACATTGTTGGTAGTCAGAAAGCAATGCTTTTTCAATGGCACACATGTCTGTTCCTGTATTTTGTGGGCATTTCTCCATCGGTCAGGTATACTATTGGCTGACTGCGTGTAGATGTGACTTGTCAAGGCGGCAGCAGCATTGTTATGGTCTTACATTGTCGGCGATCACCTGGGTGCAATGTCACTTATCGTTACGAACAGGGGAGACATATCTGTTCCGCCTGAGGGTGTTGATGAGGAGTCTGCAGTGGCTGTGGTTGAAGCAGAGGCCGCTCAGGCTGAAGGCCAGGAGTCGCAGAATCTGTGGCTCCACCTGGATGACTATTTTGTCCTCAAGTCAAGGGATATGAATGCCAATATTTTGTACTTCCTGTGCATCATGTGCCAGCCCAAAGAGACCATCATCAAGGGAAAGGCGGCGAGCCTCTACAACTTGAAGCCGCGTGTTAACAGAAAACATCCAGCAGATGCCATTAAGTTTGAGGAGAGAATCAAGGCCAGATCTTCCTGTGAAAAACATGGGCAATTTTCTTGTGGCAGTGCCACTAGCAGGAGCAGCAGCCAGTCATCACAACTGCCTGCAAAGAGAGCATGCCAGACCACCATGGGCGAAGCATTTGTTGCTGCTGGCACTAGCGTCTGTCAGTCTGTGGTGGACAGAAAGATTGTGGACCTATTCGTCTGCAACATGCTACCACTGCATGTAATGAAATCTCCCACCTTTGTCAGCCTGATCAAGACGCTGAATCTCAGCAAGACGGTGGTTCCCGCTGCACCCTGGGCAGGAGGATTTTGGTCAGTCATAAACAGCTAGAGAAGTATCTTATAAGGTATTTATGAGTTATAAGCATTCATTAAACTACTACTATAGCTTTTTTGATATTATCTTAATTTTTGTGGGTGTTGCAAGTTATGACAGTTTAGAAGTACAGTACCTTTCCCAGTGTTGTAAAGTAACAAAGTAAAACTACCTGAGTACTGTTCTTGAGTAACTTTTCTTGGTGTTTACTTTTCAAAAATTACTGATGATATAATGAGTAATGTATCTTTATCAGATTGTAGTGGAGTAAAAGTAATAACAGACTTCAATACTCAAGTAAAAGTAATGAGCACTTTCAGTACTTTTTAAAAAGTAAATACTGAAAAAAGTTCAGTACTTAAGTGCTTTTACTTCGTTACTTTACAACACTGGTACTTATACTCAAGTATAAGTCTTAAAAATGAAAGACCAAAAAACTAAACCAAATTTGAATTCATGTGAAAAAATTAGCGGTTAGTGTTAGCTTCTGCTAATTTTTTTTGGCTGTTTAGCGGTTTAGCGTTAGCAGTGCTAATTTTTTAGTTAGTGGATTAGGAGTTAGCGAAGCTAACTGCTAATGCCGACCATTGTGAATAATATCTTTTAGCAAATAATAATTGTAATGTCACCATGGTTGTTTACATGTTTGTAGATGGGGTTATAAAAGAAGTAAATGCTAGGGTTTTGGAGAGAGGGGTGGGATTAAATTATGGGGAATCAAATACGAAATGGGAGTTGACACAGTTACTTTTTGCTGATGATACTGTGCTTTTGGGAGATTCTAAAGAAAAGTTGCAAAGGTTAGTGGATGAGTTTGGGAGTGTGTGTGTAAAGGAAGAAAGTTTAAAGTGAACATAGATGAGAGTAAAGTGATGAGGGCATCAAACGATCAAATGATTTAGATGAAGAAAAACGGATATCACATTGGAGGCAGGGAGTATGGGAGAAGTGAATGTGATCAGATATTTGGTAGTTGACTTGTCAGCAGATGAGTTAATGAAGGACAAAGATAACCGTAGAATTGATGAAGAAAAAGGGTGAGTGGTGCTTTGAGGTTTCTGTGGAGATGAAAAACATTTCCACGGAGGCAAAGAAGGGAATGTACGTGAGTATAGCGGTACCAACAGTCTTATATGGGTGTGAAGCATGGGTAATAATAATAATTCTGCAGCAAGGAGGAGGCTGGAGGCAGTAGAGATGTCATGTCTTAGGGCAATGTTTGGCATAAATATTATGCAGAAAATTTGTAATGTGGAAATTAGGAGGAGGTGCGGAGTTACTAAAAGTATTAGTAAGAGGGCTGAAGAGGGGCTGTTGAGGTGGTTTGGTCATTTAGAGAGGAGGGAATAAAGTAGAATGACTTGGAGTGTGTATAAAGCTGTAGGGGAAGGAAGGCAGGATAGGGGTCATCCTAGGAAAGGTTGGAGGGAGGGGGTAAAGGAGATTTTGTGGGCGAGGGGCTTGAACTTCCATCAAGCATGTGTGAGCATCTTAAGAACATAAGAAAGAAGGTACACTACAGCAAGTCTACTGCCCCATGCAAGGCAGGTCCATGTCACCTCCCTGGCTTAGACCAATGACCCACCTAGTCAGGTCACATTCACTTAAGGAAGGGGCAAGGCATCAGACATACTAGCACAAGCTTGTCAGGTCCAGGTCACACCCACCCACACCCACTCATGTATTTATCTAACCTATTTTTAAAACTACACATTTTAGCTTCTATGATGGTACTTGGGAGTTTGTTCCACTCATCCACAACTCTGTTACTGAACCAGTGCTTTCCTATATCCTTCCTGAATCTGAATTTTTCCAACTTGAAACCATTGCTGTGAGTCCTGTCTTGGCTAGATATTTTTAGCATGCTATTTGCATCCCCTTCATTAATTCCTGTTTTCCATTTATACACCTCAGTCATTTTTTTTTTTTCAACAAGTCGGCCGTCTCCCACCGAGGCAGGGTGACCCAAAAAAGAAAGAAAATCCCCAAAAAGAAATACTT
>NC_069484.1:6296405-6311177 GCF_026875155.1 Cherax quadricarinatus | reverse complement strand
GGCTGCAAATTTTGGGTGTTAAACCCACCTGTACATGAAGCTGTGGGCTGTCTTTAGTTTAGTTCTTATGTATAAGTTTAGTGCTACGGTAGGGAATGTGGAGTTTTCTTTTGTTATATATAATGGATACGTTTCATTGATTACATTGTCTACATGTATAACTATGTATTGCGTTTTTCAATAAAATATAAAAAAAAAATACCAACTTACCTCGTAATTTGTAATATTTTACAATTAAGAATAAAACTAAGTCTGCCCGAAATGCCTAGCCATGCTAAGCGTTCTAGTGGTACACTCTGTAATCACTATTTTACTACATGTAAACCACACAATAACCAAATTTCTGTAAACTCAGCATTGTAATCCTTATAGAGAATAAACTTTGAATTTGAATTTGAAAAAGCTGGAAATCAGGGAGAGTATCATGGAGGTAGGTAGAGTAGCATGGGTTCAGGGAGAGTATCATGTAGGTAGGGAGAGTAGCACGGAAACAGGGAGAGTATCATGGAAGTAGGAAGAGTAGCAGGGAATCAGGGAGAATATCATGGAGGTAGGACGAGTAGCAGGAATTCAGTAATAATATCATAGAGGTATGTGGAATAGCAGGTAATCAGGGAGAGTATCATGGAGGTAGTTACAGTAGCAGGGAATCAGGGAGAGTATCATGGAGGTAGTTACAGTAGCAGGGAATCAGGGAGAGTATCATGGAGGTAGTTAGAGTAGCAGAGAATCAGGGAGAGTATCATAGACATAGGTAGAGTAGCAGGTAGTCAGGGAGAGTATTATGGAGGTAGATAAAGTAGCAGGGAATCAGGGAGAGCATCATGGAGGTAGGTAGAGTAGCAGGGAATCAGGGAGAGTATCATCGATATAGGTAGGCTAGCAGGGAATCAGGGAGAATATCATGGAGGTAGGTAGAGTAGCATGGAATCAGGGAGAATATCATAGAGGTAGGTGGGGAAGCAGGGAATCAGGGTGAGTATCATGGATATAGGTAGAGTAGAAGGGAATCAGGGAGAGTATCATGCAGGTAGGGAGAGTAGCAGGGAATCAGGGAGAGTGCAATAGATTTCGGTAGCGTGGCAGAGAATCAGGTAGAATATCATGGATTTAGGTTTAGTAGAACGGAATCAGGGAGAATATCATGGAGGTAAGTAGAGCAGCATGGAATCAGGGAGAGTATCATGGAGGTAGGGAGTGAAGCAGGGATTCAGGGAGAGTATCATGGAGGTAGGTAGAGTAGCAGGGAATCAGGGAGATTATCATTGAGGTAGGTAGAGTAGCAGAGAATCAGGGAGAGTATCATGGAGGTAGGTAGAGTAAAAGGGATTCAGGGAGAGTATCATGCAGGTAGGGAGAGTAGCAGGGAACCAGGGAGAGTAAATTGGACGTAGGTAGAGTAGCAGGGAATCCGTGAGAGTGTCATGCAGGTAGGGAGAGTAGTCGGGAATCAGGGAGAGTATCGTGGAGGAAAAAAAAAAGCACGGAATCAGGGTGAGTATTACTGAGGTAGGTAGAGTAGCAGAGAATCAGGGAGAGTATCATGGAGGTAGGTAGAGTAAAAGGGATTCAGGGAGAGTATCATGCAGTTAGGGAGAGTAGCAGGGAATCAGGGAGAGTAAATTGGACGTAGGTAGAGTAGCAGGGAATCCGTGAGAGTGTCATGCAGGTAGGGAGAGTAGTCGGGAATCAGGGAGAGTATCGTGGAGGAAAAGAAAGAAGCACGGAATCAGGGTGAGTATTACTGAGGTAGGTAGAGTAGCAGGGAATCAGGGAGAATATCATGGAGATAGGTAGAGTAGCCGTGAATCAGGAGAGTCTCATGGAGGTAGGTAGAGTAGCAGGGAAGAAGGGAGAATATCATGGAGGTACGTAGAGTAGCAGGGAAGAAGGGAGAATATCATGGAGGTAGGTAGAGTAGCATTAAAATCAGGGGAAAAATTAAAAGGGTTTAGGTAGAGTAGAAGGGAATCGGGGAAGGAAACATGGATATGGGTAGAGAAAGGGAATCAGGGAGGAATCATGCAGGTAGGGGGGTCTCGGGGAAATAAAGGGGAGAGTTCATGCGGGGTAGGGGTTTCGGGCAGGGGAATCGGGGAGAGAATCAAGGACGTAGGTAGTTTTGCAAAAAATCGGGTAGAGTTCATAGATTTGGGTTTAGTAAAAGGGAATCGGGGAGGATATCATGGAAATAGGTGGGTTTTGGGCAGGGATCAGGGGGGGGTTTTAAGGGAAAAGCGGGTAAGAAGCAGGTAATAAATTGAGAGTATCAGGGAAAGGGTTAGGTAAGAAGCGGGGAAAGTCAGTGAAAGTATCATGGAGGAATTTAGAGTAGCAGCTTTATCAGGGAGAGTATAATGCAGGTGGGGGACAGTGGGAAAGGGAAATTTCAGGGAGAGTATCACGGAGGTAATAGATACATGGATTCAGGAAGAGTATCTGGAGGTGGGTAGAGCAGCAGTGAATCGGGAGAGTACATGTAGGTTGGTGGGTTTTAGCAGGGAATAAGGGAGAGTATAAATGCGGAAAGGGGTTTGCAGCGGGGGAATCGGGGAAGAGTATCAGGGAAAGGTAGGTAGAGCACAGTGAATAAAAGGGAGATTTTCATGAGGTTGGTAGAGTAGCGGGGAATCAGGGAGAGAAATCATGCGGGGGTTGGGAAAAGTAGCAGGGAATCAGTTAAAATTCCAGAGGATTTAGAGTAGAAATTTGGTTATCAGGGAGAGTATCATGGGGGAGGAAGAGTAAGGAAAAAAATCGGGGAGAATATCATAGGGGAACGGAGAGAAAGTGGGGGTATCGGGGGAGAGTATCATTGGGGTTTAGGTAAGTAGAGGGAGTCAGGGAGGGTATTATGGGGTGGGGAAAGTGAAAGCGGGGAATAAGGGAGGGTATCAGGGAAATTTAGGTAGGGGAAGCAGGGTTTTCGGGGAGGAGTATCATAAAATTTTGGGGAGAGTAGCAGGGAAACGGGGAGAGTAACATGGACTTTGGTTTAGACTATTGGGGAAAACGGGGAGAGTATCATGAAATTTTAGGGGATTAGTGGGGAAAATCAGGGAGATTATCGGGGAGGAAGGGAGAGAAGCGGGGAAATTCGGGGGAAGTATCAGGGGAAGTTTTTTAAGTAAAAGGGTTTTTTCGGGGAGAATATCATGAAGGTGGGGTAGAGTAGCCGTGAATCAAAGTGCCCTTTCCAGGGAAAGGTAGGTAGAGTAACAGGGAATCAGGGAGATTTATCATGGAGGTAGTTACGAAGGGGGAAATCAGGGAGGTTTTCATGGAGGGAGTTAGAGTACGGGGAAAACAGGGAGAGTATCATGGAGGTAGTTAGAGTACAGGGAATCAGGGAGAGTACCCCATGGAGGTTTTTAAAGAGTACCCAGGGAATCAGGGAGGGGTATCATGGGGGTTTAGGTAGAGAGCAGAGAATCAGGGAGAGTATCATAAACATAGGTGGGAAAAGCGGGGAAATCAGGGAGAGTATTAGGGGAGGAGATAAAGTAGCAGGGAATCAGGGAGAGCATCATGGAGTAGGTAGGTAGCATGGAATCAGGGAGAGCATCATGGAGGTAGGTGAGTAGCATGGAATCGGGGGAGAGTATCTTTAGAGGTAGGGGGGGAAGCGGGGAAAACCCGGGTGAGTATAATGGATATGGGTAGAGTAAAAGGGGAACCCGGGAAAAGTACATGCAGGTGGGGGGAGAGTAGCAGGGAATCAGGGAGAGTGCAATAGATTTCGGTAGGTGGCAGGGAATCGGGTAGAGTATCAGGGTTTTTTTAGGTTTGTAAAACGGAATCAGGGAGAAAATCATGGGGGTTTAAGGGTTAGGGGCAGCATGGAATCGGGGAAAGGGGTATCAGGGAGGTAGGGAGTGAAGCGGGGAAAATTCGGGGGAGAGTTCTGGAGGTAGGTAAGAAGGGGGGAATCAGGGAGATTTAAAGATTTTGGTTTAGAGTGCAGAGAATCAGGGAGAGTATCATGGATTTAGGTAAAAGTAAAAGGGATTCAGGGAGAGTAAATTGGGACTTGGTAGAGTAGCGGGGGAACCCGGGTGAGAGTGTAAAGCCGTAGGGAGGGGTAGTCGGAATCGGGGAAAGGGGTATCGTGGAGATAGGTAAGTACCCGTGAATCATGGAGAGTTCATGGAGGTAGGTAGAGTACAGGGAAAAAGGGGGGAAAAATACCCATGGAGGTGGTAGAGTACATTGAATTGGGGAGAATAAATGAAGGTAGGTAGAGTAAAAGGGGAAAATTGGGGGGGAGTATCATGGACATGGGTTAGGTAGCAGGGAATCAGGGAGAGAATAATATCATGTCAGGTAAGGGGAAAACAAGGCCCTTTATCTGTCTAGGGGCTGGTGGAAAGATATTGGGAAGGGTAGGAGAGAAGAGCTCCCTGAAAAGGGTTCAGGTCCCTATAGATTTCATTAAGGGCTAAGGGAGGGGGGTCCCCAATTTATTTGTAGCATCTTGGCCCAGAAGGGGAGTTTAAATGAATGGTTGTCTAGGGCAATTGGGGTTAAAAAATTTCTTGGGTAGAAGATACTGAAGGAACTTGCAATCCCATTCATTGCCCAAATGGAAAAAACTTTTATGGCAAAAATGATATGATGCAAGGGGGGGGTACCTCTCTCTGGGGGGGGGGGGTACCCCTTGGCCCGGGCTCGATTTAGAAAAGGGCCCTTGGTGAAATGCCCAAATTTTTTTCTGATGGAAGATAAAAGGTATGGGTTGTGTGTGGGAAACAAGCAGGTTTTTCAAAAACTTGGGATTGGAAAAAGTAAAAAGTTTTAAAAAAAAAAAAACTTCCCGCATGAAGTTATAAAAAAAAGACAATTTTGATCAGGGCCGCAACAATGGGGGACAGCAGGGGGCAGCAAGGGACTAGCTCCCTTAAGGTTTACTTAAAATAAAAGCAGGGGTGTAAGAAATAAGATAGATAGCAAAAATTAATGCCAAATGCAGGAAACCCTAGTAAATTTTTGCTATAACAGAGACCCGGCTCAATCTGAAAAATAGAGAGGGTGCCCCCCTGAAAGTCACTACAAGGCTATTTAAAATTTTTCCACACTGACAGGGGCAACAGGAAAAGGGGGGTGGAGTACGATGTATGGGCAGAGACAATTTAAATTTTTTGTGTTAACCCAAAATATTTAAAATTTGAAACGTCAGCCACTGAAATTTTTTTGGTTTAAAAGCTTTTCCCAGGGCCCCAGAAAAACAAAATTTTGGGTGTGATTTTTCAGGGGCCCCCAAAACTTGGGTAGGGAGTGCAGTAAAACTTCTATGGGGAACCCCAAAAATTTGGAAGGGATCTACTACGAAAATGTTGGGGCTAATGGGAGATTTAAATATAGACAGATTGAAATGGGAAACAATTTGACCCGAAAATTTTTGAGTCAGGTACTTTTTTTGATCATCCAGGAAATTTTTTTTTAAAACAGTTTGTGGGCAAGCCAACTTTGGGGAAAAAACCTCCTTTTCTTGGTTCCCTTTCCAGGAGGGGAAAAACTAATAATAATTTTTGGGGAATTTATGAGCTTGGGGCAAGTGATCCAAATCACTCAAATTTTAAAATATCATGGAATTTCCCCCCAATAATGGCAATCCCAAATCTCCGTTTCCCGACTTTTTGCTTGGCTGATTTTTATAGGACTGAAAAATTACTTAGGGGGGCTGAACTGGAAAGACCTACTAAGGGTCAGGGAGGTGGTGAAAGGTTGCCGATATGTGGGTTTTCCCGGGCATAGTTCTATGCCGTCAAATTAAAGTTCCAAAAAAAAGGGGAAAACAAAAATCAAAAAAAAATATCCTAAATGGTTTAAAAATAGATTTTAAAAAATCGTTGGTCAAAAGAGAGGCATATATAGGGAAATCAAAAAAGGGGAGGGGCAAATGAGAAATCGTATATTCAGTTAAAGAAAAGAAATAAAAAAAGGGGAATTAGAAAAAACAAAAAGAGATTATGAAAGGTTTTAAAATTGCAAAAGGGGAAACGAAGACAACCCAAAAGGTTCTTTCAGGGATACAGAAGTAAGATCGGGGGCAAGATAAGGGGCCCCCCTCAAAAGTTCCTCGGGTCAGTCATGACAGTGATTAAAAGGGAAAAGTGTAAATTTTTTTAAAACATACTTTCCCCTCAGTTTTTTCACAGGGGGATACCGGGGATATTCCGTAATGATAAATTATGTAGAACAGGACCCATAAAAACTGTTTCATATTAAAGGGGCACAAAGGGCTGGTCCTTAGGCCCAAAAAGGGTAAATTAAAACCTAACAAATTTCCCCCGGGCCCGATGAACGTATGCAAGGGTTCTAAAGGAAAAGTAAAAAAGGGGCTTAGCACCCCTTTGGCTAATCTTTTTAACATATCCCTACAAACTGGCATGGTTTCCGATAAGTTTGGAAAAAAGGGGAAATGTGATAAACCCATTTTCAAAACAGGGGGACAGGCCTTAGGGTTCGAAAATATAGACCAATAACCAACCTCCATAGGGGAAAATTTATGGAATCAATAATTGCCGAGGCAGTTCGTAGCCACCTTGGAAAAAAAATAAATTAATCAACGAATCTCAGCATGGGTTTTTCAAAGGGGCGGGTTTCCCCCTTTCGAAAATTTTTTAACTTTTTTCCCCTAAGTATTTGAGGAGGTAGATCATGGTAATGAAAAAATTTATATTGTGTTATGGACTTCAGTAAAGGGTTTTGACAGGGTCCCACATCAGAGGGTATTGAGGAAAATTAAAGCACATGGAATAGGAGGAGAAATTTTTTCCTGGATAGAGGCATGGTTGACAAATAGGCAGCAGAGAGTTTGCATAAATGGGGAGAAATCAGAGTGGGGGAGTGTCACGAGCGGTGTTCCACAGGGGTCAGTGTTGGGCCCCCTGCTGTTCACAATCTACATAAACGACATAGATGAGGGCATAAAGAGCGACATCGGCAAGTTTGCCGATGACACCAAAATAGGCCGTCGAATTCATTCTGACGAGGACATTCGAGCACTCCAGGAAGATTTGAATAGACTGATGCAGTGGTCGGAGAAGTGGCAGATGCAGTTTAATATAGACAAATGCAAAGTTCTAAATGTTGGACAGGACAATAACCATGCCACATATAAACTAAATAATGTAGATCTTAATATTACGGATTGCGAAAAAGATTTAGGAGTTCTGGTTAGCAGTAATCTGAAACCAAGACAACAGTGCATAAGTGTTCGCAATAAAGCTAATAGAATCCTTGGCTTCATATCAAGAAGCATAAATAATAGGAGTCCTCAGGTTGTTCTTCAACTCTATACATCCTTGGTTAGGCCTCATTTAGATTATGCTGCACAGTTTTGGTCACCGTATTACAGAATGGATATAAATTCTCTGGAAATTGTACAAAGGAGGATGACAAAGTTGATCCCATGTATCAGAAACCTTCCCTATGAGGATAGACTAAGGGCCCTGAAACTGCACTCTCTAGAAAGACGTAGAATTAGGGGGGATATGATTGAGGTGTATAAATGGAAGACAGGAATAAATAAAGGGGATGTAAATAGTGTGCTGAAAATATCTAGCCTAGACAGGACTCGCAGCAATGGTTTTAAGTTGGAAAAATTCAGATTCAGGAAGGATATAGGAAAGTACTGGTTTGGTAATAGAGTTGTGGATGAGTGGAACAAACTCCCAAGTACCGTTATAGAGGCCAGAACGTTGAGTAGCTTTAAAAATAGGTTGGATAAATACATGAGTGGATGTGGGTGGGTGTGAGTTAGACCTGATAGCTTGTGCTACCAGGTCGGTTGCCGTGTTCCTCCCTTAAGTCAATGTGACCTGACCTGACTAGGTTGGGTGCATTGGCTTAAGCCGGTAGGAGACTTGGACCTGCCTCGCATGGGCCAGTAGGCCTTCTGCAGTGTTCCTTCGTTCTTATGTTCTTACGTTCTTCTTATGAATCATGCAGGTAGGGAGAGTCTCAGGGAATCTAGGAGAGTATCATGGTCGTAGGTAGAGTAGCAAAGAATCAGGGAGAATATCATGTAGGTAGGGAGATTAGTAGGGAATCAGGGAGAGTATCATGGAGGTAAGTAGTGTAGCAGGGAATCAGGGAGAGTATGATGTAGGTAGGTAGTGTTGCAAAGAATCAGGTAGAGTATCATAGATTTAGGTTTAGTAAAATGGAATCAGGGAGGATATCATGGGAATAGGTAGGTTAGCAGGGTATCAGGGAGAGTATAATGGAAGTATGTAGACAAGCAGGTAATCAATGAGAGTATCATGGAAGTAGGTAGAGAAGCAGGGAGTCAGTGAAAGTATCATGGAGGAATTTAGAGTAGCAGGGTTTCAGGGAGAGTATAATGCAGATAAGGAAAGTAACAACGAATCAGGGAGAGTATCACGGAGGTAGATAGAGTAGCAGGGAATCAGGGAGAGTATCATGGAGGTAGGTAAAGTAGCAGCGAATCAGGAAGAGTTTCGTGGAGGTATTGAGAGTAGCAGGGAATCAGGGAGAGTATCATTGAGGCAAGTAGAGTAGCATGGATTCAGGGAGAGTATCATGCAGGTAGGGAGAGTAGCAGTCAATCAGGGAGAGTGTCATGGAGGTAGGTAGAGTAGCAGGGAATTAGGGAGAGTATCATGGAGGTAGGTAGAGCAACAGAGATTCAGGGAGAGTATCATGCAGGTAGGGAGAGTAGCATGGATTCAGGGAGAGCATCATGGAGGAAGGGAGAGAAGCAGGGAATCAGGGAGAGTATCATGGAGGTAGGTAGAGTAGCAGGGAATCAGGGAGAGTATCATGGAGATAGGAAGAGTAGCAGGGAATCAAAGAGAGTATCATACAGGTAGGGAGAGTAGCAGGGAATCAGTGAGAGTGTCGTGGGGGTAGGTAGAGTAGCTGGGAATCAGGGAGAGAATCATTGAGGTAGGTAGAGTAGCAGGGAATCAGGGAGAATATCATGGAGGTAGATAGAGTAGCAGGGAATGAGGGAGAATATATTGGAGGTAGGTATAGTAGCAGGGAATCAGGGAGAGTATCAAAGAGGTAGGTAGAGTAGCAGTGAATCAAGGAGAATATCATGGAGGTAGGTATAGTAGCATTGAATCAGGGAGAGTATTAAGTAGGTAGATTGAGTAGCAGGGGATCAGGGAGAATATCATTGAGGTAGGTATTGTAGCACGGAATCAGGGAGTTTATCATGGAGGTAGGTAGAGTAGCAGTGATTCAGGTAGAGTATAGTGGAGGTAGGTAGATTGGCAGGGAAGCAGGGAGAGTATCATGTAGGTAGATAGAGTAGCATGGAATCAGGGAGAGTATTATATAAGTAGGTAGAGTAGTAGGGAATCAGTGAGAATATCATAGCGGTAGGCAGAGTAGCAGGTAAACAGGGAGAGTATCATGCAAGTAGGGAGATTAGCAGGAAATCAGGGAGAATGTCATGAAGATATGTAGAGTGGCAGAGTCAGGGAGGGTATCATGGAGGTAGGTAGAGTAGCAGGGAATCAGGGAGAGGATCATGGAGGTAGGTAGAGTAGCAGAGAATCAGGGAGAGCATCATGCAGGTAGGGAGAGTAGCAGGGAATCAGGGAGAGAATCGCGGAGGTAGGTAGAGTAGCAGCGAATCAGGGAGAGTATCATGGAGGTAGGTAGAGCAGCAGGGAATCAGGGAGCATGTCATGGAGGTAGGTAGAATAGCAGGGAATCAGGGAGAGTTTCACTGAGGTAGGAAGAGTAGCAGAAAATCAGGGAGAGTGTCATGCAGATGGTGAGAGTAGCAGGGAATCAGGGAGAGTATCGTGCATTTAGGGAGATTAGTAGGGAATCAGGCAGAGTATCATGGAGGTAGGTAGAGTTGCATGGAATCAGCAAGAGTGTCATGGAGGTAGGTAGAGCAGCAGGGAATCAGGGGGAATATCATGGAGGTAGGGAGAGTTGCAGGGAATCAGGGAGAGTATTATCGAGGAAGGTAGAGTAGCAGGTAATCAGGGAGAGTATCATGGAGGTAGGTGGAGTAGCAGTGAATCAGGGAGAGTATCACGGAAGTAGGGAGAGTTGCAAGCAATCAGGGAGAGTATCATGGAGGTAGGTAGAGTAGCAAGGAATCAGGGAGAGTATCATGGATGTAGGGAGAGTAGCAGGGAAACAGGGAGGGTATCAAGTAGGTTGGGAGAGTAGCATGGTATCAGAGGTTGTGTCATGGAGGTAGGGAGAGTGGCAGGGAGTCAGGGAGATTAACAGTTAATCAGGGAGAATAGCGTGGAATCAGCGAGAGTATCAGGGTTGCAGGGAAAGTAGCTTAGAGACAGGGAGAGTAGCTGGGATGAAGGGAGAGTAGCAGGGAGGTATGGAGGTTTGCAGAATATCAAACAAAGTTGCAGGGAATAATGGAGAGTATAAGGGAGGCAGGGAGAGTAACAGCGAAACAGGGAGAGTATTAATGATGCATGGAAAGTTGCAGGTAATTAGGGAGTTTAGAAGGAATGTAGGGAGAGTAGCAGTGAAATAGGAATTGTTGCATGGATGCAGGGAGAGTCTCAGAGAGGCAGGGATTCACGGAGAGTAGCAGGGAATCAGGGAGAGTAGCAGGGAATCAGGGAGAGTAGCAGGGAATCATGCAGAGTTGGAGAGAACCAATGAGAAAAGAAGATTCGCAGGGAGAGTTGCATGGAGGTAGGAAGTGTAGTATTCAATCAGGCAGAGTAGCAGAGAGTCAGGGAAAATAGCAGGGAATCAAGAATAGTAGCAGCGAGATATGCATGGAGGCATGGAGAGTTGTAGGGAGGCAGGGAGAGTAGCAGGGAGGCTGGGAGTGTAGCAGGGAATCAGGGAGAGTACCAGGGATTCAGGGAGAGTAGCAGGGAATTAGGGAGAGTACCAGAGAGGCACTGAGAGTAGCAGATAATCAGTGAGAGTTGCAGGAAGGCATGGAGAGTAGCAAAGAATCAGGGAGAGTAGCAGAGAATCTGGGAGAGTAGCCGGGAGGCAGGGAGAGTAGCAGGGAATCAAGGAGAGTCTTTAAGGCGATAATATCATTTAGAGCAGGATCTGCAGGTGGTTACACTGGAATTCGACCACAACACCTCAAAGAGATGGTAAATCCAGTACTCGGTCTATCTGCAACAATTCTACTCACCGAGTTAACAACTTTCGTCAACAACTGCCTGGCTGGGCGGATCCCAGAAGAAATTAAACCTTTCCTTTTTCTAACCTCATTATGCACTTTGAAGAAGAAGGATGGGGGAATCAGACCCATTGCTGTTGGAAACACTCTTCGCCGTCTCGTTGCCAACGCAGCAGTAAGAAATATTCACCTAGAAGCTGCCAGTTTACTCCAACCACACCAATTGGGCATTGAGGTCTCTCAAGGCAGTGAAGCTGCAGCTCATGCAGCAAGGGCCTACATCAGGGACCTACCAGAAGACAAGGCCATAGTCAAACTAATTTTTAGAAATGTTTTTAATATGGTGAAGAGAGATGTGGTCTTGCTGGTTGTTCGGGATCGGTTCCCCAGTCTTTTCCCTTCATTTTCGCTGGCTGCAGCAAACCCTCAATTCTTTTTTTTTCTTTTTTTTATTATCACACTGGCCGATTCCCACCAAGGCAGGGTGGCCCGAAAAAGAAAAACTTTCACCATCATTCACTCCATCACTGTCTTGCCAGAAGGATGCTTTTCACTACAGTTTTTAAACTGCAACATTAACACCCCTCCTTCAGAGTGCAGGCACTGTACTTCCCATCTCCAGGACTCAAGTCCGGCCTACCGGTTTCCCTGAACCCCTTCATAAATGTTACTTTGCTCACACTCCAACAGCACGTCAAGTATTAAAAACCATTTGTCTCCATTCACTCCTATCAAACATGCTCACGCATGCCTGCTGGAAGTCCAAGCCCCTCGCACACTAAACCTCCTTTACCCCCTCCCTCCAACCTTTCCTAGGCCGACCCCTACCCCGCCTTCCTTCCACTACAGACTGATACACTCTTGAAGTCACTCTGTTTCGCTCCATTCTCTCTACATGTCCGAACCACCTCAACAACCCTTCCTCAGCCCTCTGGACAACAGTTTTGGTAATCCCGCATCTCCTCCTAACTTCCAAACTACGAATTCTCTGCATTATATTCACACCACATATTGCCCTCATACATGACATCTCCACTGCCTCCAGCCTTCTCCTCGCTGCAACATTCATCACCCATGCTTCACACCCATATAAGAGCGTTGGTAAAACTATACTCTCATACATTCCCCTCTTTGCCTCCAAGGACAAAGTTCTTTGTCTCCACAGACTCCTAAGTGCACCACTCACCCTCTTCCCCTCGTCAATTCTATGATTCACCTCATCTTTCATAGACCCATCCGCTGACACGTCCACTCCCAAATATCTGAATATATTCACCTCCTCCATACTCTCTCCCTCCAATCTGATATCTAATCTTTCATCACCTAATCTTTTTGTTATCCTCATAACCTTACTCTTTCCTTTATTCACTTTTAATTTTCTTCTTTTGCACACCCTACCAAATTCATCCACCAATCTCGGCAACTTCTCTTCAGAATCTCCCAAGAGCACAGTGTCATCAGCAAAGAGCAACTGTGACAACTCCCACTTTATGTGTGATTCTTTTTCTTTTAACTCCACGCCTCTTGCCAAGACCCTCGCATTTGCTTCTCTTACAACCCCATCTATAAATATATTAAACAACCACGGTGACATCACACATCCTTGTCTAAGGCCTACTTTTACTGGGAAATAATTTCCCTCTTTCCTACATACTCTAACTTGAGCCTCACTATCCTCGTAAAAACTCTTCACTGCTTTCAGTAACCTACCTCCTACACCATACACCTGCAACATCTGCCACATTGCCCCCCTATCCACCCTGGCATACGCCTTTTCCAAATCCATAAATGCCACAAAGACCTCTTCAGCCTTATCTAAATACTGTTCACTTATATGTTTCACTGTAAACACCTGGTCCACACACCCCCTACCTTTCCTAAAGCCTCCTTGTTCATCTGCTATCCTATTCTCCGTCTTACTCTTAATTCTTTCAATAATAACTCTACCATACACTTTACCAGGTATACTCAACAGACTTATCCCCCTATAATTTTTGCACTCTCTTTTGTCCCCTTTGCCTTTATACAAAGGAACTTTGTGAACTTGAAATTCCCTCATCAGAGGGTGTTCAGCAGGGTGATCCACTCGTCCCACTATTGCTTGGCAGTAAGCCTATGCAGCGAGCTCAACATTTGGCACCTGGATGATGGCACTCTGGCAGTTAATGAAGAGTCCCTGTTAGAGGACCTACAACTGGTGAAGACACAGGGACTCATCCTCAATCCTTCCAAGTGTGAAATCATAACAACGAACCAGGAAATAATCAATGTTGTGCGAATAATCCTCCTGGAAGTTTCTACTACCACTCCATCCAACAGCATCCTCTTGGGAGCACCGCTGGGTCACCAGGCCATCGACACGATCCTCAAGGACAAAGTGAATGATCTGAAGAGAATGGAAGAGAGAATAAGCGTTCATGATGCCCATGATGCTTTGTATCTCTTCACAAGATGTCTTGCTTCCTGAGGTACGCACCGTCTTTTAACAACCCAACACTCGACGAATATAACACACACTTGAGATCAACCTTTAACTTAAGAAGGCACTGAACCCGTCACTAGAGGATCAGCAATGGGATCAGGCAACTCTCCCAGTGTGACTGGGAGGTATAAGGGTGCGCAGAGCAATGCAGGTAGCTTGCCTGCATTTCTGTCTTCGTGTTTGGTTTCCAGTGGTTTAGTCAAGAAGATTGTCCCCGAACGCTTGAGAGACGCGGTAAGAGCTCAAGACCCCAGGTTTACTGAAGCAGCCATGTGGTGGGACACCCTTGCAGACTCCTCCAGTAGACCAGCTCCTCCCAAAGAACACAAACAGTCCCACTGGGAGAAACCGATCATGGAAAAAATCGCCAACACAATGCTCACCAATGCCTCAGGAAAGGACAAAGCTCGTCTCCTGGCAGTGAAGGCACCATACCCAGGAGATTTCCTTTTAGCTGTTCCCAATTCCTCCCTGGGCACTCGACTCGACCCACAGGCCATTCGGATTGGTGTTGCTCTTTGCCTACCGCCCCCATCCTCACCGAGCATAGGTGTATTTGCGGCATGGCAATGGCTGATCAATAAAGACTTCATGGTCTCGTGTGTCACACATCAGAAGGGATGTGAGCCAGACATGAGGAGGTCAACAACATAAAAGGAAGCCTCGCCACAGCCCGTTGCCCAGCCCAACGGGAACCCCAAGTGCAGAGGTCTGATGGAAGTCAAAAGCATCCTGATGGATCCACTATGCTACCTTGGAAAAATGGAAAGCAGATTGCCTGGGACTACACCTGTGCTGCCACATTGGCAGACACCTACTTGCCATACTCCGTAGCTGAAGGGGGTGGAGCTGCCAGCTACAGGGAGACCCAGAAGATCCGCAAATATGAAAGCTCCAACTTCATCCCAATAGGGTCAGAGACCCTTGGAGCATGAGGCAAGTGTGCTCTAAAGTTCCTCAAAGAGCTGGGTTAAAAACTCATCATATAAACCAAGAACCAGAGGGCAGCCAGCTTCCTCTTTCAGAGACTCAGCGTTGCTATCCAGAGGGGAAATGCCAGCACCATTCTGTGCAAGCGGCTCACCGTCAGGGAGCTGGACAAAGTATTTTAGATGTAGATCTGAGTTATCCATGTTGTTTTACTGTTTATTGTATTTTTGTCAATGTATTTTGTATTTAA
>NC_069484.1:6251405-6293905 GCF_026875155.1 Cherax quadricarinatus | reverse complement strand
ATATATATATATAATATTTATTTATTTATTTATTAAACATGGCCGCTTCCCACCAAGGCAGGGTGGCCCGAAAAAGAAAATCATTCATCAATTACTCCATCATTGTCTTGCCAGAGGGATGTTCACACTACAGTTATAAAACTGCAACATTAACACCCCTCCTTCAGAGTGCAAACACTGTACTTCCCATCTCCAGGACTCAAGTCCTTCCTGCCAGTTTCCCTGAATCCCTTCATAAATGTTACCTTGCTTACACTCCAACAGCACGTCAAGTTCTACAAAACCATTTAAGAACATAAGAAAGAAGGAACACTGCAACAGGCCTACTGACCCATGCGGAGCAGGTCCATGTCCCCCCCGATTAGCCCAATGACCCACCAAGTCTGGTCACTTCCACTTAAGGAAAGAGCACGGCATCAGACCTAGCAGCAGAAGCTAGTCAGGTCCAACTCACACCCACCCACACCCACTCATGTATTTATCTAACCTATTTTTAAAACTACACAATGTTTTAGCCTCAATAACTGTACTCGGGAGTTTGTTCCACTCATCCACAACTCTATTACCAAACCAGTGCTTTCCTATATCCTTCCTGAATCTGAATTTTTCCAACTTGAAACCATTGCTGCGAGTCCTGTCTTGGCTGGAAATTTTCAGCACGCTATTTATATCCCCTTTATTTTTCCTGTTTTCCATTTATACACCTCGATCATATCACCCCTAATTCTATGCCTTTCGAAAGAGTGCAGATTCAGGGCCCTCAGTCTATCCTCATAGGGAAGATTTCTGATACATGGGATCATCTTTGTCATCCTCCTTTGTACGTTTTCCAGAGCATTTATATCCATTCTGTAATACAGTGACCAGAACTGAGCAGCATAGTCTAAATGAGGCCTAACCAAGGATATATAGAGTTGATGAACAACCTGAGGACTTCTATTATTTATACTTCTAGATATGAAGCCAAGACATCTGTTAGCTTTATTGTGAACACTATTGCACTGTTGTCTTGGTTTTAGATTACTGCTAGCCAAAACTAAATCCTTTTCGCAATCAGTAGTATTAAGATCTACATTATTTAGTTTATGTGTCACATGGTTATTTTCCTGTCCAACATTTAGAACTTTGCATTTATCTATATTAAACTGCATCTGCCACTTCTCCGACCATTTGTTCCTATCTAACATGCTCACGCACACTTGCTGGAAGTCCAAGCCCCTCACTCACAAAACCTCCTTTACCCCTTCCCTCCACCCTTTCCCTGGCCGTCCCCTACCCCGCCTTCCCTCCAATACAGATATATATACTCTCGAAGTCATTCTGTTTCATTCCATCTTCTCTACATGTCCAAACCATCTCAAGAACCTCTCCTCAGCTCTCTGGATAGTAGTTTTGGTAATCCCGCACCTCTTCCTAATATCCAAAGTATTGATTCTCTGCATTATATTCACACCACACATTGCCCTCAGACATGACATCTCCACTGCCTCCAGCCTTCTCCTTGTTGCAACATTCATCACCCATGCCTCACGCTCATGCAAGAGCATTGGTATAACTCTACTCTCATACATTCCCCTCTTTGCTTTCATGGATAGAGTTCTTTGTCTCCATAGACTCCTCAGTGCATTGCTCACCTTTTTCCCCCTCGTCGATTCTATGATTTACCTCATCTTCCATAGACCCATCTGCTGACACGTCCACTCCCAAATATCTGAATACATTGACCTCCTCCATACTCTTTCCCTCCAATCTGATATCCAGTTGGTTATCCTCATCACCTTACTCTTTCCTATATTCACTTTTAGTTTCCTTCTTTTACATACCCTACCAAACTCATCCACCAACCTCTGCATCTTCTCTTCTGAATCTCCCAAGAGCACAGTGTCATCAGCAAAGAACAACTGTGGCAACTCCCACTTTGTGTTAGATTATATGTCTTTTAACCCCACACCTATTGCCAACACCCAAGAATTCACTTCTCTTACAACTCCATCTATAAAGATATTGAACAAAAATGGTGACATCACGCATCTCTGTCTAGGCCTACTTTTACTGGGAAATAATCTTCTTCTTGCCTGCATACTCTAACCCGAGCCTCACTATCCTTGTAAAGACTCTTCACTGCTTTCAATAACCTACCTCCTATTCCATACATCAGAAACATCTGCCACATTGCCCTCCTATCCACCCTATCAAACACCTTTCCCAAATTCTTAAATTCCAGAAAAACCTCTTTACCCGTATCTAAATACTGTTCACCTATATGTTTCACTGCAAACACTTGGTCCACACACCCCCTACCCTTCCAAAAGCCTCCTTGTTCATCTGCTCTCCTGCTCTCCGTCTTACTCTTAATTATTTCAATAATAGCTCTACCATACACTTTACCACTAACCACTCCAAAACAATATCCCCTCCTGCTTTTAGCATTTCTATCTTTATTCCATCAATCCCAGCTGCTTTACCCCATTTCATTCTTCCCACTGCCTCATACACTTCCACACACTATCAACTGGTTATTCCACACTTCTATGAGATGTTATTCCTCCTTGCCCTATACACGAAATCACAGCTTCCCTACCTTCATCAACATTTAACAATTCCTCAAAATGTTACCGCCATCTTCCCAATACACCTAACTCTCCGTTTAACAACTCTCCTCTCCTATTTTTAACTGACAAATCCATTTGTTCTCTAGGCTTCCTTAACTTGTTAATCTCACTTCAAAACTTGTTCTTATTTTCAACAATATTTGTTGATAACATCTCACCCACTCTCTCATTCACTCTCTTTTTACATTGCTTCACCACTCTTTTAACCTCTCTTTTTCTCTCAATATACTTGCATCACTTCTATTTTGAAAAATCCTCTCATATGCTATCTCTTACTGCTCTGTTTACATCATCATCCCATTAATTGCTCTTCTTCCCTCCCGCACCCACTTTCCTGTAACCACAAACTTCTGCTGAACTCTCTAACACTGTATTCTTAAACTTACCCCATACTTCTTCTACTTCATTGCCTGTATTCTCACTAGCCCATCTGTCCTCCAACAGTTTATATCTTACCTTAACTGCCTCCTTCTTTAGTTTATAAATCTTCACCTCTCTCTAACTTGCTTCTTTCATTTTCCTTGCATATCATCTACCTTATACTCTCAGTGTAGCTACAATTAAAAAGTGATCTGATATATCAGTGGCCCCTCTATAAACATGTACATCCTGAAGTCTACCCAACAGTCTTTTATCAACCCATTCATAGTCCAACAAACTACTGTCATTACGCCCTATATCATATCTTGTATACTTATTTATCCTCTTTTTTCTTAAAATATGTGCACCTTTCTATACAAAGTTCAATGAAGTGCTCCCCATTATCATTTACACCTGGCACCTCAAACTTACCTACCACACCCTCTCTTAACGCTTCTCATACTTTAGCATTTAGGTCCCCTACCACAATTACTCTCTCACTTGGCTCAAAAGCTCCTACACACTCGCTTTACATCTTCTAAAATCTCTCTCTCTCCTCTACACTCTTCTCCTGGTGCATACACACTTATTATGACCAGCTTTTCACATTCGACCTTATTTTAATCCACATAATCCTTGAATTTATACATTTAGATCCCCTCTTCTTCCCCCATAACTGGTCCTTCAACATTATTGCTACCCCTTCCTTAGCTCTAACTCCCTCAGGTACTCCTGACTTAATCCATTTATTCCTCCCCATCTTCCACTGAAACTCCCCTACCCCCTTCAGCTTTGTTTCACTTAGGGCCAGGATATCCAACTTCTTTTCATTCATAACTTTAGCAATCATTTGTTTCTTACTGTCGAGTTTGCTCACATTCTCTTACTGCCACGACTATGACAACATGAAGGGGTATGTTATTTTCTTGGGTCTCCCTACCAAGGTGGGAGACAACTGCTGTTGTAAAAAATCCATTGCTTATTTTAATATTATTTTTACAAATTAATAATATTACTTTTTGTCGTTTATATTTTTTCCATATTAATTAGTTTTACATAACTGACATTTTCCAAGTTACTTTTTTATGAATATCATTATAAAAAATAATATAATCGTCCAGAAATTGAATTATTACACTAATTTTTTATTATATCATGTACAGAGGTGTTATCATCAGATCGACACCATGCCTAACCCTTCTAGGGTAGGGTAGGTGCCTGAGCCAGAGCTTGTAGCTCATAAGACTGTCATTTTCATTTGCCCCCTTGGGGCGGGGATGGCAGACCAGAGAGGCCTAGCTTGTGGCTAGGCCTGGGGACAGTTGGTCCCAAAGATGAGGAGGTACTTGTGCCTCCTCCCATGGGAGACTTAGGTCTCAGACACTCCCTAAAGAGGGAGCCAAGGCCGGGCCACCACTTGGAAAAGGCCCAGGCCGGGAGAATACCGACTAATCTTTAATAATAATAATAATATCATCAACGAATTTGGTCATTTCAAACAGATGTGCTAAAAATTTTCGTAACAGTTTACATAAGGCAAAAGTTCACCTTTATTTAAAACTGTAGAAATAATTATTGATTTCTTGCATGATTAAATTATTTTTTCTTTATATTTTCAAAATCATAATGACTGCATTATTTTCAGTTTAGTTGTGAACAACAGAATTGCCTAGTAATTTTCCAATTATAATATTAATTGGTTTGAGATTTTGTGAATCACATGGAAAATGCAGTGATTAATAAAGGTTCAAATCTTAGTTGAATTGTGACAAATGATTCTTATTCCCTCTTCTTTTTAATACTGTCGTTGGCGCTGAATATTTTAGCATAGATAACTCTGAGGATGCGACGTGTTATGAAGTAGAGGAAGAACACAGTCAGGTGGAGGAGGAAGATCACGTCCAGCATGAGGAACTCCACCCAGGAGAGCTGTGCCGCTGGTGACCTCAGCTGAGGCGCACCTTTGTGACGGATGACGTACTCCGTCCAGAACACTGCCAGTTCCGTGGGCGATACAGGCTGATCCCGCATCAACTTCGACTTCCTCAGAATGTTGTCTTTATACCTGGTAAACAGAGAAAATAAATTAAATTTTAGAATTTTTTTTCATGCATGCAGAACCTAATGAGGCATGAATAAATCTCATTAAGTATTAGGGTGAATATTTTTACAGAAGGAAATTCCAAACAGGCTTAATATTTGAAAATAAATGGTATAAAATACCGACACTATGGAAACATAAACACATATGCAGTTTAATGTGATCCTTTATTGACAACGTTTCGCCCACACAGTGGGCTTTTTCAAGTCACAAACAGATCTGTTTGTGACTTGAAAAAGCCCACTGTGTGGGAGAAACGTTGTCAATAAAGGATCACATTAAACTGCATATGTGTTTATGTTTCCATAGGCTTAATATTTAGGAATTAATGTAGCAAATCTAATTAAGTCTGGTATTTTCAGCATAAACGATCAATCAATAACTAACTTTGGGTTGTTAATAATGTCATTAACAGCGTTGACAATCACGTCCTCTGTGAGTTCCTCCCACAGCAGAAAGTCTCCCACTCCAGAGTTCCTAATAAACATGCTGTTTCTGTTTTGGTCAGCAAATATCGGCAAACCGAGGAGTGGCGTGGCATGGTATATAGATTCCTGCGTGCCGAGGAGACCACAGTGTGTAATGAACACCTTCACGTTGTTGTGAGCTGTGGAACAATGGTACAGAAATAATGATCACCACCTTCATGTTGTTGTGAGCTGTGGAACAATGGTACAGAAAGAATGATCACCTTCATGTTGTTGTGAGCTGTGGAACAATGGTACAGAAATAATGATCACCACCTTCATGTTGTTGTGAGCTGTGAAACAATGGTACAGAAAGAATGATCACCTTCATGTTGTTGTGAGCTGTGGAACAATGGTACAGAAAGAATGATCACCACCTTCATGTTGTTGTGAGCTGTGGAACAGCATGTCATTGAACAGTGTTTACATAAAGGTAAGAAAGTTTTAGCTGCGTTCATGGATTTAGAAATGACATAATAGAGTGGATAGAGGGATCCATGTAGCAAATGTTGCAAGTATATGGAATAGCTGGTAGGTTACTTAGAGCAGTTAAAAGTTTTAATGAGGATAGTGAGTTTGTTAAATATCTTTATTATGCACCCCATACCCATCCTGTGGACGGTAGTCAAAAGATTACAGAGGTACATAGTGAGACACAGGTTAGGGAATGCAGGAGAAAGGTAGATTATTTTCCATTAAAAGAAAGCCTCTAAGAGAGTTATGGGATGTCATCATCGTTATTTAATATATCTGTAGATGTAATAGTAGTGAATGCTATGGTGTTGGGGACAGGTCAATGATTAAAATATACAGAATTATATACAAAGAGAGAGTTGTCAAAGGTGCTTTTTGTAGAGAAGTTACGAGGATTGGTAAACGAATTTGAGAAGGTATTGAATAGGACATCATAAGTGTAATAAGTGAATCTTGAATCTCTAGGTAATAACTGGAATTGGGATGCCGAATAAATAAGGATCTTTAAAGCTCTCGAATGGAAATCAGTTTTACATAAGAACATAAGAAAGGAGGAACACTGCAGGAGGCCTGCTGGCCCATACTAGGCAGGTCCTTTACAATTCATCCCACTAACAAAACATTTACCCAACCCAATTTTCAATGCTACCCAAGAAATAAGCTCTGATGTGAAAGTCCCACTCAAATCCAACCCTTCCCACTCATGTACTTATCCAACCTAGATTTGAAACTACCCAAAGTCCTAGCCTCAATAACCCAACTAGGTAGACTGTTCCACTCATCAACTACCCTATTTCCAAACCAATACTTTCCTATGTCCTTTCTAAATCTAAACTTATCTAATTTAAATCCATTACTGCGGGTTCTCTCTTGGAGAGACATCCTCAAGACCTTATTAATATCCCCTTTATTAATACCTATCTTCCACTTATACACTTCGATCAGGTTCTCCCCTCATTCTTCGTCTAACAAGTGAATGTAACTTAAGAGTCTTCAATCTTTCTTCATAAGGAAGATTTTCTGATGCTATGTATTAATTTAGTCATCCTACGCTGAATGTTTTCTAACGAATTTATGTCCATTTTGTAATACGGAGACCAGAACTGAGCTGCATAATCAAGGTGAGGCCTTACTAATGATGTATAAAGCTGCAGTATGACCTCTGGACTTCTGTTGCTTACACTTCTTGATATAAATCCCAGTAATCTATTTGCCTTATTACGTACGCTTAGGCATTGCTGTCTTGGTTTAAGGTTGCTGCTCACCATAACCCCCAAGTCCTTTTCGCAATCTGTATGGCTAAGTTCTACATCATTTAATTTATAAGTACTAGGGTTATGGGCACTCCCAAGCTTCAGAACCTTGCACTTATCTACATTGAACTGCATCTGCCACTTTTCTGACCAAGAATAGAGTTTGTTTAAGTCCTCCTGAAGTTCCCTAACATCTACGTTTGAATCAATTATCCTACCTATCTTTGTGTCATCGGCGAATTTGCTCATATCACTAGTAATTCCCTCATCAAGATCATTGATATATATTATAAACAACAACGGGCCCAAGACTGATCCCTGTGGAACGCCACTTGTTACAGATCCCCACTCGGATTTAACCCCATTTATGGACACTCTCTGCTTCCTGTCAGTGAGCCATGACTCGATCCACGAGAGCACTTTTCCCCCAATGCCATGGGCTGCCACTTTCTTTAACAGTCTATGGTGCGGAACTCTATCAAAAGCCTTACTAAAATCTAAGTAAATAATATCAAATTCTTTATTGTGGTCAACAGCCTCAAAAGCTTTACTGAAGAAAGTTAATAAATTAGTTAGACAAGACCGGCCTCTTGTGAATCCATGCTGAGTATCATTAATCAAGCTATGCTTATCGAGATGGCTTCTTATAATCTCAGCTATAATTGACTCTAGTAATTTGCCTACAATTGAGGTCAGGCTTATTGGGCGGTAATTTGACGGTAACGACTTGTCCCCTGTTTTAAAAATAGGAGTTACATTAGCCATCTTCCACATATCAGACACTACACCTGTTTGAAGAGATAAATTAAAAATATTAGTTAATGGTTCACAGAGTTCCATTTTGCATTCCTTAAGAACCCTTGAAAAAACCTCATCAGGACCCGGCGACTTATTTTGCTTCAGTCTGTCTATCTGCCTCACAACCATCTCACTAGTGACTGTGATGTTACATAATTTATCTTCTTCTAGCCCACTGTAAAAATTAATTACTGGAATATTGTTAGTGTCTTCCTGTGTAAAAACTGAGAGAAAATAATTATTTAAAATCAAGCACATTTCATTCTCATTGTCAGTAAGGTGCCCATAGTTATTTTTAAGGGGACCTATCTTATCTCTAACTTTTGTTCTATAGACCTGGAAAAAACTTTTTGGGTTAGTTTTAGAATCCCTAGCAACTTTAATTTCATAGTCCCTTTTAGCTTTTCTTATCCCCTTTTTAATGTCCCTCTTAATGTCAATATACTGATTCATAAGATGACCCTCACCTCTTTTGATACGCCTATAAATTCCTTTCTTATGCCCTAGTAGATATTTGAGCCTATTATTCATCCATTTTGGGTCATTTCTATTTGATCTAATTTCTTTATATGGGATAAACGCTCTTTGAGCAGCATGTATAGTGTTCAGAAAACTGTCATATTGATAGCTCTCTTCGTTACCCCAGTCAACAGATGATAAGTGTTCTTTAAGCCCATCGTAATCTGCTAAGCGAAAATCTGGGACTGTTACTGAGTTATCGCTACTATCGTACTTCCATTCAATGCTAAATGTAATTGATTTGTGGTCGCTAGCACCCAGTTCCTCTGAAATTTCTAAATTATTAACAAGGGATTCATTGTTTGCCACAATTGGCTACACAAAACTGAGCAGAGATCACCTGCATATATCAACTGTTCTTAGAACCTTCACCTGGTAATTGATGACCAGGGATTGAAACCAGTAACAAGTGGAAAAAGTTAGTCCTTAAGTTTAGAACCTAAACTTTAGATATTGATATGAGGAAACTGCAGCTAACAGATGGATGGCTGTGTCATAATGCTGTGTAGTATATAAAGGTTCATTCAACTTAGGTATTTTAAAAACTATTAAGACACTAGTGTTAAATACTTATTGTTTTGCAGTTGTATTAGTTTTGGAATTCTTTGGAAGACTAAGAAAAATATTGACTTTTAAGTTTGTAAAGAATTCAGTTTGATTAAGATTCCAATAATTCGGAATTTTAAAATATATTTCTTGCATTGACAAATTTGCTTGCATACTAAAGTGAATGAGAACTGTCCTGGCAGTAAGATACATCAGCCATTTTAAATACTGAAAACATTCACATTAGGTCAACACATATATTTTGATCATGATTGAATGGGAAGCAAACTTTTGCTGAATTTGACACCTACATCGTCAAACTGAACCTTCCTAACTTGAATTTTCTTCTTTGCCTTCCTTAAATTAGGATAAAACTTTTTTAAATAAATATTTCAAGGTACTCTGCTGGAAGTTTAGGAAGGTCTGTGAACCATTCCTAGATGACGGGAATGTGGCAGCAACTCTGTGCACCTGCACATGCCAAGTGTTCCTAAAATCTGGTCCACGTTACCTTTCACAGATTTTCAAAATTTGAATCCAATAGGAAGAGGAGTTCTAGAATTATGAATGGAAATAGAAAGGCTGGAGGAAAAAAATTAGGAAACCGCTTATAAGTCCCCCTTCAGGGATATCAACAGGAGGAAACAATAGGAGAATGAGAAATAATGTTAGTACCTAAAAAAATGCAAAGTAGGGAAAGCAGAAAACCACAGTGACGAAGAGTATACCTGGGGGTCAACACCCCCAAGGCCCGGTCTGAGAACAGGCCTCGTGATGCATGAGGGTCTGATCATACAGGTTGTTACTACTGGCCGCACGCAAACTGTGGTACGAAGTTTAGTACTTGGCTTCGAATTATAGAGCAATAAGCCTAACCTCAGAGTCAGTATTTACCGAGGCTATTCGAGGCTGCCTTGAAAAACATAAATTGATTAAGGAATCTCAACACAGTTTTACAAAGGGGCTTTCCTGCCTTACGAATTTACTAACTTTTTTTTCACTAAGCATTTGAGGAGGTAGATCATGGTAATGAATATGGTATTGCTTATATGGATTTCAGTAAGGCTTTTGATAGCATTCCACGTCGGAGGTTGTTGAGGAAAGTAAAGGCACACGGAACAGGAGAATTTTTTTTTCTTAGAGTCGTGACTGAGAGGTATACAACAGTGAGTTTGCGTAAGTGGGGAAATTCCAAAGTGGGTACATGTCACATGCGGTGCTCCACAGGGGTCAGGGTTGACCCATTTGTTGTTCACAATTTATAGAAACGACATTGAGAATAAATAGCTACATAAGCAAGTTTGCCGACGACACCAAAATAGATCGTCGAATTAATTCTGACGAGGACACTAGAGTGCTACAGCAAGATCTGAATAGATTGATGCAATGGTCGGAGAAGTGGCAGATGGAGTTTAATACTGACAAGTGCAAAGTTCCATCTGACACTTATAAACAAAATAACGTATATCTTAATTACTCTGATTATGAGAAAGAGTTAGGAGTTCTGGTTAGTAGTAATGTAAGTACGCTGAGGTCAGTGGTCACCTGCGGTCATACCTGTCCTAAGCTCTGGGAGTTAGCATGGGGTGTTACTAAGCACCATGGCTTGTAGTGTTTCAGAATCTCAGGTTAAAGTGTTGTAGAAGGAGGTTCTACTTCTTCAGAAGGAAAATGGGAGGCTCAAGCTTCACCTACATGAGTTTGTGAGTGTGAGAAGGATTTAGCTGGTAAGGAGGAAATGGTCACCAGCAGCAATAATGGCAGCCGCTTTAAGTGGCAAGTGGTTCACAGTTCAGGAGGATGGAAGATAAGGAGGGTTAACAGAGAAGATGTGAAGGTAGGAAATCGATTCTCTGTTCTCCAGGACGAGTGCACTTCAGTGGTTAGTAAGGTTGAAGGTACCACTGATTCCCCTGCTAATCAAGGTAAGAATATTTTAATAGTAGGAGATTCTCAGGTAAGATATATGGACCGTGCTTTTTGTAACAGAGACGGAAAGGTCAGACAAAGAGTGTGTTTCCCAGGAGCTGGTGTTGGTGACATAGTCAGCAGGTTGGATAATAATATGTCAGATAATGGGAACAAGCCCATTATCTTAGTGTTGGGGTAATGACATTGGGAAGGGTGGGAGACAGGAGCTGCTGGATAAGTACAGGTCAGCCATAGAAGTAGTTAGGTCTAAGGGAGGGATCCCAGTCATATGTAGCATCTTACCTAGAAAGGGAGTGGGCAATGAATGGATGTCTAGGGCAATTGGTATAAATCGCTGGCTAGACAGGTATTGCAAGGAACTTGCAATCCCATTCATTGATAACTGGGACCTTTTCTTTGGCAAACGTGATATGTATGCAAGGGATGGGGTTCATCTCTCTGGGGATGGAGTGATTCCATTAGCCAATTCAATTGAGAGGGTAATTGATGACTTGTCTAGGAATTTAAACTGATAGATTATAGAGGTATGGGTGTTTGTGGGAAACAATCAGGCTGCAGTATTTGGGTTTTAAAACAGCAGTTGTTACTGGGACACCTCAGGGATATGTTTAAAAGACAATATTCAAAATAGAGTTGCTAGTAATGGCAAATCAATTTATCAACAAACAAAGAGATATAGTAGAGGGCAACGAGTGACTAGCTCCCTTAATGTTTACTATACAAATAGTAGGAGTCTAAGAAATAAGATAGATGAGCTAAGATTACTTGCAAGTGTAGGTAATATAGATATTATTGGTATAACAGAGACCTGGTTCAACCTGAAAGATAGAGAAATGCCTTCTGAATGCAACATACAGGGTTATAAACTATTCCACACTGATAGGGTCAACAGGAAGAGTGGTGGAGTGGCGATGTATGTCAGAGAAAATTTAAATTGTCTTAGACATGATATAAGATTAGAAACATTGAACACAGAATCTGTTTGGCTACAGTTTCTCAAGGGTCGTGACAGATTAATTTTGGGTGTGATTTATAGGTCCCCAAACCTTGATAGGGAGTGCAGTAAGCTGTTATGGGACGAAATTCATAAGGCATCTAGATATGAAAATGTTGTTATAATGGGAGATTTTAACTTTAGACAAATTGATTGGAACAACATGACAGGAAATCTTAAGTCTATTGACTTTTTTGATACGGTTCAGGATTGCTTTTTAGAACAGGTTGCGACAGAACCAACTAGAGGAAACAACCTGCTTGACTTGGTTCTTGCCAACAAAGATTCACTAATTAATAATCTTGAGGTTAATGATGAGCTTGGGGAAAGTGATCACAAATAACTTAGCTTCAATATATCATGGAATTGTTAGGTAAGACACATAGGCAACAGTTAGGCAACTTTATTCCGAAACGTTTCGCCTACACAGTAGGCTTCTTCAGTCGAATACAGAAAATAGGCAGGAACAGTAGAGATGTGAAGACTGCCTATTTTCTGTATTCGACTGAAGAAGCCTACTGTGTAGGCGAAACGTTTCGGAATAAAGTTGTCTAACTGTTGCATGTGTCTTACCTAACAACCTGTCGGTATTGTATACCATTTTGATGTTCATATCATGAAATTACCCAGATAACTGCAATCAAATCTTTGTTCCAGATTTTCACTTGGCCGACTTCATGGGACTGAAAAATTACCTGGGTGGGCTAAATTCGGATGTCCTGGCTATGGGTCAGGTAGGTGATCTTGGTTGCCAATATGACGTTTTCAGGGCATAGTTCTAGCTGCCTAGACAACTTTTGTTCCGAGTAGGGAAATTAGATCTAACAAAAATGATCCCATTTGGATGAACAATAGATTAAAACATCTCATTGGTCAAAAGAGAGGCATGTATAGGCATATAAAAAGAGGGGATGGTCAATTAAGAAATCAATATATTCAGTTAAAAAGAGAAATAAAGAAAGGAATAAGAAAAGCAAAAAAGAGATTATGAGGCTAAGGTCGCAAGGGATTCAAAGACTAACCCAAAAGGGATCTTTCAGGTATACAAAAGTAAGATTAGGGACAAGATTGGCCCACTTAAGAGTAACTCTGATCAGATCACTGACAGTGATAAGGATATGTGTGAAACTCTCAATACCTTCTTCCTCTCAGTTTTCACCCAGGAAAATACTAGCGATATTCCTGAAATAATAGATTACGTAGAACAGGATGATAAACTATGTACAATTGCGGTAACTAGTGACATGGTCCTCAGACAAATAGAGAAACTAAAACCTAACAAATTCCCAGGCCCTGATGAACTGTTTGCAAGGGTGTTAAAGGAATGTAAAGAGGAACCTAGTATACCATTGGCTAATCTTTTTAACATTTCACTACAAACTGGCAAAGTGCCTGATAAGTGGAAAATGGCAAATGTAATACCTATTTACAAGGCAGGTGACAGGTCCTTGGCTTCGAACTATAGACCAATAAGCCTTACCTCCATAGTGGGAAAATTTATGGAATCAATAATTGCTGAAGCAATTCGTAGCCATCTTGATAGGCACAGATTGATTAATGAATCTTAACACGGTTTTACAAAGGGGCGTTCCTGTCTTACGAATTTACTAACATTTTTCACTAAGGTGTTTGAGGAGGTAGATCTTGGTAATGAATATGATATTGTGTATATGAACTTCAGTAAGGCTTTCGATAGAGTTCCACGTAAAAGGCTGTTGAGGAAACTTAAGGCACAGGAATAGGAGGAGAAATTTTTTCCTGGGTAGAGGCATGGCTGACAAATAGGCAGCAGAGAGTTTTCATAAATTGGGAGAAATCAGAATGGGGGCACGTCACAAGCGGTGTTACTCATAATTTACATAAACGACATAGATGAGGGAATAAATAGCGACATAAGCAAATTTGCTGATGACACCAAAATAGGCCGTCCAATTCATTCTAATGAGGACACTAGAGCACTCCAGGATTTGAATAGACTGATGCAATGGTCGGAGAAGTGGCAGATGCAGTTTAATATAGACAAATGCAAAATTCTAAATGTTGGACAGGAAAATAACCATGCGACATATAAACTAAATAACATTAATCTTAATACAACTGGTTGCGAAAAAGATTTAGGAGTTCTGGTTAGCAGGAATCTAAAACCAAGACAACAGTGCATTAGTGTTTGCAATGAAGCTAACAGAATTCTTGGCTTCATATCTAGAAGTGTAAATAATAGAAGCCCTCAGGTTGTTCTTCAATTCTATATATCCTTGGTTAGGCCTCATTTAGACTATGCTGCTCAGTTCTGGTCACCGTATTACAGAATGGATATAAATGTTCTGGAAAACGTACAGAGGAGGATGGCAAAGATGATCCCATCTATCAGAAATCTTCCCTATGAGGATAGACTGAGGGCCTGAATCTGCACTCTCTCGAAAGGCATAGAATTAGGGGATATATGATCGAGGTGTATAAATGGAAAACAGGAATAAATAAAGGGGATGTAAATAGCGTGCTGAAAATTTCCAGCCAAGACAGGACTCGCAGGAATGGTTTCAAGTTGGAAAAATTCAGATTCAGGAAGGATATAGGAAAGAACTGGTTTGGTAATAGAGTTGTGTATGAGTGGAACAAACTCCCAAGTACAGTTATTCAGGCTAAAACGTTGTGTAGTTTTAAAAATAGGTTAGATAAATACATGAGTGGGTGTGGGCGGGTGTGAGTTGGACATGACTAGCTTGTGCTGCTTGAGTGGAGGTGACCAGACTGGGTGGGTCATTGGGATTATCTGGGGAGGATGGGACATGGACTTGCTCTGCATGGGTCAGTAGACCTGTTGCAGTGTTCCTTCTTTCTTATGTTCTTATGTTCTTAGGGAAAAACAACATTGAATAAATGTTCACAGTAAAGCATCGACTACCTTATTTCCAAACCAGTACTTTCTAAATATAAACTTATCTAATTTGAACCCAATATTGAGGGTTCTCTATTGGAGGGATATCCTCAGGGCTTCATATCAAGAAGTATAACTAACAGGAACTCTCAGGATATTCATCAACTCTATATATTGTTGATTAGGCCTCATTTAGATTATGCTGCACAGTTCTGGTCACCGTATTACAGAATGGATATAAATGCACTGGAAAACGTACAAAGAAGGATGACAAAGTTGATCCAGTGCATAAGAAATCTCTCCTGCGAGGATATGCTGAGATCATTGACTGGGCACCACCAGGAGTTATGCAAATCGTGTCAAGTTCAAACCCATCAGCGGTACTGTAAACGATTCCTCGAAACTTGCTCTTGCAGCTGCCGTTCGGGGCGGGCTGCAGGTGAAGTTGAACACCATATTGACACTTTAAGAGGCCTTCATTATCGTGTGTAAAGATGATGTGGAAGCTGAAGAGTTACTACTGCTGCCACCACCACTCTCACTGCTCGAGGATTTACTGTCATGTCCTCTCCAGCTCTCAGGGCAAGGAGGACAGCAACCCTCAAGAAACTGGAAAAGCTTCTCACTTCTCAACCAGTCGATGAACTCAAGACATCCATTGATATGAACATGTTAGCTACCGCTTTGACAGATGGTCTTGCCGTCTATTTTTACTTCATCAGCGCCATCTACATCGAAGCTGAGAGGTACCACTACATTCATCACTGCTGGAATTGTTACTCATATGTTCACAACACCAAGGACTGTCCTGTGAAGGAAAAGAAGTTCTGCTCAACATGTGGTTGCGACGGCCGTGATTTCAAGTGTTGCACTGCCACTGCTCCACCTACACCTTCATGCCTGAACTGCAAAAACAACGATCATCACACTCTTGCTACTAAATGTCCCACACGAAAAGATATTCTGAATAAGTCTCAAGAAGCTGCGCAGAAAAAGTTCTCTTCCAGGTTACCCACCTACGCTGCTATTGCAAAATTGCATGTTAACATAACGAAAATCCTCCAGGCTGCTACTCAACCCTCTACTACCAACATCCCACCTGACTATGACCCAACAAAAATCTACTACTGCATGGTCTATGTACACATGCACAATGTTGCTGTTCCTGGGACTCAACACAGCCATTAATGAACTTTTCAAATTAAACATGTCTGAGTCCACCTTCCCAGCTTCTCTACCATCTTCTGCCATTCTCAACACCAACTCACGTCCAGTGGTAATTTCGACACCAGCAAGCCACTTCCAAGCATCAGCTCCATCACCACCTCCACCAACTTCAAGTGACGTCACTCCAGCGACAGCCAATGAGGTGCCACCATTGCCTCCACTTAACTCAAGAACCAACCAGTCAGCATCCTCCTTAACACCAGCAGCTTTTCCTGCCTCAACGAACCAATCAGCGACCTCGCCTGTCACGTCACTGCCACAACCAGCTAAGAAGCCTAAACTACCACATCCTGGGGTTGTAACTCGCACTGCCTCGGCTCAAGCTCACACCTCATCTACTGCCACTGTTGCCAACTCTCCTGAGGCTACCTCAGACCCTGAGGAGGAGATGGTGCCATTCATCGATAACCCTGGCACACGATTCTTCACTACTGACAACTACAGCGACGCAATGCTTGGCAAGGAACTCGTCCAGCGCCTCCAAGATGGCACCTTCAAGTTCACCTGCGACCCATGATTCACCACCACTCTCAGTCGAATAATATAAACCTCCACCCATCCTGCAACAAGCGCCATACACCCATATGAAGTGGAATACCTCACAAGAAAGAAGTTCAAGTCTCTTTTGAATGGCTCACCTCCACCAGTGTAACGAGCTTCCACCTGATCAGTCTGCCTTTCCTGCCTCTCTGATGCTGCCGCCCTCATAACACCTCTACCATGGGAGCCATGTACCGTCAAATTTCATACCTCTCCATCCATGCAGCAGTACATTTGTATGACTTACACGAAAGTGGATGGGCCACTTACCTTTCTTCCCCTCTCCTCCTCCATCCCATCCTTTTCCAGTATTTCCATACTTCCCCATCCTTCTTCCTCCTCATTTTACCACAGCTCTGGTAGTGCTGAAGTTGAAGTTGATATTCTAAGGGCCCTGAATGTGCACTCTAGAAAAGCTTAGAATTAGGAAGATATGATTGAGGCGTATATGTTGAAAATAGAAATAAATAGAGGAATGTAAATAACGTGCTAAAATATCTAACCAAGACAGAACTCGCTGCACTGGTTTCACGCTAGAAAAATTTGTATTTAGAAATGGTAGAGGAAAGCACTGGTTTGGTAATAGAGTTGTGGATGAGTGGAACAAACTCCTGCATAACGTCATTGAAGCTAAAACGTTGTGCAGTTTTGAAAATAGGTTAAACAAATACATGAGTGGGTATGAGTAAGACCTGACGAGCTTGGGCCAGTAGGCTTGCTGCAGTGCTGCTTCCTTGAGAAATGGTACGTTAATACCGACAAGATGTGCAAAAAGATCTTATGTACAGTTCAGGACATTTATTAAAGGAAACCTTTCGCCACGAGTGACTTCTTCAGTCCTAATACAGAGAAAACTAAGAAAACGAGTATATATAGTGGCAGTTACATTGATGGGGTACGTTGATGATATTTTGGTCATTGTACCCAAAAATCTAGACGTACGTGGCATCCTCAACACTATCAACACTCTGGAACCATCATATTTACACTGAAGGAGGAGGACAACCGATTACCTTTTCTCGATGTTCTCCTACTCACTGGGGAAAACAGGATTTCTTGGAAAGTCTACCTTAAACATTCCTACGAGAACGATCTACACTCCTTCTCTCACCATGACACCAGAACTAAAAGAGGGGTAGTTATAGGCTTTTTTCTGAGAGCTACAGAATTTCCAGTTCACAGTTCCTCAACGAAGAATGTACATACATTGCACATTCTTTTAGTTCGCTACATTTCCCAGTAAACTTCATACGTGATTGCAAGAAACGTTCGACACGAATCCTCAACAAGACCAACACCAATCATGTTGAAAAAAAGCCTCCAAGTTACAGCGTTTTACCGATCAGCGATGTTGCAACTAACGTTTCAAGATTTTTTGATAGAAAATTAGCAAAAACATCCACCAGTTCTTCAGCTACTATTACAAACCTTGTACAAAATCCCAAGAATGACTCTGGCATGAGTGCATGTGGGTGAAACAGCCAGATCTCTCGATGTTAGGATCATGAAACACAAAATGCTTGCAGAGATGAAGACCAAAAACGCTTGTGTTAAACATGGGGACGATGCTGGACACCTCATGAATTTCAGTGAGGCAAGACTAGTGATTAAGGAAGACAATTTATGACGGCCAAAGTGCATAGAAGCTGCCCTAATTGCTCTAAGTATCACCATCCATCAAAAGTCCGGCAATTACACTATCTCCAAACTGCTAATCAATAGAATGTTACCGATTCTGGAGACTGCTGTAACATGATGTTAAGAGGTCCTTCTCTAACTCAACCAGTCTCAGTTCTACTACTACTACTACCCATGTTACACTCCACCTGGATACTGCCATATATATTTTCGTTTTATAAATAACAAAAAAGGGACAATACCATGACTGGAACGATGCACAAATAACCCACATATAGAAGAGAGGAGCCTACGACGATGTTTCGGTCCGACTTGGGCCATTTACAAAGTCAGACTAACGAGAAAGGAGAGCAGGAGGGGTATATATAGTCAGGAGGTGGTATTAATAGTAGTGTAGGTAGAAGGTAGCAGTAGTGGGGAGGTAGGAGGAGGAGGAGCCAGTCAGATACTAAGAGAAGCACTGCAAGGGAGCTAGGTGCCCACAGTGGGTAAGAGCAAGAACACAGAATGGGGAAAAAATAAATAATAAAGGAACAAATACACAAGGCAAAAGAAAGACAACCCAAAGGAGATAAAAGAAAAGAGGAAAGGGGGAAGAGGGAGAAGAAGAAAAAGGAGGAATCAGGTTAAGTCACGGGTGTTCTGAAGTCTGGAGCATTTAACAATGTAGTGGGAGAGGAAGGCATCAAGAGAGACAAAGCCAGGACTAAGATTCATACAGGGAAAGCTGTGTATTGGGGAGGATTCAACCAGACGGCGACTGTTGAAATTGGAAGTAGGGAAGACAGTTTTAGCAGAAGACCAATCAACAGAATGACTGTGATCTCTAATGTGACAGAAAAGAGCATTGTTAGTGTCGGCAAGCCTAACACTACTTTTGTGCTCCCAAAGTCTATCAGAAAGAGACTGGCCAGTGTCTCTAAAGTACTGAAGAGGACAGGAGGAACAAGAAATATTTTTTTTCCCCACTCTGTGTTCTTGCTCTTACCCTCTGTGGGCACCTAGCTCCCTTGCAGTGCTCCTCTTTCTTAGTATCTGACTGGCTCCTCCTCCTCCTCCTACCTCCCCACTACTACTACCTTCTACCTCCACTACTACTACTACCCCTTCCTGCCTATATATACCCCTCCTGCTCTCCTTTTTCGTCGACCTCGCTGCTGGGTTAAGCCCTGGCTCTATTTCTACGACTAGGAACACTCCTCTCCAGCACTATTCTTCGTCTGTCTCGTCTTCCCCGCTCATCCCATTTGGGATCTTACCTGAACTTTCGTTCGCTCGTTCGTTCCTTTTTCGTTCACAGACCCCACATAACACTACACAGTTCGATAGCATCGACACCATGCCTAGCCCTTCTAGGGCAGGGTAGGTACCTGAGCCAGAGCTTTCAGCTCACAAGACTATGACTCACGAAATTGTAATGACACGATTGCAAACAAACCATACCCCGGCCGGGATTGAACCGGCGGTCAAAGAGTCTCAAAACTAAAGACCGTCGCGTTAGCCACTAGACCAGCTAGCCACAATAAGATTCGTCCAACTAGGTATATTTCTACACCATAGGAAGGTTAGCACAGGCACCACTGTGACCACAAATGCAAGTTTTTACAGACGAATCTCCAGCTAGCGTGGCCGTGACGAACTCTAGCTCAAGTCCCCTCACTGCCGTCAACATGACTCACGAAATCGTAATGACACGATTGCAAACAAACCATACTCCGGCCGGGATTGAACCCGCGGCCACGCTAGCTGGAGATTCGTCTGTAAAAACTTGCATTTGTGGTCACAGTGGTGTCTGTGCTAACCTTCCTATGGTGTAGAAATATACCTAGTTGGACGAATCTTATTGTGGCTAGCTGGTCTAGTGGCTAACGCGACGGTCTGGAGTTTTGAGACTCTTTGACCGCGGGTTCAATTCCGGCCGGGGTATGGTTTGTTTGCAATCGTGTCATTACGATTTCGTGAGTCATGTTGACGGCAGTGAGGGTGTGGAAATTTATTTGGTCCAAATAGTTCCACAGCTCAGATCCAGCATGGCCGTCGGGTCATCCGAGCCGGACGGCCCTTAAACCCTCCCAAACAAGCAAGGCATTCTCTGGTTGGCGGTTGTTGGTAAGCTTATTTAATTTATAGATTTACTCTTCAGGGAAGGAGTAGGTAGTTTTACTGGTAGTACACTAATATTAGGTTTACTAAGGCATCTGTAGATAATGATAGAGTAGACCTAAGACCTTAACATAGGTAGTAATAGGCCGATAATGTAGGAAACACTAGGATAAGTTAGCTAGGGAGAACTGGCAGCCCTAGCTTGAATGGCGGGGCGCAGGTCACAAAGACAGAATAGCGTCCTTCTTACGATAGACACCGACTGGACAAGACATGGAGTGAACAGCAGGCGGCGCCCCCACGTGTCTTCACATCTGAGACCTGGGGAAATCTGGTAGAGGCACCTCGATGTACCGTAGATGATCTCCTCCATCAGCCCATACAGTAAGACGAGATATTCACCTTTTCCCGTAGGTTCTGGCCAGAGTCTTAGGAGATTGTGGGTTGAGTTACTGAGGGCCCGGCGTGCTACAGAGAGAGCATGCCCAGTAAGTACCAGTGTCTCAGAGCCGTCTGAAGCTAGTGTCTGAGTCTGCATAGTTATACTAGGGGATACATACCCTCTTGGATATAGGAATTTCTGAGGTGCAGGCAGGACACTAATAACGATTGAATATTGCAGGAATTAATGCTCCCGGTTGCATGTGGTTTCCAAGGGGAAGTCCAAAGGGGCTAAAGCTAGGCTTAGAAAGTTGAAGATCAGGATATATGCTGCAACACCAAGTAAGTTAGTCCTTTATACGTGCATGCAGGCGAGGTTTCTTGCAATACCAATCATTTGTGAAAATCTGTTCTATAAGCCACTTGTGAGGCTGAGGTACCCACCTCAGAGCTCGGTGTCAACAGAGTTTGCCAGGGTAGGCGACTCACTTGGAGGCAGTCCACACAAATTTTCACAAAAGTGGTCCTTCGAAAACCGGATGTGGAATAGCTAGGTTAAGCTATCATAGCTAGGCCACAGTTAGGAACCAGTTCTACAGAGTTAGGTTAAGCTATCATAGCTAGGCTACAGTTAAGAACCAGTTTTACAGAGTTAGGTTAAGTTATCATAGCTAGGCCACAGTTAGGAACCAGTTTAAAAAGTTAGGTTTAAGTTAGCACACCTAGGTCAAAGTTACACAGAGGCTAGGCCAAGCTGACTATACACAGAAGTTGTTATTTGCAGTAATTTACAGGCAGGCCAGGTAGGCTAGAGAAGCTTGTGAATTTAATTATTTACAGTGATTACAAGTAATCCAGAGTAGGAGACTTGTGTGTTAATTACTTACAGTGGATTTGCAAGGTAGCCACAGTTAGGCTAGGCTTGTGCAATATTTACAAAAGGTTATAGTAGCTAGGACAGATTTAACCTAGTTATTATTTACAGGGAGTTATAAAGCCAGGTTTTAGTTATAGCACACTAGCTAGGTTAGGATTTACCTAATCCAACCATCCACACTAGACAGAGTAAGCTGGGCACAGTTAGGCCAAGCTGGTTACATACATTATTCATTTACTGTTTCACAAGTTGAATTGTTGAATTTACTTGTGTTAACCAAGTGATTTTAATTTGTATACTGCACTTTTATTGTGATTTTCATCATCTTTGATTCATGTTAATGTGGGATTTGTGAATTATACCTGAGACTAGGTTAAGTCCTGTAATTATTTGCTGGCATTGTACAGTTGAGTGCTAGATTAAGCTTTCACATCGATACACATTTTTGATTGGGATTTGAGAGCTAACAGTGTACATTTTTGATTCAGAGTAGAGTCAATATAATAAAGGGAATCGTTAAGCATGTTGAGAAGCCTTGAGACTCGTTCATTCTCACCTAATACCGTTTGTGCTGTGGGGTGGGCTAATTGAAATACAAATTAGCACCGTGATCTCAACTAAACCGCAACTATGGTAGGTGAAAATGCAGTACCAGCTGTCCCAGCTCTAAGTCAATTAAAGCGGTCTATGGGAGCCTATAAGGGGCGCCTGAGCAAAGCATGTGAGGAGTGTCGTATGGTCAGGCAAGATCAGGACGTAGACTGGGAGGAACTAGAGAGTTGCCTGAAACCTTTGGAGCAAAGACTGGGGGCCCTTTTTGAGAGATCATTTATCCTTTATGAGACAGAGGCCTATATACAGGTGAGTCTGAATATACAGTCGAAGTAGCACGGACAGACTATGACGAACGAAGGGCAGAGTGTAAAGCAGAGATGAGACTCTGCAGGCAGTTAATAAAGACTTTGAAGGCCGGTACAGCAGGGGTAGCAAATGTTTCAAGGAACACGAACAACAGCACGCCTGTTAATGTGTTGCCCAGATTGCCCCAGTTGAATTTACCAACGTTTGACGGAACCTTAACAGAGTACATTGCTTTCTGGGATCAGTTTAGAGCCCAGATAGATGACAAAAAATGATTTGTCAGATGCCGTCAAGTTGTCAGTACTTGCGGTCGCAGCTCAAGGGTAAAGCCTTAGATCTGGTCCGGCACTACCCGATTACTGACACTAATTACCAACATGCCAAAGACCAATTAGAAGACATGTTTGGCAACACCGAGGAGATAAAGGTAGCTATACTTTATCGGTTGTTGGATCTAGAGGCTTGCCGACATGACCGTCAAAGTCTAGAGAAGTTCCGTATTGAGATTATGAGCTTGACCAATAGTTTCAGAGATTTGCATGATGAGAATGATTCAAAATGGGTCCTTAGCCAGGTGATTCAGAGGAAACTGGCTAGCACGACAGTGCATGAGTTACACTTAAAATATCGGACGAATAGGTTCACGATAAAACAAATTGTTGAGGGGTTGGGAGATCTCGTTTCTCATTTGAGTATAGGTGTGAGAGAAGAGTCACCACCATCGCCACATAAAAACCCAGAAAGTTGCTCAAAGAGCTCGAGAGATCAGCCTAAAGCTCGTACGACTAACGTTGGAGTGTTCTATGGTAAAGAGGTGTCTAAGGTAAGAACCTCTAAGCAGAGCCCTTTGAGGCACTCATGCCAGAAAATGCGTGTTCTGCGAAGGCGAACACTCTAGCACGAATTGCTCGGAGTATATAACACTGAGCAGTAGGCAACAGAGACTAAGGGAGTTGAGACTCTGCTTCAAGTGTTGTGGGGAACACTATGCGAGAGACTGTGGCACCCAGCTCAGTGAGTGTCGAGTCTGTTGCAAAGGTAAGCACCATACTGCACTATGTCCCAATAATTTAAGGGAACCCCAAGCTAGTAGGGATATCTCTCAGGTAGAGATAGAAAGTGAGTCCGAGCCTGAAATGGTAGCCAGCGTGATTAGTGGGAGTGAAGTCTCTAATCCGAGTGAGAATCACGGAGGTGCTGCCCTACCTACAGTCATGGCAAAGGTTGTGAATGGGCACAGGTCCGAAGCAACCGATTATTCTTTGACCCAGGAGCACAAGTATCCTTGATAAACAAAGAAGTTGGTGGCTAAATTAAATTTGAAGGCCACGAAGAAAGTGAGTATGATGTTGGGAGGGGCTGTAAGTCAGGTCCCACCCAAATCTTATGATGTGGTGGATGTCACAGTCAAATTAGGTGGACATCGCAGAGATATTACAGCCTTGGTGGTAGAGACATTACCCAGGGCAATTACAGCGAGAGGTCTTGCTGCAGCAGCTAAGCGATTGAAAGACCTTGACGTGAAGCTAGCAGACCAGGGAATTACCACTGACACAGTCAGAAATGTAGGTATCCTGGTGGGAGCCAATCATATAGATGACTTCCTGTCTACACGACGGACGTTTAAGGAAGGAATTGGGTTATACAGATCCCCAGTAGGATACATCATAGGCGGCAGGATTCCACCTGAATTCCCTGCCACGCCAGATAGAGGAGAAACTGTCCACATGACCGCTGGGGGAGTAGTGATAATGAATACCAGTATACACTATGAACTGCCAGGGAAGCTGAACCAGGCAGGGAGTGACGAACACTCGGCCACCTTGGGAAAACACCTTTGCAGGGTATGTAAAGAGGGAGATAGATTGCCTTTAAATCCAGGGAACCTCGTAACAGTGGGAGGAAAAGCTACCAGGGCATGTGGGCCACTGGGTGGGAAAGTACGGAGCCACTCAATCAAGGCTAGACATACGAACTACGTTAAAGTTAAAGCAAAGGGTGCTAAGACCACCGGAACCAACAAGTTTACACCCCCAGAGGTCCACACAGGGGAAACTGGACGGTTGAAGTTAGACCGGAGTCTGCTCGACGAGAGTGGCCGGATGGCACTCGTGTCCAGGGTCCGCCGTGGGGGCTCGTGGAGGGTGAATTTGATTTAGACTTAACGCCTACCTTTGCCGGCGGGAGGATGTGGAAATTTATTTGGTCCAAATAGTTCCACAGCTCAGATCTAGCATGGCCGTCGGGTCATCCGAGCCGGACGGCCCTTAAACCCTCCCAAACAAGCAAGGCATTCTCTGGTTGGCGGTTGTTGGTAAGCTTATTTAATTTATAGATTTACTCTTCAGGGAAGGAGTAGGTAGTTTTACTGGTAGTACACCCCCGGAACTCTCTCCAGGTAAACTCCAGGTAAACACTAATATTAGGTTTACTAAGGCATCTGTAGATAATGATAGAGTAGACCTAAGACCTTAACATAGGTAGTAATAGGCCGATAATGTAGGCAAACACTAGGATAAGTTAGCTAGGGAGAACTGGCAGCCCTAGCTTGAATGGCGGGGCGCAGGTCACAAAGACAGAATAGCGTCCTTCTTACGATAGACACCGACTGGACAAGACGTGCCGTGAACAGCAGGCGGCGCCCCCACGTGTCTTCACATCTGAGACCTGGGGAAATCTGGTAGAGGCACCTCGATGTACCGTAGATGATCTCCTCCATCAGCCCATTTCAGTTAAGACGAGATATTCACCTTTTCCCGTAGGTTCTGGCCAGAGTCTTAGGAGATTGTGGGTTGAGTTACTGAGGGCCCGGTGTGCTACAGAGAGAGCATGCCCAGTAAGTACCAGTGTCTCAGAGCCGTCTGAAGCTAGTGTCTGAGTCTGCATTTGTTATACTAGGGGATACATACCCTCTTGGATATAGGAATTTCTGAGGTGCAGGCAGGACACTAATAACGATTGAATATTGCAGGAATTAATGCTCCCGGTTGCATGTGGTTTCCAAGGGGAAGTCCAAAGGGGCTAAAGCTAGGCTTAGGAAGTTGAAGATCAGGATATATGCTGCAACACCAAGTAAGTTAGTCCTTTATACGTGCATGCAGGCGAGGTTTCTTGCAATACCAATCATTTGTGAAAATCTGTTCTATAAGCCACTTGTGAGGCTGAGGTACCCACCTCAGAGCTCGGTGTCAACAGAGTTTGCCAGGGTAGGCGACTCACTTGGAGGCAGTCCACACAAATTTTCACAGAGGGGACTTGAGCTAGAGTTCGTCACGGCCACGCTAGCTGGAGATTCGTCTGTAAAAACTTGCATTTGTGGTCACAGTGGTGCCTGTGCTAACCTTCCTATGGTGTAGGAATATACGTAGTTGGACGAATCTTATTGTGGCTAGCTGGTCTAGTGGCTAACGCGACGGTCTGGAGTTTTGAGACTCTTTGACCGCGGGTTCAATCCCGGCCGGGGTATGGTTCACAAGACTATCATTCCCATTAGCCCCCTTGGGGCGGAGATGGCAGACCCGAGAGGCTCAGCTTCTCCCTACGAGATCCGTGATGGCGGGGATTGAGGCTAGGCCGGGGACATTTGGTCCCAAAGATGAGGGGGTACGATCGACACCATGCCCAGCCCTTCTAGGGCAGGGTTGTTGCCTGAGCCCGAGCTTGTAGCTCACAAGATGAGGGGGTACTTGTGCCTCCTCCCACGGGAGACTTAGGTCTCAGACACTCCCTAGACAGGGAGCCAGTGTCGGGCCACCACTTGGAAAAGGCCCGGGCCGGGAGATTACCGGCGAATCTTTAACAACAACCTTTTTCGTTAGTGTGACTTTGTAAATGGTCCAAGTAGGGCCGAAACGTCGTCGTAAGCTCCTCTCTTATATGTGCGGATTATTTGTGTATATATACTCGTTTTCTTAGTTTTCTCTGTATTAGGACTGATGAAGTCACTCCTGGCGAGACGTTTCCTTTAATAAATGTCCTGAACTGTACATATGTATCTTTCTCTGCTCCTTCCTTATTGAGTGGGTGTGACCTGGACCTGTCTAGCATGGGCCAGTAGGCTTGTTGCAGTGCTGCTTATTTCTTATTTTTCTTAAAAAACTGAGTTCAATTCGGAAAGGAATTCTCTACTTACAACACCGAAATTAACTTGCGAAAAAAAATCTTGTACTATAACCTAGCAATACTAGAGTGGGAGGCCTGAATATATTCATGCATGATGCAGGAAAACAGAAGAGTGGTTTGTCAACTGCTGTTTTATAATATTAATGTCTATAGTTAGACTCCAAAATATCTTTGGAGAGAAGTAATAGTGAGGAAGATAGCTAGTTTGATGAAGAAGGATTGGCATAAGAAATAAGAATGACATGCAACCAACAGAAGCCAAAAACTCACTATATTACCAACATAAGTTCATGTATTACAAACATTCAAACAATAAATTAACAACGAACCAAGAATGTCTTGCTGAGGAACCCAGTTGGTAATCATTACGTTGTCAGGGACGTTCTTCAACTCTCCCTCGTATTTCCAGACGACTCGCTGAGGCAGCCTCCTGAAGGCCTGGAGGAAGACGTCACGGTACTGGACTGGCATGTAAGAACCACGAGAAAATGAACCCAAATTGAAGTAGATAACACCACTGGATCCCGCTCCCGTGATCCAAGACTCCAATTCCTGTTAAGCAGTAATATATTAGAGAACAAAAAGGCACGTTACCGTGACTGGAACAATACATAAATAACCCGCACATAGAAGAGTGAAGCTTATGACATTTCGGTCCAACTTGGACCATCAGTGTGACTTACAATTGGTCCAAGTCGGACCATAGTGTTACGTTAGGGGTGTATATGCAGACATTTACCATAGACTTTACGTTAACAAGAAGCTATGTTAAGCAAGTGGAAATTTCAATGCAGTAAAACTGTCCTCAGAATGGTGGCATTCATAACTGAAAGACTCTCTACAGCACAATCTAAAGACCTTGAAACATAAACAGATGATGCTATCATAAATTAGAAGATAATGATAGGATAAATGGCGCATAAATTTATCATTGTTTATAGGTTTCCTGTACACTTTGTATTTTAGGAAGGTGTCAACCCTGGAAGGATCTGCACTGAACAAGAGAATCCAAAAAAATTATCTCCTCTCAGGTGAATCGGAAGGACAGTCATCTTCAAGGACTAAATCACGAGGAAGAGCAAGGTCACGTGCAAGAATCAGGTTAGGTAATCAGTCCCTGATTACCTCAAACTCATCTTTCACCGTCCACTGTACTGAAGAAGACACTGACCGGTGAAGTGTTTCCAGAATGGAAATCCCGGAATGTTGCACAGAAAAACATCTACGACTATATATTTCTCTATCTTCAGAGAAATACATAAAAAAAACACTTAGGTGCTTTTGTTCTGTTATTTATTATGTGAGTTGTTATTCTCACATTTGTATTCATTTGGTTTATGGTGAGTTCTTCCCATTTTGAATATTATATAATGAGAACCGAATTCCAATTACTATTTTACTTAAGGGTTTTGACATACTCAAAAATTAGGGAATTATTCTATGCATATCTAAGGGAATTTGTTTTATTAAGTTAATATAGTTATTAAATTTCTTCCAGTTCTGCTGTATATGACTTCGAGGTTAGTTTCTGGAACCAGTGATAATGCGATTACTTATTGTTAAACAAATAGGATGCGATTATCATATAAATAGGGTACGATTATGTTACATGTAGGTAATACTGCAGAGTCTGATGCTAAAATTGTCTCTCTTACTGTAACTGCTAGGACACTGCAGTAATTCCAATACACAAGGTCACAAGTGCTAGGCGTTATCGTGTTGGTGTAGGAGGGATACACAACTGTCCTGGATCAGCCAATCTTAGGTAGTCAGGACAATCGCGTTGGTGTAGGAGGGATACACAACTGTCCTGGATCAGTCAGTCTTAGATAGTCAGGACAATCGTGTTGGTGTAGGAGGGATACACAACTGTCCTGGATCAGTCAGTCTTAGATAGTCAGGACAATCGAGTTGGTGTAGGAGGGATACACAACTGTCCTGGATCAGCCAATCTTAGGTAGTCAGGACAATCGTGTTGGTGCAGGAGGGATACACAATTGTCCTGGATCAGCCAATCTTAGGTAGTCAGGACAACTGTCTTAGTCAGGACAACTGCCTTAGATAGTCAGGACAACAGTCTTAGTCAGGACAACTGTCTTAGAGAGTCAGGACAACTGTCTTAGGTAGTCAGGACAACTGTCTTAAATAGTCAGGACAACTGTCTTAGGTAGTCAGGACAACTGTCTTAGGTGGTCAGGACAACTGTCTTAGTCAGGACAACTGTCTTATATAGTCAGGACAACTGTCTTATACAGTCAGGACAACTGTCTTAGATAGTCAGGACAACTGTCTTAGTCAGGACAGCTGTCTTAGATAGTCAGGACAACTGTCTTAGTCAGGACAACTGTCTTATATAGTCAGGACAACTGTCTTAGTCAGGACAACTGTCTTAGTCAGGACAACTGTCTTAGGTAGTCAGGACAACTGTCTTAGTCAGGACAACCGTCTTATATAGTCAGGAAAACTGTCTTAGATAGTCAGGACAACTGTCTTAGGTAGTCAGGACAACTGTCTTAGTCAGGACAACTGTCTTAGGTAGTCAGGACAACTGTCTTATACAGTCAGGACAACTGTCTTAGGTAGTCAGGACAACTGTCTTAGTCAGGACAACTGTCTTATATAGTCAGGACAACTGTCTTATACAGTCAGGACAACTGTCTTAGGTAGTCAGGACAACTGTCTTAGTCAGGACAACCGTCTTATATAGTCAGGAAAACTGTCTTAGATAGTCATGACAACTGTCTTAGGTAGTCAGGACAACTGTCTTAGTCAGGACAACTGTCTTAGATAGTCAGGACAACTGTCATAGTCAGGACAACTGTCTTAGGTAGTCAGGACAACTGTCTTAATCAGGACAACTGTCTTATATAGTCAAGACAACTGTCTTAGTCAGGATAACTGTCTTAGATAGTCAGGACAACTGTCTTAGGTAGTCAGAACAACTCTCTTAGGTAGTCAGGACACCTGTCTTAGATAGTCAGGACAACTGTCTTAGATAGTCAGGAAAACTGTCTTAGGTAGTCAGGACAACTGTCTTAGATAGTCAGGACAATTGTCTTAGTCAGGACAACTGTCTTAGATAGTCAGGACAACTGTCTTATAGTCAGGACAACTGTCTTAGGTAGTCAGGACAACTGTCTTATAGTCAGGACAACTGTCTTAGGTAGTCATGACAACTCTCTCAGGTAGTCAGGACACCTGTCTTAGATAGTCAGGACAACTGTCTTAGTCAGGACAACTGTCTTAGATAGTCAGGACAACTGTCTTATAGTCAGGACAACTGTCTTATAGTCAGGACAACTGTCTTAGGTAGTCAGGACAACTGTCTTGGGTAGTCAGGACAACTGTCTTATAGTCAGGACAACTGTCTTAGATAGTCAGGACAACTGTCTTATAGTCAGGACAACTCTCTTAGGTAGTCAGGACACCTGTCTTAGATAGTCAGGACAACTGCCTTATAGTCAGGACAACTGTCTTAGGTAGTCAGGACAACTGTCTTGGGTAGTCAGGACAATTGTCTTAGTCAGGACAACTGTCTTAGATAGTCAGGACAACTGTCTTATAGTCAGGACAACTGTCTTAGGTAGTCAGGACAACTGTCTTATAGTCAGGACAACTGTCTTAGGTAGTCATGACAACTCTCTCAGGTAGTCAGGACACCTGTCTTAGATAGTCAGGACAACTGTCTTAGTCAGGACAACTGTCTTAGATAGTCAGGACAACTGTCTTATAGTCAGGACAACTGTCTTAGGTAGTCAGGACAACTGTCTTGGGTAGTCAGGACAACTGTCTTATAGTCAGGACAACTGTCTTAGATAGTCAGGACAACTGTCTTATAGTCAGGACAACTCTCTTAGGTAGTCAGGACACCTGTCTTAGATAGTCAGGACAACTCTCTTAGGTAGTCAGGACACCTGTCTTAGGTAGTCAGGACATCTGTCTTAGGTAGTCAGGACAACTATCTTAGGTACTCAGGACAACTATCTTAGGTAGTCAGGACAACTATCTTAGATAGTCAGGACAACTCACCTGAGGCAGAGGGTTAGCAGGGCGACAGTGCATGGCGCCCACCTCCACCTGTGAGGGCAGGAGAGGCAGTGGTATACCGATGCTAAAGTGTGTGTTCATCAGTGCTAGACTCATGTTCCTCTCTAACTCCAACAACGGTGGCAGCTCCGGGAACTGTGCTGAGATCTGTTAAATAATGCCACGACTGTGAAAATTTCACTTCAACTGTTACACCAAATATAACGATATAGCTAACATTTCCTGGGAATTAGATAAACTGTACAGTGATGTTTAAAGTACAAGGGAAATCGTCATTAGATTAATGGTGTAAAATTAGATGCAATCACTCTGAAATAACTGATATATATTGTTATTAAAAAATACACTAAATCAAGATTGACAGTTTTGTTATTGAAAATTGTGTCAGTATTAAAAATACCTCTTTTTGAAGCTGAGGAACAATGTTCCAATTCCTCCAGTAAACTGCAAATGCTATATGTATCAGTGTGTTCAAAAATCGATGCCAGATGGAGTAAGGTCGTGAGAAATCAAGCGACTGGCTGGGTACATAGGCAGGATTCATGACATTACCCAGGACGGCACTCTGACGGTAGTCAGTGCCTGGTGTGGAAACCATGATGAAGGGAGCCTGGTGCAGGAACGGGTACACTACCTAAGGAGAGAGCAATTCTCAGCGTCACTCTAGTTTGAAACTGTTGATGCAGTTATATATTTGTTACACTTTATTCAGCCTATATCACGCCCATATGGGCATGTCTCTTGACCTTCAGACCAGGTGTTAAGGGTATAACGAGCAGGAGACTCCATCAACCAGCTACAAAGAAACCCACTAAAGTTGTGAAGCAATGTGGTACACTTGTCAATCATCCCTGGTGGACTTACCTTCAAGTCTTGTCGTTACTTACAGAGTCTCTTGCATTTATCTTATTGTACATAACTGTATACACTGTACAAGTGTACATAGTCTCTGTAGATGTTGTTAGGTAAGACATATATGCAACAATTAGGTATCTTTATTACGAAACGTTTCGCCTACACAGTAGGCTTCTTCAGTCGAGTACAGAAAAGTTGATAGAAGCAGAAGATACTTGAAGACGATGTAATCAGTCCATCACCCTTGAAGTTTTGAGGTGGTCAGTCCCTCAGTCTGGAGAAGAGTATTGTTCCATAGTCTGAAACAATATGGAGCTAAAGTGACAGGATGGAGCCTATATACCGCCAGGAGGTGAGATGTAGGCCACTAGTAGAGGTTGCATATGTGTCTTACCTAACAACCTGTCGGTATTTTATACCATTTTAATGTTCAGTCTCTGTAGATATTGCAAATACCTGACTATTTGGTGAAGGAAATAGAATCAGTTACTCCCTCTGTTGCCTTTTAGCGCGTTTGATTCCCAGCGAGGGTAGAAACATTGTACATGTTTCCTTACATCGGTTGTCTTCGTTCCCTATAAATAAAATAGGTACCTGGGTGTTAGTTGACTGGTGTGGGTCGCATCCTGGGTGTTAGTTGACTGGTGTGGGTCGCATCCTGGGACAAGACTGACTTAATTTTTGTGTGAAATGCTCTGCGTAACAAGTAGCTTTCAATATGGTAGTATGTCATTGATGTCAGCTATGGTCTGTATACCTTGTACATGTACTTGTAGAAATAAGTATTATTATTATTATTATTATTATTATTATTATTATTATTATTATTATTATTATTATTATTATGATTATTATTATTATTATTATTATTATTATTATTATTATACAGCCAGGTGTGCAGGCCAGTAGTCTACACTTGTTTTCATTATACACTACCATCAGCTGGACTGACCTGATATATTATACTTCGGATAGAAAGAATTCACTGCTGATAAATTGAATAAATGACATTGTAAGCCTTTTTAATTTAAACAATAATTCATATAGATTCCTAAGTAGTAGGATGGTAGACAGCAACCACCCAGGGAGGTACTACCGTCCTGTGGTAGTAGGTTGGTAGACAGCAACAGCCCAGGGAGGTACTACCATCCTGTGGTAGTAGGTTGGTAGACAGCAACCACCCAGGGAGGTACTACCGTCCTGTGGTAGTAGGTTGGTAGACATCAACCACCCAGGGAGATACTACCGTCCTGTGGTAGTAGGTTGGTAGACAGCAACCACCCAGGGAGGTACTACCGTCCTGTGGTAGTAGGTTGGTAGACAGCAACCGCCCAGGGAGGTACTACCGTCCTGTGGTAGTAGGTTGGTAGACATCAACCACCCAGGGAGGTACTACCGTCCTGTGGTAGTAGGATGGTAGACAGCAACCACCCAGGGAGGTACTACCGTCCTGTGGTAGTAGGTTGGTAGACAGCAACAGCCCAGGGAGGTACTAACATCCTGTGGTAGTAGGTTGGTAGACAGCAACCACCCAGGGAGGTACTACCGTCCTGTGGTAGTAGGTTGGTAGACATCAACCACCCAGGGAGATACTACCGTCCTGTGGTAGTAGGTTGGTAGACAGCAACCACCCAGGGAGGTACTACCGTCCTGTGGTAGTAGGTTGGTAGACAGCAACCGCCCAGGGAGGTACTACCGTCCTGTGGTAGTAGGTTGGTAGACATCAACCACCCAGGGAGGTACTACCGTCCTGTGGTAGTAGGTTGGTAGACAGCAACCACCCAGGGAGGTACTACCGTCCTGTGGTAGTAGGTTGGTAGACATCAACCACCCAGGGAGGTACTACCGTCCTGTGGTAGTAGGTTGGTAGACAGCAACCACCCAGGGAGGTACTACCGTCCTGTGGTAGTAGGTTGGTAGACATCAACCACCCAGGGAGGTACTACCGTCCTGTGGTAGTAGGTTGGTAGACAGCAACCACCCAGGGAGGTACTACCGTCCTGTGGTAGTAGGTTGGTAGACATCAACCACCCAGGGAGGTACTACCGTCCTGTGGTAGTAGGTTGGTAGACAGCAACCACCCAGGGAGGTACTACCGTCCTGTGGTAGTAGGTTGGTAGACAGCAACCACCCAGGGAGGTACTACCGTCCTGTGGTAGTAGGTTGGTAGACAGCAACCACCCAGGGAGGTACCACCGTCCTGTGGTAGTAGGTTGGTAGACAGCAACCACCCAGGGAGGTACTACCGTCCTGTGGTAGTAGGTTGGTAGACAGCAACCACCCAGGGAGGTACTACCGTCCTGTGGTAGTAGGTTGGTAGACAGCAACCACCCAGGGAGGTACTACCATCCTGTGGTAGTAGGTTGGTAGACAGCAACCACCCAGGGAGGTACTACCGTCCTGTGGTAGTAGGTTGGTAGACAGCAACCACCCAGGGAGGTACTACCGTCCTGTGGTAGTAGGTTGGTAGACAGCAACCACCCAGGGAGGTACTACCGTCCTGTGGTAGTAGGTTGGTAGACAGCAACCGCCCAGGGAGGTACTACCGTCCTGTGGTAGTAGGTTGGTAGACAGCAACCACCCAGGGAGGTACTACCGTCCTGTGGTAGTAGGTTGGTAGACAACAACCACCCAGGGAGGTACTACCGTCCTGTGGTAGTAGGTTGGTAGACAGCAACCACCCAGGGAGGTACTACCGTCCTGCCAAGTGAGTGTAAACCGAAAGCCTGTAATTGTTATACATGATGGTAGGATTGCTGGTGTTTTTATTCTGTCTCATAAACATGCAAGATTTCAGGTACGTCTTGCTACTTCTACTTACACTTAGGTCACGCTACACATACATGTAAAAGCATATATATACATACTACTCTGCGTTTTCTTCTATTTCCTTTCTAGTTCTTGTTTATTTCCTGTTATCTCCATGGGGAAGTTGAACAGAATTCTTCTTTCGTAAGCCATGCGTGTTGTAAGAGGCGACTAAAATGCCGGGAGCAAGGGGTTAGTAACCTCTTCTCCTGTATAAATTACTAAATTTAAAAAGAGAAACTGTCGTTTTTCTTTTTGGGCCACCCTGCCTCGGTGGGATACGGCCGGTTTGTTGAAAGAAGAAGTTCGTATAGATCTAAATAATACGAAATATGCAAAATTCTTGTGTATACAATCCACGGAAGACAGAAGTATAGGATAATTCTGCTGATTTAAGGATAAGAGGACTTTTAAGTTTATAAGAGTAGCGTATTACATCTTCCTTTGTCCTGTGACAAAAACACATGAAGCAAGTTAAAGTTGTTCCGAAAATAAAAACACCTGAAAGTAGCAGTGGTTCCTGTGAGAAAAACTAATGGAAGATTAAAATAAAAATTAGATATGTCTGAAAGCTAATGAATTATAGTATAAGAATTGACAGGAAGCTGACGAGACGAATTAACTTAATATAAAATATTTCTTCAATTACTGTAGATGTGGAGCTTACTCCTTAATTAATAATCAAAAAGACGGTGAACATAATGTTTACTGAGCTATAATAACTCAACCTGAAAACCGCCATTTTTTTTTTTGTAGTCACTCTCAGCCTTTGAAAAATCTGATATTGTCGCAACAGCTGAGAAGTGAACATTAAAATGGTATAAAATACCGACAGGTTGTTAGGTGAGACACATATGCAACAGTTAGGTATCTTTATTATGAAACGCTTCGCCTACACAGTAGGCTTCTTCAGTCGAGTACAGAAAAGTTGATAGAAGCAGAAGATACTTGAAAACGATGTAATCAGTCCATCACCCTTGAAGTTTTGAGGTGGTCAGTCCCTCAGTCTGGAGAAGAGTATTGTTCCATAGTCTGAAACAATATGGAGTTGAATTCATTCATTCATGTTGATTCGCCTGTACTTCCGGCCCGGGTTTTCTCTAGATGGTGACCCGGCAGTGGCCCCCCGGGTGGGGGGTGACGATCATCTTCTTCTTTCTTCTTTCTTGGCCGTCCAGTTGGAGGATGTCGTCGTCTTCTATCTTGCGCTGACTTCCCCGAAGAGAAGCGCAGTCGGGCAGAGGCAGCAGTTACAGGGTAGATTGGAGCCACACCCCAGCTTTAGTGGACAGCAAAGTGCTGGGGAAACTTGTCTTCATGGTGAATGGTCATGGATAGTCGTGCTAGAGGAGGGTACCGTCTTCAAGGTCCCCATTCTGAAGCATCCTGAATTTCCTCTTTGAGGTGTACTCGACTTCCACAAGGTGTTGGGTGTTGGCAGTGAGTAGTCTGGTCATGTCTGCAGTGTTGTATGTAACAGTTTGGTCGTAGGTATACTTGACTGTTCCATCCAGGAGGTGCTGATGGGTTTCTGAAGACAGCATTCTGTTCTTATACTGCTTGGTTGTGTAGAAGTATACACCCTTCAGGCATCGGACTTGTTGTGGTGCAGCAGTGTCAGTGGCAGTGGCACCGTGAGGTGTATCCGCAGTTTCTTGTGTTTTTGCTTTCTTGGCTGGTGGCTGAACTGGTGAAGGCGAGATTCCGACTGGTAGTTGCCTAGCAGTGGATGCAAGCGGTAGTGGACTCTCATTGGTGGGGTTTGCCGACGTCTCAGTGGTCTCTGATTGGTCCATCTCTGTGTCTAGTGGAGGTTGTGACAGCGGTTGAGCAGCGGTGATGCTGGTAATATTTGCAGTAGATTTTAGGATCTCAGTGGAAGGTGGTGATGCAGGGAATGTGAGGCCAGGCATATTATTTAGTTTGAAAAGTTCATTGATGGTGGTGTTGAAGGAACCAGGCTCAGCTGCATTCTGTACATGAGCATACATAATGCAATAAAGAGTCTTGGTGGAGTCGGCAGTAGGTGCTGGCAGGGAAGTGGTGGGAGCAGCTTGCGTGGCATGTAGTATCGTGGAAGTGTCTGCTTCAAGCTTGGCGATAGCAGAATATGTGGCTGTTTGTGGGCTGGGTTTCTTTTGTTGTTGTTGTTGTTGTTGTTGTTTCTTGAGTATGTCTCTTCTGGTAGGGCACCTGGCAGCAAGAGTATGGTGGTCATTCTTGCAGTTCAAGCATTTAGGTGGTGAAGCAGTAGTGCAATTCTTGAAGTCATGACCCTGACGGACACAGGTGGAGCAAAACTTCTTGTCCTTGGTAGGACAATCATTTGTGGTGAATAAGTATGAGTAACAATTATAGCACTGTGAGATATGTTGGAATTTCTCTGCTTCGATGAAGGCTGGGTTGATGTGGAAGTAGTGAATAGCCAGGCCCTCAGCGAGAGCTCTGGATGCCATGTTGACGTCACTGAAGGTGACCTTCAGCATGGATGAAGCATTGGGTATTTTAGTAATGAAGTCCACCTTGACCCAAGGGTTCTTTGCTTCGATAGATGACTTGATTTCTTCAGTGGCCTGTACAGTGATAAGGTTGTCGAGTCGCTTGAGAACACAGTTCTCCTGGCCCTCAGTGCTGGGGAAGTCAAGACAAGAAATTCCTGGTCTCGTAGAGTGGTAGTATCAGTAGTAGTAAGTAGTTTCTCAGCCTCTGTGTCGTCTGTACAAACGACAACAAAGGCCTCCTTGAGCGATAAAATCGCATTACATTTGACTTGCAGCCTGCCACTAACGACAGCTGCAAGTGCTAGTTTGGACGACTCATTGGTTGTGCCACTCGCTGGTTTGATCTTTACTCTGTTAGAGTAATGCATCGTGGAGTTGAAGTGACAGGATGGAGCCTTATATACCACCAGGAGGTGAGATGTAGGCCACTAGTAGAGGAAAGAATGTAATCGTTGGGAGGTCAGGTTCCTCTCCCTAGTGAGAATGGCGGGATTTGAGAGGGACCTGACCTTCCAACGACAACATTCTTACCTCTACTAGTGGCCTACATCTCAGCTCCTGGTGGTATATAAGGCTCCATCCTGTCACTTCAACTCCATATTGTTTCAGACTATGGAACAATACTCTTCTCCAGACTGAGGGACTGACCACCTCAAAACTTCAAGGGTGATGGACTGATTACATCGTCTTAAAGTATCTTCTGCTTCTATCAACTTTTCTGTACTCGACTGAAGAAGCCTACTGTGTAGGTGAAACGTTTCGAAATAAAGATACCTAACTGTTGCATATGTGTCTTATCTAACAGCTCAGAAGTGAGTGAAATTCCTACGATAAAGTTAGCGGAAATTTTCTTTCACAGTTTGAAAAAGTCTGACAACAGTGGTTACCTACATTAGAATTTCCATCACTGGTGTGCGCGCTCGTGTGGGTTTATGACCCACTTAATATTTGTATTGATAACTCATTATAACTGTGACCAGGTGTGGACTTGTCAGTGGCTCATTACTTTGTAATTTGTTCATGATTGTAACCATGTATGGGAGTGTAGATGGATTATTACCTTCGTAACTTGCCGTGATTGTAACCAGATCTATCTGAAGTTCTTTATCTTTGAAACTACTTCTGCTATCATAACTTTGGGGTCCAGTCCCTGGACACATGATGTACCTCTGTAATCTTTTGACTACCGCCCACAGGATGGGTATGGGGTGACTACCGCCCGCAGAATGAGTATGGGGTGACTACTGCCCAAAGGATGGGTATGGGATGACTACTGCCCACAGGATGGGTATGGGGTGCATAATAAAGATACTAGGCTAACACTGATGTAAATCATGCCAAATATAAATGAAAATCTTCTTTAAATATGTTTTAGAAGAACTATTGAATGAGCTGGATTCATTTTGTTAAATGTAAAACTAACGGCTTAATAAAGCTCCTGGAGAGCGAAACGTTGTCACAATAAAATGTCACATTAGTTGCACTTGTGTCCTTTTATTTTACATATTGTCAGTAATTCTACCAACATATTACAAATGTAACACTAATAATTATTGAACCATTCTTACCTCATTAAACGCATGGTCTACTATAAAGAGATCAAACTCTTTCCTTCTCTCGTAAAGTTCCTTCACCAGAGGAACTTTGTAAAAGTCTCTGGCAATTACAGGAAGAACTTTCTCAAACATCGTAAATCCGGTAGTCCAGTCGTCTTTATACTCAAACATATTTATATTTTGGAAATGTTGAAGACCATGGCTAATATCACTGATGTTGGGATGATTGGTCGATTTTGGGCTGTTAGACAACATTGTTACCTGGAAAAAAGATATGGATTCAGGATTCTGGTAAACTTGAATGACCATGATCAAACCTCCGTTGATAATTACTTGAATTATTTAAAGCTAACTCAATTTCCACCACGTCGAAGGGTTCTGTTTTTACAAATTCTCCAAATGGGATCCATTTTTAGCTGTTGACTGTCTCAAAATCACCTGTTGCAAAATGTAATTTTTCTTGGAGAAATACTGACTGCATTATATATTTCATCATCACAAAAAATCAGAGCAATGTTATACCTGGTGACCTCGGTCGGCCAAAGCCTCGGCAAGTGGGATGAAGACGTTTTTATGGCTCTGGGAGGAGACTGGGAGAAGCACCAGTATCTTGTAGTGTTTCTCAGGAGGGTCTAAGTCCCCCGTGACTACCGCCGCCAGGGCCGCCACCATCACATATATCCCAGCTAGAAACATCTGTATATACACGTAAGTGCAAAAGTCAGAGTTTGTTATTCAATTATTCATCTGAATCTGGGCAAACAAATAATTTATTACCGAAAAGAAATAAGAACATAAGAACATTAAAACGAAGGAACACTGCAGCAGGCCTACTGGCCCATGCGAGGCAGGTCCAAGTCTCCTACCGGCTTAAGCCAATGCACCCAACCTAGTCAGGTCAGGTCACATTGACTTAAGGGAGGAACACGGCAACCGTCCTGGTAGCACAAGCTATCAGGTCCAACTCACACCCACCCACATCCACTCATGTATTTATCCAACCTATTTTTAAAGCTACACAACGTTCTGGCCTCTGTAACTGTACTTGGGAGTTTGTTCCACTCATCCACAACTCTATTACCAAACCAGTACTTTCCTATATCCTTCCTGAATCTGAATTTTTCTAACTTAAAACCATTGCTGCGAGCCCTGTCTAGGCTAGATATTTTCAGCACACTATTTACATCCCCTTTATTTATTCCTGTCTTCTGTTTATACACCTCAATCATATCCCCCCTAATTCTACGTCTTTCTAAAGAGTGCAGATTCAGGGCCCTTAGTCTATCCTCATAGGGAAAGTTTCTGTTACATGGGATCAACTTTGTCACCCTCCTTTGTACATTTTCCAGAGCATTTATATCCATTCTGTAATACGGTGACCAAAACTGTGCAGCATAATCTAAATGAGGCCTAACCAAGGATGTATAGAGTTGAAGAACAACCTGAGGACTCCTATTATTTATGCTTCTTGATATGAAGCCAAGGATTCTATTAGCTTTATTGCGAACACTTATGCACTGTTGTCTTGATTTCTGATTACTGCTAACCAGAACTCCTAAATCTTTTTCGCAATCCGTAATATTAAGATCTACATTATTTAGTTTATATGTGGCATGGTTATTGTCCTGTCCAACATTTAGAACTTTGCATTTGTCTATATTAAACTGCATCTGCCACTTCTCCGACCACTGCATCAGTCTATTCAAATCTTTCTGGAGTGCTCTAATGTCCTCGTCAGAATGAATTCGACGGCCTATTTTGGTGTCATCGGCAAACTTGGTGATGTCGCTCTTTATGCCCTCATCTATGTCATTTATGTAGATTGTGAACAGCAGGGGGCCCAACACTGACCCCTGTTGAGCACCGCTCGTGACGCTTCCCCACTCTGATTTCTCCCTATTTATGCAAACTCTCTGCTGCCTATTTGTCAACCATGCCTCTATCCAGGAAAAAATTTCTCCTCCTATTCCATGTGCCTTAATTTTCCTCAATAGTCTCTGATGTGGGACCCTGTCAAAAGCCTTACTGAAGTCCATATACACAATATCATATTCATTACCATGATCTACCTCCTCAAATACCTTAGTGAAAAAAGTTAATAAATTCGTAAGGCAGGAACGCCCCTTTGTAAAACCATGCTTAGATTCGTTGATTAATTTATGCTTTTCAAGGTGGCTACGAACTTCCTCGGCAATTATTGATTCCATAAATTTTCCCACTGTGGAGGTTAGGCTTATTGGTGTATAGTTCGAAGCTAAGGACCTGTCACCTGCTTTGGAAATAGGTATCACATTTGCCATTTTCCACTTATCTGGCACCATACCAGTTTGTAGTGATATGTTGAAAATATTAGCCAAAGGTTTGCTAAGCTCCTCTTTACATTCCTTTAGAACCCTTGCATACAGTTCATCAGGGCCTGGGGATTTGTTAGGTTTTAATTTATCTATTTGCCTAAGGACCATGTCACTTGTGACCCTAATCGTGCACAGTTTATTATCGTCCTGTTCTACATAATTTATCCTTTCTGGAATATCGCTGGTATCCTGCTGTGTAAAAACTGAGAGGAAGTATGTGTTAAAAATTCTACACATTTCCTTATCACTGTCAGTGAGCTGACCCGAGGAACTTTTGAGTGGGCTTATCTTGTCCCTGATCTTACTTCTGTATACCTGAAAGAATCCTCTTGGGTTAGTCATCGATTCTCTTGCAACTTTAACCTCATAATCTCTTTTTGCTTTTCTAATTCCCTTTTTTTATTTCTCTCTGTAACTGAATATATCGATTTCTTAATTGCCCCTCTCCTCTTTTGATTTGCCTATATATGCCTCTCTTTTGACCAATCAGATATTTTAATCTATTGTTCATCCATTTAGGATCATTTTTGTTTGATCTGATTTCCCTATTTGGAACATAATTTGACTGAGCAGCTAGAACTATGCCCTGGAAAGCGTCATATCGGCAACCATCGCCACCTACCTGACCCTTAGTCAGGTCATTCCAGTTCAGCCCACCTAAGTAATTTTACAGTCCTATGAAAGCGAAAGTCAGGGACGGAGACTTGATTGCCATTATTAGGGGAATTCCATGATATATTAAAACTGTGTGATTTGTGATCACTTTCCCCAAGCTCATCATTAATTTTAAGATTATTAATTAGTGTTTCCCTACTGGCAAGAACCAAGTCAAGGAGGTTATTTTCCCTAGATGGCTCTGTCACAAACTGTTTTAAAAAACAATCCTGGATCGTATCAAGAAAGTCACCTGACTCTAAATTTCCTGTCAAATTGCTCCAGTCAATCTGTCTGTAGTTGAAATGTCCCATTAGCACAACATTTTCATATGTAAATGTCTTACGAATTTCGTCCCATAGAAGTTTATTGCACTCCCTATCAAGATTTGGGGCCCTGTAAATCACACCCAAAATTAGTTTTTCTCGGCCCTCGAGAAGCTGTAACCAAACAGATTCAGTGGCTGACGCTTCTAATTTTATATCTTGTCTAACACAACAATTTAAATTGTCTCTGACATACATCGCTACTCCACCACCCTTCCTGTTGACCCTGTCAGTGTGGAATAATTTATAGCCTTGTATGTGACATTCAGAGGGCATCTCTCTATCTTTCAGATTGAGCCAGGTCTCTGTTATAGCAATAATATCTATGTTTCCTGCACTTGCAATTAATCTTAGCTCATCTATCTTATTTCTTACACTCCTGCTATTAGTATAGTAAACCTTAAGGGAGCTAGTCTCTTGCTGCCCTCTGCTGTCCCCCTTTGTTTGCTGACCTGATCTATTGTCTTTATTTATAACTTCATGCTGAATGCCTTTTATACATTTACTGTTTCCAGCCCTTGTGTTGCAACCTGCTTGTTCCCCACACACACCCATACCTCTATCTTCTATCAGTTTAAAATCATAGGCATTTCACCAATGGCCTTCTCAATTGAGTTTGCAAGCGCTACCACCCCAGCCCCAGAGAGATGTACCCCATCCCTTGCATACATATCATGTTTGCCATAAAAGTTGTTCCAGTTGTCAATGAATGGGAT
>NC_069484.1:6192780-6245905 GCF_026875155.1 Cherax quadricarinatus | reverse complement strand
AGTAGTAGTATTGCAAATATATTAGTGGTAGTAGTATTACTAGTAGTATTAGTGGTAATATTATTTCTAGTAGTATTAGCTGTAGTAGTATTACTTGTAGTAGTAGTACTCCTACCAACAGTAGCTATGAGATTAAAGGGTTTATTGTTTAGAGGAGAATTCTTGCTAATACTTCTGAGATGATGAGGCTGCCTTTATTCTGCTTGAGTGATAAATGGCGAATAATGATGATTGAAGACATTTTAGTCTGTGGAAATTGAGTTCGTTAATCACTAGTCGAGCGTCGATGAATTTCATCAGGTGGTTGGCAATATTCGAGTGTTGTACACAGGCACTTTTCAAGTTATCGTTACTATATGCATTAATGCTTTCACTGAGACTTGTTTCGCCGACGTATATTTTGCCACAACCTCCACAGGGAATAGTGTAAACCCCGGTATAGAATGATTCAGTTCTGTGCTAGTTAGGTCTTTCATTTAGGTACCGGTTGCAATGAGATTTTCAATGCAACCTCGTTGTTGGGAAGGATTATAACTATGTTAGAAGTGGTGTTAGTGCGCAAAGGATTAATGATCTGCAGGGCTCTTTTCTTGCAGTCTTTGAAGAGAAATAAAGGAAAATGTAGCTCGGTGAAGGTCTGATGTATGTACATTCCTCGTCAAGAAACGCTGAACTGCAGATTCGGTGTACTCTTAGGAAAACTCCGATGATGATGCCTCTTTTGGTCCTGGTGTCTTGACTGGAATAGTTTAATTAAGGGGGGGCTGTAGGGCAATTTTCCGCGCGCGCTCACCCAAAAATCGAAAAAATATGGAAATTGAGTTATATATACTGAAAAATAGCTCAACTCTTTGGCAACACAATGGTACCAGAATGAATGTTCTACGACGTTTCTACAAGAAATTATAGTCATTTATATCAGGTATGGTGACGGCGATGTTGGTACCGAGTCTGCTCACGGCCCATATATTTTTTGGAGTTGTTTTCTTGTTTTTTATCGCCTTTTCTTGCATTATTCTTTCTATTATAATAACTGACTATTTGGCATCATAAAACAGTAGGCGGGACTTATCTGTAGACTGAGCGACAGCTGGGAACCAGATGGGAACGGTCGGCAGTGTTCCAGCGCTCGAGGTGCCAGCCAGGAATCGCCCATTATTACGCTTATATCAGCTTATATATCAACTCTACGGCTTACTTGTCTATCAGAATTGATCTAATATGATATAATAAACACTCTAAATAACATATAAACATGTTATATACTCTAGACTGAATAAAATAGGCCATAATATGGCTCAGAGATTATCGGGAATATTTCGATATAAAAGTGTTACTCCTCTCCATGTCGTCTCTGAGTAAGAGAAAACGGTGTTTTGAAGAGGCTAACTGCACTAGAACATCAGTTTACTAAGAAATACACCCAAACAAACGCGATTTTCGCGATTTTTTTTTTTTTTTGAGACGGGGGCCGGCCGGCGCTCTCGGCCGATATTTCGGAAGTAACTTATTCACCTATTGTTCAAAATTCTCCCTTTATTACTGAATTAAATGGAATATAATACTCACGAAAGTTGTAGAATAATGATTTCTCTATTTTTCTGTGACCAAATTTTGGAAATATTCCAAATACTTTGGGAGTTATGTGGGAGTAAAGGGCAGATGTTTTTGCAATATTCCAGGAACTAACAAACTTTATTTTTTTTGTGAAATAAAGATACGTTCATTTAGAGAAAAGGAGTCACAGAATATTAGAATAAGCATTGTTCTCTCGGCACCAAGTGTCCAAAAAACGTTACGTAGTCCCATATAAGAGAAAAATTGAACACTAGGGCATTTTCAGTAAATCAGTCATTTCTCAGTTGTTGTTTGAGGTATATTTTTGATAAATATTTTCAAGAAAGAGTGAAACCACTTTGTCTTGTGTACCAAAACTGGAGAAAATCGGACGGTAAACAATAGAGTTACAGATTTTGCCCTACAGCCCCCTTGACTGGAATAGTTTCCCTCTAAATGTAAGTTATTTGTGATATGCAGTAAACAACTGAATTTGCACTATACAGTTTTCAAATGTATTAATTTTTTTTTTAATATAAATAAGTAATGTGTTATGAGCTGTTTATTGTGTGAGGAAAATATTGTAGATTTCAACATGAGCCATTGAACTATACTAAAATATTTTCCATTATGTTGCAGCAACGATTTTTTTTAATCTTCCTCTGTTTTCCCTTCTCATTTTTGACTCAATGAAAGCCACTAACTCACATCTTGTAATGTAATTGTACAATATTTAACAAGGGATGTAAATGCTTATTGTAAGACACGTAAAAATGCTTGAAGATGCAGATACTTGAAGATGTAATTTGTTGACTGCAGATATATGGCAGATGGGTTTATAATGACAAAATATCAAACTGACTGAAAAAGGAGGAAATTGTAAGTGAACGTAGGGAAGAGCAAGGTGATGAGAAAAACAAAACAAAAAAAAAATAGGTAATGAAATATTGTAGGGAGAAAGTATTGAGGAAGCGAATGTGTTCAGATACTTGGGAGGTTATGTATCAGTGGACGGGTCTATGAGGTGAACAATAGAACTGACAAGTGGAAAAAAGTGAGTAGTGCATTGAGGCATCAGTAGAGACAAAGCACCTTATGCATGGTAGCTAAATTTACAATATACCATAGTATAATGGTACTAGCACTCTTGTAGGGGTGGGAATTATGGGTTTTGAACGTTGCAGCGAGGAGGAGGCTGGAGACAGTGAAGATGGTGTGTCTGAGGCCAATGTGTGTTGGGAATATTATGCAGAGATTTCACTGTTTGGAGAAAAGAGGGAGGTGCGAGGCTATTAAAAGTATTAAAAGGATGGAGCAAAATAAGATGACTTGGAGGATGCATAAATCTGCAGTGGAGGTCGTCCTAAGCTGGTGGGAGCGATAAAGGAGATTTTGTGTGCGAGGAGCTTGGACATCCAGCAGGTGTGTGTGTGTGTGTGTGTGCGCGCGCCCACCTAGGTGTACTCACCTAGTTGTGGTTGCAGGGGTCGAGTCACAGCTCCTTGACCCGCCACTTCACTGCTTGCTACTAGGTCACTCTTCCTGCTCTATGAGCTTTATCATACATATTCTTGTGTGTATGTGTGTGTATGTGTGTGTGTACTCACCTAGTTGTACTCACCTAGTTGAGGTTGCGGGGGTCGAGTCCGAGCTCCTGGCCCCGCCTCTTCACTGATCGCTACTAGGTCACTCTCCCTGAGCCGTGAGCTTTATCATACCTCTGCTTAAAGCTATGTATGGATCCTGCCTCCACTACATCGCTTCCCAAACTATTCCACTTACTGACTACTCTGTGGCTGAAGAAATACTTCCTAACATCCCTGTGATTCGTCTGTGTTTTCAGCTTCCAACTGTGTCCCCTTGTTACTGTGTCCAATCTCTGGAACATCCTGTCTTTTTCCACCTTGTCAATTCCTCTCAGTATTTTGTATGTCGTTATCATGTCCCCCCTATCTCTCCTGTCCTCCAGTGTCGTCAGGTTGATTTCCCTTAACCCCTCCTCGTAGGACATACCTCTTAGCTCTGGGACTAGTCTTGTTGCAAACCTTTGCACTTTCTCTAGTTTCTTCACGTGCTTGGCTAGGTGTGTGTGTACTCACCTATTTGTACTCACCTATTTGTGGTTGCAGGGGTCGAGTCCTAGCTCCTGGCCCCGCCTCTTCACCGGTTGCTACTAGACCCTCTCTCTCCCCGCTCCATGAGCTTTATCAAACCTCGTCTTAAAACTGTGTATGGTTCCTGCCTCCACTACGTCATTTTCTAGGCTATTCCACTGCCTTACAACTCTATGACTGAAGAAATACTTCCTACATCCTCTGACTCATTTGTGTCAACTTCCAATTGGGGCCTTTTTTTTCTGTGTCCCCTCCCGGAACATCCTGTCCTTGTCCACCTTGTCTATTCCCGCAGTATTTTATATTCGTTTCATGTCCCCCTGAACCTCCTTCCTCCAGTGCGTCATCCGTTTCCTTAATCTTTCTTCATAGGGCATTTCCCCTTTGCCTGGGAAATAACCTTGTTGCAAACCTTTTTACTTTCTCTAGTTTCTTGACGTGCTTTATCAAGTGCGGGTTCCAAACAGGTGCTGCATACCCCAATGGCCGACATACACGGTGTACAGTTCTTGAATGATTCCTTACTAAGGTGCGGAATGCTGTTCTCGGGTTTCCAGGCGCCCATATGCGCAGCATTTATCTGATTGATGGTGCTTCCGGAGACATGCTGGGTTTTATACTCCCCCCAAATTTTTCTCCTTTTGATGAGGTTTGCAGTCTTTGGCCACCTAGCCTATACTCTGTCTGTGGTCTTCTGTGCCCTTCCCCTATCTTAAATGACTTTGCATTTGGCAGGATTAAATTCGAGAAGCCATTTGCTGGACCAGGTGTCCAGTCTGTCCAGGTCTCTTTGAAGTCCTGCCTGGTCCTCATCAGATTTAATTCTCCTCATTAACTTCACATCATCTGCAACAGGGACACTTCTGAGTCTAACCCTTCCATCATGTCGTTCACATATACCAAAATAGCACGGGTCCTAGGACCGCCCCCTGGGGGACCCCGCTCGTCACAGGTGCCCACTGTGATACATCATTACGTACCATGACTCGTTGTTGCCTCCCTGTCAGGTATTCTCTGATCCATTGCAGTGCCCTTCCTGTTTATGCGCCTGATGCTCTAGCTCTGCACTAATCTCTTGTGAGGAACTGTTTTCAAAGGCTTTCTTGCAGTCCAAGAAGATGCAATCAACCCACCCCTCTCTCTCTTGTCTTACTTCTGTTATTTTATCATAAAACTCCAGAAGGTTTGTGACACAGGATTTCCCTTTCCGTGAATCCGTGCTGGTTGGCATTTATACTCCTGTTCCGTTCCAGGTGCTCCACCACTCTCCTCCTGATAATCTTCTCCATAATTTGCATACTATACAGCAATGACACAGGTCTATAGTTTAGCGCCTCTTTTCTGTCTCCTTTTTTGAAAATGGGAACTACATTTGCCGTCTTCCTACCTCAGGTAGTTGCCCAGTTTCCAGGGATGTGTTGAAGATGTGGTAAGTGGTACGCACAAAAATATCTGCTCCCTCTCTAAGGACCCATGGAGAGATGTTGTCCGGGCCCATTGCCTTTGAGGTATCGATGTCCCTTAGCAGTTTTTCACCTCCTCCTCCTCTGTATGTATGTCGTCCAACACTTGTTGGTGTATTCCTTGTTGGTGTCCCCATCTGGTCTGTCCCCCCAAGTCCTTCCCGCTCTACTGTAAAAAACTTCCTTAAATCTCGTGTTGAGCTCCTCACATACCTCTTGGTCGTTTTGTGAGTTCTCCACCTTCTTTCCTCAGCCTTATCACCTGGGGCCTTGACTGTTGTCCTTCCTCCAATGTGGGTATACAAACAGTTTCGGGTCAGATTTGACTTTCGATGCTATGTCGTTTTTCATACTGTCGCTGGGCCTCCCTCCTTATCGCGCATACTCGTTTCTGGCTCTTCTACTAATCTCCTTGTTTTCCTGGGTCCTATGCCTCCTGTACCTTTTCCTTTCTCGTTGCACTTAGTTTTTGCCTCCCTACACCTTCGGGTAAACCAAGGACCTCTTTTTGGTCTTCCTATTATTTCTGTTTCCCTTGGGAACAAACTTTCCTCTGCCTCCTTGCACTTTGTTGCCCACATATTCCATCATCTCGTTACTGATTTTCCTACCATTTCTTGTCCCACTGAACCTCCTGCAGGAAGTTTCCATACCTGTGTAGTTCCCCCCTTTTATAGTTTGGCCTTTTCCCCTTCAGTTCCTGTTACCTTCTCCACTTGTAACTCTACTATAAGTCAAAACTCAGAACCACATGATCGCTAGCTCCAAGGGGCCTCTCGTAAGTGATGTCCTCGATGTCTGAACTGCTCAGGGTGAACACAAGATCCATTTCTTGCTGGCTCATCCTCCCCTCTCTCTCTGGTTGTGTCCCTGACCTGTTGATGTGTGTTTGTGTGTATGTGGGGTGTGTGTGTGTGGTGTGTGTGTGTGTGTGTGTGTGTTTTGGTGTGTTGTGTGTGTGTGTGTGTTTTGTGTACTCACCTATTTGTACTCACCTATTTGGGGTTTTGCAGGGGCCCGAGTCCTAGCTCCGGGCCCCCCGCCTCTTCACCGGGTTTGCTACTAGGCCCTCTCTCTCCCCCACCCCATGAGCTTTATCAAACCTCGTCTTAAAACTGTGTAGGGTTCCTGCCTCCACTACGTCATTTCTAGGCTATTCCACTGCCTTACAACTCCATGACTAAAGAAATACTTCCTACTATCTCTCGGGACTCATTTGTGTCTTCAACTTCCAATTGGGGCCTCTTGTTTCTGTTTTCCCCTCTTTGGGAACATCCTGTCTTTGTCCACCTTGCTATTCCACGCAGTATTTTATATGTCGTTATCATGCCCTCCCCTGACCCTCCTGTCCTCCAGTGTCGCAGGCCGATTTTCCCCTTAATCTTTCTTCATAGGACATTCCCCTTAGCTCTGGAACTAACCTTGTCGCAAACCTTTGTACTTTCTCTAGTTTCTTGACGTGCTTTATCAATGGGGGTTCCAAACAGGTGCTGCATACTCCAGTAGGGCCTGACATACACGGTTTTACAGTGTCTTGAATGATTCCTTACTAAGGTATCGGAATGCTGTTCTCAGGTTTGCCAGGCGCCCATATGCTGCAGCATTTATCTGATTGATGTGTGCTTCCGGAGACATGCTCGGTGTTATACTCACCCCAAGATTTTTTCTCCTTGATGAGGTTTGCAGTCTTTGGCCACCTAGCCTAAAACTCTGTCTTGGGCTTCTGTGCCCTCCCGTATCTCATGATTTTGCATTTGGCAGGTTTAAATTCGAGAAGCCATTTGCTGGACCAGGTGTCCAGTCTGTCCAGGTCTCTTTAAAGTTCTGCCTGGTCCTCATCAGATTTAATTCTCCTCATTAACTTCACACATCTGCAAACAGGGACACTTCTGATCTAACCCTTCCGTCATGTCTTTCACATATACCAAAAATAGCACTGGTCCTAGGACCGACCCCTGTGGGACCCCCTCGTCACAGGTGCCCACTGTGATACATCATTACGTACCATGACTCGTTGTTGCCTCCCTGTCAGGTTTCTCTGATCCATTGCAGTGCCCTTCCTGTTATATGCGCCTGATGCTCTAGCTTCTGCACTAATCTCTTGTGAGGAACTGTGTCAAAGGCCTTCTTGCAGTCCAAGAAGATGCAATCAATCCACCCCTCTCTCTTTTGTCTTACTTCTGTTATTTTATCATAAAACTCCAGAAGGTTGTGACACAGGATTTGCCTTCCGTGAATCCGTGCTGGTTGGCATTTATACTCCTGTTCCGTTCCAGGTGCTCCACCACTCCCCTCCTGATAATCTTCTCCATAATTTGCATACTATCCCACGTCAATGACACAGGTCTATAGTTTAGTGCCTCTTTCTGTCTCCTTTTTAAAAAGGGGAAACTACATTTGCCGTCTTCCATACCTCAGGTAGTTGCCCATTTCCAGGGATGTGTTGAAGATTGTGTAAGTGGCACGCACAACATTTCTGCTCCCTCTCTAAGGACCCACGGGGAGATGTTGCCCGGGTTTCCCATTGCCTTTGAGGTATCGATGTCCCTTGCAGTTTCTTCACCTCCTCCTCATCTGTAATGTATGTCGTCCAACACTTTTGGTGATTCCTTGCTGGTGTCCCATCTGGTCTGCCCCCCCAGAGTCCTTCCTGTCTCTACTGTAAATATTTTCCTTAAATCTCGTTTTGAGCTCCTTCACATACCTCTTGATCGTTTCTTGTGAGTTCTCCACCTTCTTTCCTCAGCCTTATCACCTGGCCCTTTGACTGTTGTCTCCTCCTAATGTGGCTATACAGCAGTTTCGGGTCAGATTTGATTTTCGATGCATGTCGTTTTCATACTGTCGCGGGGCCTCCCTCCTTATCTGTGCATTACTCGTTTCTGGCTCTTCTACTAATCTCCTTGTTTTCCGGGTCCTATGCCTCCCTGTACCTTTTCCATTCTCTGTTGCACTTAGTTTTTTGCCTCCCTACACCTTCGGGTAAACCAAGGACTCGTTTTGGTCTTCCTATTATTTCTGTTTCCCTGGGAACAAAACTTTCCTCTGCCTCCTTGCACTTTGTTGCCACATATTCCATCATCTCGTTTACTGATTTTCCTACCATTTCTCTGTCCCACTGAACCTCCTGCAGGAAGTTTCTCATACCTGTGTAGTACCCCCTTTTATAGTTTGGCCTGTCCCCTTCAGTTCCTGTTACCTTCTCCACTTGTAACTCTACATATAGTCAAACTCAGAACCACATGATCGCTAGCTCCAAGGGGCCTCTCGCAAGTGATGTCCTCAATGTCTGAACTGCTCAGGGTGAACACAAGATCCAGTCTTGCTGGCTCATCCTCCCCTCTCTCTCTGGTTGTGTCCCTGACATGTTGATGCATGAGGTTTTCAAGTACCACATCCATCATCTTGGCTCTCCATGTTTCGGGACCCCCATGTGGCTCCAGGTTTTCCCAGTCGATCTCCCTGTGGTTGAAATCGCCCATTACCAGTAACTTTGCTCTGCTCGAGTGAGCTCTTCTGTGTGTGTGTGTGTGTGTGTGTGTGTGTGTGTGTGTGTGTGTGTTAGGTGTGATTGGAGACAAATGCTTTTTTATGACTTGATGTGCTGTTGGAGTGTAAACAAGGTAACATTTATGAAGGGATTCAGGAAAACCAGTTAGCCGGACTTGAGTCTTGTAGGTGGGAAATACAGTGTCTGTGCTCTGAAGCTGTAATATCAGCGCACCTCGGGTAAAACACTGATGGAGTGTGTGATGGTAAAAGTGGACTTTCTCGGGTCATCTTACCTCGGTGGGAGACAGCCGGTGTGCAAAAAAAAAAAAAAGACTATCCTTTCCTCAAAAAATGTTAAAACTATAATTCAGACACAGCATCGGCTTTTGTTTACCTTATTAAAGACATCTTTTTTTTTTAGGTTTTCTGAATTCCAATGTCATATTGTTATACAGAATTTTTTTTTTTTAGCTGTTCTCAGGGGGATGCTAGGGATTATATCAAATTTTAATGATTCCAGTGTAAGTCCTATTTTCAAACACTGAATCAGATAGATAATAATTAGGAATTTCTGAACCATCTAGCAGCTAGAAGATATTTCTAATCCATGTAATACGAGGAATAAATTATTAATCGTTTTTTTTCTTCATCTTGATATCACTGCTGAATATTTTAGCAGAGATAACTCTGAGGATGCGACGTGTTATGAAGTAGAGGAAGAACATAGTCAGGTGAAGGAGGAAGATCACGTCCAGCATGAGGAACTCCACCCAGGAGAGCTGTGCCGCTGGTGACCTCAGCTGAGGCGCACCTTTGTGACGGATGACGTACTCCGTCCAGAACACTGCCAGTTCCGTGGGTGGTACAGGTTGATCCCGCATCAACTTTGACATTCTCAAAATGTTTCCTTTATACCTGATAAACAGATAAATTAAATTAATTTCTAGAATTTCTTATTCATACATGCAGAACCTAACGAGGCGTGAATAAATATCATTATGAATATTTTTATAGTAGTAAAATGCTTCTAATTAAGTCTGGTATTTTCAGCATAAACGATCAATCAATAACTAACTTTGGGTTGTTAATAATGTCATTAATAGCGTTGACCATCACGTCCTCTGTGAGTTCCTCCCACAGCAGAAAGTCTCCCACTCCAGAGTTCCTAATAAACATGCTGTTTCTGTTTTGGTCAGCAAATATCGGCAAACCGAGGAGTGGCGTGGCATGGTATATAGATTCCTGCGTGCCGAGGAGACCACAGTGTGTAATGAACACCTTCACGTTGTTGTGAGCTGTGGAACAATGGTACAGAAATAATGATCACCACCTTCATGTTGTTGTGAGCTGTGGAACAATGGTACAGAAATAATGATCACCACCTTCATGTTGTTGTGAGCTGTGGAACAATGGTACAGAAATAATGATCACATACGATTGCATGGATAAGGTATCGATGCAGGAAATGTCGCTAGTATATGGAATAACTGGTAGATTACTTAGAGCTGTTAAGAGTTTTGTTAAGGATAGTGAGTTAGTTTAATATTTTTATTATGTGCCCCATACCCATCCTGTGGGAAGTAGTCAAAAGATTACAGAGGTACATATTAAGGCACAGTTCCGGGCGGAAAGTACCGGCGATCCTAAATGAATGGTTAGGGAATGCAGGAAAGAGGTATAGATTATTTTCTATTAAAAGAAAGCCTCTAACAGAGTTATGATATGTCATCATGGTTATTTAATGTATCTGTAGATGTAATAGTAGTGAATGCTATGGTGTTGGGGAAAAAATCAATGATTAACATATACAGAATGAAATACAAAGAGAGAGTTGTCAAAAGTGCTTTTTGTAGAGAAGTTGCGAGGATTGATAAACAAATTTGGGAAGGTATTTAATAGGACATTATAAGTGTAATAAGTGAATCTAAAAACTCTAGGTAATAACTGGAACTGCGATGCCGAATAAATAAGGATCTTTAAAGCTCTCGCATGGAAATCAGTTTTGAAAATTGGCTATACGAAACTGAGCAGAGATCACCTGCATATATCAACTGTTCTCAGAACCTTCACCTGGTAATTGATGACCAGGGATTGAAACTAGTAACAAGTGGATATTGATATTGATATTGATATGAGGAAACTGCAGCTAACAGACGGATGGCTGTGCTATCATGCTGTATAGTTTTTAAAGGTTCATTCAACACAGGCAATTTAAAAACACTATAAAGATACGAGTGTTAAATACTGATTTATTTTTCAGTTGTATTAGTTTTAGAATTCTTTGGAAGACTAAGAAAAATAGTTCAATTTGATAAAAATTCCAATAATTAGAAATTTTAAAATATATTTCTTGCGTTGACCAATTTGAGTACATACTAAAGTGAATGGTTACTATCCCGGCAGTAAGATACATAAGTCATTAAATACTGAAAACATTTAGATTAGGTCAACACATATATTTTGATCATTAAATGGGAAGCAAAATTTTGCTCATTATGACACACATTGTCAAACTGAACCTTCCTGTATTCAATTTTCCTCTTTACATGGGGGTCAACATCCCCACGGACCGGTCTGAGACCAGGCCTCGTGGTGGTCTGATCAAACAGGCTGTTACTGCTGGCACACGCATACTGACGTACGAAGTTTAGTTTACCTGGAGTTTACCTGGAGAGAGTTCCGGGGGTCAACGCCCCCGCGGCCCGGTCTGTGACCAGGCCTCCTGGTGGATCAGAGCCTGATCAACCAGGCTGTTGCTGCTGGCTGCACGCAAACCAACGTACGAGCCACAGCCCGGCTGGTCAGGAACCGACTTTAGGTGCTTGTCCAGTGCCAGCTTGAAGACTGCCAGGGGTATGTTGGTAATCCCCCTTATGTTTGCTGGGAGGCAGTTGAACAGTCTCGGGCCCCTGACACTTATTGTATGGTCTCTTAACGTGCTAGTGACACCCCTGCTTTTCATTGGGGGGATGGTGCAGTACTTAGCTTTGAATTGTAGATCAATAAGCCTAACCTCCATTGTGGGAAAATTGATGGAATCAGTGTTTACCGATGCTATTCGAGGCCACCTTGAAAAATAAATTGATTAAGGAATCTCAGCACAGTTTTACAAAGGGGTGTTCCTACTTTACGAATTTATTTACTTTTTTTTTCACTAATCATTTGAGGAGGTAGATCACGGTAATGAATATGGTATTGCTTACATGGACTTCAGTAAGGCTTTTGATAGCATTCCACATCAGGGAATATAAACCATACCCCCGGCCGGGATTGAACCCGCGGTCATAGAGTCTCAAAACTCCAGCCCGTCGCGCTAGCCACTAGACCAGCTAGCCACAATAAGATTCATCCAACTAGGTATATTTCTACACCATAGGAAAGTTAGCACAGGCACCTCTGTGACCACAAATGCAAGTTTTTACAGACGAATCTCCAGCTAGCGTGGCCGTGACGAACTCTAGCTCAAGTCCCTTCACTGCCGTCAACATGACTTAAGAAATCGTAATGACACGATTGCAAATAAACCATACCATATGGTTTATTTGCAATCGTGTCATTACGATTTCTTAAGTCATGTTGACGGCAGTGAAGGGACTTGAGCTAGAGTTCGTCACGGCCACGCTAGCTGGAGATTCGTCTGTAAAAACTTGCATTTGTGGTCACAGAGGTGCCTGTGCTAACTTTCCTATGGTGTAGAAATATACCTAGTTGGATGAATCTTATTGTGGCTAGCTGGTCTAGTGGCTAGCGCGACGGGCTGGAGTTTTGAGACTCTATGACCGCGGGTTCAATCCCGGCCGGGGGTATGGTTTATTTGCAATCGTGTCATTACGATTTCTTAAGTCAGGGAATATGTCTCATGTCCCGCCATTTTTGTACAAGCTAGCAGCCCATGTCCTTTCGCATGCTATTTCATTACTTTTTAACAAGTCACTAGAAACTAGCACTTTCCCGACACTACTCAAGACAGCAAGAGTTACACCAATACATAAAGGTGGTGACCCCACAGATGTAAACAACTATAGGCCAATATCAAATTTACCATTGCTATCCAAAATCTTCGAGAAACTTGTGCACAAGAGATTTTATTCGTTTATAACAGCACAAAACATACTCAACCCCTGCCAATTTGGCTTCAGAAAAAATAAAAGCACTTATGATGCAATTGTAAAAATGCTAGACCTGCTTCACACAGCATTGGAAAATGAGGAATATCCATTAGGACTTTTTATTGACCTAAGAAAAGCTTTTGACACAGTAGATCATGGTATCCTACTCCACAAACTTGACCATTATGATGTAAGAGGCCAACTTTACTAATAGGTATCAGTATGTCACCATTAAAGACACAACCTCACCAACATGGCCACGTGATACTGGAGTACCACTGGGAAGTGTCCTTGGCCTTCTGCTCTTCCTCTTATACATCAATGAACTTCCCAAAGTATCGAAACACCTGAAACCCATTCTCTTTGTTGACGACACGACTTACGTCATCTCCTCCCCAAATCTTGCCACCCTCAACACCATTGTTAACGATGAGCTACTCAAAATATCTATTTGGATGACAGCCAATAAACTTGCACTTAACACTGACAAAACCTTCTTTATTATGTTTGGTAACAGATCAGGTGTTGCACAACTTAACATTGAGATCGACAACACTTTTTGCCAAACATAATGAGGGCAAATTCCTAGGCCTACACCTCGAAAGCAACCTGAATTTCAGCACCCATATCAAACACATAACAAAAAAGTATCCAATACGGTTAGGATCCTCTCCAAGTTACATTATTACATGCCACAATCTGCCCTTCTCTCACTATACCATTCACTCATTTATCCATAGCTCACCTATGCTATGTGTGTTTGGGGATCAAGTGCAGCAACACACCTAAAGCCAATATTATATAACCCAACAAATAGCCGCAGTAAGAATAATCATGCAGTCCAATCCCACGCAACACACGCTCCCACTCTTCAGAGATCTAAACTTACCCACTGTTCAGAACATCTACACTTACTATTGTGCAACCTACATTCACAGAACCTTAAATTCCAACATTAACCCTGACCTAAAACATTTTGTTGATAGTTGTGACAGGACTCACAGGCATAACACCAGACACAAACATCTCTATGACATTCCCCGTGTCCGGCTAAACCTATACAAAAATTCAATGCACATAAAAGGGCCTAAAATCTGGAAGACCCTACCTGAAATCTCTAGAACTGCAGACACATTCATTACCTTCAAAACTACCGTTAGAAAACATCTTTTCTCCCTGACACACCCCTCTATCAGCTAACTACATGAAAACTGCCTATTCTCTTGTAACATACACACACAAACAACAACCTAGACCTCTCCTCTATATCTGTGATTCCTCACAATTCGCACCTACACTCACCCAATTGACTATAAACATAGAAATACGTAATACAACTATTACCTAGCGAATCTTAACTAGTCATAGGTTTGCCTATGATACTCCAATACAGGAGCTTCAATAGAAACTATGTATTGTACCAAAACAAAGCCATTCACACTGCTAAATTTACGAACCGTAATACAGTTACTTAGCCTTAATACCAACATGCTCCTTAATCTGTACCAATACAGAGTTTTGAATTAGTCTTAGTCTGCCAGAAATGCTTAGTCATGTGGAAAAAGACACTTATGTACAGTTCAGGACATTTATTAAAGGAAACGTTTCGCCACGAGTGGCTTCTTCAGTCCTAATACAGAGAAAACTAAGAAAACACACAAATATATAGTGGTGGGAGTCAGGTGAGGTGAAGCGTGGGTAGAGGTGGTAATAGTAGTAGTAGTAGTAATGGAACTAAGGAGGTGAGGTTAGAGAGGGACCTGCTGGCATCAAGTAACACCAGTTCCCAGGATGGGTAATATCCTCTTGCTTAATAATTTTGAAATACTGTAACTACCGGATTTTTGCTTTATAGTGTTACTGACAGAAATTAGTGCAGCTTCAATGCATTTTCTCCGTCTTAAGTCGTCTTCTTTAATAACTAGTTTAGCTTCATTGAATTTCATGAGGTGTCCATGAGGTGTTCATGAGGTGTTCATGAAATTCAATGAAGCTAAACTAGTTATTAAAGAAGACGACTTAAGACGGAGAAAATGCATTGAAGCTGCACTAATTTCTGTCAGTAACACTATAAAGCAAAAATCCGGTAGTTACAGTATTTCAAAATTATTAAGCAAGAGGATATTACCCATCCTGGGAACTGGTGTTACTTGATGCCAGCAGGTCCCTCTCTAACCTCACCTCCTTAGTTCCATTACTACTACTACTACTATTACCACCTCTACCCACGCTTCACCTCACCTGACTCCCACCACTATATATTTGTGTGTTTTCTTAGTTTTCTCTGTATTAGGACTGAAGAAGCCACTCGTGGCGAAACGTTTCCTTTAATAAATGTCCTGAACTGTACATAAGTGTCTTTTTCCACATCTTGTCGGTATCACCATACCATTTCCTCATGCTTAGTCATGCTAGGTGTGACAGTGGCCCTCTCTGTAATTAGTTTTATATAATATGTAAACCCCAAATTGTAATATTTATTGAGAATACACTTGATTTGATTTGATTTGAAAGTAGAGGCAGGAGATTTTTTTTTTCCTAGATAGATGCGTGGCTGACAGATATACAAGAGTGAGTTTTCAGAAATGGGGAAATGCCAAAGTGGGTACATGTCACAAGTGGTGTTCCACAGGGGTCAGTGTTGGGCCCTTTGTTGTTCACAATTTACAGAAACGACATTGAGAATAAATAGCTACATAAGCAAGTTTGTGGACGACACCAAAATAGGCCGTCGAATTAATTCTGACGAGGACATTAGAGGGCTATAGACAGATCTGAATAGATTAATGCAATGGTCGGAAAAGTTGCAGATGCAGTTTAATACTGAAAAATTCAAAGTTTCTTCTGGCACTTATAAACTAAATAACGTTGATCTTAATCACAGTGATTTTGAGAAAGAGTTAGGAGTTCTGGTTAGTAGTAATATAAGACGAAGACAATATTGAATAAGTGTTCAAAATAAAGCATCGACTACCATATTTCCAAACCAATACTTTCTAAATATAAACTTATCTAATTGAACCCATTATTGAGGGTTCTTGGAGGGATATCCTCAGGGCTTCATATCAAGAAGTATAACTAACAGAAGTCCTGAGGACATTCTTCATCTCTACATATTGTTGGTTAGGCCTCATTTAGACTATGCTGCACAGTTCTGGTCACTATTACAGAGTGAATATAAATGCATTGGTAAACGTACAAAGAGGATGACAAAGTTGATCCCATATATCAGAAATCTCTCCTGCGAGGATATGCTGAGGCCCTGAATCTGCACTCTAGAAAAGCGTAGAATTAGGGGGGATATGATTGAGGTGTATAAATGGAAAAAAAGGAATACATAAAGGGGATGTAAATAACGTGCTAAAAATGTCTAACCAACACAGAACTCGCTGCACTGGATTTAAGTTAGAAAAATTTAGATTTTGAAAGGGTAATGGAGTTGTGGATGAGTGGAACAAACTTCTCCGTAACGTCATTGAAGTTAAAACTTTGTGCAGTTTTGAAAATAGGTTCAACAAATACATGAATAGGTGTGAGTTAGACCTGACGAGCTTGAGCCAGTAGGCTTGCTGCAGTGCTCCTTCCTTGAGAAATGGTATGGTAATACCGACAAGATGTGGAGAAAAGATACTTAAGTACAGTTCAGGACATTTATTAAAGAAAACGTTTCGCCACGAGTGGCTTCCTCAGTCCTTATACAGAGAAAACTAAGAAAACGAGTATATATAGTGGCAGTTACGTGGATACAGTACGTTGATGATATTTTGATCATTGTACCCAAAAATCTAGACGTACGTGGCATCCTCAACACTATCAACACTCTGGAACCTACCATCATATTTACACTGAAGGAGGACAACCGATTACCTTTTCTCGATGTTCTCCTACTCACTGGGGAAAACAGGATTTCTTGTAAAGTCTGCCTTAAACATTCCTACGAGAACGATCTACACTCCTTCTCTCACCATGACACCAGAACTAAAAGAGGGGTAGTTATAGGCTTCTTTCTGAGAGCTACAGAATTTCCAGTCCACAGTTCCTCAAGGAAGAATGCACATTCATTGCACATTCTTTTAGTTCACTACATTTCCCCGTTATTACAACCCAGGAGTCCAAATGGCCTGTTATCCTGGGTGTGAAGGGAGCAAAATAAACACAGCAGAAAACTTTTGACTTGTATTATCCTTCACCAATTTAGAACAGAAGTATGTACACTATATACACTATGTACAGCGATAGGTATTAGTTCACTCCACGGTAAGTAAGGCAGAATAGAAGCCACTAGAGAGCAGACCGTGCTTCAACCAGCTCTAGAATGATAATGACAAGGGCAGACAGGAGAGTGGTACCAACATAACCTCTGCGATTGCCAAAACCATCTTCTTATTGGCTGGAACCTGGTTACTGGTTGAACGACGGGGCCCCATCGTCAACTCTCATTCACCTGGTTCGCTGGTTGGGGGAGATAGCCTGTAAATGAGGGTGTGTACATGCGCCGAATAAAGGTTACGTACTCTTTGCATGCCACACTCGTAAACTTCATACATGATTGCAAGAAACGTTCGACACGAATCCTCAACAAGACCAACACCAATCATGTTGAAAAAAAGCCTCCAAGTTACAGCGTTTTACCGATCAGCGATGTTGCAACTAACGTTTCAAGATTTTTTGATAGAAAACTAGCAAAAACATCCACCAGTTTTTCAGCTACCATTACAAACCTTGCACAAAATCCCAAGAATGACTCTGGCATGAATGCAGGAGTATAAACAATACCATGTGGGACATGTGACAAAGCATATATGGGTGAAACAGCCAGATCTCTGGATGTTAGGATCAGGAAACAAAAAAACGCTTGCAGAGATGATGACCAAAAACGCTTGTGTTCAACATGGGGACGATGCTGGACACCTAATGAATTTCAGTGAGGCAAGACTAGTGACTAAGGAAGACAATTTATGACGACCAAAGTGCATAGAAGCTGCCCTAATTGCTCTAAGTATCACAATCCATCAAAAGTTCGGCAAATACATTATCTCCAAACTGCTAATCAATAGGATTTACCCATTCTGGAGACTACTGTAACATGATGTTAAGAGGTCCTTCTCTAACTCAACCCGTCTCAGTACTACTACTACTACTAGTACTAGTACTACTACTACTACTGCTACTACTACTACTACTACTACTGCTACTACTACTACTATTACTATTACTACTACTACTACTATTACTACTACTACTACTACTACTACTACTACTACTACCCATGCGACAAAACACTTGGCTTCTGCCACTTTATATACTCGTTTTCTTAGTTATCTCTGTATTAGGACTGAAGAAGTCACTCGTGGCGAGACGTTTCCTTTAATAAATGTCCAGAACTGTACATATGTGTCTTTTCCTACTCATTCCTTCTTGAGTGGGTGTGACCTGAACCTGTCTAGAATGGGCCAGTAGGCCTGTTGCAGTGCTGCTTCTTTCTTATTTTCTTAAAAACCTGAGTTCAATGCGAAAAGGCGTTCTCGAGTTACAGCACCGAAATTAACTTACGAAAAAATGTCTTGTTCTGTAGCCTAGCAATACATGAGTGGGAGGCCTTAATATATCCATGCATGATGCAGGAAAAGAGAGGAGTGGTTTGTCAACTGTTATTGTATTATTGTCTATAGTTAGACTTCAAAATATCTTTGGATAGAAGTAATAGTGAAGAAGATAGCTAGTTTGATGAAGAAGGATTGACATAATAGACAAGAGCGACACGCAATCAACAGAAGCGACAAACTCACGCTATTATCATATAAGTTCAAGTACTGCACACGATATATCAACAACGAACCAAGAATGTCTTGCTGAGGAACCCAGTTGGTAATCATTACGTTGTCAGGGACGTTCTTCAACTCTCCCTCGTATTTCCAGACGACTCGCTGAGGCAGCCTCCTGAAGGCCTGGAGGAAGACGTCACGGTACTGGACTGACATGGAAGAACCACGAGAAAAAGAACCCAAGTTGAAGTAGATAACACCACTAGATCCCGCTCCCGTGATCCAAGACTCCAATTCCTGTTAAGCAGTAATATATTAGAGAACAAAAAGGCACAATACCGTGACTGGAACAATACGCAAATAACCCGCACTTAGAAGAGTGAAGCTTATGACGACATTTCGGTCCAACTTGGACCATCAGTGTGACTTACAATTGGTCCAAGTCGGATCATAGTGTTACATTAGGGGTGTAAATGCAGACATTTACCATAGACTTCACATTTACAAGACACTATGTTACACAAGTGGAAATTTCAATACAGTAAAGCTGTTCTCAGAATTGTGGCATTCATAATCTAAAGACCTTGAAATGTAAACAGATGAGGATGCCATCGTAAATTAGGAGATAATGATAGGATAAATGGTGTATAAATTTATCATTGTTTATAGGCTTCCAGTACACTTTGTATTTTAGGAAGATGTCAACCCTGGAAGGATCTACGCTGAGCAAGAGAATCCGAAAAAGTTATCTCCTCTCAGGCGAATCGGAAGGACAGTCATCTTCAGGAACAAGGTCACATGCAAGAATCAGGTTAGGCAATCACTCCCTGATTACCTCAAACTCCTCACCTTTCACTGTTCTCTGTACAGAAATGAAGAAGCTACAATTGCTAGGCTTTATCGTGTTGGGGTAGGAAGGGTACACAACTATCATGAGTCAGGTAGTCAGGACAACTCACCTGAGGCAGAGGGTTACCGGGGCGACAGTGGATGGCGCCCACCTCCACCTGTGAGGGCAGGAGAGGCAGTGGTATACCGATGATAAAGTGTGTGTTCATCAGTGCTAGACTCATGTTCCTCTCTAACTCCAACAACGGTGGCAGCTCCGGGAACTGTGCTGAGATCTGTTAAATAATGCCAGGACTGTGACAATTTCTCTTCAACTGTTACACCAAATATAACGATATAGCTAATATTTCTAAGAATTTGAAAAACTGTACAGTGATGTTTAAAGTATATGAGAAATCTTCATTAGATTATTGGTATGAAATTAGATGCAATAATTATTTTAAATAATCACACTGAAATAACTGATAAGTATTACTGTTAAAAAATATATTACATCAAGATTGACAATTTTGTTACTGAAAACTGTCTCAGTATTAAAAATACCTCTTTTTGAAGCTGAGGAACAATGTTCCAATTCCTCCAGTAAACTGCAAATGCTATATGTAACAGTGTGCTCAAAAATCGATGCCAGATGGAGTAAGGTCGTGGGAAATCAAACGACTGGCTGGGTACATAGGCAGGATTCAAGACATTACCCAGGACGGCACTCTGACGGAAGTCAATGCCTGGTGTGGAAACCATGATGAAGGGAGCCTGGTGCAGGAACGGGTACACTATCTAAGGAGAGAGGAATTCTCAGCGTCACTCTAGTTTGAAACTGTTGTTGCAGTTATATATTTGTTGCATTTTGTTCGGCCTATATCACACGCCCATATAGGCATGTCTCCTGACCCTCAGATCCGATGTTAAGAGTATAACTAGCACGGGACTCCATCATTATGTCACTATCTTGGTTCAACCAACTAACTACAAAGTAGGTCCCCAAAGTTGTGAAGCAATGTGGTACACTTGTCAATCATCCCTGGTGGACTTACCTTCAAGTCTGGTCGTTACTTACAGAGTCTCTTGTTTGTATTTATCTTATTATATATAGCTGGATACACTGTGCAAGTGTATATAGTCTCCGTAGATTTTGCAAATACCTGACTATTTGGTGAAGGAAATAGAATTATTTACTCACTCTGTTGCCTTTTAGCTCACTCGATTCCCAGCGAGGGTAGAAACATTGGACGTGTTTCCTTACAATGGTTGTTTATGTTCACCCACCAGTAAAATGGGTACCTGGGTGTTAGTTGACTGGTGTGGGTCGCATCCTGGGACAAGACTGACTTAATTTGCATGAAATGCTCAGCATAACAAGCAGCTTACTATATAGTAGTATGTCATCGATGTCAGCTATGGTCTGTATACCATGTACATGTACTCATAGAAATAAAGATATTATTATTATTATTATTATTATTATTATTATTATACAGCCAGGTGTGCAGGCAAGTAGTCTACAGTTGTCTTCATTATACACTACCATCAGTGGGTCTGACCTGATATATTAGACTTTGGATAGAAATAATTCACTGCTGAGAAATTGAATAAATGACGTTGTAAACCTTTGATTTGGAACAATAGTTCATAGATCTAAATCATACAAAATATACAAAATTCTTGTATATACAATCCACGGAAGACAGAAGTATAGGATAATTCTGCTGGTTTAAGGATAAGAGGACTTTTAAGTTTATAAGAGTAGCATATTACATCTTCCTTTGTCCTGTGACAAAAACACATGAAGCAAGTTAAAGTTGTTCCGAAAATAAAAACAACTGAATGTAGCAGTGGTTCCTGTGAGAAAAACTAATGGATGAAATAAAAAAAAGTAGATATGGCTGACAGCTACTGAATTAAAGTATAAGAACTGACAGGGACCTGACAACACGAATTAGCTTCATATAAAATATTTCTTGAATTACTGTAGATGTGGAGCTTAATCCTGAATTAATAATCAAAACGACGGTGAACAAAGTTGATTGTGCTAAAATAACTTAACCTGAAAACCGCCATTTTTTTTTGCAGTCACTCTCAGCCTTCCAAAAATCTGATATTTTCGGAGCAGCTCAGAAGCGACTGAAATTCCTACGATAAAGTTAGCGGAAATTTTCTTTCACAGTTTGAAAAAGTTTGACAACAGTGGTTACTTGCATTAGAATTTCCATCAATGATATGCGCGCTCGTGTGGGTTTTTGACCCACTTAATATTTGTACTTATAACTCATTACAATTGTGACCAGGTGTGGAAGTGTTAGTGGCTCATTACTTTGTAATTTGTTCATGATTGTGACCATGTATAGGAGTGTAGACTGTTCATTACCTTTGTAACTTACCATGATTGTAACCATGTACAGGAGTGTAGACGATTCATTACCTTTGTAACTTACCATGACTGTGACCAGATCTATATGGAGATCATTACCTTTGTAACTACTTCAGCTATCATAACTTTGGGGACTAGTTCCTGGACCCATTATGTACCTCTGTATTCTTTTGACTACCGCCCACGGGATGGGTATGGGGTGACTACTGCCCACAGGATGGGTATGGGTGACTACTGCCCACAGGATGGGTATGGGTGACTACAGCCCACAGTATGGGTATGGGTGACTACCCCCCTCAGGATGGGTATGGAGTGACTTACGCCCACAGGATGGGTACAGGTGACTACCGCCCACAGGATGGGTATGGGGTACATAATAAAGATATTAACTAACACTGATGTAAATCATGCAAAGTAGAATCATTAATTAAAATATACAACACGAGATGGAGTGTGATCACTATTACAACATGATGTATGTATTTCATGCGAAACATAAATTAAAATCTTTTTAAATATATTTTAGAAGAACTTTTGAATGAACATGATTAACTTTGTTAAATGTAAAACTAATAATTATTGAACCATTCTTACCTCATTATATGCATGGTCTACTATAAAGAGATCAAACTCTTTCCTTCTCTCGTAAAGTTCCTTCACCAGAGGAACTTTGTAAAAGTCTCTGACAATTAAGGGAAGAACTTTCTCAAACACCGCATATCCTCCAGTCCAGTCGTCTTTATACTCAAACATATTTATATTTTGGAAATGTTGAAGACCATGGCTAATATCAGTGATGTTGGGATGATTGGTCGATTTTGGGCTGTTAGACAACATTGTTACCTAGAAAAATGACATGGATTCAGGATTCTGGTAAACTTGAATGACCATGATCAAACCTCCGTTGATAATTACTTGAATTATTTAAAGCTAACTCAATTTCCACCACGTCGAAGGGTTCTGTTTTTACAAATTCTCCAAATGGGATCCATTTTTAGCTGTTGACTGTCTCAAAATCACCTGTTGCAAAATGTAATTTTTCTTGGAGAAACACTGACTGCATTATATATTTCATCATCACAAAAAATCAGAGCAATGTTATACCTGGTGACCTCGGTCGGCCAAAGCCTCAGCAAGTGGGATGAAGACGTTTTTATGGCTGTGGGAGGAGACTGGGAGAAGCACCAGTATCTTGTAGTGTTTCTCAGGAGGGTCTAAGTCCCCCGTGACTACCGCCGCCAGGGTCACCACCATCACATATATCCCAGCTAGAAACATCTGTATATACACGTAAGTGCAAAAATCAGAGTATGTTATTCAAACATTTATTCGTCTGAATCTGGGCAAACAAATAATTTATTACTGAAAAGAAAGGATATATTGTTTTCAATTTCTGTGTTAGTTTGTGTCTCAGTAACCTTATATCTGGAATCATATGGAGACATAAATGACAAATACCAAGAGCAAGTGCAAAAACAGATGTCTTTCATAAGAAAACCGAATAATTTTGTTCTACATATCACATGATAAACTCATTATACTACTTCCTCCTCTCGTTCTACTGCTCATGACCCCTTCCATTCGTATGTTAAATGTCTTCCTTCACTTTGAACTTCTGTGTCGTTAATGGTTCACGTTAGGCCAAAGCATCGTCATAAGTTTCGTTCTCTTTTGTGCGGATTATTTTTGTAATGGGTGGGTACATGAGTAGGTGTTATTTGCACCTATCATGGACCAGTAGAAACCATACCCCCGGCCGGGATTGAACCCGCGGTCATAGAGTCTCAAAACTCCGGCCCGTCGCGTTAGCCACTAGACCAGCTAGCCACAATAAGATTCATCCAACTAGGTATATTTCTACACCATAGGAAGGTTAGCACAGGCACCACTGTGACCACAAATGCAAGTTTTTACAGACGAATCTCCAGCTAGCGTGGCCGTGACGAACTCTAGCTCAAGTCCCTTCACTGCCGTCAACATGACTCAAGAAATCGTAATGACACGATTGCAAACAAACCATACCCCCGGCCGGGATTGAACCTGCGACGGGCTGGAGTTTTGAGACTCTATGACCGCGGGTTCAATCCCGGCCGGGGGTATGGTTTGTTTGCAATCGTGTCATTACGATTTCTTAAGTCAGTTATTATATTGTGGTAGTATACTGTACGGTTGAGAGGTCGAGAGGGCTCCAGAGTGGAGTAGCCATCCTAGTTAAACTGCGGTATGCCTTATGGACCATACACATTGACGAAGATGCCTTTCCAGCAGTAGAACTGTCGCCCTCATATTGTCCCTTAATTATTAGTACTGTCTACTTTCCTTGTAGACATAAGTATATAGAGTCCATTCTCCTCCATGGGATACTGAGTAGGAATGTTCCCACACTCCTTGTAGGTGATTTTAACGCCCATCACGCTGCCCTCTTCAACTGTAGAGCTGGCCAGCCGATGAAGGACTTGCAGGGTCAACAACTTTAACATAATGACACCTCGCTTTTCAGGGCCCTTTTTTTCAGTCCTTTGTCGGCCGTCGTCCGGGGACCCCTGATATGGTCTTAACCAGCAGAGATTGTGACCTCTACAATTGCAGGGTCTCTCCTGGTGACAACGTTGGTTCCGACCACATCCTTGTTGTCATTACTCTAGTTTAAAGAAGACGACTTTAGACGGAGAAAATGCATAGAAGCTGCCCTAATTGCTGTCAGTAACACTATAAAGCAAAAGTCCGGTAGTTACAGTATCTCAAAATTGCTAATCAACAGGATATTACCCATTCTGGAAACTGCTGTTACTTGATGTCAACAGGTCCCTCTGTAGCCATCCGTCTCACCTCATTAGTTCCATTACTACTACTACTACTACCACCTCTACCCACACGACACTTCACCTGACTCCTGCCACTATATATATACTCGTATTGATAAATTAGACACATGTGCAACTCTTGGGTATCTTTATTGAAGAAACGTTTTGCCACACAGTGGCTTCATCAGTCCATACAAAGGAGAATCGTGAAGAACAGTAGGAGAATGAGGTTAATCAGTCCCTCAACCTTGAGTCGATGTGGTCAGTCCATCAATCTTGAATAGAATACAGCATATGAGCGAAGAAGTGGTTTATATACCGTAGGCAGGAGAGGTGCAGCAGTCGTAGGTGGTGTCACATTTGTCCAATATGCCATATTCTATTCAAGATTGATGAACTGACCACATCGATTCAAGATTGAGGGACTGATTACCTCATTCTCCTCCTGTTCTTCAAGTTTATCCTTTGTATGGACTGATGAAGCCACTGTGTGGCGAAACGTTTCCTCAATTAAGATTCCCAAGAGTTGTACATGTGACTAATTTATCAAGAGTCATCCATAAGGACGATTTCCAAAGCCCGAAGATCCTGAGCAACCTACCAGAAGATCCCGATGACTGGTTAACACCTGAACCAATTTATGTTCATTAAGGGTAACTCAGCTCTCACTTTTGGTGATAAGTCTTAGACATTATCACTTGTTACATGTAATCATGTAATATTGCTAATTCAGTCACACATTCATCGCTCGACCTCTGTAGTGAGCGCATGTGCGTTACACTGCCCACTGCTGGCCGTTGAAGCAAGCTGAGATTTTCTCAATATGGCGGTGCAGCCACGGAGGCGGATCAACACTGTTTTGAGCTGGTGCGTGGGGCTGTGACAGCCCAAAAAGCTTGTTATCCTGCCAGCCATCATGAGGGAGACTTATGGTGTCGTTGATGAACAACTTTATGGATTGGCGCTTAATGGGGCCTATAGGGTCTTTGTTAAGCTCCGAACAACAAGTGTCTACGAGCAGTTGGTCAACAAATATCAGGATAGTTGTGCGGTTGTCAACCCAGCGGTCACAGTGAGGCTCATCGACGTATCACATTACTTCACTTGGGTTAAGGTACAAAACATGCCTTTTGAAGCCAATGAGACGGATTTACGGCAGGTATTCAGCAGGTATGGAACTGTACATGTGGCGACTGTCAGTAAGTGGACGGAGGGTGCATATGCTGGCCTCCTGGAAGGTACCTTCTCACTGAAGATGTCTTTGAAACATCCCATACCATCGTATATGGTGATGGACGATTTTCATACGCAAGTGATAGTGTCCTATGCTGGGCAACGCCACACTTGTCTTTGTGGAGAGTACGATCACTTTGCAGCACAATGTGGTCGCCAACAGTGGAAGAAGGACGTAAGGCGGCCACCAAGGGAAGAGCCCATCCAGGAGGTGACTGTGGTGCCTGAGTCGGGTGCACGTCCAAAGACGTCATTGTGGAGTGAAGAGGTGGAGCAAGAGGAGCTTATTGAGGGGTCTTGTGTGACTCTACCTGGAGATCCTTCCTGCGTTGGCCCGATTTCGCTGGGTGAGGAGGGTAGGATGGTCATGGAAGAGAGAGTGGACGACACATTAGCGACTGTGCAGAAGGGATTGTTGGACACACCTGGAGAGGTGGAAGAGGAGGGGCTTGAATTATCCCTTGAGAATGTGTCTTGTGTAAGGTCCCAGGATGTAGAGGAACTGGTTGAGAAACAGGCTGCTGGGATGGATGTCATCACTGTAGAGGCGGCGGTCCATAACAAAAGCCTTCTTGAGGTGGCTATGGAGGCAGTGGGAGGATCATGCAAACGGGCGGCAGCATTGTCAGACTCTGATGATGTCCTCACCCCGGCGCAGAGGCCAGGCAAGAAGGTGTGGGCAGAGGTGGCACAGGGCGGCCCTAAGCAGCCAAGGAGTCCGGTGGCAGATATTGGAAGACCTCCAGTGTCTGGTAGTGTACATGGTGGTAGATGCCGGCAGGCGTCTAAAGGCGGATCAGTGCTGACAGGGCACAAGGTATAGCTGGCTTGAAGTGTGTCTAAGTAAATGTAAATGGGTTGCGAGACAGAGTGAAGTGTATGTGGTTCGTGGGTTTTCTTCGTAGGTATGGAGTGGATGTAGCTTTTGTGCAAGAGCACAATTATAAAGCTGGGTGTGAGTTAGTAATGCATGGATTTCAGGTGTTTGTTGCGCATTCAACTCGATTGAAAGGGAGGGTCGCCATCCTTCTGCGAGAGACCACCCCGTTTGTTGTGTATCGTAGTGAGGTAGGGGAGGAGGGGTGGGTCGTGCGAGTGGATGGGCTGTGGATGGGGGTGAGGGTGGCGCTAGTGTGTGTACATGGGCCCGCAGAGGGGGATGGATGTGTCAAGACTGCCTTTGTGAGGGATGTGTTAGTGTACCACCTCTGGTCGCTCCCCCCAATGGCGGTTGTGGGGGGTGACTGGAACTGTGTGGTGAGAAGGAAAGATGTGGAGCCTCGAGGGGCTGGGTTTCACTCTGTAGTGTTAGGGAACCTTTTGCGAGGGGCGGGGTTGCAAGATGCGGGTACGGGAGAGGCATGGGAGGTGGAGCACACGTTTAGGCAAGGAGGGTATGCTGCTCGTCTGGACCGTTTGTATGTAACGCAGACTGCAATGGTGGAAAGGGTGCGTGAGGTGGAAGTAGCATATTCAGATCATCAGGCGGTTTTCGTTGAAGTGGGGTGGGACGGGTTGCCTAGGAGGCATAGGAGTTTTTGGAAATTGAATGTTCGGCTCCTTGCAGATGGAGGGGGAGGGAGGGGTTTGCGCAATTGTGGAGGGACTTGTGGTCAGGGATGGGGGATGTTGGGGATATGTTGGCATGGTGGGATGGAGGGGCAAAGGAGAGGATCAGGGAGCATTATGTTAGACAGGGCAAGGGGGAGGCTCAGATGACTTTTGGGCCTATAAGATATTTAGAGGGGCAGTTGCGGGATTGTTATGGGAGAGGGGTGGGGGGCGGGGGCTATCCTGTGGAGGAAACAGAGGGGCTGAAGCAACACATCAGGGAATTGCAGAATGAGAAGTTTAATGCAGTGCGGGTTAAGGGTGGGTTAGAGGAAGTTTTGTGGGGTGACAGGCCATCGGCGTGTGTTCTGCGGGGACAGCGGAAGCATCAGGCGGCCACAGAGATGGAATGTTTGTTAGTGCAAGAGGAGGTCGGAGGGTTTCATGTGGGGCAGGTGTTTCGTACGATGGAAGGGATGGGTTGTTATACGGATGCATGATTTGGGACTTCTTTGAGGAGTGTAGGTGTGCAGGGGGAAGCGTTAGGGCAGTTGGGAAGGCATGTGGTCAATGTCCTGAGCAGGAGGGACTGTATGGTGCTGGGTGGGAACATTGGAAAAGGGGACGTGTGGAGGGCATTATCGAGTATGAGTAGGGGTAAATCCCCGGGAATTGACGGTCTGCCATGTGAGTTTTACTTACAAAATTGGGACATACTTAAAGAGTTCTTGGTGAGGTTGTTGAATGAGATGAAAAAAAGGGGTGAGCTGTGGGTTTTGCAGGCGACGGCGGTGGTAGTCTTGGTCCCGAAGGTGGCCAGTCCACACACGGTGAAGGACTATAGGGTTATTTCTTTACTGTGTGCAGATTATAAGTTATTCACTAAAATACTGGGGAACAGGTTGAAGTGTGTGATCAACAGGGTGGTGGCAGCGGGCCAGTATGGGGTGCCAGGAAGGACCATGTATGAGGGGCACGGGGTGATTCGGGGGTTTGTGGAGAGTGTGCAAGGGATGGAGGGTGGGGGGGTTTTGGCTTTAGATTGGCATGCAGCATATGATAGTGTCGAGAGAGAAACATTGTGGTGGATAATGAGGAGGCAAGGGTTTGGGGATGAGATTGTGAGGTGGATGCAAATGTTGTATTATGGGGCGGGTGTTCAGGTGCAGGCGAATGGGAGGGTGGGGGAGCGGATCCCTATGGGTAGAGGTCTGCGGCAGGGATGTCCTTTATCCCAATTACTTTTAGCGTGTTTGTAGGATCCGTTTTATAGAGCGGTGGAAGTATGTGTGAGGGGAGGGGGTGACAGGGGTGGGTAGGAAGAGGCGTGCCGAGAATTGTCAGTTATGTAGATGACACGACGATTCTTGTCTGGGAGGGGGAAGGTTTAGGAGGGTTGGAGAGGATTGTGGACCCTGTTTGGAGAAGCGACTGGTATGAGGGTGAATGTAGAGAAGTCTAAGTTTATGGGGTTGAGGGATTGGGAGGGGAAGGTGGGAGGGGTAGGTAGTGTGAGGTGGGGTGTTGTGGATAAGGTCAAGATTTGTGGGATTGAGTATATGCAGGATGCACAGCAGGCTAGGATGGTTAATTCAGGGAGTGTCGTGGAGCGGGTGACTAGACGATTGGAAGGGTTGCGGCCGGGTCATTTAACGCTTCATCAGTGGGTCATTGTAGTAAATGTCTTACTATATAGTAAAATTTGGCATGTGGTCACTATGTACCCATTGTTGCGGTAAGATATTGGGGCATTATTGAGGAGAGTCTTTAGGTTTATTTTGGGGTCAGGATGTGATTGGTTGTGGAGGGGGGTTGTGACTCTCCCAGTGCGCAGAGGTGGGCTGGGGTTAATTAATTTAAAGAGTAGGATCATGGATGTATATGTAAAGAGGGGGTTCCTCCGAGAGGGGGGTGTACAGGTGGTGGGCTGCACCTTTTGTATGAGGATGTTAGAAGATGGTGGGGAGGGAAGGATTTGCGTGTGTGTGAGGACATGATGCGGGTGCTTATGTATGTTAGGGATGCGAAACACATGAGGTTGACGGTTTTAGAGAAAGTGGATGGGGGAAAGGGAGGTGGCGACAGTGGAAGGAGCATATCCAATGTATGCATGGTGGGATATTTGGGGTAGGTTATGTACGCTACGCATCCAGCTATGGGAGCGGGAGGTGATGTTCCGGCTCCTGCATGGTATCCTGCCATCAGGTATGGTTCTTAGAGACTGAAGGATTTGAGAGGAGGGCATCTGTGGGGTTTGTGGGGGTGAGGATACAGCCTTTCATGCAATCTGTTTCTGTGAACGACTGGGGGACTTACGGGAGTGGATGGGGAGGGTAGTACGATGGGTGGGAAGGGTTGGATTTCGGTTTTGCGGGCTTTAAGTTTGGATGTGGGAGGGGTGGGTATCCCTGTGCAGCGGGCACTTGGTTACCTTATTGTGGATTTTGTGTTTGTGTCGTGGGCTACGAGAAGTCAGGTGGAGGGGGGTGCGTAAAAGAGTATTGGCGGCAACTTTTTATCTACGTTTTGTCGAAATCGGGCTCTTTACGGGATATGGTGGGAGCGGGATTTCCCTGTAAGCTATCGTGGTTTAACGGTGTGGGTCCTCTTGGGGATGTTCATTATGAAGGGGAGGGGGTAAGGGGAAGCGGCGGGCTGGGGTCCCCTGGGGGGGGGCTAGTGTGTGAGAGTATTTATGGAACACCTATTATATGTCAACAAAGAGGATTGGTGTTTTATGGTGTGTAGGTTGAGAGAGTATTGGGTATGAGGTTTTCTATGTGTGTTGTAGCGTAAGTATATATTGTGCTTCTTTAATTAAGGAGAAGTGTTAGGTGAGATTGTTCTTCATTGTATACACGTGAATTCAACTCGCGTAACCTGTGTGTGCTTTTTATGACAGAATGGGGAAATTGCATTTATATGTTAACAAGAGAAACGATGTTTTATGGTGTGTAGGTTGTGAGAGTATGGGTATGAGGTCTGAGGTTTTCTATGTGTGTTGTAGCGTAAGCATATATTGTGCGACGTCTTCATAACATAGAGGTATAATGCAGGGCATTATGTTTTTAGACAAGCGTACGCATTTTTATGGTCTATGTTTATGGTGCTGGTTCTACCCGATAGGGTTAATGCAGTTGTTCAAATGCAATATGTTTATCACAAATGTACATTTTTCCATGTGTATATACCATATAGTGGAATTGTGCTGAATGAGCATTGCATGCCAGTATGGAGTAAGGTTTATGTTGTATGCATTGGCCTTGGTTACAAGGTTTCATAATTTTGTTTTTTACATTGGGGGGGAGTTAGTGGAGGTAGGAGGCATGATGCCAATACTATTGTATGCTGCAACCATTGTACTAGTTGCTCATGTATTTGTTGGTGGGTTGTTTGTTAGGTAACCTTTGTGTTATGCATGGTGTCTTGTCTTCATGACCTGGTGTAGTGGCCGGTTGAGTTAATGTTTATACCACACACATTGTATCTTTTCTTGTGTACCTAACCATGTATGAATAGGTATGAGCGGGTTCTAATAACATTATTAATATGCTATGTATTGTGTGTGTTTAGGTAGGAGTGTGTATTTATATTGTATTGTTTATGGTATAGGTTATTTTCCCTTTTATAGTTCATGTTCAGTTGTTTATATGCGTTATGTTTATTGTGAGTGTAATGTTTATCTTTTGTGTTATGGTTTATATGTATTTCGGCCTTGGTCAGAGTGTATCATATTCTTGTTATGTCGTGTTTTAAATAAAATATATATAAAAAAAAAATTCGGTCACTGTTGGACACCACCTCCGAAGAAGCTGAGCTGCCCAGATATTGCCTTCCGTCGCTCTGCCTTTATCATATGCAGTTTACGTCTTGACAAAAAAAATGAAAAAAAAAATTGTAACTAGTATATCACTTACCAATTCAGTGATGCAGTTTTACATCGTTATAACTCTGTGAAACTGACGGGTAAGTGTTATACCCCATTCACCTAAATTGCTCTCGTTATTGACACTATACACATTGTCAAGGAACTATTATAGTTCCTTGACAATGTGAGTAGTCGCAAAAGCGCTTGGAATTTCACTACTCTTTCACAGTGGTTGTTTTGCATATTTTAAAATCACCTGTTTACTGTGATTTTATTGCACATACATGTATATTCAAATTCAAAGTTTATTCTCTATAAGGATTACAATGCTGAGTTTACAGAAATTTGGTTATTGTGTGGTTTACATGTAGTAAAATAGTGATTACAGAGTGTACCACTAGAACGCTTAGCATGGCTAGGCATTTCGGGCAGACTTAGTTTTATTCTTAATTGTAAAATATTACAAATTATGAGGTAAGTTGGTATTATGGCTAAGTGACTAAATACTAGTTTGTGAGTTTAGTAATGTGAATGCTTTTGTTTTGGCACAGTACATAGTTTCAGTATTGGAGTATCACAGGATTCATTATTTTAAGATTGAGATTAATATTTCTGTTTATGGTCAAATGAGTGAGTGAGTGTAAGTGTGAACCACCAGGTGGCATTCGTGTAGTTAGTTGACGGGGTGTATCAGGGAGATAAGATGTTTTCTAATGGTAGTTTTGAAGGTGATGAATGTGTCTGCAGTTCTAGAGTTCTCAGGTAGGGTATTCCAGATTTTAGAGCCTTTGACATACATTGAATTTTTATAAAGGTTTAGTCGGACACGGGGAATGTCGTAGAGATGTTTGTGTCTGGTGTTATGCCTGTGGGTTCTGTCACAACTATCAAGAAAGCGTTTTAGGTCAAGGTTGATATTAGAGTTTAAGGCCCTGTAGATTGCACAGTAGTAAGTGTGGATGTACTGAACAGGGAGTAAGTTTAGGTCTATGAAGAGTGGGGGGGTGTGTTGCCAGGGATGGGATTTAGTGATTATTCTTACTGCAGCTTTTTGTTGGGTTATTATTGGCTTTAGGTGTGTTGCTGCAGTTGATCCCCAAGCACAAATAGCATAGGTGAGGTATGGATAAATAAGTGAGTGGTATAGTGTGAGAAGGGCATTTTGCGGCACGTAGTATCGTATCTTGGAGAGGATCCCAACCGTTTTGGATACTTTTTTTGGTTATATGCTGGATATGGGTGCTGAAGTTCAGGTTGTTGTCAAGGTATAAGCCTAGGAATTTGCCCCCATTATTTCTGGTAATTAGAGTGTTGTCAATCTTAATGTTAATTTGTGCATCTCCTGCTCTGCTACCAAACATAATATAGTAGGTTTTGTCAGTGTTAAGCGTATGTTTATTGGCAATATGTATTATTCTGCATTTAAGTGGTTGGACACTTACCTTTCTTACCCCACCTCCCCTCCACCATTACACCTTTTTCCTATATACCTATCCTTACCCAACCGTCTTCCTTCCCTATCTTACCACAGCTCTGGTCAAACAAGTTGTGCCTCACTCTAAGTAATGTTCAGGTACTGTGATACAATAGAGATTTAGCACTCAGGCTGTGTAGTGTTGTGGTCTAACACAAGTTATATTTACTACCTTACACTTGGAACAAGATATATTAATGTATTATACTGTAGGTGCAAAATACAATATAGATTACTTACTTTCTCAAACTGAGAAAAGGTGCACTTATGTCGTATTAGAGTCGCACATACGACGTACTGTGTAGCACCCAGTACACTGACTCATGGTTGAGCTGCTACATCAAAGTGTATGGGTTCTAGTCAGGATGATTACTTTATATTTTGCAAGCTTTCCTCTCAGACAATAATTGTTTAAGAACTGATTTATTCCCCCTTGACAACAGTAATTTATGACAGCTTTCAGCATTTTGCGCAGTGCAGGTCAGTAAGAGAAGGGGATAATTTCTAATGATTAATGGGAATTGTTATACCTTTGAAGTGCGCCCCTTGCACTCAGCATGTCACCATGACTAAACCTGACACAACCCACCCTCAGCTAACTACATGAAAACCACCTCTTCTCTCGTATCATGCACAAATATAAAAGAATCTAGACCTCTCCTCGAATCATTGAGTCCCCACAGTTCGCACTTATACTCACCTATACTATAAACATTGAAATATGTAATGCAGCTATTACCTAATGAATATTAACTGTGATTCTCCAATATAGAAATTATGTATTTTTTTTTTATATTTTTATTAGAATCCTTACAAAAGTACAAAGGATGCATAATCAAGTACAGGAATACAAAACATTCTTTTGTGCTACTAGTACCAGGTTATTCCTGGCGGGAACAAGTATTATAACATCTTGTTATAGCAAACAATACACGCTGAGGCAAACCTCACTAATGTATAACAGTCATTAATAGTTGCCGCCAAGCCATTGTTCCCAACGACAACACACCAAAATGAAACTTTACATAGTTTAACAATATAAAATGAATACCTGGCATGTCCTATCACAACAAAAACAACATACAAATGTACAACATCACAAGATTACTAAAGTTGAAATTTTCATACACGACTAAAACCATAACCACCTTTAACATACAATATATGTACTACACATATCATGTCAGTAAAGTAAAAAGACCTTAACCAAAGCTACCATAACAACTACAAAACAAGACAAAACTCTAACATACCCGCTATGACAAGGTACAGAGTATTGGTTAAGTTATGTTACATTATATCCTAACCAATGGGAATTCGAAGGAACGTATGATTCCTTATGCACAATAACAATAGAGAAACTGTATTTTACTATTATTAATATGTTAACCCTCTAATACAATAATTCTGCTACAGAAAACAGAACAACATACATGTAACATACAATAATAAAATAACCCAAAACAAGTTTTTATAACAAACCTTGGTTCATTAAAGGGTTTAAACCCAAACCCTATACATAATTAAACCTTCCACATATGTACATAAACCGAAAATCTTGTCCACAAGACTTTGTTGGTATAACCCCATAAAAACATGGTATAGACCCAAAACCTATACATACACTTAAATTTTTTCACGTAGAACCTTCATTAGACAATAAAAGTTAAACATAAGACAAGAGAAGTAATAAGGATAAGGCTGCTGTAATTTTCCAGTCCCAAAAGAACTGACACGTATCTCAGAAAATTTTTTGTTGAAACCAACTTGCCAATCTAATTACTTAAAAACGAGATCCTAAGGGCCCGGTATCCTGGCTATCAAGGAAATTTTAAACACAGTGAACATAACCATCATTATTATTATAATCAAAAAGAAGCGCTAAGCCACAAGGGCTATACAGCGCTGCAGGGTAGGGAAGGAAGCGAGGGTATTGGATGGCAGAAGGGAGGAGGGATGATCAGCAGGTTACAGAAAACAGCGGGGCAGGGGATAGTACAGGGGTAGAGGGTAGCAAGAGATTGAAGTAGAAAGGGCTGAAGGTATCAGAATTTGTGAAGTAAGTCAGTTGTTGTCAAAAAGTCAATGAGAGAGTCCAGATGAAAGGTGGGTCCATCAGCGAGAAGGGAAGGTAAAGAGAGAGCAGCGGAGCGAAGACGACGACAGAGGTAAATTCTGCGTGCTCGTTGATAAAGTGGGCAGTCCAACAGAATGTGGCTGACTGATAATGGAGTTTGGCAATTCTCACAGAGAGAAGCAAGACGCCTCTCCATGAGATATCCATGAGTAAGACGAGTATGGCCAATGCGAAGACGGGAGAGAGTAGTCTCCCAACCTCGACACTGGTGATAAGAAGACGGCCAGTAACCTATACTCGGTTTAATGGATTGAAGTTTGTTGCCGAGCATAGTAGACCAACGTTGTTGCCAACGGGTGTGAAGGTGGGAAGATATTGCAGCAAAATAGTCCGTAAATGGAATACCTCTATAAGAAACTGGTAGGTCATGTACTGCTGACCGCGCAGCAGTGTCTGCCTGTTCATTGCCCTGTACGTCAACATGACCAGGGACCCAACAAAAAACAATATCTTTATGCTTGGTAAAGATGCGGCGTAGCCAAAGTTGGATACGGAGGATTAAGGGGTGAGGTGTATCAAATTTTTGTATAGCCTGTAAAGCACTAAGGGAGTCTGAGACAACCACAAATGATGACACAGGCATAGATGCAATACGGATAAGTGCTGTAAGGATGGCATATAATTCAGCAGTAAAAATACTAGCCGAAGATAGTAAATGCCCTTGTACAACGCTGTCCGGAAACACTGCTGCGAATCCTACGCTGTCAGAAGACTTAGAGCCATCTGTGTACACAGCAATGGCATGAAAATGAGAGTGAAAGTGGTCAAGAAAAAGAGAGCGGGAAGCGACCGTAGACAGTTGGGCTTTCGAGCAAGGGAGGGAGAAAGAATAGACTCGAACAGCTGGAACTTCCCAGGGGGGTAGGGAAAAGTGAGATGCTACATGCACATAGAAAGGTGGTAGTTGAAGAGAAGACAAGAGCGAATGAAGGCGAAGAGAGAAGGGACGGAGTAAACAGGGGCGGCGAACAAATAAAGAATGTCTACTAATATCAGTGACCATTCTGTAAATGGAAGGATTGCGGAGATCATGAGAGCGTACATAGTAGCGCAGGCAATGGGCATCACAGTGATCGGATAAGGATGGAACGTTCGCTTCTGCATAGAGGCTCTCGACAGGGGAAGAGCGAAAAGCACCAAGGCATAAACGTAATCCTTGGTGATGAATGGGGTTAAGGCTAGAGAGAGTAGCAGGAGATGCCGCTGAATAGATCTGGTCACGATAATCAAGTTTCGATAAAATAAGGGTGGAATGTAGGCGAAGGAGGGTTCGACAATCAGCTCCCCATGAAAGATGAGCAAGGGTTTTAAGAAGGTTCAGCCGGCTGTGACAAGTTGCCTTCAGAGAGGTAATGTGAGGTTTCCAGGATAACCTACGATCAAAGAGGAGGCCCAGAAACTTGACTGTATCACGTTCAGGAATACGGGAGCCATAGAGGTACAAAGGATGATCGGAGATGACAGAGCGTCTAGTGAAAGTAATTTGGTGGGTTTTAGTGCTGGAAAATTTAAACCCACGTGTGGTGGCCCAATTGGAAACACGGTCGACTGCATGTTGGAGAGAAACTGTAATGAGGTGACAGTCAGCGCCTGCACAGGCAATAGCGAAATCATCAACATAGAGTGATGACCAAATATTTGATGGAAGACTAGAGGCCAAATCATTAATGCAGGAGAAAAAGTGTTGTGCTCAGAACACATCCCTGGGGGACACCTTCAGCTTGGATAAAGTCCGGGGAGAGCACATTATTAACCCGAACACAGAAATGCCTGTCAGTTAAAAGTTCTTAAGGAAGGATGTAGATTGCCTCGAAGACCTAAGGAGTGGGCTATGGGCTAAAATATTATACCTCCAAGTTGTGTCATATGCCTTCTCAAGGTCAAAAAATATGGCAATAACTGAGTGGTTATTCGCAAAGGCATTACGAACATACGTATCCAAGCGTAGTAAGGGGTCTATGGTAGAACGTCCCTTACAAAAGCCATATTGACGAGTGGAGAGACTGTTGTGTGTCTCTAAATACCACACTAAACGTCTATTTACTAGGCGTTCCATTACTTTGCAAACTGCACTGGTAAGAGCAATGGGACGATAGTGGGAGGTTTCATGTCCCGTAGTGCCTGGTTTGCAGAAAGGGAGAACAATGGCAGATTTCCACAGCTGTGGAAGAACTCCTTGTGACCAAATAAGATTGTAAAGGCATAATAGGACTGCAAGGGCTGACTGATGTAAATGTTGTAGCATACGAATATGAATGTCGTCGGGCCCAGCTGCAGCTGATCGACAAGCTGAGAGTGTTGCCTCCAGTTCTTGAAGTGTAAAAGGCACATTATACTGTTCTTCTCTGAGAGAAGAAAAGTCCAAGGGTGCTAACTCTCTGGCAGACTTTGAGGAAAGAAATGAGGGGCATAGATGGAGTCCCTGAGAAATACGGACCAGATGATTGCCAATTTCATTGGCAACATCTAGTGGGTTTGCTATATCAACACCGGCAACCCGCAGAACAGGAGCCGGGTCAGGAGAATATTTACCACTCGGTTTTCGTATTTTTTTCCAGACTGCACTCATAGAGGAAGCAGAGGTGATGGTGGAGACATAATCTTGCCAGCAAGTGCGTTTAGCGTCACGGATGACACGGCGAGCGATCGCACACTTCTGTTTAAAATCAAGGAGTCTCTCTGTGGTTCTATTGTACCGGTACCTGCCCCATGCAGCGCGTTTCAAACGTACTGCACGAGCACAAGCAGGAGACCACCAAGGCACGCATTTCTGAGAATGCCTGCCCGAAGTTTGGGGTATAGAATGAGAAGCTGCGGTGAAAACGGAGGACGAGAAGAGGTGTAAAAGCTCATCGATGGAGGACGAAGAAGGAACCTCTTTAAAAACAGTTAGGTGTGAGTAAAGGTTCCAATTTGCCCGATCAAATTGCCAGCGTGGGGTGCGAAGAGGTGGCGAATATGAAGGGGAAGTAAGAATGATTGGGAAATGATCACTGTCATGTAAGTCCGGGAGAACAGACCAAGTGAAGTCTAATGCGGCGGAGGAAGAGCAGACTGAGAGATCGATGCAAGAGAGAGTATGAGTCCAAGGATCAAAATGGGTGTGAGTACCTGTATTTAAAACATGGAGGGGGTGGGTGGCAAAAAAAGCCTTTAACTGAATTCCACGGGAATCACAGTGAGACCCCCCCCAGAGGAAATGGTGGGCATTAAAATCACCAAGTAACAGAATCGGTGGCGGTAATGACGAAACAAGAAAGGCAATATCCGGAATAGATAATGCCCGAGAAGGAGAGAGATATAAAGAACAGAGCGTATACCACCTATGTAAGTGGATACGGGCTGCTGTGTAATGCAGCGAAGTATGAACAAATAGCTGATGGTACGGAATATCAGTGCATAGAAGAAGGGCACTTTCATTAAAGGTCCCATCAGGAAAAGGATCTGAAGAATACAATAAATTATAGCCTGAGACGGGAGAAATAACAGCAGAGTGTAATTTTGGTTCCTGTAAGCAAACACCAACAGGGGCAAACTGGGAGAGTAACATCTGAAGCTCACCCCGATTGCCCCTGAGGCCGCATATATTCCACTGTAAATAGGCCATGATTGGCAATGATAAAGATACTTGAAATCCGCAGGTAAGGGTTCCTACGGACTAGAGGGGTTAGAAAAGTCCACATGCGGAGGCAGTGGAAAACGTTCAAGCAGGGAAGGAATGGTGTGCTGTGAAGAAAGGAGTTGCGCAGATGGAGCAGAGGAGAGAGAAAGAGCGGAAGGTGGATCAGTGTCTATTGATGGTTTGGTCTCTGCAATATATTCAGAGATTGCTTCAAGTGTTTCGGAATTCAGAGACGTCGTATGGGAGACAATATTGGAAATGGTAGGGGGAGGATGAGTAAAGATTGGAACTGTATTGGACTGTACCAAGGTAGGGGGGGCGAAAGGGTGGAGGGAACTGGAGAAGCGTGGCAGGGGACAGAAGAGGCAGGAACCTGGGAGGTGGCAGAAGAAGAAGAAACTTGGGAGGGAACAGGGGAGGAAGGTACAGTACGAGGAGGAGGGTGAACCTCTACACTTGTAACTGAGCCAGTGAGAACCAGGGACAGAGACAGGGAGGGTAAAATGAGGAGGTGGAAGATGGGTAGGTGTTAACGGACCTTTTTTTGACTTTTGAGAAGTAGAGGGATGGTTGGGAGGAGGTGTCGTACGAGGTCTCGTCGATACTGAGGCTTGTGAGAGAGAACACGAAGAAGCGAGATCAGACTGAGGCGTTGAAGTAGGGACGTCTGAGCCGAGGACAGCAAAAGGATTAGATACAGGAGTGACTATGGGAGAGGTAACCACAGAGGTGGGTATAGAAGATGGGATACCAGAAGTGGGGGGACGTTTTGAAACACGGGAATAAGAAACACGTGGGAGTCTCCCTTGGAGGCGGAGATGAGAAACTGCCATGGCATAAGGGAGACCTTCTGTCTCTTTGAGGTAACGGATTTCCCGCTCGTTTAAATAGACTTGACAACGGCGAGAGTACGAAGGGTGAGCCTCATGACAGTTAAGGCAAGAGGAAGATCGATTGCAAGACGTATTAGAATGGTCATCGGCACCACAGACTGGGCTTTCGGCGATAAATCTGCAATATTTTGCTGGATGGCCAAATCGCCAGCAATTTCTTCACTGTTGTGGTGTAGGGATCACCTTTCGAACTTGTAACCGATGTCCTGCTATATAAACTGAGGATGGGAGTTCTCGGCTGTCAAAAGTTAAACGAGCCACATTGCTAGGGTATCGTCTCCGCCCGTGGGCAGGAAGAACGTAAGTGTCTACCTTGAGGATTGAGAGATCTTGGAGTTCCAGCTGTTCAAGAATGTCAGTGCCACATGTCTGGAAATTTTGTTGAACTATGGTATGGGGCAGAATGATGGTACCACTACAAGAATTGAGGGAATGATGTTTTTTAAGAGTGACAGGAACAGTATCGATATGGGAAAGACGAGAGAGCTCATGAGCCTGGGTAGCATTCTGTATGATAATGATGCACATACCGCTCTTAAGAGCATGAAAAGAACTATCTTTACCAACATGGCGTAGGAGTGCCTTGCCAATACTGTGGTCAGAAAGATAGGCAGTAGAGGAAGTCGGTCGTAAAGTGAAGAATTTAGTCCATTGTTCAGTCTGAAACTGAGCGTGGAAAGGTAGTGAAGGACGTGTCGATCGTTTCTGAGAAGAACGAGAAGGTGGAGAAGTATCATCAGCAGGTAATTGTCGTTGGCGTTTAGGCATGGGACCAGAGTTGGTCCGACGTGGAACGGGTCGGCGATTTGAAAATTGCCACACCGTAGAGGGAGAGGCCGGAAGCATAGTCAGAGGAGAGCGAAGGTCCGATTAAATCGAAGGAGTCAGTCGAGGCTCAGTACCTGAAGCGGGTGAGGAAACAGCACTGGCAAGAGGTACAGAGGCATGAGGAGTGTCTGAAGAGTGGTCCAAAGACAAGGCGGGGTCAGAACGGGGTGCGGTATCAAGAAGGGGCCCGGGGGTAGTAGGTTCATGGACTAGGGCTGCCATGGTTAGGTTACTTCTTTCTTTTTGTTTTTAAGAAAAAAAGAAAGAAGAAAAGAAAATAAAAATAAAAAAAAAGAATAAAAAAAGGGGGGACCGGGGAGGGATAGTTCCTAGGAGGAATGAAAGGGCCAGAAATCTCCCTCCGCGCCCAAGAGGACCTCAGCACCGCAAGTAGCCCAGATGCAGCATGGAACCCGTGCCATACCCTACCCATCATGCTAGTAAACTAACAATCCGGGATAGCAACCTCACATCTGCCGAGCTACCTCGGTGGACAAAAGAGAGGGCAGCTAGATATCCGCCACAAAGCATACCTCCTTCGGCCACCACCCCCGGAATCCGAAAGGTGGCTTCCAGAGATACACCCGTCGCCCGAAAGACACCCAAAGCTACTCCGGGATACCGGAGAAGGATCGCGACATCCCCAGGCGATCCAGATTCCACGGCAAACTACGCCACTGCCAAGAACCTCAACGGAATGGGATGGACCCCGGTATCCTTTCCCCTACCTAGGAACTAGCGCGCCTGTGGGAGAAATCCGAAAGGCCAAAAAGAGGAAGGGCAAAAGGGAGGGGTGGAGAGGAGGAGGAGGAAAGGAAAAAGGGGAGGATGGGGAGGATGGGATAGGGGAGGGGAGATTGGGGGGTAATTAGGTTCGGTCTGAGGAAGAAGACCGACAGGTCTAATTCCTCAGACCAAGAGCCTCTTCACCACGCCAAGGAGCCCCCCTTGAAGAGGTAAATAACCATCAGGCTTAGAAATGTAACCCTGGAAACCACACTTATATCTCACTATGACAAACATTCTCGTGAAACATGGCGTACCATCCATACCTAATTCTCACTACCTTCCTCTTACACACTACATAAGCTCCAGAGAAAAACAAAAACAACCCCCCCTTTACATCCCCCCATAAGGAGACCATTCCTTTGTCCATCCTCAGGGACCCCAACAAAGGGAACCCACAGTGAGGTTCCTATAACCTACCGGGAAACTTTTTTCCCAGGACTCCCCATAAACCTGCATATTCCTACACTTCATCCTATAGAATCTAGCCGCCAGCGCTTTTATCCTTATATCACCCCTTAATCCCCTCATTCCCCATGAAATGTCCAGATAATCTACTATGATATACATTATAGCCCTTCCAACATCCCTAGGCACTCCCCTTATATCTAGTAGTAAAGCCCTTAAAAGCGGCAAACGACCCCCCCAACAGTCTGATAACCCCACCCATCCATGATCTCACCCCCTCCAAGGAGGTACAAAAGAAGACCACATGAAACGCCGTTTCAACATCACCACAAAACTGACAAAAAGCCTCTTTCACAAACCCCATACAACGTAACATCTCCTTGGAAGCCAGAATCCCCATGATAAAACGATACACTAATTCTCTTACTCTAACCGGTATCCTAAGCTTACTAAAATCTTTCCAAATAACCCCCAATCATACGTTGGATACACGGCTACCCCTTGCATAATTCCCTGACCTTTCACTACCCTCACCAACCTTTTCACTTTGATGTTATCCACCTGTTGCACTGTCAATAAAAATCTCAACATATCTTCACAAAACCTCAATTCCTTCCCACTCCACCATTTACGTGCCTCCTCCATAACTCGTCCTACTTTAGCGCCCCTCACACCCCCTTCCCTCATATACCTCCGCTTGATATATACAGCCATTACTCTCAGTCCTAAAGGCAACAAACCTAAACCCCCTCTTCGAACATCCGTCATAACTACCTCCTTACTTAACCATACCATCCCAAATCCCCACACAAACTTCAGCACCCTCCTCTGCATTTCCACAATATCTCGTACCTCTAAGGGAAAAACCTCTGCCACCCCCCATACCTTGCTATAGACATGAAAATTTACCACCACCACCCTCTGATGTAAAGCTAAGTCCCTCGCACTTAAACCTCCTAGTCTACTTAAAACCTTACCTGTGACAGACTCCGAATTTACCCTTCTGCTTGCCTGCACTTCCGCCATATACCATTTCCCATATACCCTGATTCTGTCAACCACTGTCCATCCTAACCCCATCCCCCAGCCCCCCCTATCCAATTACCGACCTCTAGTAACCTTGATTTCACTGTATTAACTCTCATTCCGGTATTCCTACCATACATCTGAATCACTCTACTCACCCTCCTTAACTCCTCCTTACCCCGTAGCAAAACAGTAGTATCATCCACATACCCAACGATGCCCCCTTTGCACCCCCCTTCCATCTCCTGATTGTTCATCACCCTCTCAACAGACTCATAAAAAGGATTCTGCACACACGCAAAGAGCAGCTGTGACATCGGACAGCCCTGCCTCAAACCTCTCTCCATCGGTACACTTTCACCCAACCTCCCATTGACCTGTACCCTCACCTCTGCCTCAGCATACAGGGTGTTCACCCACCTCACTACCCCCTCCCGAAACCCCAACCTCTCTAAGCAAACCCCTAAGAAATCTCTGTCCACGCAATCATAAGCATTCACCCAATCTAAACCTATTATTCCCCCTCCCGTACATCTCTCTAGAAAATCCCTAATCAAACCATGTCCATCCCTCATCCTTCTTCCCGGAATTCCCAACTGCCCCCTATGTAACACTAAACCCAACACTTTCCTCATTCTGTTGCCCAAAGCCTTAGCAAAAATCTTGTAATCCGAGCACATTAACGTAATCGCACGGTAATAAATAAATAACAAAAAGGCACAATACCGTGTCATTTCTGCCATAGAAGAGGTCCCAGTTGTCAATGAATGTTACCGCATTTTCCTTACAGTATTTGTCCAGCAAGCAATTGACACCAATTGCCCTTGACAACCATTCATTTCCAACTCCTCTCCTTGGAAAAATACCACATATGAGAGGGTTCCCACCCTTACTCCTAATTATTTCTATTGCTGACCTATACCTGCTAATCAGGTCTTCACTCCTACGTCTGCCAACATCATTGCCTCCAGCACTGAGACAGATAATAGGATTACTCCCATTACCTCTCATGATGTCATCCAGACGGCTAACAATATCCTCCATCCCAGCCCCAGGAAAGCAAACTCTCTGTCTCCTACTCCTGTCCTTCAAGCAGAACGCCCTATCCATATACCTTACTTGGCTCTCCCCAACAACAACAATATTCGTACCTTCCTTGGTGTCGTTCGTCGTTCGTTGCAGAAGATATGTGTGTAGAGAGTAGCTCCCGCAAGAGATCAGCGGGGGCATCAGACATGGACGAAGTCATCACACCAGCGCAGAGGCCTGGGAAGAAGATGTGGGCAGCTGTGGTAGCAACGGCAAGTCCAGGAGGAGGGGGGGGCAATGGGAAGCTCGGCGGGAAGGGACAGGGAGGGGTTGGAGGGCAAGAACGAGGGATTGATAGAGATGGACCAAGACCTATGAAAGGAGGACCAAGTAAGCCTCAGCGGCACAGGGGTAAGCCGCCATTCTTGTAAAATTCAGGTGTGTAACTTTCAATGTAAACGGTCTTAAAACCGAGGTCAAGAGAGTATGGTTAGAGTGGGTTTTGAGGAGATTTAGTATTGATGTCTGTTTTTTGCAGGAACATAACCATAGGTTAGGATGTGAGTTGTTGTTGAAAGGTTATAGGTTGTTTACATGTGATGCTTTGAGGTTGAAAGGTGTGGCTGTGGCGGTCAAGGAGACCAGTCCTTTGCGTATCCTGGGTTGGGAGGAGGGGGGAGTGGGAGGGTTGTCAGGGTGGATGGGTTTTGGGGGGCCAGGAGGGTTAGTTTTGTAGGTGTGTACATGCCAGCAACTAGTAACGCTAGAATGAAGGTGGATTTTGTACGCGATGTTCTGGTATATCACTTGAGAGGTTTACCTGCTTTTACGGTGATTGGTGGGGATTGGAATTGTGTCATTAGGAATGGTGATGTGGTTCCGAGGGGGGTGGGTTGTGTTTGGGGGTTCTGCGGGATGTTTTGCGAGATGTTGGAGTGGTAGATGTGGTGGGAAGTAGGGGATATGGAGTGGAGCACACTTTTATCCGTAGGGGATATGAGGCACGGTTAGATAGGATTTATGTTAGGCAGGGCATAGGTGTGGCAAGGGTGAGGACTATCGATGTGGGTTTTTCTGATCATCGTGCTGTTATAGCAGATTTGAGGGTAGATGGCATAGTGAGAGTTTATGCAGGATACTGGAAATTAAATGTGAAGCTACTTAGGGACGAGGGTGACCCTACAGGTTTTGAAGATTGGTGGAAAGCCTTTTGGGAGACTAGGAATATGGATATGGATTTGCTGGATTGGTGGGAAATGAGGGCTAAAGTTGAAATCGCTAAAATTTTTAAAGTATGGGGTAAGGAGATGGCGAGGTGGAGCTATGGTCTATAAAATTATCTTGAGGGTCAGTTAAATGACTGTTATGCAGAGGAACGGGTGGGGCAGAGTGAGGACATGGAACGTTTGCGAAATAGGTTGGCGGAAATTCACAATGAAAAATTTGAGGTAATTCGAGTTAGGGCGGGGTTGGAGGATGTTTTAAGGGGGGATAGGCCATCGGATTTTGTATTAAGGAGGTTTAAGGAACGGCAGGCGAAAACCACCTTGGCGTATATTGAGGCAGGTACAGGGGGGGGCTGGCTTTGAGGAGGGTCAAGGCCTATTCACCACAGAAAATATTAGTTTGTATGCAGATTTTTGGTTTAGGGAGAAGTGGAGGAGGGTTGGCGGGGGAGTGGGTGAGGGACGTTTTGGGGATGAAGGGTTTAATAGGGTATTAAGTGAGCAGGACAGTGACAGACTCGAGGGTAGTATTAGTGTAGAGGAGGTGGAGGAGGCAGTTTTTGGGATGTGCCAGGGTAAAACCCCAGGCATAGACGGCATACCAAACGATTTTTATAGGTGTCATTGGGGGAGTGTACGGCATTGTCTGGTGGGGGTTTTGAATTGTATGTTAAGTAGTGGGAGGATGGGGAAATTGCAAAGAATGGGTGTCACGGTTTTAGTGCCCAAAAAGAAGGAATGCCGAGTTTTGAATGATTACCGTGCGCTACTCAAATAACCCGCACATAAAAGACATGTATGCCAGGGATGGGGTTCACTTATCTAGGTGTGGGGTGGGAGCACTGGCAACTGCAGTGGAGGGAGCAGTTAGGACTTTAAACTAGGAGTAGTTAGTGGTATGGGTTTTGGCAGGAAAACAGTGAAGTCCCAGTGTAGTAATATTACGAGTTCTAGGGGAACTAGTAATAATAAGAACGAGGTAGATATTGAAAAGCCAGGGACCTTGGGTGATAAGGACAGTAATAGGTTTAGTAGAAAAATAGAAATGAGCAGGAAGGGTAAAGAGAAAGGAGAGTCTTTCAATGTTTATTATGCTAATTGCCATAGTGCTAGGAATAAGATGGACGAGTTGAGATTAGTTGCTAGTGCAGGTAACATTGATGTATTTGCCTTAACTGAGACGTGGTTTAATTCAAAAAGTCGGGACATGCCTGCGGAATGTCATATTCAGGGTTTTAAATTGTTCCAAGAAGATAGAAGTATTGGGAAGGGGGGGGTGGGATGGCATTGTATGTCCGAGATCGCTTGAACTGTTGCATAAAAACGGGTATTAAGTCTGAAGTAACACATACAGAGTCTGTTTGGATAGAATTTTCAGAGGGGCATGAAAAACTGATTTTAGGAGTGATATACCGTCCCCCAAACTTAGATAGGGACCAAGGGAAACTACTATGGGAGGAAATTATTAAGGCCACAAGGCACGATAATGTAGTAATTCTAGGAGACTTTAACTTTATTCATGTTTATTGGAATTTCTTGACTGGGAATTTAGAATCATACGACTTCTTAGAAGTATTTCAGGATTGTTTTTTGAAGCAGTTTGTGACAGAACTACAAGGGGAAATAACCTGTTTGACTTAGTTTGGCAAACAATGAATCCCTTGTTAATAATTTAGAAATTTCAGAGGAACTGGGTGCTAGCGACCACAAATCAATTACATTTAGCATTGAAAGGAAGTACGATAGTAGCGATAACTCAGTAACAGTCCCAGATTTTCGCTTAGCAGATTACGATGGGCTTAGAGAACACTTATCATCTGTTGACTGGGGTAACGAAGAGAGCTATCAATATGACAGTTTTCTGAACACTATACATGTTGCTCAAGAGCGTTTATCCCATATAAAGAAATTAGATCAAATAGAAATGACCCAAAATGGATGAATAATAGGCTCAAATATCTACTAGGGCATAAGAAAGGAATTTATAGGCGTATCAAAAGAGGTGAGGGTCATCTTATGAATCAGTATATAGACATTAAGAGGGACATTAAAAAGGGGATAAGAAAAGCTAAAAGGGACTATGAAATTAAAGTTGCTAGGGATTCTAAAACTAACCCAAAAAGTTTTTTCCAGGTCTATAGAACAAAAGTCAGAGATAAGATAGGTCCCCTTAAAAATAACTATGGGCACCTTACTGACAAAGAGAATGAAATGTGCTTGATTTTAAATAATTATTTTCTCTCAGTTTTTACACAGGAAGACACTAACAATATTCCAGTAATTAATTTTTACAGTGGGCTAGAAGAAGATAAATTATGCAACATCACAGTCACTAGTGAGATGGTTGTGAAGCAGATAGACAGACTGAAGCAAAATAAGTCGCCGGGTCCTGATGAGGTTTTTTCAAGGGTTCTTAAGGAATGCAAAATGGAAGTCTGTGAACCATTAACTAATATTTTTAATTTATCTCTTCAAACAGGTGTAGTGTCTGATATGTGGAAGATGGCTAATGTAATTCCTATTTTTAAAACAGGGGACAAGTCGTTACGTCAAATTACCGCCCAATAAGCCTGACTCAATTGTAGGCAAATTACTAGAGTCAATTATAGCTGAGATTATAAGAAGCCATCTCGATAAGCATAGCTTGATTAATGATACTCAGCATGGATTCACAAGAGGCCGGTCTTGTCTAACTAATTTATTAACTTTCTTCAGTAAAGCTTTTGAGGCTGTTGACCACAATAAAGAATTTGATATTATTTACTTAGATTTTAGTAAGGCTTTTGATAGAGTTCCGCACCATAGACTGTTAAAGAAAGTGGCAGCTCATGGCATTGGGGGAAAAGTGCTCTCGTGGATCGAGTCATGGCTCACTGACAGGAAGCAAAGAGTGTCCATAAATGGGGTTAAGTCCGAGTGGGGATCTGTAGCAAGTGGCGTTCCACAGGGATCAGTCTTGGGCCCGTTGTTGTTTATAATATATATCAATGATCTTGATGAGGGAATTACTAGTGATATGAGCAAATTCGCCGATGACACAAAGATAGGTAGGATAATTGACTCAAACGTAGATGTTATGGAACTTCAGGAGGATTTAAACAAACTCTATTCTTGGTCAGAAAAGTGGCAGATGCAGTTCAATGTAGATAAATGCAAGGTTCTGAAGCTTGGAGTGCCATAACCCTAGTACTTATAAGTTAAATGATGTAGAACTTAGCATACAGATTGTGAAAAGGACTTGGGGGTTACGGTGAGCAGCAACCTTAAACCAAGACAGCAATGCCTAAGCGTACGTAATAAGGCAAATAGATTACTGGGATTTATATCAAGAAGTGTAAGGAACAGAAGTCCAGAGGTCATACTGCAGCTTTATACATCATTAGTAAGGCCTCACCTAGATTATGCAGCTCAGTTCTGGTCTCCGTATTACAAAATGGACATAAATTCGTTAGAAAAACATTCAGCGTAGGATGACTAAATTATAACATAGCATTAGAAATCTTCCTTATGAAGAAACATTGAAGACTCTTAAGTTACATTCACTTGTTAGACGAAGAATGAGGGGAGACCTGATCGAAGTGTATAAGAAGTGGAAGATAGGTATTAATAAAGGGGATATTAATAAGGTCTTGAGGATGTCTCTCCAAGAGAGAACCCGCAGTAATGGATTTAAATTAGATAAGTTAGATTTAGAAAGGACATAGGAAAATATTGGTTTGGAAATAGGGTAGTTGATGAGTGGAACAGTCTACCTAGTTGGGTTATTGAGGCTGGGACTTTGGGTAGTTTCAAATCTAGGTTGGATAAGTACATGAGTGGGAGGGGTTGGATTTGAGTGGGACTTTCACATCAGAGCTTATTTCTTGGGTGGCATTGAAAATTGGGTTGGGCAAATGTTTTGTTAGTGGGATGAATTGTAAAGGACCTGCCTAGTATGGGCCAGCAGGCCTCCTGCAGCGTTCCTCCTTTCTTATGTTCTTATGTTCTTACATCTTCTTGATGGACCTCCACCACCACACTGCTCTCCTTTCGAACCTCACTCAAGTCTTCCTTACCCCGCTTCTGTTCATCCATCACCTTGACATCACCTGACCTCACATCACTTTCCACACCATGCTCCGACTCTTCCAAAAAATCCTTCAGCACAGCCTCCAAAATCCCTTCCTGAGCTGAATCTGTAGTACCTAACGGTCTGTCTGACAGCGATATTCCCTCCCCCCCGTTTCCACTGGTAGTGTAACACACGTCTCCAAAACCACCTCTGCTCTGTCGACCTCCTCACTCCATAGGCCTGTACTCCGTCTTTCCACTTCACCCGTCATAACGTCCGCGGCTTCTAATGGCGTATCCACAGAAGCTGTCTCCTGACTCCTAGGGCCCTGTCTCCTGGGGCATTGTGCCGCCATGTGCTCATAAGAGTCACATAAACGGCACGTCTTCCTCTGCCCCGCATAGTGTACAAAAACCTGTGTTCTATGGTTATGCAATGTGACATATGATGGTATCGGCCTCCTCAGGGTCATTTTCAGTGTGAAGGATCCTTCCAGCATCCCCTCGTAAGGTCCGTCCCTCCACATTCCCATGCTCGCCGAGTGTACAGTCCCATAACCACTGAACACATCTTGTAGGCTGTATGCTGTTGCCTCAAAAGGTACATTCCTTACCTTCACCCAAGTAAAATACTTAGACACATCATGCAAGCATACTTCCACTGCCGAATTGATACTCATCCTCCTTTCTTGAAATTCGTCGACGATGGTAGAGTAGAAGTCAGCTCTCATGAACTTCACGAAGACCCTTGACATACCATTCAGTGCCACACCATACAGCTCTTCATTGGGGATGCCATAACAGTCCCTGATAATGCTTGGCAGGAGAACGTTCATCATGGCGCTGCTTAAAGATCCTCTAACCAGCTCAATGAAGACAGTATTTATGTGCCGGTTCATTCGATCCGCCATCTTGGTGCTAATGCTATGTTTTCCACACCAGGTGGCGTGCAAGAGAAACTGTTGAAGAATTGAGACACTTATGCAACACATGGGAATCTTTATTGAAGAAACGTTTCGCCACACAGTGGCTTCATCAGTCCAATACAAAGTAAAAATGGGTAAGGAGAGTAGAAGTATGAGGTAATCAGTCCCTCAACCTGGATTCGATGTGTTCAGTCCATCACTCTTCTACAAGAGTGATGGACTGAACACATCGAATCCAGGTTGAGGGACTGATTACCTCATACTTCTACTCTCCTTACCCATTTTTACTTTGTATTGGACTGATGAAGCCACTGTGTGGCGAAACGTTTCTTCAATAAAGATTCCCATGTGTTGCATAAGTGTCTCAATTCTTCAACTTGTCGGTTTTCAAAACCATTCATCACACAAGAGAAACTGTAGAAGCGTCCTCTCTCCCCGCAGGTCGAGAGACGAATGCCAAACAATTATATGGGGAGCTTATGTATTGTACCAAAAGAAAACCATTCACATTGCTAAATTTACGAACTGTAATACAGTTACTTAGCCTTAATACCAATATGCTCCATAATCTGTACCAATATAAAGTTTTGAATTAATCTTAGTCTGCCCGAAATGCCTACTCATGATAGGTGTGATATTGGTCTTCTCTGTGATTACTTTTATATAATATGTAAACCCCACATTGTAATTTTTATAGAGAATAAACTTGATTTGATTTTGATTTCATTTGATATTATGAACCCAGTTATCTCAGACCTCACGGTCCCCAGCGACGAATATAAAAATAGATGCTTAACAATATTTTACCTAAACATTTATAGCTAATTGGTAAATTGAGTTAGAAACCTATCGACTATAGAAGGGTCGGTAAGTCTGTATCTCAGTTTTTTTCCTACCAGTAAAGAATTATCACTAAGCAAGGGATTACAATTAATGGTATATGCATATTCAATGAGAGGATTATACCGGTCGATAGACATGTGTGTACTTAGGTTTAATAAGTCTTACATGTTATATTATTTACATTATGTATAAAAAATCACTATGTATAAAATAACATCTCTGTTAAAAACGTAGTGAGTAACTATCGATGAACAAAAGAGAAGATGAACGGGAGGCTTGACTGTGGTCCCAAGACAAACAGGTCCAGTGCTTTACTACTGAGCTATGGGGCGTTAATAGGAAAGTTTCGTAGTAAACACTGCCGTGTCCTGTCAGCTTAGTGGCTACCATTTGCTGTTCTACTGTCCTTTTAAACATCCCAAGAAATGTTTACGGTAGGGTTTAGGGTTTAGGTCTGGGGAATTGCCTGGCCAGTCATTATAAAAACTTGACTTCATAGTCCTTAAGCCAATGAACTAAAGATTTGGCGGTATGACACTGTGCACCGTCTTGTCTAAAAGCCGTAGCCCAACACTTGTCACATGCCTCAGGTAAATTGTCACATAATAACTCCAGGTAATTATACTGGTTCATATACTAGTTTTTGGGAAGCATAATGAGTTCACTAACACTCTGAGCACTGAAACACCCCCAAACTATGAGCGAGTCTGGGTGTTTGATGGTCCCACAGGTGCAGCGTGGGTCTAGCATGTCACTACCTCTGGACCGGACGAGTACATATGTCCGCCACGGTTACAGGTGATGGCTAAGGTTGCTTCATCACTCCAAAGTACTTCAGACCACTGTTGAGGATTCCAGTGAAGATATTTCTTTTCATAATCCAGCCTACGTTTCTTCTGTGGCTTGGAGAGGATCGGTTTTATAACCTGGCGGTGGCTGCTGTAGCCCAGTTCTGACTCACGTCTGTTAACAGCTCTTACAGAAACCTCTGAGAGAAGATGAGGGTTCTTTTTTTTCAATTCTCTAGCAGTTATCTTACGTGGATTCTATAACTGCTTCTTTAACAGAGTTAAGGTACGAACAGATGTCTTCTTCGAGGGGCCAGACAGAGGTTTGGTAGACGGTAACTCAACACGGCACCAGTCTTGAAACTCTGCAACCAGTTCCTCACTGAACGCTTACACACACCAATATTCTCCACTATTTCTTTCGTCTGGTGCCCAGCTTTGTGAAGCCCTATGATGTGAGTTATAGTTTCAGGTGCTAAAGGCTTCCTTTTACCCATAATCAAACATGTATAGCCCCAAAAGCAAAGGGGCGGATGAGAGACAAAAGTGCAACACTTCCTCTCACCACGGCAGCCATGTGAGCACTGAGGAGTCACTGTGGAATGTGGCGGCAAACCGTGATGTCATGCTAATGGCTGCTACCCTGCATAATGCACTGACGAAAAAAGACCCCCCTGTATGGTAGGCCTTTAATTTCCGTCAAAGCATTATGCCGAGACGCTCACCCGACATAATACGTGATTAGCACTATATATATATATATACACACACACACACACACATATATATATATATATATTTTATATATATATATATATATATATATATATTATATATATATATATAATATAATATATATAATATTATATTATATTTATATACATATATATATTATATATATATATATATATATATATATATAATATATATTTATATATATTATATATATATTATATATAATATAATATATACACACACACACATATATATATATAATATATATATATATATATATATTTATATATATATATATATATATAGGTAGTAGGTTGGTAGACAGCAACCACCCAGGGAAGTACTACCGTCCTGCCAGATGACTTGAAACAAAAACCTGTAACTGTTTTGCATGATGGTAGGTTGCTGGTTTCTTTTTCTGTCTCATAAACACGCTAAGATAACAGGATATCTTGCTACTCCTACTTACACTTTGGTCACACTTCACAGACACGCACATGCTATATATATATACATACATCTAGGTTTTTCTCCTTTTTCTAAATAGCTCTTGTTCTTTTTTATTTCTTCTATTGTCCATGGGGAAGTGGAAAAGAATCTTTCCTCCGTAAGCCATGCGTGTCGTATGAGGCGACTAAAATGCCGGGAGCAATGGGCTAGTAACCCTTCTCCTGTATACAATTACTAAAAAAGAGAAGAAGAAAACTTTATAAAACTGGGTTGCTTAAATGTGCGTGGATGTAGTGCGGATGACAAGAAACAGATGATTGTTGATGTTATGAATGAAAAGAAGTTGGATGTCCTGGCCTAAGCGAAAAAAGCTGAAGGGGGTAGGAGAGTTTCAGTGGGGGGAAATAAATGGGATTAAATCTGGAGTATCTGAGAAGTTAGAGCAAAGGAAGGGGTAGCAGTAATGTTAAATGATCAGTTATGGAAGGAGAAAAGAGAATATGAATGTGAAAATTCAGAATTATGTGGATTAAAGTAAAGGTTGGATGCGAGAAGTGGGTCATAATAAGCGTGTATGCACCTGGAGAAGAGAGGAATGCAGAGGAGAGAGAGAGATTTTGGGAGATGTTAAGTGAATGATAGGGGGCCTTTGAACCAATGTGAGAGATAATTGTGGTAGGGGACTTGAATGCTAAAGTAGGAGAAACTTTAGAGAGGGTGTGGTAGTAAGT
>NC_069484.1:6167780-6187780 GCF_026875155.1 Cherax quadricarinatus | reverse complement strand
GTGGTAATAGTTCGGTATTAGAAATTGATTAGTTTGTGTAGTTGGTCTTTATTTGGGTACGTGCTAATAGATTTTCAATTGCAATAGTTTTGTGAGAATAGTAAAACTGGTGTTAGTCATTGTAATATTAGTTTTCTAGTTTTAAAAGTATAAAGGAATATGTGGTGGGGAAGGTATGAGTTGTATCATTCCTCTCAAAAACTTGGGATGCAGAATTGGTGTTTTTTAGGAAAGTGATGATTGCCTTTTTGGTATTTGGTATTTTTTGAGGATGTTCTCTTAATGTTTAAATTTTGGGGATAAATGGGGAAAAATGAATTTTAATACATTTTAGTTTAATTTTTTTTTTATTTAAATAAGTAATGTGTTATGAGCTGTTTCTTGTGTGAGGAAAATATTGTAGATTTCAACATGAGCCATTGAACTATACTAAAATATTTTCCATTATGTTGCTGCAATGATTTTTTTAATCTTCTTCTGCTTCCCTTCTCATTTTTGACATATATAAAGTCACTAACTCACATCTTGTAATGTAATTGTACAATATTTAACAAGGGATGTAAATGCTTATTGTAAAACACACATAAAAATGCTTGAAAATGCAGATACTTAAAGATGCAATTATTGTTGACTGCAGATATATCGAAAGATGCATATATTAAGTTATTAAAACAGACTGATAGGTTTAAATACACAAAATATCAAATTGACTGAAATTACAAGTGAACGTAGGGAAGAGTAAAGTGATGAGAATAACAAAAAATAAGTAATGAAAGATTGGAGGGAGGAAGTATTTAGGAAGTGAATGTGTTCAGATGCTTGGAAGTTTATGTATCATTGGACGGGTCTATGAGGTGAATAATAGAACTGACAAGTGGGATAAAGTGAGTAGTGTATTGAGGCATCAGTAGAGACAAAGCACCTGTTGCATGGTAGCTAAATTTCGATATACCATAGTATAGTGGAACTAGCACTCTTTTTAGGGTGTGAAGTATGAGGTTTAAACGTTGCAGCGAGGAGGAGGCTGGAGACAGTGAAGATGGTGTGTCTGAGGCCAATGTGTGTTGGGAATATTATGCAGAGATTTCACTGTTTCACTTTCTCGGGTCACCTTACCTCGGTGGGAGACAGCCGGTGTGTTCAGTCCATCAATCTACAAGATTGATGGACTGAACACATCGACTCCAGGTTGAGGGACTGATTACCTCATTCTCCTCCTCTCCTTACGCCTTCCTCTTTGTATTGGACTGATGAAGCCACTGTGTGGCGAAACGTTTCCTGAATGAAGATTCCCATATGCTGCATAAGTGTCTCAATCTTCAGGAAAATAGTTTTTTTTTTTTTAGATGTTGTCAGGTGGATGCCCGTTATTATATCAGATTTTAATGATTCCAGTATAAGTCCCATTACCAAACATTGAATCAGATAGATAATAGTTGGAAATTTCTAAACCTTCTACCTGTTAGAAGACATTTCTAATCCATGTAATACAAGAAATGAACTATTAATCGTTTTTTTTCTTCATCTTGATATCACTGCTGAAGATTTTAGCATAGATAACTCTGAGGATGCGACGTGTTATGAAGTAGAGGAAGAAGACAGTCAGGTGGAGGAGGAAGATCACGTCCAGCATGAGGAACTCCACCCAGGAGAGCTGTGCCGCTGGTGACCTCAGCTGAGGCGCACCTTTGTGACGGATGACGTACTCCGTCCAGAACACTGCCAGTTCCGTGGATGTCATAAGTTGATCCCTCAGCGGCACTGACATCTTCATTATGTTTTCTTTATACCTGACCACAAGTGAATGGAGATAAAATCATCGATAATTATCATAAGATCTTCGCTGTGTGCATTTCATTCTATTTTTATTATTTTGCTCTCGAACTTATTAAAAGAAATTTAGTTTTTTAAATAAATTCAACAAAATAAATAAGCAAATCCAATTATCAGAGTGAATTAGACACACATTATGTGCCACCGATAGTTTGTTTACATAACTGCCAGAGTAAATCCTACCGTAAAAGTAAAAATCAGTAAAGATGATGGTGCTATAAGGAGTTTCAACCAATGAATCAGTAATATTGTTTTCTTTATGTAAGCTTACAAAACACACTTACTTTGGGTCGTTAGAGATTTTGGTGACAGTGTCAACGATCATATCCAGAGTCAGCTCCTCCCACACCAGAAAGTCTCCTAGTCCAGAGTTCCTTATAAATATGCCGTTTTTGGGCTGGTCCCCGTAGACAGGCAGAGCGAGGAGTGGTGTGGCGTGGTAGATGGCTTCCTGCAGGCTGACGAGGCCGCCTTGTGTGATGAACACCTTCACGTTCCCTTGAGCTGTACAACAAACATGTTACAAGCCGAGTTGAGAAGACGTGGCTGATGGACTACTATACAATTCATAAATTGTAAATTATGAGTGAACGCTTTGATTCGTCGTTAGTTTTTCTTAAGTCACGACCAGTGGTGGCTCGTCCATAGGAGCTGCAGAGCTGCAGTCCCCCCAGATGCTCACTTCCAGACGTATGACTTCATCAACCTTACGCTAAAATAATTTGGAGCTGACAAATATATTACAGGAAAAGTCTGTTGTATGTTGTTTTCAATGTATTTATTTATAAGCAAATTTTTAATTGTTTTGTTGAAACGAGATAAAAAAATGATTAGAAATAGAAGTTTGATGCGGTACAATAGTATAGGTATTACTGGCGCTAAGAGCCGCTACTGGTCACGACTGAGAAAGAAGAGAGATGCAAGACCGGTGAAGGTAAAGGGAGGTGCAGAAGCCCTGGGAATTGCAGGCTCTATGCTATGTCTCCTCAGTGATTACCTTTATGGTAGATCTCTAAGTGTAGTTCTCAATGGAACGGAATCAGCAAGACATCCTATTGGGGCAAGTGTTCCACAAGGAAGCGTGCTGGGTCCACTGTTATGGAATGTCTACTTCAACGACCTTCTTCATCTCATCCCAGAATCACATGCATATGCAGACGACTGAACACTGACATTCACTTATCCAAGAGAAGAAATGCCAGCTGCTCTAAGCTACATCAATCACCAGCTGAGAGCTATATCAGCTTGGGGAAATAGATGGCAAGTAACATTTGCACCTGAGAAAACGCAAATGATGATCGTCTCTAGGCACCATGATGGTAATGCTGGTGCAGTAGTAAGGATGAATGGGAGGGTGTTGGCACCTGGAGAAGAAGTTGATATCCTTGGGGTGAAATTTGACTCCAAACTAACCATGAAGAACCATGTTGTAAATCTTGCAAACAAGGCAGCCAGGAAGCTTACAGCACTTCGCCGTATCTCGCATCTACATGACAGTAGGGGTTGCAAGATTCTGTACGAGGCACAAGTACGCTCACACCTTGAGTATGCTCCACTTTCTTGGTTTGCCTGCCCCGCCCCCTCATCTGCGACTGCTTGACAGAGTTAGAGAACAGAGCAAGACGTCTCATATCTCGCCTGGACCCATCCTGGATAGATCTGTCATTTCAGCAGAGCCTTCAACATAGGAGGGATGTGGGTGGCCTTACTCTTATGTACAAGGCCAATATTGTCAAAGTACCACACTTGGATCCACTTCGAGGACAGCGTGAAACAAGCTTTTATGCCACAAGACGGGTAGAAAGCAGCAACTTCACTCTGGCTATACCCTTCTCCAGAACATCACTCCATCTGAGATCATATATACCCAGGATGACTCGAGTATGGAACACATTCGTACAGCATAATGATGCCAACGAGATAAAGTCAGTTGATCAAATGAAAATGCTGGCCCACAGATGGCTCCAATTTCATCCTGTTCCCTACTTGTATGTCTCATAACAATAAAAATGCTTTCAAATGAGCTAATGTAGGTAACAGCTCTTACCTTGCCAATAAAGTTAGGAATCCTTAACCTGTAAATAGCTTGTCAATAAAGCTAGGGATCCTTAACCTTGTCAAACCCTGTGTAAAAAAATAAAAAAAAAAACTATGGTCTGATCGGGTCACAATGTACTAGGAACATGGCAGGCACAGAAATAAAAACTAGACCTAAAATTCCCACTAGGAACATCGTGTATAAGACTAATTTAACATGGCTATCTATGTGGCGATGGCCGAAGGATGGATAGATATAAAGTTAGGAACTATATTCCACAGGGTGACAGAAAGAGCAAAGTTCATATTGTTTAAGTTTGTCAGAAAAGGGCGTTCCCATTTTCAGTAAAATGATGCAAGAGACTCATGCTTCTGAAACTGTAGTACCAACAAAAAAAAAATCTTTCAATATATATTAGTTTGACAAAGAAAATTTTCTTGATATATTTCGGTGTCTCCGTGACCAGAGAAAGGAATCCTGGCGTTGCATAGCCCTAGTGTATGTATCTCAGTTCACGAGACTGGAATAATGCGGCGTAAGTTTGTAAGCCATCGTATGGAAAGTAACATCCCAATTTTTTCAACAGAAGTTCTGAATTAGAACTAACACAGCCCAGATCTCATTTAAACCTTTCATTAAGGAATAAGAGATTTGAAGTTAAACTGATGAGGAATTTTCTTCTGAGAGAGAATGATCATTTGCACTTGCTGGTTGGCGCTAAGAAACTGTATTATAGAGTTATACTCTTGAGGGAGGTTCCTTGATGCTGCTGAGGGGCTCTTGATCTAGGGAACTGGATCTGTGCTCCAGTTCCCTGAATTGAGCCTGAATACCTTCCATCCCCCCACATGCACTGTATAATCTCTACTGGTTTAGCGATCCCCCATGATAATAATAATAATAATAATAATAATAATAATAATAATAATAATAATAATAATAATAATAAAAAGTAATCAGCGATGTAAGTTTGAAACTGATCCAGTGTGACAATCAGAAATTATTTCTTGAAGAAATAATTTCTGATAGAAAAACGTCAGACCGAGAAGAAAATGTCAGACAGAGAAGGAAAGTTCAGACAGAGAAGAAACATTAGACAGAGAAGGAAACGTCAAACTGAGGCATAAATGTCAGAAAGTATATAGACCGAAGGATCATTAAGGATGTAAATTCTGTGAGTGGTAGACGCACCAGAGGAGGAGACAGCAAACATTCCCATGGTAAATGTTTCACTAACAACATTACAGATGAAGAAAACATAAGTGAGATACTTGGGCATCTTTATTGTGGAAACAACTCGCCAGTCAGTGGCTTCCACAGCCCAATACACAGAAGAATGGTGGAAAATCAGGAATTTCAGATAATCAGTCCCTCAGCCTGGAGTCGTGATCAGTACACAAATAAAGTTACACAAGAAGAAATAAAAAGACTGAGGCGCGTAAAAACTCATGGGTTTTACCCAGGCTGTATGAAACCCCGGGGGTTTTGACTGGGCGCGTAAGAAGACTCATGGTTATGACCGAGCTGCTTAGAAGATCATGGTTATGACCGAGGTTCTGTATGAAGACTATGGTTATACTGAGGGTGCTGTAAGAAGACCCTGGTTATGACCAGGCTGCTGATGAAACTCATGGTTAGACCCAGGTGCTGTAAGAAGGGGCTCAAGTTATGACCCAGGCTGCTTAAGAAGACTCATAGTTATACCGAGGCTGCTGTATGAAGACTATGGTTTTTGACCGGGGCTGCTGTAAGAAGACTCATAGTTATGACCCAGGGGCTGAGAAGCTCATTGTTATGACCGAGGCTGCTGTAAGAAGATCATGTTAGCCCGGGGGCTGTAAGAAGATCATGGTTTGACTGAGGCTGTGTAAGAAGACTCATGGTTTGATTGAGGGGCTGTAAAAAGACTCGGTTATACTGGGCTGCGAAAAAAGCTCGGTTATGATGAGGGGGCTGAAAGAAGACCTGGTTTATGACTGAGGCTGCTGTAAGAAGACTCATGGTTATGACTGAGGCTGCTGTAAAAGATCAGGGTTTATGACTGAGATGCTGTAAAAGACCATGGTTATGACTGAGGCTGCTGTAAGAAATCATGGTTTGATGAGGCGCTTAAAAAGATCAGGGGTTTGACCGAGGTGCGAAAGTAACTCATGGTTATGACTGAGGCTGCTGAAAGTAGACTCATGGTTATGACTGAGGCTGCTGAAAGAAGACTCATGGTTATGACCGAGGCTGCTGAAAGAAGACTCATGGTTATGACCGAGGCTGCTGTAAGAAGAACTCATGGTTATGACTGAGGCTGCTGAAAGAAGACTCATGGTTATGACTGAGACTGCTGTAGGAAGACTCTGGTTATGACTGAGGCTGCTGTAAGAAGACTCAGGGTTATGACTGAGGCTGCTAAAAGAAGACTCATGGTTATGACTGAGACTGCTGTAAGAAGACTCATGGTTATGACTGAGACTGCTGCAAGGAGACTCGGGGTTTAAATGACTTAGGCTGCTGTAAGAAGACTCATGGTTATGACTGAGATGCTGTAAGAAGACTCAGGGGTTATGACTGAGATGCTGTAAGAAACTCATGGTTTGACTGAGACTGCTGTAAGAAGACTCATGGTTATGACTGAGACTGCTGTAAGAAGAAAAGGGTTATGACTGAGACTGCTGTAGGAAGACTCATGGTTATACTGAGGCTGCTGTAAGAAGATCTGGTTATGACTGAGGCTGCTATAAGAAGACTCATGGTTATGACTGAGACTGCTGTAAAAAGATTTCAGGGTTATGACTGAGACTGCTGCAAGGAGACTCTGGGTTATGATTAGGCTGCTGTAAGAAGACCATGGTTATGACTGGGGCTGCTGTAAGAAGACTCATGGTTATGACTGAGGCTGCTGTAAGAAGACTCATGGTTATGACTGAGGCTGCTGTAAGAAGACTCATGGTTATGACTGAGACTGCTGCAAGGAGACTCTGGGTTATGACTTAGGCTGCTGTAGGAAGACTCATGGTTATGACTGAGACTGCTGTAAGAAGACTCATGGTTATGACTGAGGCTGCTGTAAGAAGACTCATGGTTATGACTGAGGCTGCTGTAAGAAGACTCATGGTTATGACTGAGGCTGCTGTAAAAAGGGATCATGGTTATGCCCGAGGCTGCTGTAAGAAGACTCATGGTTATGACCGAGGCTGCTGTAAGAAGACTCATGGTTATGACTGAGACTGCTGTAAGAAGACTCATGGTTATGACTGACGCGGCTGTAAGAAGACTCATGGTTATGACTGAGGCTGCTGTAAGAAGACTCATGGTTATGACTGAGGCTGCTGCAAGGAGACCCCTGGGGTTATGATTAGGCTGCTGTAAGAAGACTCATGGTTATGACTGAGGCTGCTGTAAGAAGACTCATGGTTATTGACTGAGGCTGCTGTAAAGAGACTCATGGTTATGACCGAGGCTGCTGTAAGAAGACTCATGGTTATGACCGAGGCTGCTGAAAGAAGACTCATGGTTATGACCGAGGCTGCTGTAAGAAGACTCATGGTAATGACTGAGGCTGCTGTAAGAAGACTCATGGTTATGACCGAGGCTGCTGTAAGAAGACTCATGGTTATGACCGAGGCTGCTGTAAGAAGACTCATGGTAATGACTGAGGCTGCTGTAAGAAGACTCGTGGTAATGACCGAGGCTGCTGTAAGAAGACTCATGGTTATGACCGAGGCTGCTGTAAGAAGACTCATGGTTATGAATGAGGCTGCTGTAAGAAGACTCATGGTTATGACCGAGGCTGCTGAAAGAAGACTCATGGTTATGACCGAGGCTGCTGTAAGAAGACTCATGGTTATGACTGAGGCTGCTGAAAGAAGACTCATGGTTATGACCGAGGCTGCTGAAAGAAGACTCATGGTTATGACCGAGGCTACTGTAAGAAGACTCATGGTTATGACCGAGGCTGCTGTAAGAAGATCATGGTTCTGACTGAGGCTGCTGAAAGAAGACTCATGGTTATGACTGAGACGGGCTGTAAGAAGACTCATGGTTATGACTGAGACTGCTGTAGGAAGACTCAGGGTTATGAACTGAGGCTGCTGTAAGAAGACTCATGGTTATGACTGAGGCTGCTGTAAGAAGAATCATGGTTATGACTGAGGCTGCTGTAAGAAGACTCATGGTTATGACTGAGGCTGCGGGTAAGAAGACTCATGGTTATGATGAGGATCCCTGTAAGAAGACTCATGGTTATGACTGAGACTGCTGTAAGAAGACTCATGGTTATGACTGAGGCTGCTGTAAGAAGACTCATGGTTATGACTGAGACTGCTGTAAGAAGACTCATGGTTATGACTGAGACTGCTGTAAGAAGACTCATGGTTATGACTGAGGCTGCTGTAAGAAGACTCATGGTTATGACTGAGGCTGCTGTAAGAAGACTCATGGTTATGACTGAGGCTGCTGCAAGAAGACTCTGGGTTATGACTGAGGCTGCTGTAAGAAGACTCATGGTTATGACTGAGGCTGCTGTAAGAAGACTCATGGTTATGACTGAGGCTGCTGTAAGAAGACTCATGTGGAGAAATTTTCTCCAGGAGGGGGGTATCAGTCCCCTTCAGCCCCTTTCAGCCCCTTTCCGCCCTGAGGGGCCCAGCCCTCTCAGAAGGGGCAAACGTCTTGTTTACTGCTACAGCGAGTAATTGATCCCAGATGCAGTACCTGTATACGACCTGTGGTCAAACGACCGCCGATCCTTGCAGTCCAGTGTTGCAGAGTGTATTTTAATAAGAGACAGTACATCTCTTACCTTAGCAGGACAATTAAGGAAAATCCTGCTCCCACTTTATTACCATAGTAAAGATAGTGGACATTGTTGTCTATGCTTAAGACAGCAAGATTTAAACATTCTGCTTTGCCTCATGGAGGAAGTGGCAAGGAAGCAAAAGTACTAGGTCAGCTTTTCCATTGTGCTGGGGACAGTGATGGCATGGGGTGTTGTGGCGTCTACAGATTACTTTTGACTCTACTGAGAGTGACACTGACGCCAGGATAACCAACAAAGAACGATCTGTGCTTTAGTGTGAACAAAGTGTCTCACAAAACACGATAAACACTTACAGAGAAGTGTGATCAACTTCTCAGTGATATTGTGTGAACAATTATTGATGAACAGTGTAACAACGAGTGTTGCGATCCAACAGAGTGTAGTGCGACATTCTTCTAAGAACACTATTCTTCAATCAACTCAACGGATATCCGGGCGTAATTATGGGTCAGATACATATACCCAGGTAAGTGTTCTAACTCGTGATGTACTACTATTCACTGCGCAGTTGAGTATAAAGTCGTGAGTTAGTCACTTATCATAAACCCCAGTGATATGCGGACCTTTGAGTCCACACAAGTAAGTTTGTCAGCCATCAGTGAATGAAATATGCTGACATAACACCCCCTAGGGGTAATTTATAATCTTATAAATTATAACTCATTCCAGCCAGTTGAGAGATGACATCGACAGCTTCTCAAGTCCTCGTCTGCAGGGGCGGCTGTGCAGGCGATGAGCTGTCTTTCTAAGTTAAGTTTCCCTATATTTAAACTTAGCTGGTAATGCCATTTCTCAACAACTCATGGTTATGACCGAGGCTGCTGTAAGAAGACTCATGGTTATGACCGAGGCTGCTGTAAGAAGACTCATGGTTATGACCGAGGCTGCTGTAAGAAGACTCATGGTTATGACCGAGGCTGCTGTAAGAAGACTCATGGTTATGACCGAGGCTGCTGTAAGAAGACTCATGGTTATGACCGAGGCTGCTGTAAGAAGACTCATGGTTATGACTGAGGCTGCTGTAAGAAGACTCATGGTTATGACTGAGGCTGCTGTAAGAAGACTCATGGTTATGACTGAGACTGCTGTAAGAAGACTCATGGTTATGACTGAGACTGCTGTAAGAAGACTCATGGTTATGACTGAGGCTGCTGTAAGAAGACTCATGGTTATGACTGAGGCTCCTGTAAGAAGACTCATGGTTATGACTGAGGCTGCTGTAAGAAGACTCATGGTTATGACTGAGACTGCTGTAAGAAGACTCATGGTTATGACTGAGACTGCTGTAAGAAGACTCATGGTTATGACTGAGGCTGCTGTAAGAAGACTCATGGTTATGACTGAGGCTGCTGTAAGAAGACTCATGGTTATGACTGAGGCTGCTGTAAGAAGACTCACCAAGAATATCTTGCTGGGGAAGCCACTTGCTGATCATCACGTTGTCAGGGACGTCCTCCAGCTCTTCCTCGTATTTCCAGATGACTCGCTGTGGCAGCCTGCGGAAAGCCTGGATGAAGAGGTCGCGGTACTGGACCGGCATTGAGGTGCTGCGAGTAAAAGATCCCAGACTGAAGTATATAACACCAGCAGATCCAGCTCCAGTCATCCACGACTCCAGTTTCTGAAAGAAATAGCGTGGATGTTTCAAAAGATTTTTTTTGATCCCTCGTGAACGATTTTCGACATTAGAATAATAAAAGTAATATAATAATTTCACTTCTATGTTATAACTTAAACAGATCATAGTTGACATGAATTGCATATTTATAGGTTATGCAGAGCATTTCGAGCAACTTAGGTTATTTTTGTCCCCAGGATGCGACCCACACCAGTCGGCTAACACCCAGGTACCTACTTGCTGTTATCTGAACAGGGACAGCAGGTGTCTTAAGGAAACACGCCCCAATATTTACACCCGTACTGGGATCGAACAGTGGACCTCCAGTGTGTGAGCTGAGTGAGCTACCAACCGAGCTACGGGGCACAAAACACCTAAACTTTCCTCTCCCAATCGTGGATTGTCGTGAATTATTCCATCTATTATTGTATTGTGATTTGCCTCTTCTTCAGAATCTTCGTTAGGCTGGTGTAGAGTATGTAGTAAACAGAACTGAAAGATCAGACGATAAGGAGGAAGAAGAATTTATCAATAGCAGAATGAGATTGAAAGAACATACTTTGGTGAGGTAGTCAGAACAACTCACCTGAGGCAGAGGGTTGCCGGGGCGACAGTGCATGGCGCCCACCTCCACCTGTGAGGGCAGGAGAGGAAGTGGTGTGCTGATAGAAAAATGACTATTGAGCAACGCTAGACTCATGTTCCTCTCCAGGTCCAGCAACGGTGGCAGCTCCGGGAACTGTGCTGAGATCTGAGGAATACCACTATTATTAATTCGGGGAAGTTTGGCACTCACACAGTGTGAGGCAGCTTCTTTAACACGCATCATGAAGAATGAAAATAAGCACTACCATGGCTTGAATAATTAAAAAATAGCCTGCACTAGTTAATGTTCCTAGTCGAACCGAAGCATCTTCATAAGTTTACCCATGTGCAAGTTATTTATGTACCTCAAAGTATAATAACATCTTTAAGTCTCTAAATATTTTATAGAATAAACAATATTTGAAATGTACACTTTTTATATTCTCACTGTTTGTCAGCTGCATCTACCTAAACTGCATAACCCTCACCTCTCTCTGTACTAGAGGAACGATGTTCCAGTTCCGCCACAACCATGCCATTCCAATGCTATACACAACATTGCGGAGACGTTCCCATGTGTTTGTGGGTTTTGGCAAGTCGTGCATGACAGAGACGTAGGAAGGGTTTAGGACATTACCAAGAACGGCGCTCTGACGCGGGTCCATTCCTGGCGTAGCGAGGCTGATGAAGGGAATCTCGTGAACGAAGGGATAGGCAAGCTGCAGGAGAACCAGTTTTCGGGGGTTATAGTACACTGTGAACTCAGGAACAATTATTAAAACTTTGTTTAATATCTTTATTATGCATCCCTTACCTATCCTGTGGGCGGTAGTCAAAGAAATACAGAGACACATAATAGGTCCAGAAATTGGGTCATATAGTTTTGATAGTTGAACAAGTTAGAGGTAATGAACTATTTACATGTATATATTTGGTCACAATCGTAATGAGTTATTTATCCAGATGTGAGTTACACTATTATTAGGAGTTTGATTTCAAATATTGTTAGCAATCTTCTTATCAATGCAATGATAAACCAAGTGCACACACACACACACACACATATAACACGCCCAAACCAGATTGAACATGCATCCAGCAAACATTCAATTATACTCCTATTGTAAACCACTGACACACATTCTGTACTTAACCTAGTCACAAAACCTTAGTCACAGATCACCAGCTGATATGTGTCACTTCTTACAACTAGAAATACTAGCCACAGAAGAAAAGGGCGTCAGGAAGGTAAGCTATGGTTGGGGCGGCCCAGCAAGCTGAATAGTGTAGGGTTTGAAGGGTTACAACTAATGGTCCAGGGGCCGTCGCAACCTTTAACTCCAACAATAACAAAAGTATTGTGAAAAGTAGTGTTTTTACATTAATAAAATGGCGGGGAAATGGTGCTGAAACTCTTTTCACATCAATAAGCCTTTATTAAACAATGAACGCATCTCTAGTACGTATATATATATATTTTTTTAAATTTCACCACTGAAAAAATAGGAATTAGAGTAAGTGTATATCAGTCACTGTGAGATCCGAGAACTGAATCCCCATATCTCATAGGCGCAGCCGCCTCTTCCTTAATGAATGTGAAAGGAATAATGACAAATATTTAAAATCATAATACCCACATATTAAGACTCAACTTCTGGGTATTGAGATATTAAATACCTGGGCATTAAGAATAACTGACATTATTAACCAGATAAAAAAAGGATCTTGAAAGTAATCTCATGGAAATCATTTTTGGGAATAAAATTGAACAGAGAGCACCTGTATGTGTCGTTTTCTCTACGAACCTTCACTTAGTAGTAGTTGACCAGGGTTCGAAATTTGAAACCGATTGGATAAGGCATTCTGAAGTTATAAACGAAAACCTCAGATGATACGAGGAAACTTCAGTTAAAGGATGACCGGCACTGGCATCACGTCGTGCAATATTTAAAGGTTTACTCAACTCAAGAAATTTAAAAATACTATAAACACGCGAGAACATCGGAGAAGGTATGTTCAGCTGCGTCTCCAAAAACATCTTCGTTAAAGACGTGTGAAACAACGTCATCAACGAGGGATTCTTCCTCTACACTGCATAAAGCGTCAAAGGAATTCTGGACGGGGATGGAGTACTCAATATCACTAAAGTCACAACTGGTTGTTTTAATTTTGGCGCTTGGATTTCCCAGAACCGACGTTCGAGGACAGTTCTGGTTGTTCTGGGAACCACGTCCTCTACGACCTCTTCTCTGACCACGTGGGGATAACCAAGAAAAGATCTGTAATACGTGTTAATAATAATAATAATAATAATACTAATAATAATAATAATAATAATAATAATAATAATAATAATAATAATAATATCTTTATTTATTACAAGTACATGTACATGGTATACAGACCATAGCTGAAATCAGTGACATACTACTATACAGAAAGTCCCTTGTTATGCTGAACATTTCGGGCAAATTAGGTCAGTTTTGTCCCATGATGCGACCCACACTAGTCGACGAACACCCAGGTACCCATTTTAAACTGGTGGGTGAACAGGGACAGAGACAGCAGGTGTCTTATGGAAACACGTCCCTAATGTTTTCCAGCCGTACCGGAGGAGATTCGAACCTCGGACCTCAGTGTGTGAGCTGAGTGCGCTAGGTTAGTCTGAGAACTTCCTTCGGTACGGCACTTCTTTTTCTGAACGCCCGTACAATTTACGGCAATATGTCTCCTTTTTCCACAATTATAACAGGTCCTGGTACTATGATTACTAATTGCACTTCTTGCACTATGGACGGAGCGATTACTCTCTGCACTAGCGCTAGACGATGGACGTGGCTAGACATTAATTTGATCTTGTATTGCTGCACAGACAACAGGTTGTGCAGGAGTTGCAGAACTGATGGGTTCTGCAACTCGGTACAGCAACTTCACCGGTATAAACAGAAAGCATCTTTTTGGAATAGTGTCCAATAAGGGGTTCCAGCGAGTATTGTCCAATATTAGGTTCCAGCGAGTAGCGTCCAATAAGGGGTTCCAGCGAGTAGTGTCCAATATGGAGTTCCAGCAAGTAGCGTCCGATAAGGGGTTCCAGCGTGTAGTGTCCAATAAGGGGTTCCAGCGTGTAGTGTCCAGTAAGGGGTTCCAGCGTGTAGTGTTGTATAACGGGTTCCAGCGAGTAGTGTCAAGTAAGGGGTTCCAGCGAGTAGTGTCAAGTAAGGGGTTCCAGCGAGTAGTGTCAAGTAAGCGGTTCCAGCGAGTAGTGTCAAGTAAGGGGTTGCAGCGAGTAATGTCAAGGGGTTCCAGCGAGTAATGTCAAGTAAGGGGTTCCAGCGAGTAGTGTCAACGGGTTCCAGCGAGTAGTCTCAAAGGGTTCCAGCGAGTAGTGTCAAGTACGGGGTTCCAGCGAGTAATGTCCAGTAAGGGGTTCCAGCGAGTAGTGTTCAGCAGGAGGTTTCAAAGAGTAAAATCTACTTCAGGTTGCTATTGAGACGTGTGTCTGCTACATTTCTGAAGTATTTGTCCCGTGGTGGGGCTTGACTTGTATTAGACTCACCTCTTAAGGTTGAGGAATCATGGTTCAGACTTTTGTTGCAGTCTTTTTTTAATGTTCCCTATGTAATGTCTGTTTACTGATTCACTCTACCAGAACCATAATTGACTGTAGTTTTTATTTCTGAGCTCACAATTGACTGTAGCTTTTATTTTTGGATCGTGTGGTTCTTTTCTCACTATTTATAGAACTGCCACACATTATCTACTTCATGTATACTCGTTATCTACCTATCTTTTCAGTCTCGCAGAGGAAGCACTCACTCATTTAAGGCAAGACTAACGCAAGAACACCTACCTCATTGTAAAAATGATTTACCACTATAAGATCAAATTCCTTCCTCCTGTCGTAAAGTTCTAGCACCACGGGAACTTTGTACATGTCTCTAGCCATTGCTGGAAGAACAGTATTGAAGAGCTGTATGAGTCCAGTCGAGCCATTTCGAGTGTCGAACATGTTTATATGGTCCTCCTTGAAGTGTGGCAGGTCGTGGTCGACCTCGCGAATGTTAGGATGTTTGGACGACTTTGGGTGGTTGGTCAACATCACTATCTGGAGGAGGAGGAAGGACGAATTTCAAGGTAAATCTGAAAGAAGCTGATGAAAGCAACAACAACAAACTGAATATTTATTGTTTCAATTCCATTATATATTAAGATTAAATTCTCCCACAGAATAATTTACCAAAGTTAAACAACGTATGAAGAAAAAATGACTATTGGAAAAAATATTGGCTATTATATTTAGGTTAATTTTAAGTTTCCAGACTCGGATGGGTGAGGTGTTACCTTGTGTCCACGGTCAGCCAGAGCCTCAGCCAGAGGCATGAAGATATTCCTGTGACTCCTGGAGGAGGCTGGGAGCAACATCAGGATCTTATAGACTCTCTCAGGAGGTGATAATTCTCCTGTGGTACTACCAACCACAGCAGCCACTAAGATGAAAAAAATCGCTAGCTTCATCTGTAGGAAGCGAGACCAAACAATAAATTATACACTTTATCCCTGTGTTTGTAATATTTTGTAACGTTTTAAACAAAGTGAAATGTGAGCATTTATTTAAATGAGACTCAGAGTCGTCAAAATGATCTAATTCTGAAGTAAAGATGAGATTTTTATTAATAAGAATAAAAATATGTATTTGAACGCAATAAATTTTATGCCATCAATTACTTAACGAGAATAAAATTTCATTCATTTATAAAATATTTGTCTGTATTACATATATGTAAGTAATTATTACATATAGGTAAGTAATTATTACATGTAGGTAAGTAATTATTACATATAGGTAAGTAATTATCACATATAGGTAAGTAATTATTAAAAACCTCTCTTTCCGCAGACACAAGAAGATTATATTATACCTTTTATATCTGGGAATATTAAATCCAGTGTTAAGTTAACAAATAATCATAACGAACAAGTGTGATCTCACTAAGTTTAAATTATTAACATCAGTGAAAACTTTCTTTAAGGATTATTATATTCCAGTGGAAGATCATTCCACGAAGTGTTATCATACCTCACTAACTTTGTTAACTCTGCATGATTCTTCTTTCTCAATATTTGTATTCAAACCTCGCTTCTTCCAGTACTAGACGTAGATAGAGCAGTACACTGCTCAAGGTAATGAGAAACAAGACGTAGATACAGCAGTACACTGCTCAAGGTAATGAGAAACAAGACGTAGATACAGTAGTACACTGCTCAAGGTAATGAGAAACAAGACGTAGATAGAGCAGTACACTGCTTAAGGTAATGAGAAACAAGACGTAGATACAGTAGTACACTGCTCAAGGTAATGAGAAACAAGACGTAGATAGAGCAGTACACTGCTTAAGGTAATGAGAAACAAGACGTAGATACAGTAGTACACTGCTCAAGGTAATGAGAAACAAGACGTAGATACAGTAGTACACTGCTCAAGGTAATGAGAAAAGACGTAGATACAGTAGTACATTGCTCAAGGTAATGAGAAACAAGACGTACATACAGTAGCACATTGCTCAAGGTAATTAGGAAGATATACAAAGGCAGAATTAAGCTTTAGCTGTTGTACATTTCTCTCTTTATTAAGCTTTATGACAGAAAAACTTGGTCACTAATAATGTTTGTTCTGCACACTGTGTAAGTTCTACTATATAAAGTGTATTTTGAGGTCCATTCACAGGCATATCAGTGTCTACATGTTCCTATGTTGTGAGATCGTCTCATAATTAATATAATTACCAACCTGCCATTAATATACCATTCTGGGTCACTCAGTTATCTGGGCATGACAGACGACACTGTCATCAACTCCGAATAAAAGAAATGGATGTGTCATGTTAGGAGAAATTTCTCTTAGGCATTGACTTATAAAACTGCAATATTGCTTCTGTTTATTAAATACAGGAATAAGAGTGACTGAGAGATTACCGACAGTCAGCACAAACATTGAAAACAAACATTTCATCTCGCAGACTGGTTTCTTTTACAGTTAGTCCGTGTTGAACTGTACCTGGAAGATAATGAAACCTAGAATGTATTTAGTAATGAATGAAAATCAAAATTTTCAGCATTACAATCGATTAGGACTTATGTTAGCAATGACTGGTCATCATTCCTTTTGTTTTTATCAAAGTGGCAGTCTTCCAGCAATACTGACAGTCATTAATTCTACAGTTTCTCTTGCTAAAAGTGAACAGACATAACAGTTCCTGACCCTTCGATCTGTAACATCCCAACCCATCCTTCAGGGTGCAGACACTGTACTGCCCACTTCCACGACTGTAACATCCCCACCCATCCTTCAGGGTGCAGACACTGTACTGCCCACTTCCACGACTGTAACATCCCCACCCATCCTTCAGGGTGCAGACACTGTACTGCCCACTTCCACGACTGTAACATCCCCACCCATCCTTCAGGGTGCAGACACTGTACTGCCCACCTCCACGACTGTAACATCCCCACCCATCCTTCAGGGTGCAGATACTGTACTGCCCACCTCCACGACTGTAACATCCCCACCCATCCTTCAGGGTGCAGACACTGTACTGCCCACTTCCACGACTGTAACATCCCCACCCATCCTTCAGGGTGCAGATACTGTACTGCCCACCTTCACGACTGTAACATCCCCACCCATCCTTCAGGGTGCAGATACTGTACTGCCCACCTCCACGACTGTAACATCCCCACCCATCCTTCAGGGTGCAGACACTGTACTGCCCACCTCCACGACTGTAACATCCCCACCCATCCTTCAGGGTGCAGACACTGTACTGCCCACCTCCACGACTGTAACATCCCCACCCATCCTTCAGGGTGCAGTGCAGACACTTTACTGCCCACCTCCACGACTGTAACATCCCCACCCATCCTTCAGGGTGCAGACACTGTACTGCCCACCTCCACGACTGTAACATCCCAACCCATCCTTCAGGGTGCAGACACTGTACTTCCCACCTCCACGACTGTAACATCCCAACCCATCCTTCAGGGTGCAGACACTGTACTTCCCACCTCCACGGCTGGAGCATCCCCACCCATCCTTCAGGGTGCAGACGCTGTACTGCCCACTTCCACGACTGTAACATCCCCACCCATCCTTCAGGGTGCAGACACTGTACTGCCCACTTCCACGACTGTAACATCCCCACCCATCCTTCAGGGTGCAGACACTGTACTGCCCACTTCCACGACTGTAACATCCCCACCCATCCTTCAGGGTGCAGACACTGTACTTCCCACCTACACGACTGTAATATTAGCACCTTAGGCTGCTGCATAACGTATGATCTCTCACTTTAAAATTGAACAACATATAACAATGATGATAGCATGTCATTCTAGTGTCACTTTCCCCTTCCTAAAACCTGTTATTAAATCTTTATCGGAGACTGTCAGCCATATTTTTCTAGTATGATCGTCAATTGCCGGTGACAAAAGCTATCACTTTGTTACCAACTTTATATGCAAATGATTTGGGGTTTTATTTAGCTTATAAATAAGAATAAGATGAAATCTGAATGTTGTGTATGAATAAACATCACTAATAATAACAGTCTAGTTTAATGTTGGAGCGACTTTGTGGTACAGTTCAGAGGGGTAACACCTGGTATTTCCTGGGTATGCTGTTGCCCAGCTACAGTTCAGAGGGGTAACACCTGGTATTTCCTGGGTATGCTGTTGCCCAGCTACAGTTCAGAGGGGTAACACCTGGTATTTCCTGGGTATGCTGTTGCCCAGCTAGAGTTCAGAGGGGTAACACCTGGTATTTCCTGGGTATGTTGTTGCCCAGCTACAGTTCAGAGGGGTAACACCTGGTATTTCCTGGGTATGTTGTTGCCCAGCTACAGTTCAGAGGGGTAACACCTGGTATTTCCTGGGTATGCTGTTGCCCAGCTACAGTTCAGAGGGGTAACACCTGGTATTTCCTGGGTATGCTGTGACCCAACTCTAAGGAGCATGATACTTTTACAATGATATTTTTGACAAAATATACTTGCAATATATACTTCATAGCTCACGTATTACATATTCCATCTCTGTACAATGTATATTTTAAGCCTCGTGTACCAGTGAAGAATATAAAGGCACAATACCGTGAGTGCAACACTGCACAGATAAGCCGCGTATTGCAGAAAGAAACTTAGGACAATGTTTCGGTAACTTAGGACATTGTTTCGGTCCAACTTGGTCCAAGTTGGTCCGAAGCCGAAAGTTTCTTTATCTTATGTGTGAGTTATTTGTGTCTTGTGTACCAATAAGTATGTAAACAAGAGTAGGTGAAAAAAAAAATTATTTTGGGAAAATTCTTTATTCTATATGACAGTTATTGTTTCAATATATTGCATTACAATAGTATTGTACAGTTTGGTGTTTAAGAAATAATTATAGGCATTTTAATATTGGTATATGAAATAAATTGACTAAATTTTGGATGGTGTCGAGGCTGTCAAATTATCTTGGACTCTTTTTTAAGAGAATTATCATTAGTTACTAAAAATCTTCCCAGGGTCTCTGAAATTACATTACGTTACAGAAAGTTATATTTAAATAGCACCAGCCAGTTCACACATAAAATTAGCTGACATATGATATAAAATAATTCTCATTTCTTGGGTAAAAATGACACTGTATTGACACAGAGATGTGAGGTAAAGATACTGACTATGACTCAGTATTGTCATCTTCTTGTTTCCAGTAATACTGAAGTGAGAAATGAAGTTGGCGGTGCTAATAACATTCTGAATCTAGAACTTTCTCATTAGAATAAGATCTCGTGGTTCTAAACTTTGTTCTCGGGTCAAACAACTAGTCACAGGTTAATGTACTTCATTATCAGCACTAAGATAGTGACAGATATAAGACATGTTTATCATAAGTTATCGATGTATGATAATCACCGAGATAATGCCAGAAACAGTGCATATGTCCTACACTTGACTTCTCTTAAGTCCACCCTGGACAAGGACCAATTTTTCCCAGAGACTATTTCACATGATGTGAATAATACAAGGTACACAAATAACCCGCGGGTTATTTGTTTATCGTTCCAGTCACGGTATTATGCC
>NC_069484.1:6142780-6165280 GCF_026875155.1 Cherax quadricarinatus | reverse complement strand
TACAAGGTACACAAGTACATGTACAAGGTATACAAGTACATGTACAAGGTATACAAGTACATGTACAAGGTATAAAAGTACATGTACAAGGTATACAAGTACATGTACAAGGTATACAAGTACATGTACAAGGTATAAAAGTACATGCACAAGGTATACAAGTACATGTACAAGGTATACAAGTACATGTACAAGGTATAAAAGTACATGTACAAGGTATACAAGTACATGTACAAGGTATACAAGTACATGTACAAGGTATACAAGTACATGTACAAGGTATGCAAGTACATGTACAAGGTATACAAGTACATGTACAAGGTATACAAGTACATGTACAAGGTATGCAAGTACATGTACAAGGTATACAAGTACATGTAAAAGGTATACAAGTACATGTACAAGGTATGCAAGTACATGTACAAGGTATACAAGTACATGTACAAGGTATGCAAGTACATGTACAAGGTATACAAATACATGTACAAGGTATACAAGTACATGTACAAGGTATACAAGTACATGCACAAGGTATACAAGTACATGTACAAGGTATACAAGTACATGTACAAGGTATACAAGTACATGCACAAGGTATACAAGTACATGTACAAGGTATACAAGTACATGTACAAGGTATACAAGTAGATGTACAAGGTATAGAAATACATGTACAAGGTATACAAGTACATGTACAAGGTATACAAGTACACGTACAAGGTATACAAGTACATGTACAAGGTATACAAGTACATGCACAAGGTATACAAGTACATGCACAAGGTATACAAGTACATGTACAAGGTACACAAGTACATGTACAAGGTATACAAGTACATGCACAAGGTATACAAGTACATGTACAAGGAATACAAGTACATGTACGAGGTATACAAGTACATGTACAAGGTATACAAGTACATGCACAAGGTATACAAGTACATGTACGAGGTATACAAGTACATGTACAAGGTATACAAGTACATGTACAAGGTATACAAGTGCATGTACAAGGTATACAAGTGCATGTACAAGGTATACAAGTACATGTACAAGGTATACAAGTACATGTACAAGGTATACAAGTACATGTACAAGGTATACAAGTACATGTACAAGTTATACAAGTACATGTACAAGGTATACAAGTACATGTACAAGGTATACAAGTACATGTACAAGTTATACAAGTACATGTACAAGGTATACAAGTACATGTACAAGGTATACAAGTACATGTACAAGGTATACAAGTACATGTACAAGGTATACAAGTACATGTACAAGGTATACAAGTACATGTACAAGGCATACAAGTACATGTACAAGGTATACAAGTACATGTACAAGGCATACAAGTACATGTACAAGGTATACAGTCCTGGCTGAAATCAATGCCATACTACTATACAGAAAGCCATTTGTAATGCTGAGCATTTCCCGCAAATTAGGTCAGTTTTATTCCAGGAAGCGACCCACACCAGTCCACTAACACCCAGGATGCGACCCACACCAGTCAACTAACACCCAGGATGTGACCCAAACCAGTCCACTAACACCCAGGATGCGACCCACACCAGTCCACTAACACCCAGGATGCCACCCACACCAGTCCACTAACACCCAGGATGCGACCCACACCAGTCCACTAACACCCAGGATGCCACCCACACCAGTCCACTAACACCCAGGATGTGACCCACACCAGTCCACTAACACCCAGGATGCGACCCAAACCAGTCCACTAACACCCAGGATGCCACCCACACCAGTCAACTAACACCCATGATGCGACCCACTCCAGTCCACTAACACCCAGGATGTGACCCACACCAGCCAACTAACACCCAGGATGCGACCCACACCAGTCAACTAACACCCAGGATGCGACTCACACCAGTCCACTAACACCCAGGATGCGACCCACACCAGTCAACTAACGCCCAGGATGCGACCCACACCAGTCAACTAACACCAAGGATGCCACCCACACCAGTCCACTAACACCCAGGATGCCACCCACACCAGTCCACTAACACCCAGGATGCCACCCACACCAGTCCACTAACACCCAGGATGCCACCCACACCAGTCCACTCTCACCCAGGTACCCATTTTACTAATGGGTGGACATAGACAACCGTTGTAAAGAAACACGTCCAATGTTTCTACCCTCTCTGGGAATCGAACCCAGACTTCGCCATGTGAAGCGAGAGCTTCAGCTACCAGGCCAGGGTGCACCGTGGCCAGGGTGCACCGTGGCCAGTGGTAGCGACAATGTTAATGACATAATTGGCCTGAAAATGTATATAATTCTGGTCACAGGCGGTCCACTTTATTGCAATAAAATACGTGTGACCTGTGTCTCTCAGGCTACGGTGACCTGTGTCTCTCAGGCTACGGTGACCTGTGTCTCTCAGGCTACGGTGACCTGTGTCTCTCAGGCTACGGTGACCTGTGTCTCTCAGGCTACGCTGACCTGTGTCTCTCAGGCTACGGTGACCTGTGTCTCTCTGGCTACGGTGACCTGTGTCTCTCAGGCTACGCTGACCTGTGTCTCTCAGGCTACGGTGACCTGTGTCTCTCAGGCTACGGTGACCTGTGTCTCTCAGGCTACGGTGACCTGTGTCTCTCAGGCTACGGTGACCTGTGTCTCTCAGGCTACGGTGACCTGTGTCTCTCAGGCTACGGTGACCTGTGTCTCTCAGGCTACGGTGACCTGTGTCTCTCAGGCTACGGTGGCCTGTGTCTCTCAGGCTACGGTGACCTGTGTCTCTCAGGCTACGCTGACCTGTGTCTGTCAGGCTACGGTGACCTGTGTCTCTCAGGCTACGCTGACCTGTGTCTCTCAGGCTACGGTGACCTGTGTCTCTCAGGCTACGGTGACCTGTGTCTCTCAGGCTACGGTGACCTGTGTCTCTCCAGGCTACGGTGACCTGTGTCTCTCAGGCTACGCTGACCTGTGTCTCTCAGGCTACGGTGACCTGTGTCTCTCAGGCTAACGTGACCTGTGTCTCTCATGCTACGCTGACCTGTGTCTCTCAGGCTACGGTGACCTGTGTCTCTCAGGCTACGGTGACCTGTGTCTCTCAGGCTACGGTGACCTGTGTCTCTCAGGCTACGGTGACCTGTGTCTCTCATGCTACGCTGACCTGTGTCTCTCAGGCTACGGTGACCTGTGTCTCTCAGGCTACGCTGACCTGTGTCTCTCAGGCTACGTGACCTGTGTCTCTCAGGCTACGGTGACCTGTGTCTCTCAGGCTACGCTGACCTGTGTCTCTCAGGCTACGGTGACCTGTGTCTCTCAGGCTACGGTGACCTGTGTCTCTCATGCTACGCTGACCTGTGTCTCTCAGGCTACGGTGACCTGTGTCTCTCAGGCTACGCTGACCTGTGTCTCTCAGGCTACGGTGACCTGTGTCTCTCAGGCTACGGTGACCTGTGTCTCTCAGGCTACGTTGACTTGTATCTCTCAGGCTACGTTGACCTGTGTCTCTAAGGATACGCTGACCTGTGTCTCTCAGGCAATGGTGACCTGTGTCTCTCAGACCACGTTGACCTGTGTCTCTCAGTCTACGGTGACCTGTGTCTCTCAGGCAATGGTGACCTGTGTCTCTCAGACCACGTTGACCTGTGTCTCTCAGTCTACGGTGACCTGTGTCTCTCAAGCTACGTTACCTGTGTCTCTCAGACAACATTGACCTGTGCCTCTCAGGCTACTGTGACCTGTGTCTCTCAGGCAACGGTGACCTGTGTCTCTTGGGCTATGGTGAGCTGTGTCTCTCAGACCTCGTTGACCTGTGTCTCTCAGTCTACGGTGACCTGTGTCTCTCAGACCACGTTGACCTGTGTCTCTCAGGCTACGGTGACCTGTGTCTCTAAGGCTACGTTGACCTGTGCCTTTCAGGCTAGGTGACCTGTGTCTCTCAGGCTACGGTGACCTGTGTCTCTCAGACCACGTTGACCTGTGTCTCTCAGGCTACGGTGACCTGTGTCTCTCAGGCTACGGTGACCTGTGTCTCTCAGGCTACGGTGACCTGTGTCTCTCAGGCTACGGTGACCTGTGTCTCTCAGGCTACGGTGACCGTGTCTCTCAGGCTACGGTGACCTGTGTCTCTCAGGCTAGGGTGACCTGTGTCTCTCAGGCTACGGTGACCTGTGTCTCTCAGGCTACGGTGACCTGTGTCTATCATGCTACGCTGACCTGTGTCTCTCAGGCTACGGTGACCTGTGTCTCTCAGGCTACGCTGACCTGTGTCTCTCAGGCTACGGTGACCTGTGTCTCTCAGGCTACGGTGACCTGTGTCTCTCATGCAAACGCTGACCTGTGTCTCTCAGGCTACGGTGACCTGTGTCTCTCAGGCTACGGTGACCTGTGTCTCTCAGGCTACGGTGACCTGTGTCTCTCAGGCTACGGTGACCTGTGTCTCTCATGCTACGCTGACCTGTGTCTCTCAGGCTACGGTGACCTGTGTCTCTCAGGCTACGCTGACCTGTGTCTCTCAGGCTACGGTGACCTGTGTCTCTCAGGCTACGGTGACCTGTGTCTCTCATGCTACGCTGACCTGTGTCTCTCAGGCTACGGTGACCTGTTCTCTCAGGCTACGCTGACCTGTGTCTCTCAGGCTACGGTGACCTGTGTCTCTCAGGCAACGGTGACCTGTGTCTCTAAGGCTACGCTAACCTGTGTCTCTAAGGCTACGGTGACCCGTGTCTCTCAGGCTACGGTGATCTGTGTCTCTAAGGCTATTCTGACCTGTGTCTCTCAGGCTACGGTGACCTGTCTCTCAGACCACGTTGACCTGTGTCTCTCAGGCTACGGTGACCTGTGTCTCTAAGGATACGCTGACCTGTGTCTCTCAGGTACGGTGACCTGTGTCTCTCAGGTACGGTGACCTGTGTCTTTCAGGCTACGGTGACCTGTGTCTCTCAGACTACAGTGATCTGTCTCTCAGGGACGGTGACCTGTGTCTCTCAAGCTACGATGTTCTGTGTCTCACAGGCTACGGTGACCTGTGTCTTTCAGGTACGGTGAGATGTGTCTATCAGGTACAGTGACCTGTGTCTCTCAGGCTACGATATCCTGTGTCTCTCAGGCTACGGTGACCTGTCTCTCAGACCACGTTGACCTGTGTCTCTCATGCTACGGTGACCGGTGTCTCTCAGGCTACGGTGACCTGTCTCTCAGACCACGTTGACCTGTGTCTCTCAGGCTACGGTGACCGGTGTCTCTCAGGCTACGGTGACCTGTCTCAGACCACGTTGGCCTGTGTCTCTCAGGATACGGTGACCTGTGTCTCTAAGGCTACGCTGACCTCTGTCTCTCAGGCTACTGTGACCTGTGTCTCTCAGGCTACGGTGACCTGTCTCTCAGACCACGTTGACCTGTGTCTCTCAGGCTACGGTGATCTGTGTCTCTAAGGCTACGCTGACCTGTGTCTATCAGGCTACGGTGACCTGTGTCTCTCAGGCTACGGTGACCTGTGTCTCTCAGGCACGGTGACCTGTGTCTCTCAGGCTACGGTGACCTGTGTCTCTCAGACTACAGTAATCTGTGTCTCTCAGCTACGGTGACCTGTGTCTCTCAGGTACGGTGACCTGTGTCTCTCAGGTTGCGGTGACCAGTGTCTCTCAGGCTGCGGTGACCTGTGTCTCTCAGGCAACTGTGCCTAGTGGCTTATTGGCTAAAGCTCTCCCTCCACATTTCGAGGTTCGGGGTTCGACTATCAGCGAGGGTAGAAACGTTTGGCGTGTTTCTTTACACCTGTTGTCTATGTTCACCCATCAGTAAAATTGATACCTGGGTGTTAGTGGACAGGTGTGGATCGCATCCTGGGTGTTAGTGGACTGGTGTGGGTCGCATCCTGGGTGTTAGTGGACAGGTGTGGGTCGCATCCTGGGTGTTAGTGGACAGGTGTGGGTCGCATCCTGGGTGTTAGTGGACTGGTGTGGGTCGCATCCTGGGTGTTAGTGAACAGGTGTGGGTCGCATCCTGGGTGTTAGTGGACTGGTGTGGGTCGCATCCTGGGTGTTAGTGGACTGGTGTGGGTCGCATCCTGGGTGTTAGTGGACTGGTGTGGGTCGCATCCTGGGTGTTAGTAGACTGGTGTGGGCCGCACCCTGGGTGTTAGTGGACTGGTGTGGGTCGCATCCTGGGTGTTAGTAGACTGGTGTGGGTCGCATCCTGGGTGTTAGTAGACTGGTGTGGGCCGCACCCTGGGTGTTAGTGTACAGGTGTGGGACAAAACTGACCTAATTTGGCGGGAATGCTCTGCGTAACAAGCTTGGGTGTGTAACGTACAGGTGTAGTAATGGTATGCTGCCGTCTTCGTGTGGTAATGGTATGCTGCCGTCTTGGTGTGGTAATGGTATGCTGCCGTCTTGGTGTGGTAATGGTATGATTCATGCTACTGTGGTAATGGTATGTATCATCCTAGTGTGGTAAAGAAATGTATCATCCTAGTGTGGTAAAGGTATGTATCATCCTAGTGTGGTAATGGTATATATCATCCTAGTGTGGTAATGGTATGCATCATCCTGGTGTGGTAATGGTATGTATCATCCCAGTGTGGTAACAGTATGTATCATCCTAGTGTGGTAATGGTATGCATAATCCTAGTGTGCTAATGGTATGTATCATCCTAGTGTGGTAATGGTATGCATAATCCTAGTGTGCTAATGGTATGTATCATCCTAGTATGGTAATGGTATGCATAATCCTAGTGTGCTAATGGTATGTATCATCCTGGTGTGGTAATGGTATGTAACATCTTAATGAGGCAATCGTAAGTATGATTCTAGTGTTTAATGGTATATATCATCCTGGTGTGGTAAAGATATGTATCATGCTAGTGTGGTCATGGAATGTATCATCATAGTGTGGTATTGGTATGTATCATCCTAGTGTGGTAATGGTATGCATCATCCTGGTGTGGTAATGGTATGTATCATGCTGGTGTGGTAATGGTATGCATCATCCTAGTGTGGTAATGTTATGTATCATCCTGGTGGGATAATGGTATGTATCATCCTAGTGTGATAAATGTATGCATCATCCTTGTGTGGTAATGGTATGTATCATCCTAGTGTGGTAATGGTATATATCATCCTAGTGTGGCAATGGTATGTATCATTCTAGTGTGGTAATGGTATGTGTCATCCAGATGTGTTAATGGTATGTGTCATCCTAGTGTGGTAATGGCATGTATCATCCTATTGTTGTAATGGTATGTATCATCCTAGTGTGGTAATGGTATGTTTCATCCTGGTGTGGTAATGGTATGTATCATCATAGTGTTGTAATGGTATGTATCTTCCTATTGTGGTAATGGTAAGTATCATCCTACTGTTGTAGTGGTACGTAAAATCCTGGTTTGGTAATCGTATGTATCGTCCTAGTGAGGTAATGGTATGTATCATCCTAGTGTGATAATGGTATGTATCATCCTAGTGTGGTAATTGTATGTCATCCTAGTGTGTTAATGGTATGTATCATTCTAGTGCTGTAATGGTATGTATCATCCTAGTGTGGTAATAGTATGTATCATTCTAGTGTGGTAACGGTGTGTATAATTGTAGTGTGGTAATGGTATATATCATCCTAGAGTGGTAGTGGTATGCATCATCCTGTTGTGGTAATGGTATGTAGCATCCCAGAGTGGTAATGGTATGTATCTTCCTAGTGTGGTAATGGTATATATCATCCTAGTGTGGAAATGGTATGCATCATTCTGGTGTGGTAATGGTATGTATCATCCCAGTGTGGTAATGGTATGTATCATCCTGGTGTGGTAATGGTGTGTATTATCCTATTGTGGTAATGGTATGTAACATCTTGGTATGGTAATGGCATGTATCATCCTGGTGTGGTAATGGTATGTATGATCCTAGTTTCGAAATGGTATGTATCATTCTAGAAGTAATGGTATGTATTATCCTAGTGTTGTAATGGTGTGTATCATCCTAGGGTGGTAATGATATGTATCATCCTGGTGTAGTAACGGTATGTATCATCCTAGTGGGGTAATGGTATGTACCATCCTAGTGTGGTAGTTGTATGTATCATCCTTGTGTGGTAATGGTTTGTATCATCTTGGTGTGGTAATGGTATGTATCATCCTTGTGTGGCAGTGGTATGTGTCATCCCGGTGTGGTAATGGTATGTGTCATCCTAGTGTGGTAATGGTATGTATAATCCTGGTGTGGTAATGGTATATATCATCCTAGTGTGATAATGGTATGTATCATCTTAGTGTAGTAATGCTATGTATCATCCTAGTGTGGTAATGGGATGTGTCACCCTGGTGTGGTAATGGTATGTATCATCCTAGTGTGATAATGGTATGTATCATCTTAGTGTGGTAATGGTATGTATCATCCTAGTGTGATAATGGTATGTATCATCCTAGTGTGGTAATGGAATGTATCATCCTGGTGTGGTAATGGTATGCATCATGCTAGTTTGGTAATGGAATGTATCATCATAGTGTGGTAATTGTATGTATCATGCTAGTGTGGTAATGGTATGTATCATCCTGGTGTGCTAATGGTATGTATCATCCTAGTGTGATAATGGTATATATCATCCTAGTGGGGTATGATATGTATCATCCTAGTGTGGTAATGGTATGTATCATCCTGGTGCGTTAATGTTATGTATCATGCTAGTGTGGTAATGGAATGTTTCATCATAGTGTGGTATTGGCATGTATCATCCTAGTGTGGTAATGGTATGTATCATCCTGGTGTGCTAATGGTATGTATCATGCTAGTGTGGTAATGGAATGTATCATCGTAATGTGGTAATGGTATGTATCATCCTTGTGTGATAATTGTATGTATCATCCTAGTTTTTAATGATATGTATCATCCTTGTGTGGTACTGGTATGTATCATCATAGTGTTGTTATGGTATGTATCATCCTAGTGTGGTAGTGGTATGCATCATCCTAGTGTGGCAATGGTATGTATCATCCTAGTGTGGTAATAGTATGCATCATCCTAGTGTAGTAATGGTATGTATTATCCTTCTTTGGTACTGGTAGGTATCATCCTAGTGTGTTAACGGTATGTATCATGCTAGTGTGGTAATGGTATGTATCATCCTAGAGTAGTAATGGCATGTATCATCCTAGCGTGGCAATGGCATGTATCATCCTGGTGTGGTAATAGTGTGTATCATCCTAGTGTGGTAATGGTATGTATCATCCTATTGTGGTAATGGTATGTATCATACTAGTGTGGTGATTGCATATATCATCCTAGTGAGGTAATGGTATATATCCTCATAGTGTGGCAATGGTATGTATCACCCTAGTCTGGTAGTGATATGTATCATCCTAGTGTTGTAATGGTATGTATCATCCTTGTGTGGTAAAAGCATTTATCACCCTGTTGTGGTAATGGTTTGTATCATCCTAGTATTGTAATGGTATGTATCATCCTAGTGTGGTAATAGCATGTATCATCCTGGTGTGGTAATGGTATGTATCATCCTGGTGTTGTAATGGTATGCATCATCCTGGTGTGGCAGTGGTATGTGTCATCCCGGTGTGGTAATGGTATGTATCATCCTTTTCTTCTAATGGCATGTATCATTCTGGAGTGCTAATGGTATGCATCATGCTGGTGTTTTAATGGTATGTATAATCGTAGTTTTGTAATGCCATGTATCATCCTAGTGCGGTAATGGTATGTATCATTCTAGTTTGGTAATGGAATGTATCATCCCAGTGTGGAAGTGGTATGTATTATCCTAGTGTGATTATGATAAGTATCATCCTTGTGTGGTAATTGTATGCATCATCCTAGTGTGGTAATGGAATGTATCATCCTGGTGTGGTATATATATCATCCTAGTGTGGCATTATATGTATCATCCTAGTGTGGTAATGATATGTATCATCCTTGTGTGGTAATTGTATGCATCATCCTAGTGTGGTAATGGTATGTATCATCCTGGTGTGGTATATATATCATCCTAGTGTGGCATTATATGTATCATCCTAGTGTGGTAATGATATGTATCATCCTTGTGTGGTAATGGTATGTATCATTCTGTTGTGGTAATGGTGCGTAGCATTTTAGTGTGGTAAAGGTATGTATCATCTTAGTGTGGTAATTGTATGTATCATCCTAGTGTTGTAATGGTATGTATCATCCTAATGTTGTAATGGTATGTGTCATCCTAGTGTGGTAATGGTATGTATCATCATAGTGTGGAAATGGTATGTATCATCCTAGTGTGGAAATAGTATGCATCATCTTGGTGTGGTAATGGTATGTATCATCTTAGTGTGGCAATGGTATGTGTCATCCCCGTGTGGTAATGGTATGTGTCATCCTAGTGTGTTAATTGTATGTATCATCCTGGTATGGTAATGGTATGTATCATGCTGGTGTGGTAATATTATGTATCATCATAGCGTTGTAATGACATGTATCATCCTAGTGTTGTAATGATATATATCATCCTAGTGTGGTAATGGTATGTATCATCCTATTGTGTTGATGGTATATATCATCCTAGTGTGGTAATAGTATGTATCATTCTAGTGTGGTAACCGTGTGTATCATTGTAGTGTGGTAATGGTATATATCATCCTAGAGTGGAAGTGGTATGTATCATCCTGTTATGGTAATGGTATGTAGCATCCCAGTGTGGTCAAGGTATATATATTCCTAGTGTGGTAATGGTATGTATCATCCTGGTGTGGAAATGGTATGTATCATCCTAGTGTGGTAATGGTATGTATCACCCTTGTGTGGTAATGGTATATGTCATCCTATTGTGGTAATGATATGTATGATCCTAGTTTCGAAATGGTATGTATCATTCTAAAAGTAATGGTAGGTATCATCCTAGAGTTGTAATGGTGTGTATCATCTTAGAGTGGTAATGACATGTATCATCCAGGTGTGGCAACGGTATGTATCACCCTAGTGTGGTAATGGTATGTATCATCCTAGTGTTGTAATGGTATGTATCATCCAAGTGTGCTAATGGTATGTATCATCCTAGTGCGGTAATGGTACGCATCATTCTAGTTTGAAAATTGTATGTATCATCCTAGTGTTTTATTAATATGTGTCATTCTCGAGTGGTAATGGTATGTATCATCCTGGTGTGGCAGTGGTATGTGTCATCCTGGTGTGGTAATGGTATGTATCATCCTATTGTTATAATGGTATGTATCATCCTTGTGTCGTAATGGTATGTATCATCCTAGTGTGGAAATGGTATGCATCATCCTGGTGTGGTAATAGTATGTATCATCCTAGTGTGGTAATAGTATGTATCATCCTGGTGTGGCAGTGGTATGTGTCATCCCGGTTTGGTAATGGTATGTGTCATCCTTGTGTTGTAATGGTATGCATCATCATAGTGTGGTAATGGTATATATCATCCTAGTGTGGTAATAGTATGTGTCATTCTAGTGTGGTAATGGTATGCATCATCCTTGTGTGGTAATGGTATGTATCATCCTATTGTGTTAATGGTATATATCATCCTAGTGTGGTAATAGTATGTGTCATTCTAGTGTGGTAATGGTATGCATCATCCTTGTGTGGTAATGGCATGTATCATCCTGATGTGGTAATGTTTTGTATCATCCTTGTGTTGTAATGGTATGTATCATCCTGGTGTGGTAATGGTATATATCATCCTGGTGTGGTAATGGTATGGATCATCCTGGTGTGGTAATGGTATGTATCTTCCTGGAATGGTAATCGTATGTATCATCCTGGTGTGGTAATGGTTTGTATCATCCTGGTGTGGTAATGGTATGTATCATCCTGGTGTGGTAATGGTATGTATCATCCTGGTGTGGTAATGGTATGTATCATCCTGGTGTGGTAATGGTATGTATCATCCTGGTGTGGTAATGGTATGTATCATCCTGGTGTAGTAATGTTGCAGGCTTACTTAACCAGTATTGATCACTATGATGACACCTGTATTGATCATTATGATGACACAAGTATTGATCACTATTATGATACCAGTATTGATCACTATGATATCACCAGTGTTGATCACTATGATAACACCAGTATTGATCACTATGAGGACACCCAGTATTAATCACTATGATAACACAGTATTGATCACTATGATGACACCTGTAATAGATCACTATGAGTACACCAGTATTGATCACTATGGTGACACCAAGTGTTGATCACTACGATGACACCTGTAATAGATCACTATGGTGACACCAGTATTGATCACTATGGTGACACCAGTATTGATCACTCTGAGTACACCAGTATTGATCACTATGATGACACCAATATTGATCACTATGGTGACACCAGTATTGATCACTATGGTGACACCAGTATTGATCACTATGGTGACACCAGTATTGATCACTATGAGTACACCAGTATTGATCACTATGGTGACACCAGTATTGATCACTATGGTGACACCAGTATTGATCACTATGAGTACACCAGTATTGATCACTATGGTGACACCAGTATTGATCACTATGGTGACACCAGTATTGATCACTATGGTGACACCAGTATTGATCACTATGGTGACACCAGTATTGTCGAGATGGGGTTTGTAAGGAGATAGACGGTTTGAGATGAACACACATGTTGGATGGTAACACTATACATTGCAGGCTCGGTGGCCTGGTGGCTCAAGCTCCCGCTTCACACACGGAGGGCCCGGGTTCGATTCCCGGCGGGTGGAAACATTTTGACACGTTTCCTTACACCTGTTGTCCTATTTACCTGGCAGCAAATAGGTACCTGTGTGTTAGTCGACTGGTGTGGGTCGCATCCTGGGGGACAAGATTAAGGAACCCAATGGAAATAAGTTAGACAGTCCTCGATGACGCACTGACTTTCTTGGGTTATCCTGGGTAGCTAACCCTCCGGGGTTAAAAATCCGAACGAAATCTTATCTTATCTTAAAGGGGTAGTGGGAGAGCCCAGCCTGGCTTGTGTCGTCTATGGGCCTATGCGTCGAACTGCGGAAGTTACAGCGATTCTCACGCGACGAGGTGTCAGAGTGGGCGCCTGTGACAAGCGGGGTTCCACAGGGGTCAGTCCTAGGACCTGTGCTGTTCTTGGTATATGTGAACGACATAACGGAAGGGATAGACTCAGAAGTGTCCTTGTTTGCAGATGATGCGAAGTTAATGAGAAGAATCAAATCGGATGAGGATCAGGCAGGACTACAAAGAGACCTGGACAGGCTACAAGCCTGGTCCAGCAACTGGCTCCTTGAATTTAACCCTGCCAAATGCAAAGTTATGAAGAATGATGAAGGGCAAAGAAGACCGCAGACACAGTATAGTTTAGATGGCCAAAGACTGCAAACCTCACTCAAGGAAAAAGATTTGGGGGTGAGTATAACACCGAGCATATCTCCTGAGGCGCACATCAATCAGATAACTGCTACAGCATGCGGGCGCCTGGCAAACCTACGGATAGCGTTCCGATACCTCAGTAAGGATTCGTTCAAGACTCTGTATACCATGTACGTCAGGCCCATACTGGAGTATGCAGCACCAGTTTGGAATCCACACCAGTCAAGCACGTCAAGAAATTAGAGAAAGTGCAAAGGTTTGCAACAAGACTAGTCCCAGAGCTACGGGGATTGTCCTACGAAGAAAGGTTGAGGGAAATCGGCCTGACGACACTGGAGGACAGGAGGGTCAGGGGAGACATGATAACGACATATAAAATACAGCGCGGAATAGACAAGGTGGACAAAGACGGGATGTTCCAGAGACGGGACACAGACACAAGAGGTCACAATTGGAAGTTGAAGACTCAGATGAATCAAAGGGATGTTAGGAAGTATTTCTTCAGTCATAGAGTAGTCAGGCCGTCGAATAGCCTAGAAAGTGACGTAGTGGAGGCGGGAACCATACATAGTTTTAAGGCGAGGTATGATAGAGCTCATGGGGCAGGGAGAGAGAGGACCTAGTATTAATCAGCGAAGAGGCGGGGCCAGGAGCTGTGAATCGACCCCTGCAACCACAAATAGGTGAGTACAAATAGGTGAGTACACATGCGCATCACGTGACGTCACACATGCTGGTCACTGAGCCTACTGACTAGGAAGCCTAAATATATATGTATGGATGATATGATCTACAATACACTACACAAGTACACATATAAGGGAACTCAGTAGCTATACTGACAGTATTGATCACTATGATAACACCAGTATTGATCACTATGATGACACCAGTATTGATCACTATGATGACACCAGTATTGATCACTGTGATAACACCAGTATTGATCACTATGATGACACCAGTATTGATCACAATGATAACACCAGTAATGATCACTGTGATAACACCAGTATTGATCACTATGATAACACCAGTATTGATCACTATGATGACACCAGTATTGATCACTATGATGACACCAGTATTGATCACTGTGATAACACCAGTATTGATCACTATGATGACACCAGTATTGATCGCAATGATAACACCAGTATTGATCACTGTGATAACACCAGTATTGATCACTATGATGACACCAGTATTGATCACTATGATAACACCAGTATTGATCACTATGATGACACCAGTATTGATCACTATGATAACACCAGTATTGATCACTATGATGACACCAGTATTGATCACTATGATGATACCAGTATTGAATCACTATGATAACACAGTATTGATCACTATGATGACACCAGTATTGATCACTATGATAACACCAGTATTGATCACTATGATGACACCAGTATTGATCACTATGATAACACCAGTATTGATCACTATGATGACACCAGTATTGATCACTATGATGATACCAGTATTGATCACTATGATAACACCAGTATTGATCATTATGATGACACCAGTATTGATCACTATGATAACACCAGTATTGATCACTATGATGACACCAGTATTGATCACTATGATGACACCAGTATTGATCAATATGATAACACCAGTATTGATCACTATGATGACACCAGTATTGATCACTATGATGACACCAGTATTGATCACTATGATAACACCAGTATTGATCACTATGATGACACCAGTATTGATCACTATGATAACACCAGTATTGATCACTATGATGACACCAGTATTGATCACTATGATGACACCAGTATTGATCACTATGATGACACCAGTATTGATCACTATGATAACACCAGTATTGATCACTATGATAACACCAGTATTGATCACTATGATAACACCAGTATTGATCACTATGATGACACCAGTATTGATCACTATGATGACACTAGTATTGATCACTATAACACCAGTATTGATCACTATGATGACACCAGTATTGATCACTATGATGACACCAGTATTGATCACTATGATGACACTAGTGTTGATCACTATGATAACACCAGTATTGATCACTATGATAACACCAGTATTGATCACTATGATAACACCAGTATTGATCACTATGATAACACCAGTATTGATCACTATGATGACACCAGTATTGATCACTATGATGACACTAGTATTGATCACTATAACACCAGTATTGATCACTATGATGACACCAGTATTGATCACTATGATGACACCAGTATTGATCACTATGATGACACTAGTGTTGATCACTATGATAACACCAGTATTGATCACTATGAAAACACCAGTATTGATCACTATGATGACACCAGTATTGATCAATATGATAACACCTGTATTGATCACTATGATAACACCAGTATTGATCACAATGATGACACCCAGTAGTTATCACTATGAAGAAAACCAATATTGATCACTATGATGACACCAGTATTGATCACTATGATAACACCAGTATTGATCACTATGATGACACCCAGTAGTTATCACTATGAAGAAAACCAGTATTGATCACTATGATAACACCAGTATTGATCACTATGATAACACCAGTATTGATCACTATGATAACACCAGTATTGATCACTATGATAACACCAGTATTGATCACTATGATGACACCCAGTAGTGATCACTATGAAGAAAACCAGTATTGATCACTATGATAACACACAGTATTGATCACTATGATGAAAAGCAGTATTGATCACTATGATGACACCCAGTACTGATCACTATAATGACACCCAGTATTGATCACTATGATGACACCAGTATTGATCGCTATGATGACACCAGTATTGATCACTATGATGACACCAGTATTGATCACTATGCTAGCACCAGTATTGATCACTATAACACCAGTATTGATCACTATGATGACACCAGTATTGATCATTATGATAACACCAGTATTGATCACTATGATAACACCAGCATTGATCACTATGATGACACCCAGTAGTGATCACTATGATGAAAAGCAGTATTGATCACTATGATAACACACAGTATTGATCACTATGATGACACCCAGATTTGATCACTATGATGACACCCAGAATTGATGACTGTGATGACACCCAGTGTTGATCACTATGGTGACACCCAGTATTGATCACTATGACACCCAGTACTGATCACTATGATGACACCCATTATTGGTCACTATGATGACACCCAGTATTGATCACTATGATCACACCTAGTATTGATCACTGCAATGACACACAGTATTGATAACTGTGATGACACACAGTATTGATCACTACGGTGATGATCACTATAGTGATGAATGTAGCAATGATATTAATAAATTCATAAGTTTGCTGTGATTAAGGCCATCACACAGGACCAGGAGCTAAGACTCGACCCCTGCAACCACAAATAGGTGAGTACATAAAAAATCCCAAATTTACTGACGTAACGTTAATTAATATTTAAATTGGTTTATTTTGGACACATTACGAGAAAACAGTTCAGTTATCCAGGTCAAGCTTTCCAGGAGACGTCATCTAGGTCAAGCTTTCCAGTAGACGTCATCCAGATCAAGCTTTGCAGGAGACGTCATCCAAGTCAAGATTTCCAGGAGACGTTATCCAGGCCAAGCTTTCCAGGCGACATCATTCAGGTCAAGCTTTCCAGGAGACCTCGTCCAGGTCGAGGTTTCCAGGAGACTTCATCCAGGTCAAGCTTTCCAGGAGACGTCATCCAATTCAAGCTTTCCAGGAGATGCTATTCAGGTCATTCTTTCCAAGAGACGTTATCCAGGTCCAGCTTTCCAGGAGACGTTATCCAGGTCAGGCTTTCCAGGAGATGTCATCCAGGTCAAGCTTTCTAGGAGACGTCATCCAGGTCAAGCTTCCCAGGAGACGTCATCCAGGTGAAGCTTTCCAGGAGACGTCACACAGGTCATGGTTTGCATGAGGCGTCATCCAGTTCAAGCTTTGCAGGAGACGTCATCCAGGTCAATCTTTCCAGGAGACGTCATCTAGATCAAGCTTTCCAGGAGACGTCATCCAGGTCGAGATTTCCAGGAGACGTTATCCAGGTCAAGCTTTCCAGGGGACATCATTCAGGTCAAGCTTTCCAGGAGATCTCATCCAGGTCAAGGTTTCCAGGAGACGTCATCTAGGTCAAGCTTTCCAGGAGGCATACAGGTCAAGCTTTCCAGGAGACGTCATCCTGTGAAGCTTCCCAGGAGACGTCATCCTGTGAAGCTTTCCAGGAGACTTCATGCAGGCCAATCTTTCCAGGAGACGTCATTCAAGCCAAGCTTTCCAGGAGACGTCATCCTGGTCAAGCTTTCCAAGAGACGTCATCCAGGTAATGCTTTCCAGGAGACGTTTGAAAATTACTTTTCTTGGCACAGCATTTATGGATGTTGAATACATTATGTGACAAACTTGTAAATTCTCTGCAGGTCTAATAGTCATTTTGATATACTTTTAATAAATACATTTCGAAGAATGAAATTCGTTAAGCCAATACTGTGTCTGGAGAATGGGAAGACTGTTCAGTAATCTGGTGTTATCTGAGAAGAGGTGGGTAATTTTGGAGACAAATTTTGGTTGAACTGGAAAGTGATACGAACTAAACTCAAATAATAACAAACACTAAGCATAAATTACCTTCTATATTCTTCTTATCTTCTGCTGAATGATATAATATCGGTGTGATCCAACCTGGGAGTGTGAAGCACTGGTGGTGTGATGTACTGGAGGTCCAACTGGAGGATGAAGCACTCTGGTAGTGTGATGTACTGGAAGTCACACTTACTGCCAGACACTGACTCAGGAATACTCACGTAAGCTCACCCATTGTTAAAGTCCAACACACGGCACCACCGCCAGCCGGTCAACAACACGACACAGTGTTCCCTGGCCACCCTCGTAAACCAGATAAACATGTGCCACAGCTTGACTTTTGTAGCATAATATGCCTTACATCTTCATAAAGTTTTTTCTATGACTTTGCATACCAAAGATTGATGCACAATATATAAATCTTTCCATTTATTTCATTAACTTTTTCAAAGTTGGGCATATTTAAAAAGAAAATCTTTGAACATGATCTCCGAAGAGTGACCGTATCATCATGACTGTCTCACCGTTGTGCTCATGACCATGAATACAAACGAGAAAAATTATTGGCCTCAGATGTATCTCCAGTCGTTGCCATAGCTCAGTGGTTCCCAAACTGGGGGTAAATTACCCCCTGGGGGTAATTTAACCATTTTTGGGGGGTAATGGAGGGGTGACAGAAAAAAAGTTATGAATTCTGAAAATCAAGAAAACAATGCGGTACCCGGTATGAGGATTATTGTTAACTTTGTCTTAGTATATAAAGTTGTAAAGTAAACCTATTATAAGTAATAAAGTTAAACCAAATAACAATAAACATCAAAAACTAATATACAGTATTAGAAAAGAAGAAATATATAGCTAAGTGTGTGGAAACCCAAAAGTATTTTGACAAGTATGCTTCAGGACAAAAGTCACTCAGTAGCCCAGGTCGACCTGTCCAGTACGCGTCACTCACTTCCTGAGGCTGCCTCTATTTCACACTGTCAGTTTATCTGTGACCATCAGCCGAGGTAGACATAAGCTGGTATGAAGCCAAGAATTCCTAAACTAGCTTCAAGTATGCAACTCCATCCATCCCACTGATGTTCTTGACATCTTTGGTAATAGTCATTAGAGATGCACAATGTTCAAATACAATAAATAAAAGAAAATATCTCAAGTGTTTTAATTTAGCCATACATATCAATAATAACAACATTTTGTGAAAGGGGTAACATGCTTTATGTGGCATGTTAAATTGGGTAACAAGCTGAAAAAGTTTGGGAACCACTGCCATAGCTAATAACAATGTCACCACAGAACTTGGTGACACTAAATACAGTGATCTATAAGTGGCCAGAATTTAGGATGTAAGAGTGCTAGAGACCACCAGTCCCTCAACTGTCAGCAGTCACCAGCTGTAGAAGCTGTCAGCAGTCACCAGCTGTAGAAGCTGCCAGCAGTCACCAGCTGTAGAAGCTGCCAGCAGTCACCAGCCTTCTATGGAGAGGGAGCATGGATGCACGGGTCAAGATAAGATAAGATAAGATTTCGTTCGGATTTTTAACCCTGGAGGGTTAGCCACCCAGGATAACCCAAGAAAGTCAGTGAGTTATCGAGGACTGTCTAACTTATGTACAACGTCTTGCTATCTGCATTTCGCAGGAATTTCACCATCTGTTGATAACTTGTCAGATGGAATAACATGGAATCATGGTATATAGAACATCCCCACAACATTTATATATATATATATATATATATATATATATATATATATATATATATATATATATATATATATATATATATATATATATATATATATAAATATATATATATATATATATATGCAAAACAACCACTCTGAAAGAATAGAGAAATTCCAAGCGCTTTCGTGACTACTCACATTATCAAGGAACTATGAAAGTAAAGCATCCAAGGAAGCTATATAAGGGGTCTGGCCAACACCTCACTATCAGATCCCACAACGGATAGGTCCTTTGCACAACTCACCCACAAACTATTCTACCCAAGAAAATTTAAAAATTATTATTTGTCCAGTGTATTATTAAATTCTTCCCAAATTCTATTAATTATAAATGGATCTAATTTATATAAACCAAAGGAAATATTCATATTATTGTCAAAACTGCTTTTTATGAAACAAGATTCAATTATATTCCTGTCGACCATGGACTTGCTTGATACTACTTTCTCAACTTTTTGAAAATCAATTGGATGGTTAAAATCTCTTACATGAATAAATAGAGCATTGGAATCTTGTCCAGTTCTAATGCTATATTTATGTTGTTTTAATCTTAGTTCGAGATTTTTACCAGTTTGACCGTAATAAACTTTATCGCAAATTTTACAAGGAATCTTATAGACACATCCATCAGCATTTTGGGGGGAATTCTTTATCAAAAGTTTTTTTTACTGTATCAAGATTTTTGAATACAACTTTAATATTAAAAGTCTTAAGAAGAGAAGGCATATCAACCAAGTTTTCATGGTAAGGGAGAACCAACATATTTTTAGTTGAATAAGGCTGGTTGTCCCTTTTTGGATTGTAAAAAGTATTTCTAGCAACTTTAAAAGATTTATCAATTACATTGCTTGGGTATTTTAAATCATTACCTATTTCATAAATTTTGGATATATCCTCATCTATGAACTCAGGACTACAAATTCGTAAAGCTCTCAAAAACATTGATGAGAAAACAGACAGTTTGACTCTAGCTTGATGCGAGGAATAATAGTGGACATAGGAACAGTTATTTGTAGGTTTTCTGTAAATTTTAAATTTGAATACATTATTACCCTTAATAATTAAAACATCTAGAAAAGGCAATGAGTTATTTTCTTCAAACTCAACAGTAAAGTTTATAGAATGGGCTAAGCTATTTAATTTTCCAAGAAAATGGTGTATATCTATATTTTTGGGCATAAGACACAAAATATCATCAACATATCTGAACCATTTAGCTCTATTAGGGAGGATTGTGTTAAGCAACCTTGTTTCAAAAAATTCCATGTATAGGTTACTAAGAACAGGTGAAAGAGGATTTCCCATTGCCATTCCAAACTTCTGAGTGTAAAACTTATCATTAAATACAAATTTTGCATCAACAATGCAAAGTTTAATAAGTTTAATGATGGTAGGAACTGGCAATGGTAAATCATAGTTAACGAGTTCTTCAGATAAGAAACTTAATAAATCATCAACAGGAACTTTCGTAAACAAGGAAGTAACATCAAAACTAACCATGTTAAAATAATTTAAGTCAGTCAAGGAGCTTAATTTATCAACCAAGTCTATGTTGTTTTTAACATTAAAGTTAGAAATTTTGCCAACAATAGGGCTCAAAATATCAACAAGCCATTTGGATAATTTATATGAAACTGACCCTATGGAGCTAATAATTGGTCTGACTGGATTCCCTGGTTTGTGTGTTTTTATTAGTCCATACATGTAAGGTAAAGATGGATTAGTGGAAGTAAATTGTTTGACTAATTCATCTTTGCCTTTCAGTAGAAGTTTTATTGTTTTATTGAAATTGCTGTTAACGGTTTCTAGGGGATTTTTCCTAAGTTTAGAATAGGTTTCAGTATCATCTAAGAGATTATTCATTTTTTCTTGGTAATCATTTTCTTTCATAATTACTATTGCATTTATTTTGTCTGCTTTAGTAAGGCGCAAATTTTAATTGTTATTAAGTGTATCATAAGACTTAAAGAATGTTTGAGGACAATTGGGAATGTTTGGTTTTAACATAGAGCTATATACCATTCCTTTACTAATATTATTTTCATCAGAGGATAAATCAGAAAATTTTTCAAAGTTACAAAAGGCTTTTGCAATTTCAACAGGACCAAAAGTTCATTGACGGAGCCATGATCTGGGATAATCTAACAGGCTCTGAAACCAGACCTGCTCCCCCCAACAACTACAAACAATCGCACTGGGATGGTCCAATAGTGGAAAATATACCCTCAACAGAGTGTGTCAGAGAAGGATAGAGCCCGCCTCCTAGCAGTGAGAGCACATCATGCAGGGGATTTTCTGTTGGCTGTTCCCAACTCCAGCCTTGGCACACGCCTCGACCCACAGGCCATCCGCATCGGTGTTGCCCTTCGACTTGCCGCCCCTATTCTCGCCGAACACAGGTGTATTTGTGGCAGTGAAGCAGCAGACCGATTCGGGTACCACGGTCTTGTGTGCCGTAAACTTTAGGGAAAGATTGCAAGACATGAGGAGGTTAATAACATTATCAAGAGGAGCCTCACAACAGCCGGATGCCCAGCAGTAAGGGAGCCACCCCAGCTATGCAGATCTGATGGCAATCAGAAGCGTCCAGATGGTATCACCCTTCAAGCCTGGACAGATGGGAAGCAGGTGGTGTGGGACTATACATGTGCATCTACCTTGGCGGATACCTATCTCCAATACACCAGGGAGGAAGGAGGGGCAGCTGCCAGCTTCAGGGAGTCCCAAAAGTCTAGAAAATATGGAGAACTTGCCCATCATTATATGTTTGTTCCCATAGGCTCAG
>NC_069484.1:6045280-6137780 GCF_026875155.1 Cherax quadricarinatus | reverse complement strand
GTGTATATTATCTTGTATCTTTCTCGCTTGCACTCCAGGGAATGCACATCAAGGGCCTTCAACTGTTTTCAGTAATTTAGTCCCAAGAAAGTTCTAGTACATTCCCCCGGTCAACAATTTCCCCTGTCTTAAAAGGGTGGCGTTAGTTTTCAGCAATATTCAGCTTAGAGAGAAATGCAATTTGAAAAAATTTCCCGGTTTTGGGGCCCTAGTTTGAAGGTTTTCATTATCCACCTAGATTTTCCTAGGAAAACGGTAGATACATTGTTGTGGGCTTCAAAGGTGAGATCCTTGATATTATCCTCCCCGGTCTTACGTTAACGCGTTTTGGGGGTTAGAATTTGTTTTATACCCTTTTATGTGTTTTTTTTCCCCAAGTTTTTCATATATAATAATTTTAAAATTTTCTTCACTGGAATTCAGCTGCCCTTTAAAAAATTTGGGTTTATGTCCCCTTTGGGGTTGTAGTTCTTTTTTGATGGTGGTCACTGTCATGGCAATTCGGGTGTCATCCGTAAAGGAAATACGGAATAGGCTTACATCTTGCTCTTCAGATATGAGGTGAGGGGAAAAGGATGGGGGCGATACTGTGCCTTGTGGAACAGAGTTTTTTACTTATCGCGTCAGACTCTACCTGTTTACTATTACTCTTTGTGTTCTATTTGTTAGGAAGTTTTAGATCCATCTAGTAACTATTCCTGTTATTCATTTATCACGCATTTTGTGCACTATTACATTGGTTACACTTGTCGAAGGCTTTCGCAAAGTCTGTGTATACTACATTTGCATTTTGTTTATCCTCTAAAGAATCCAGGATCTTGTCATAGTGGTCCAGTAGCTGGGACAGGCAGGAGTGACCTGCTCTAAACCCGTGTTGCCCTGGGTTGTGTAACTGATAGGTATCTAGGTAAATGGTGATCTTGCTTCTTAGACCCTTTCATACATTTTTATGATATAGGATACTAGTGCTATCGGTCTGTAGTTCTTTGTAATTGCTTTACTGCCATTATTGTAGAAAGGGGCTTTGTCTGTTGCTTTTAGTGAGTGTGGGACGACCCCTGTGTCCATGCTCCCTCTATATAGAAAGCTAAAGGCATGTGACAAGGGTTTCTTGCAGTTCTTAATGAACACGAAGCTCCATGAGTCTGAGCCTGGGGCAGAGTGCATGGACATGTCAGTAATTGCCTTTTCGAAGTCTAGTCATGTATTTTGGGTTTCTATCAATTTCACTGATGGCTTAAAGTTCTTGAGATTCTTGTCTCCTATAAAATACCTTAAGCTTAAGTTTGATATTTGCTATTTCTCTGACCAGTGCCTCCCTTCGTATTTCAGATATACTGGCCCCTCCCTGCAGCTCTGTGATTCTTCGCCTTCACCTGAACAGGGAGGGTCTCACTCTTATTTCGTCAGAATTGTACACCTTTTCATATCTCCATAATTTTTTCCCTCAGTGGTATCACTAGACTACAGGTCGGGTACACTAGCAGGTTTTGGAAGATTATTATTACGAGGTGACTTGCCTGGTAGGATCGTGGCCACTGCTACGACACCAGTTACCTTTTAGGTATATCACTTCCCTCTCAAATTATCTCCACAACATTTATTATGTCATCTGTTGGAGTGTGAGCGAAGTAACATTTATGAAGGGGTTCAGGGAAACCGGCAGGCCGGACTTGAGTCCTGGAGATGGGAAGTACAGTGCCTGCACTCTGAAGGAGGGGTGTCAATGTTGCAGTTTAAAAACTGTAGTGTAAAGCACCCTTCTGGCAAGACAGTGATGGAGTGAATGATGGTGAAAGTTTTCCTTTCTCGGGGCACCCTGCCTTGGTGGGAATCGGCCAGTGTGATAATAAATAAATAAATATTATCTATTATTTCGGTCCCATTGTAAAAGGGTAGGGTCAAAAAAATTAAATTTTGATGCCTGTGCGGTTAAATGTTGAAAAATGAATGTTAATTTTTATGTTTGGGTCAGTCTTCCTTGGTGAGGAGCCCAGTGGGGGGGAAAAAAATAAAGAAATTGACCCACCTTTTAGGTATTATTCAAAACAAATATTAAATTATTTTTATCATTTAGGGGTTTTTTACTCACATTACAATACAAATTCAAGAAAAAATTTGAAGCAAAAGAAAACAGGGGACCCCCTTAAACATCACCTCCAAAGGCCAATTAGTAATTTATTTATGTAAGTGCGTTTGTACTGTTGTTTGGGGGTCTGAAAGGGATAATTACTTCAAAATTTTCCTTAGGGGAAAAAAATTCGGTAGTACTGGCACCTAAAAATACTACTGGAATGAAAAAAGTTCTTAACGGGGGGTCCATGTATATAAAAAGATGAGGAAAACAGTCCCTCACCCTTGGAATGGTGTGAAGCCACGGAGGGGCGTTACGTTACATAAGCAACCCGGATGCTGAAATGTGTCTAATTTTTCTCTTGTCGGTTGTGTACCTTTTATGTAGAAAATCGTAGAGGTACTTGTTTATCACACCTTCCCCAACTTTCACCCGATTCCGTTCCGACCGACCTGTGGGACCTCGACAGGGAGAGTGTGGGAGTTTGTAGTATGGTGTAGAATGGTAACCTCTACAAATTAGGGCCATGGCGTGTAGAAGGGGAAACTTACATCATAATTTTCCATGGCGTGTAGAAGTGGTATCCCTCTACAACATTGGTTAGATGGGTGTAGAAGTGGTACCCTCTACAAATTAGGTTACCAGGGCGTGTAGAAGTGGTACCCTCTACAACATTAGGTTACCATGGGTGTAGAAGAGGTATCCCTCTAAAAATTGGGTTTCCATGGCTGTAGAAGTGGTTACCTCTACAACATTAGGTTAGATGGCGTGTTAAAAAGGGGTTACCTCACAACATTGGTTAGCGGGGGTTGGGTTGGTGGTGTACCCTAAACATTGGTTAGATGGGTGAAAAAGGGTATCCCTAATCATTGGGTTTTCCCCTGGCGGTGAAGAGGTTTCCTTTTCTAAACATTAGGTTACCATGGCGTGTAAGGGTATACCTCTCAACATTAGGTTAGTATGGGTGTAGAAAGGTATCCCTCTACATATTGGTTAGCAGGGGTTTGTAGAATGGTATCCCCTCACAACATTATTTTCTAATATTTTCTGTCTTATTTATCTCTTTTAAAAAGTTTTTTATTACCAAACGTTTGTATCAAGCTTTTTATTTCTTGACTGAAAAATATTAAAAACATACTTTACTCAGCTGAGTTTTAATTTTTCATCTCTGGAACATTTTTCCCCTTGTCGTTTCCCTCGGGTTTGTTTTACTTTGTCTCCCTAAACCCCTGTTTTCAGTGACGTTAGGGTTTACCTAAACCCTTTTTCTTGTGGGAACTTTTCCCTTAGCTCTGGAAGTCTTTTTCCCAAAAACCTTTCCCTTTTTTAAATTTCTTGGTGCTTGATCAATGGGGGTTCCCCAAATGGTTGTACTCCTTATGGGCTGACGTCCACGGTGTATAGGGGCCTTGAACGATTCTTAATAGGATCAAAAACGAAATTCTCGGTTTCCAGGCCCCATATTTGCAGATTTTTTGGTTGATTAACATCGGAGAGTTTTTGGTATTGTGAAGACTTACTCAGCCCTGTAACAACTTCAGTCATATTCCCAAAGGGGGGGGCTCCCCTCGGAAAATTAATAATAGAAAAGAATAAAAACGACAAAAAAACACTTTATTATTTAGAAAATATAAAATTAAAATACTTAAATATGAAATATTCACCCTCTTTAAGAAAAATGAAAAAAAAATATAAATATTGAATTAAACACAAAATTTTACAATTAAACTTGGGTGTCTGGTTGATGTTGACACAGTCTTGTAAAAATAAAACCTTTGTTGATGATGTGTGTGGGAAGGTGTTGGTGACAACCAAGGGCCAGTTTTCACAGTTCTATACCCTTTTTTTTGTCAGTCCAGAAGCGGAAAAACGCAGGCTCTTTACCCTGCAAAGATGGGGGGTTGTGTCCTGCTGTGGGTACGACATAGGTGGAAAATAAAATGAGTTCGGGAGTTAGTCCGTCCCCTTAAATACTTCTCGTTGGTTGGCAGGTGACCCAATCTGTCATTCCAAGGGGAAAGAAGACAGGTTACCCACTGCTTAAAAAAATAACCCCTCTGATAAGTACAATCCAAAAAGGACGGGGGGATTTTTTAAAAAACATCAAAACATAGAGAAAAGGTGAAAGGACAAATTAAAATTATTGGTCAAAGTGAAGCTTTCAACAATAATCCTTATAGGAGCGGTTTGTACTTACAGTTGTGCTGGGGCGTGGTCGGTATTACTGTTTGGCCGGAGCCCCAACGTCACCTTTCGGGGGGGAATGGGGGGGTAGTGGGACTAGACTTCCCCTACCTTAACAAGCCCCAGCAATAAAAACTATCTTACCTATACTCGTCGAAACCCCTTTTGTTGAACTTTTCTCTCACACTTCCCTACAAGTTTAGTAAAGGGAGTATAAGAAGAATTGGCGAGGAAAATTTCTAATTTTTGGGAAGTCGGTAAGGCAAAAATTTTACTGCTGTACGATTAACCGTGAGAAATAATTGGTGAACCATTGATCCCCTAGGGAAACAAAAAGTTTGGGAGAGCCAATGTCCCCCTCAAGAGACGACTTTTGGGGTTCCCTTAAAGTTTTAGGATATAAAAGGTTTGTATCCATCTCAAAAAGAATTCTTTTCCAGAAAAAAATTAAAGTTGGAATCCCCCAAAAGGGCCAAACTTTCTTTTCTTGGTGGAGTATTGTTTCTGTGGGAAGGAGTTTGGTTTAGGAAGCAAAAGGGAAGGGAGTCCATCATGGATTGTTAAAACCGCACCTAACCCAGATTGGAGGCATCAGTTTTTAAACAAAATTTTTTTTAATATCTGGAATTTTAAAGTATGGGTCTTTCGAAAAGATTTTTTAATCTATTAAACTTTTCCCGGCTACGTCAAAAAAGTTCAAGGGTTCCTTCACGGGGATTTTTAAGGAATGGGAAAAGATCCTGTAAGATCAGTAAGAATGGGGATAACCATGCAAAAAAATTTTGCAAAACCCAAAAAAGACAATGGCTTTTTTTTTGGGGGAAATTTAAATTCAAATAAAGTTTGATTTTAAATTGGGGAGAGGCTGCAAAGATTATTAGAAAGGATCATTTGAGATATTTTTTTTATACCCAAGGAAGATTTTTCGCTTGGCAGGGGCCATGTGAGCGAAACCCTTTCGCAAACTGATGTTAATGTTTGGATATGCTTCCCCCAAGTGGATTCTTTCGAAATGTTTAAAAATAAAAAAAACTTTTGGCATTTTTACCAAGACCTTTTCTCCGTTCCTAGGTGCACACAGTTAACAAACAAAGGCAAGTTCTATACTGCATCGCCCTTTGGGTGGGTGGGGAAAAGGGGTGTATGCTTAGAAGAAGGTCTAACTTACTTGTGATATGCCTGCCAATTCAATCTTGAAAAAAGGGAAAAGGTCAAAAAATTTTGTGATCGCATTTTTAAAGGCATAGGCTCAGATCCCCGAAAAAAGATTAAGGCCTCTAAAAGAAAATAGCAAGTCATTGAATTATCCCCTTTTAAACCCAGAAAGGGTTAAATTGTGATACTGAAAGTTCAATGATCTTAATTTTTAATAATTTTGTTACCCCCGGGTCAAAGGCATCCCTAAGGTGAACGGGAAGGGGTATAATTTCCGTTTGATAGGATTGTCCGTGACAAGTCAATATTAGGACTCCCGTGGAGGTAACACCTGGAATATCAGTGAAAACGTCTGAGAATTTATCACAATTGAATTTTGTTCATGTTTTTATGTATCAAAGACTTTTAATATCAATTTTTTTTGGCCCCCGGTGATCAAGAGTCCCAAGGGGTGTTTCTTGTCATAGTCTATGTTAGAGGTGTCAATTACGCCCCCTTACATTTTCAGTTGTCGATAAAGTTAGTGGAAAAACTAAGTCAAAGTTAAAGGCATTTAACCCAAAATTTTTTTTCAGAATTTTTTTAAGGTTTTGATTTTAAAAAGTTAGGTTTCCCCTTACTTTATAGGTAGTCAATTCCAAAAAAAATTTTTAATACTTTATATGGCCTTTCCATGCTACTAATAATTTATTTGACTGATAGGGAAAAAAGTCCAAAATTTTCCCCCCTTTAAAAAAACTTTCCTCTGACTTTTGGAATCAAAATAGGTTTTGAAAGGGGCCATTGCAAGCTTAAATTTTTCGAAACTTGTCAGGGGGTCTCCTCAATTTGGGATCTAAGGTCAAGGAGAAAAACTGGTTAAAAGACTGAACCAGCATTTACACCTCATTTGTCCATAAATTTGAAGGATGGGCAATGGGCCCCCTGGCCTGTTACCAAAGAAATTCAAAAAATGAAAAACCCCCAAAAGGGCATGGAACTTCCCCCATGGGAAACAAAGCAAGGGGTAGGTAACAATGCCACTCCTTAGGTTTAAGGGGGAAAAAAATTTCCTTTTAAAAGGATTAAAAACCCAATGCTGGCGTCAACCTCCCCTTAAGTGGATGATAGGGTTGGTGAAGAGGGCTTCACTCCCCCGAATTGGTTATAGATGTTCATTAAGTCAGACGTGAATTGTGTCCCCCGGTAGACAAAATTTCTCTAGGGATCCACTCTGAGAAGATGGCAAAAGGGCTTCAGCCCCCTCTTAGTATTAGGTCTTAAGGGTGGGTTCAGAGAAACCAACTAATCACTAATTTAATAATACTATGTCCCCCCGATGAAAGTGGGGAAAAAGAACCAACGATGTCAATAGCATTTTTTCAAAAGGTACCGTAAAGATTTTTTATTTTGCCATGGTATCCCTGTTTTCCTCGGAGGATGACAGTTGGCAAGTTCACAGATTACAATAGGTATTTCTGAGGGGCATTTTGGGGCCCAAAAAAAGGTTTCCCAAATTTTTTTTAAGTTTTTTTCGATGCGAGAATGTCTGGCCCTGGGGGTCTGGCCATTTAAAAAAAGTCTTTCCCTGACTTGGCAACAAGGAATTTTTGTCTACTCATCTGAATTTTAAATTTTAATACTGATTTTACAAAATATTTTATTATTCAAATTTATATGAAGTTTTTCTTTGGTAACTTGATTTTGTCTACTGCATTTTGGCAATTCTGAAAAAGGGGGCTTTAAATTGTAAATTGATAAAGGGTCCTTTTTAAAATCTAAACTTAAAGTCAGGGAAAATCAAGGATGGACATGAAGCCTGGGCTTTGGCTGAGCCCTAGTCAAGCTTTTTATATCGGAGGTGATATCCTCACTTTCATCTAACAAGTGAACGGTGATCCTACTAAATTTGCTTTCGAGAGTTTTGCATCCTGGTTTTTTAAACCCATAATATCACAACATGTCTCATCAACTTTCGGGGGCTTCTTGACCTACGAAAGGGACTGAAAGTTATGCCCTTTTGGGGGATGAAAGGGGCAACCTCGAAGGAAAAATGGGCACCTTTTACATTACCTTTAGTCAAGCAGAATGATAGGAGTATACGGCTTCAGACCAAATGTAACCATTTGACCTAAGTATAAGGGTGTAGGAAAAGTGTCTGACGGCCCAAGTAGTCTGAAAAACAGGAGGGAAAGAGTTTCTTTAAGTTAGGGAAAGTTATCAAATGACATACTATGCATCCTTTTCTCGTTAAAATGGTAAATACTTTTTAAATCCATTAATGTTCCTGAACAGAAGGGTGCTTGGATTACAGTCTTTAAAAAAATTTCCCAATTTTTGGACTTTTTAGAAGGACAATCGGGACTTTATTCCCTTAAAAACCCCCAAAAAAAGACAAAAGGAATAAAAGAAATCTTTTTTCTCTCCCCCTGAGGCTTTGATTTCTTAAGATCTGGTGAACCCTTGCCCCTTGGGGTTCTCCCTTTAGGCTTTATAGGAATTGTGAGCCTCAGTATAAGGTCAGCAGCCTAGCAACTTCCTCACTTTAATCGTTATGTTTTCAATGAAAGTTCGTATCTGGTGAGGAAAGAGCTGTCAAATGGGGCAGCAACTGAAGTCTCTAAGGATTATAAATGTGATCAAATTCCCGAACTCTCTATCCAAAGTCGAACAAACGAAAAATGTTACCCTTAACTTGAAAGTTCTGGCCGGGTAAGGGGGATACCTGAAATCTTCCGTAAGAAATTTTTGGGTTTTTTGATTGCTTAAGGATGGGCCCTTTTTAGTAGGTAAATTACATAAATTTCTGTGCAAAGTTGATAGATATAAAGCTGTACCAGAAAACAACATTCCTAAACCCTTTTAGCCCAGGTGTCACAGGATTTCCGAGGGGGCGGTATTTTCAAAAAAGTAAATTTTGAAGTTATGTCTTCCACTCTGTGAAAGGGGGGTAATTTGGTGTTGGAAAATTTCACTAGCTGCTGTGTTCAATTACTCCTTCCCCTAATTGTTTTTTGTGTAAAAGTTTAAATTTTTTTTTTCTAATTCAAAGTGAGCTTTTTTGATAGCTTCTTTTCTCTCTCTCTTAACTCATGTTTTCTACTCTTTCCCCACTTCTTAGCTCTTTCCTCAACTTCTCTACCTTTGCTCTTTCTTTAAGTTTTCTTAATTTAAATTGTTCCTCACGTACTTTTGCTCTCTCCTCACGATCAAGTTTCATCTTTTTTTGTCTTCTCTCTCTCTTTTTTTAAATGTCTTTCTTGGCTTTCCTCTCATTCTCTCTCTCTCCTTTTCCTTTCTTTTTGATTCTCTCTTCTCCTTTTTAATTTTTCCGGGGTTTTGCACTAATGAAAAATTCAAATTTTTTCCCCCCTTACTCCTGACTTATTTCCCCGATTTCCAAAATGGATTCCTCCCTATTGCAAGAATAAATTAAACTACCAGGGGGGAAAAAGAAACGGGTATCAAAAAAAAAAACGGAGGGTTTTAATTCTGCCCCCTTAAGTTAAAAAAAGGGGTCGATCCCCGCTTCAATTAAACATATGTATTATGAAAAGAAGGGGTTTTAGCTGGTGAGAAAAAAGTAAATAAATGGGGTCACTTTACCATCCACTTTCTCCCAATAAATCAAGGGTCCCACGACAGTTCCTTGATAAATAAAGAGCTTTTAAAGAAAAAAATTGTCATTGGAAAAAACTCGGGGTCCCTAGATTATTCCCCCCAAATAGTTTCAAGTCAAAAGGGGACAGAAATAACTAGTAACCCGCCTTGGTTGCTTTCAAGAAATTTAACTTAACAATATCAAATCTTTAAATACCTGCACTGATCCTTTTCCCTAGAGAAAAATTTCCATGGTGATGGTAAAGTCTTGGGATGCGGTATTGAATTCCCAAAGGTAATTCGAGATGGGTTTTAAACTTTATTCAGTCGAGTTTTATCCGGCAGGGTCCCACTTGTGAAAACTTACTCGCCCTGAACAATTCATCAGTTTTCCAAAGGGGCTGGTCTCCTCAGGGAAAAATTAATGAATAGAAAAAGAATAAAAATGACAAACATAAAGCTTTTTTTTAGAAAATATAAATATAAAAAACTTAAATATGAAAATTCATCCCACTTAAAAGAAAATGAAAAATGAAAAAATTTAAAAAGATTCTGAATTCAACATAATAATTTCAATTAACTTGGGGGTCTGGTGATGTTGACACATCTTGTAGAGAATTAACCTTTGTTGTGATGTGTGGTGGGGGCACAGGTGGGTTTGGGGACAACCCAAGGCAGCTTCACGAGTCTAAGCCTTGATTGTAGTCCAGAAGACAGGAAGCAGGCTCTTTACCCCCTGCAAAGATGGGGGTTGTGTCTGCTGTGGCGACAGTACATCGGTAGTAATCAAGTGAGTCTCGGGCGTTATCCGTCTCCTTCAATATTCTCGTTGGTTGGGAGGTTTACCCAATCTGCATTCCCCGCTGGAAGAAGCAGGTACCCCTGTTAAAAATCATCCATGATAAGTACTTCCAAAAAACGTGGGATTATTAAAAAATCAACATGGAATCAAGGGTGAAAGGACTAAGTTTATTTTTGGTCAAAAGGAAGCTTTTTTAACCCAAAAAGTACCTTGAATAGGACAGGGGTTGTACTTACGTTGTGCTGGGGTGGAGTCGGTGATTCTGTTTTGGCCGGGGCCCCAACGTCACCTTTCGGGGGGGGAATGGGGGGGTGGGAAGCTAGACTACCCCATTTAAAAAGCAGCGCAATCAAATATCTTCCAATACTCGCTCGTTTCCTTCTGTTGAAATTTCCCCACAGGATTTACTCCCCCAAGATCCCTTTTTCCCTTTAGGAGGGTTGCAGTATTTGGCCCCTAGCCAATACCTTCTGCAGTCTTTTTTTGCCTTCCCGATCTTCTGCTTCACATTTGGCGGGATAAAAATTTGAGAGTAGTTTGTTGGCCAGACTTGCAGCCCCGTCCCGGAATCTTGTAAACAGCCCGCCTCATCGATCTAATTCTCCCCATTAGCTTTCCCTTATCTGCAAACAGGGGGCCCTCTGATCTATCCTTTATCATTCATTCATACATATCAGAAACAGCACTGGTCCCAGGACGACCCCTTTGGAACCCCGTGTCACAGCCCCCTCTGAACCCAAACACATATCTGATCATGTTTTCCCCCTGTAGGGTTTTTTGATTTTATTTCGTGTCCTTTTATGTTTTGTGTACCCGATCCTTAGTTCTGTACTAACTCTTGGTTTAATGTGTCGAGGGGTCTTTCAGTCCAAGAAAAAAACGTCTACCCACCCCCCTCCTCTGTGTTCATGAGTTACCCTATTTAAAAATCCATAGGTTTAGACACAAGATTTTCCTTCCCCGAATCCCTGCTGGGTTTTTTTTTTTAGTTATTCCGTTCTAGGTGCTCTAACCACTCTTTCCTGATAATCTTTTGCACACTTTAAAAGCTTGACACTGGTCTGTGTTTAATGGCTCTGCCTTTTAAAAAATGGGGATTACAATTGCCGTCTTCCATACCTCAGCTAATTGCCCAGTTGCAATGGATGTGTTGAAAATTGTTAGTGGCACACATAGTGTCTTAGCTCCCTTTCCAAGGATCCATGGAGAGATGTCTGGTCTTTGAGGTATCAAGTTCGTTCAGCAGCATCCTCACCTCCTCCTTGGCTGTGTGTATCCCATCAAACACTTGTTGGTATAGTCCCTTGTTTGTGTATCCTCCTGTTCTGACTTCCTGAAATCCTTTCTGTCACCACTGTAAATACTGCCTTAAATCTCATGTTGAGCTCCTCATATACTTCTTGGTCGTTTCTTGAGAGTTCTCCACCTTCCTTCCTTAGCCTGATTACCTGGTCCTTGACTGTTGTCTTCCTCCTGATGTGGCTATACAACAGCTTTGGGTCAGACTTGACTTTCGATGCTATGTCGTTTTCGAACTGTCACTGGGAATCCCTCTTATCTGTACATACTCACTTCTGGCTCTTCGACTAATCTTTCGTTTTCCTGGTCCTTTGTCTTCTGTATGTATTTCCATGCTCTGACACACTTAGTTTTTGCCTCTCTCCACCTTTGGGGGTAAACCAAGGGCTCGTTGTGGTCTTCCCATTATTTCTGTTTCCCTTGGGAGCAAACCTCTCTTCTGCCTCCTTGCATTTCGTTATCACATAGCCCATTATTTCATTTACTGATTTTCCTAGCAGTTCTCTTTCCCACTGAACTTCTTGTCGGAAGTTCCTCATGCCTGTGCAGTCCCCACTTTTGTAGTTTTGCTTCTGCCATCCTACTCCTGTTACCCTTTCTATTTGCAACCCTTCTATATATTCAGATCTCAGAACCACTTGATCACTAGCTCTGAGGGGGCCTTTCATAAGTAATGTCGTCGATGTCCGAACTACTCAGGGTGAATATGAGGTCCAGTCTTGCTGCTTCATTCTCACCTCTCTCTCTCTCTGGTAGTGTCCCTAAAATGTTGATGCATGAGATTTTCCAGTACCACGTTCATCAGCTTGGCTCTCCTTCTTTTGGGACCCCCATGTGGCTCTTGGTTTTCCCAATAAATCTCCTTGTGATTGAAATCGCCCATGAGTAGTAGTTTTGCTCTACCCATGTGAGCTCTTCTGGCAATCTCAGCTAGTGTATCCACCATTGCTCTGTTGTTCTCTTTATATTCTTCTCTTGACCTCCTGCAGTTCTGTGGTGGGTTGTACATCACTGCAGTGACTACTTTGTTTCCCCCAGACTGAACTGTACCAACTATATAGTCCCTTTCGCACATTTCATCCATTGCTTCTGCTTCCTCAAATCCCCATCAGTTTTTAATGAGCATCGCAACTCCTCCTCCCCTTCTGCTCCCTCTATCTTTCCCCAGGATCTGATATCCAGGAGGGAAGATTGCGTCTGTTATCACCACGGTTAGTTTTTTATTTCTGTAAGGTCTATGTTGTCCGGGGACATTCTGTCATGCCACTCCTCAAATTTATTTGTTATTACATCCTCATTCATATACCAAACCTTCAACTTCTTTTCTAAAACTGTGGTCTGGGGAGAACGTTGGAGTTGGTGGTGTGGGAAACCAGTCTGGGAATTACGAAGGGATTCTGTGTGTATGTGTTTATGTGTGTGTGTGTGTGTGTGTGTGTGTGTGTGTGTGTGTGTGTGTGTGTGTGTGTGTGTGTGTGTTTGTGTGCTTACCTAATTGTACTCCTTGTGGTTGCAAGGGGGATTCATAGCTCCTAGCCCTGGCTCTTCAATGGTCGACACTAGGTCCACTCTATCTGCTCCATATGCTTTATCATACCTCTTCTTGAAGCTACGTATGGATCCTGCCCCCAGTACATCACTACCCAGACTTTTCCACTTCCTGACAACTCTGTGACTGAAGAAATACTTACTAACATCCTTGTGGTTCACCTGAGTCTTCAGCTTCCAACTGTGACCCCTTGTTGCTGTGTCCCATCTCTGGAACATCCTGTCTCTGTCCACCCTGTCTATTCCTCTCAGTATTTTATATGTCATTATCATATCCCCCCTATCTCTCCTGTCTTCCAGTGTCGTCAAGTCGATTTCCCTTAATCTCTCCTCGTAGGACATACCCCTTAGCTCCGGGACTATTCTTGTTGCAAACCTTTGCACTTTCTCTGGTTTCCTCACATGCTTGGCTAGGTGAGGGTTCCAAACTGGTGCTGAATACTCCAATATGGGCCTAACGTACAGAGTTTACAGGGTCCTGAATGACTCCTTATTTAGATGTCGGAATGTAGTTCTTAGGTTTGCCAGGCGTCAGTATGCCTCAGCAGTCACTGTACTCACCTATTTGCGATTGCAGGGGTCGAGTCTTAGTTCCTGGCTGTGTACTCACCTATTTGTACTCACCTATTTGTGGTTGCAGGGGTCGATTCACAGCTCCTGGCCCCGCCTCTTCGCTGATTGCTACTAGGTCCTCTCTCTCCCTGCCCCATGAGCTCTATCATACCTCGCCTTAAAACTATGTATGGTTCCTGCCTCCACTACATCACTTTCTAGGCTATACCATGGCCTGACTACTCTATGACTGAAGAAATACTTCCTAACATCCCTTTGATTCATCTGAGTCTTCAACTTCCAATTGTGACCTCTTGTGTCTGTGTCCCATCTCTGGAACATCCCTTCTTTGTCCACCTCGTCTATTCCGCGCAGTATTTTATATGTCGTTATCATGTCTCCCCTGACCCTCCTGTCCTCCAGAGTCGTCAGGCCGATTTCCCTCAACCTTTCTTCATAGGACAATCCCCGTAGCTCTGTGACTAGTCTTGTTGCAAACCTTTGCACTTTCTCTAATTTCTTGACGTGCTTGACTAGGTGTGGATTCCAAACTGGTGCTGCATACTCCAGTATGGGCCTGACGTAGATGGTATACAGTCTTAAACGAATCCTTACTGAGGTATCGGAACGCTATCCGTAGGTTTGCCAGGCGCCCATATGCTGCAGCAGTTATCTGATTGATGTGCGCCTCAGGAGATATGCTCGGTGTTATACTCACCCCCAGATCTTTTTCCTTGAGTGAGGTTTGCAGTCTTTGGCCATCTAAACTATATTGTGTCTGCGGTCTTCTTTGCCCTTCCCCAATCTTTATGACTTTGCATTTGGCAGGGTTAAATTCAAGGAACCAGATGCTGGACCAGGCTTGTAGCCTGTCCAGGTCTCTTTGTAGTCCTGCCTGATCCTCGTGTGTGTGTGAGTGTGTGCATGTGTGTGTGTGTGTGTGCACTCACCTAGTTGAGATTGCAGGGGACGAGTCCTCGCTCCTAGCTCCTGGTTCTGGTGTGTGTGTGTGTGTGTGTGTGTGTGTGTGTGTGTGTGTGTGTGTGTGTGTGTGTGTGTGTGTGTGTTTGTGTGTGTGTGTGTGTGTGTGTGTGTGTGTGTGTGTGTGTGTGTGTGTGTGTGTGTGTGTGTGTGTGTGTGTGTGTGTGTGTTTGTGTGTGTGTGTGTGTGTGTGTGTGTGTGTGTGTGTGTGTGTGTGTGTGTGTGTGTGTGTGTGTGTGTGTGTGTGTGTGTGTGTGTGTGTGTGTGTGTGTGTGTCCGTCTGTCTGTGTGTCTGTGTCTGTGTACTCACCTATTTATACTCACCTGTTTGTGATTGAAGGGGTCGAATCATAGCTACTGGCCCCACCTCTTAATTGATCGCTCCTGGGTCCTCTCTCTCCCCTCTCCATGAGCCTCGTCAAACCTCGTCTTAAACTATGTACGGTTCCTGCGTCACTTTCTGTTACACATCCTGACAACTCTATGACTGAAGAAATAATTCCCAACATCCCTTTGACTCATCAGAGTCTTCAACTTTCAATTATAACACCTTGTTTCTTCGTCCCATCTCTGTAACATCTTGTCTTTGTCCACCTTGTCAATTCCTAGCAGTATTTTACATATCGTTATCATGTCTTCCCTGGCCCTCCCGTTCCCTAGTGTCGTCAGACCAATTTCCCTTAACCTTTCTTCGTAGGACATTCCCTTTGAACTGGGACTAGTCTTGTTGTAAATCTTCGCACTTTCTCTAATTTCTTGACGTGCTTAACCAGGTTTAGGTTCCAAACTAGTGCTGCTAACTCAAATGTGGGCCAGATGTACAAGGTATACAGTGTCTTTAACGATTACTTGTTGAGGTATCGGAACACTATTCTCAGGTTTGCCAGGCGCTCTTATGCTGCAGCAGTTATCTGGTTGACGTGCGACCCAGGAAATAGGCTCGGTATTATTCTCACTCCAAGATCTATTTCCTTGAATGAGGTTTGCAGACTTTGCAATCTGCGGTCTTCTTTGCCCTTCTCTGATCTTCATGACTTTGCATTTGGTGGGGTTAAATTCAAGGAGCCAGTTGCTGGACCAGGCTTGTAGCCTGTCCAGGTCTCTTTGTAGTCCTGCCTGATCCTTTACCGATTTAATTCTCCTCATTATCTGCAAACAGGGACACTAATGAGTCTATCCCTTCCGCCATGTCGTTCACGTATACCAAAAATAGCCCTGGTCCTAGAACTGACCCCTGTGGGACCGCGCTCGTCACAGGCGCCCACTGTGATACCTAATCACGTACCATGACTCGTTGTAGCCTCCTTGTCAGATATTCTCTGAGCCTTTTGCAGTGCCCTTCCTGTTATATGAGCGCGATCCTCTTGCTTTTGCACTGATCTCTTGTGAGGAACTATGTCGAAGTGCATGTATACGTGTGAGTGTGTGTGTGTGTACTCACCTAGTTGTACTTACCTAGTTGAGGTTGCAGGAGTCGAGTCCTAGCTCCTGGCCCCGCCTCTTCACTTATCGCTACTAGGTCACTCTCCCTGAACCGTGAGCTTTATCATACCTCTGCTTAAGGCTATGTATGGATCCCGCCTCCACTACATCCTTTCCCAAACTATTACACTTCCTGACTACTCTGTGACTGAAGAAATACTTCCTAACATCCCTGTGATTCATCTGTGTCTTCAACTTCCAACTGTGTCACCTTGTTGCTGTGTCCCGTCTCTGGAACATTTGTCTTCGTCCACCTTGTCAATTCCTCTCAGTATTTTATATGTCGTTATCATGTCCCCCCTATCTCTCCTGTCCTCCAGTGTCGTCAGGTTGATTTCCCTTAACCTCTCCTCGTAGGACATACCGCTTATCTCTGGGACTAGTCTTGTTGCAAACCTAGTTTCTTTACGTGATTGGCTAGGTGTTGGTTCCAAACTGGTGCCGCATACTCCAATATGGGCCTAACGTACACGGTGCACAGGGTCCTGAACGATTTCTTATTAAGATGTCGGAATGCTGTTCTGAGGTTTGATAGGCGCCCATATGCTGCAGCAGTTATTTGGTTGATGTGTGCTTCAGGAGATGTGCCTGGTGTTATACTCACCCCAAGATCTTTTTCCTTGTGTGAGGTTTGAAGTCTCTGGCTCCCCTTGACTGTACTCCGTCTGCGGTCTTCTTTGCCCTTCCCCAATTTTCATGACTTTGCACTTGGTGGGGTTGAACTCCAGGAGCCAATTGCTGGACCAGGTCTGCAGCCTGTCCAGATCCCTTTGTAATTCTGCCTGGTCTTCAATTGAATGAATTCTTCTCATCAACTTCACGTCATCTGCAAACAGGGACACTTCGGAGTCTATTCCTTCCGTTATGTCGTTCACAAATACCAGAAACAGCAGTGGTCTTAGGACTGACCCCTGTGGGACCCCGCTGGTCACAGGCGCCCACTCTAACACCTCACCACATACAATGACTCGCTGCTGTCTTCCTGACAAGTATTCCTTGATCCGCTGTAGTGCCTTCCCTGTTATCCTTGCTTGGTCCTCCAGTTTTTGCACTAATCTCTTGTATGGAACTGTGTCAAACGCCTTCTTGCAGTCCAAGAAAATGCACTCCACCCAACCTTCTCTCTCTTGTTTTACTGCTGTCACCCTGTCATAGAACTCCAGTAGGTTTCTGACACAGGATTTCCCATCCCTGAAACCATGTTGGCTGCTGTTGATAAGATCATTCCTTTCTAGGTGTTCCACCACTCTTCTCCTGATAATCTTCTCCATGACTTTGCATACTATACATGTCAGTGACACTGGTCTGTAGTTTAATGCTTCATGTCTGTCTCCTTTTTTAAAAATTGGGACTACATTTGCTGTCTTCCATGCCTCAGGCAATCTCCCTGTTTCGATAGATGTATTGAATATTGTTGTTAGGGGTACACATAGCACCTCTGCTCCCTCTCATTATTTTCCTGGGTCCTTTGCCTTCTATATTTCTTCCATTCCCTAGCACACTTGGTTTTTGCCTCCCTGCACCTTTGGGTGAACTATGGACTCATCCTGGCTTTTTCATTATTCCTCTTACCATTGGGTACAAACCTCTCCTCAGCCTCCTTGCACATTGTTGTTACATATTCCATCATCTCATTAACTGGCTTCCCTGCCAGTTCTCTGTCTCACTGAACCCCATTCAGGAAGTTCCTCATTCCCGTGTAGTCCTCTTTCTTGTAGTTTGGTTTCATTCACCCTGTCCTTCCTGACTTCCCCTCCACTTGTAGCTCTACTATGTATTCGAAGCTTAAAACCACATGATCGCTGGCCCCAAGGGGTCTTTCATATGTGATGTCCTCGATATCTGCACTACTCAAGGTGAATACTAAGTCCAGCCTTGCTGGTTCATCCTCTCCTCTCTCTCTTGTAGTGTCCCTTACGTGTTGGCACATGAAGTTTTCCAGTACCACCTCCATCATCTTAGCCCTCCATGTATCTTGGCTCCCATGTGGGTCCAAGTTCTCCCAATCGATCTCCTTGTGGTTAAAGTCACCCATGATCAGGAGCTTTGCCCTGCATGCATGAGCTCTTATGGCCACTCTAGCCAGTGTGTCAACCATCGCTCTATTGCTCTCGTCGTACTCTTGCCTTGGCCTCCTGCTGTTCTGTGGTGGGTTATACATCACTACTATTACCACCTTGAGACCTCCAGAGTGAAGCGTTCCCGCAATGTAATCACTTTCTTCTCCGCTGTCTCCTCCCTCCAGCTCATCAAAATTCCAGCGATTTTTGATCAGCAATGCCACTCCTCCACCCCCCCTGTTCCCTCTGTCTTTCCTCAGGATTTGGTATCCTGTGCTGGAAAGATGGCATCTGTTATCATACCTGTAAGCTTGGTTTCTGTGAGAGCTATGATGTCCGGTGATGCTTCTTTGACTCTTTCATGCCACTCCTCCCACTTATTTGTTATTCCATCAGCGCTTGTGTACCATACTTTCAGTTTCCTTTCCAACACTGTGGTTTGGGGGGCCTGTGAGGGTGGGAGACCTGGTGGCATACTGTGGGATTCTATAGCTCGGTTTTGGGTGGAGGCTGTGGGTATGGATTGTAGTGTGTGTTGGGATGGTGTGATAGGTTGTATGGTTCTGAGAATAGTTGTGTGTGTGCTTGCCCTTGCTGTTCTGTTCTGCTCTGACTGACCTCTGCTGGTTCCATCCTTGTCTATTTTCCTAGCTCCTTTAGCTTTTTTGTCCTCTCCCTCAGCTGCTGTCGTTCTGATTTTGTTCTGTCTCTTGTGGGGAACTGTGTCAAAGGCCTTCCTGCAGTCTAGGAAAACGCAATCTACCCACCCCTCTCTCTCGTGTCTTACTTTTGTTACCTTGTCATAAAACTCCAGGAGGTTTGTGATACAAGATTTGCCTTCCATGAACCCTTGCTGGTTTTCATTTATAATCTTGTTCCTTTCCAGGTGTTCGACCACACTCCTCCTGATAATCTTCTCCATGACTTTGCACACAATACATGTCAGAGACACAGGTCTGTAGTTTAGCGCCTCGTTTCTGTTTCCTTTCTTAAATATGGGGACTACATTAGCTGTCTTCCATTTCTCAGGTAGTTGCCCAGTTTCAAGGGATGTGTTGAAGATTGTTGTTAGAGGCACGCACAGCATCTCTGCTCCTTCTCTAAGGACCCATGGGGTGATGTTGTCCGGTCCCATAGCCTTTGAGGTGTCAAGGTCACTTAAGAGCTTCTTCACCTCCTCCTCAGTTGTTCGTATGTCATCCAACACTTGTTGGTATATTCCCTCTTGATGTTCCCTTCTGTGCTTTTCTTCCCACAGTCCTTCCTGTCTCTACTGTAAAAACTTCCTTAAATCTCCTTTTCAGCTCCTCACATACCTCCTGATCATTTCTTGTGAGTTCTCCACCTTCTGTCCTTAATCTGATCACCTGGTCTTTGACTGTTGTCTTCCTCCTGATGTGCCTATACAACAGTTTCGGGTCAGTCTTGATTCTCGATGCTATGTCATTTTCATACTGTCATTGCGCCTCCCTCCTTACCTGTGCGTACTCATTCCTGGCTCTGCAACTGATCTCCCTATTTTCGTGTGTTCTCTGCCTTCTGTTCTTTTTCCATTCTCTATTGCACTTTGTTTTTGCCTCCTTACACCGTCTGGTAAACCAGGGGCTCGTTCTGGTCTTCCCGTTGTTACTGTTGCCCTTGGGAATAAACCTTTCCTCTGCCTCCTTGCATTTTGTTGTTACATATTCCATCATTTCATTTACTGGCTTTCCTGCCAGTTCTCTGTCCCACTGGACCTCCCTCAGGAAGTTCTTCAACCCTATGTAGTCCCCTCTTTTATAGTCAGGCTTTTCCCATTCAACTCCTGTTATTCTCTCCACTTGCAGCTCTACTATGTGTTCAAAGCACAGAACCACGTGGTCGCTAGCTCCTAGGGGACTCTCATACTTGATGTCCTCAATGTCTGAGCTACCCAGGGTGAACACAAGGTCCAATCTTGCTGGTTCATCCTCCCCTCTCACTCTGGTAGTGTCCTTAACATGTTGGTGCATGAGGTTTTCCAGCACCACGTCCAACATCTTGGCTCTCCATGTTTCGGGACCCCCATGTGGCTCCAGGTTTTCCCAGTCAATCTCCCTGTGGTTGAAATCCCCCATAACCAGCAACTTTGCTCTCCTGGAGTGAGCTCTTCTTGAGTGTGTGTGTGTGTGTGTGTGTGTGTGTGTGTGTGTGTGTGTGTGTGTGTGTGTGTGTGTGTGTGTGTGTGTGTGTGTGTACTCACCTAGTTGTACTCACCTAGTTGAGGTTGCGGGGGTCGAGTCCGAGCTCCTGGCCCCGCCTCTTCACTGATCGCTACTAGGTCACTCTCCCTGAGCCGTGAGCTTTATCATACCTCTGCTTAAAGCTATGTATGGATCCTGCCTCCACTACATCGCTTCCCAAACTATTCCACTTACTGACTACTCTGTGGCTGAAGAAATACTTCCTAACATCCCTGTGATTCATCTGTGTCTTCAGCTTCCAACTGTGTCCCCTTGTTACTGTGTCCAATCTCTGGAACATCCTGTCTTTGTCCACCTTGTCAATTCCTCTCAGTATTTTGTATGTCGTTATCATGTCCCCCCTATCTCTCCTGTCCTCCAGTGTCGTCAGGTTGATTTCCCTTAACCTCTCCTCGTGTGTGTGTGTGTGTGTGTTGTGTGTGTGTGTGTGTGTGTGTGTGTGTGTGTGTGGTGTGTGGTGTGTGTGTTTGTGTGTGTGTGTGTGTGTGTGCGTGCTTGCTCCACCAAATATGCTAATAATACAGTGACAACTGCAAGCAATGGTCAAGAAAGCACTACACACATTTACCTTATACTTTACCTGTGCGAAATGTAACAATGCACTTAACATATTATACTTAAATACACCTATAAACAAAATATTCTTAATTCTTCTGTTCATAATGTCACATATAAATTGTCTTGAAATTTATAAAACGTTGACATTCATATGTATTATGTCTTATTCTCTTCATTATATATGTTAATGACCTTCCCAACCTGAATATAATGACATCATTGGTACCCAATTTACTCACGATGGTATTCATGTTGTATCATACACTTCTGAATCAGAAAAACTCAGGATGAGAGTGTGACAGATAAAATGAATACAGAACTGCGTAGAACAGCCAGCTCGAGAAGATTAGCGAATCACGAACAATCTTCATAAGGTCCTAATCAGTACTAACAGATTTTTTGCCACAGTTGAAAACAAAGGTGAAGTGCAGTTGCTGCCTCAGTCCCACCCTAGGGTGGACACAGTCCCACCCTGGGATGGACACAGTCCCACCCTGGGGTGGACACAGTCCCACCCTGGGGTGGACACAGTCCCCCCTGGGGTGGACACAGTCCCACCCTGGGGTGGACACAGTCCCACCCTGGGGTGGACACAGTCCCACCCTGGGGTGGACACAGTCCCACCCTGGGGTGGACACAGTCCCACCCTGGGGTGGACACAGTCCCACCCTGGGGTGGACACAGTCCCACCCTGAGGTGGACACAGTCCCACCCTGGGGTGGACACAGTCCCCACCCTGGGGTGGACACAGTCCCACCCTGGGGTGGACACAGTCCCACCCTGGGGTGGACACAGTCCACCCGGGGTGGACACAGTCCCACCCTGGGGTGGGCACAGTCCCACCCTGGGGTGGACACAGTCCCACCCTGGGGTGGACACAGTCCCACGCTGGGGTGGACAACAGTCCCACCCTGGGGTGGACACAGTCCCACCCTGGGGTGGACACAGTCCCACCCTGGGGTGGACACAGTCCCACCCTGGGGTGGACACAGTCCCACCCTGGGGTGGACACAGTCCCACCCTGGAGTGGACACAGTCCCACCCTGGGGTGGACACAGTCCCACCCTGGGGTGGGCACAGTCCCACCCTGGGGTGGACACAGTCCCACCCTGGGGTAGACACAGTCCCACCCTGGGGTGGACACAGTCCCACCCCGGGATGGACACAGTCCCACCCTGGGTGGGCACAGTCCCACCTGGGATGGACACACAGTCCCACCCTGGGGTGGGCCACAGTCCCACCCTGGGATGGACACAGTCCCACCCTGGGGTGGACACAGTCCCACCTGGGGTGGGACACAGTCCCATCCTGGGGTAGACACAGTCCCATTCCTGGGATGGACACAGTCCCACCCTGGGGTGGACACAGTCTCATTCCTGGGGTAGACACAGTCCCATCCTGGGGAGGATACAGTCCCACCCTGGGGTGGACACAGTCCCACCCTGGGGTGGACAGTCCCACCCTGGGGTGGACACAGTCCCACCCTGGGGTAGACACAGTCCCATCCTGGGGAGGATACAGTCCCACCCTGGGGTGGACACAGTTCCACCCTGGGGTGGACACAGTCCCACTCTGGGGTAGACACAGTCCCACCCTGGGGTAGACACAGTACCACCCTGGGGTGGACACAGTCCCACCCTGGGGTGGACACAGTCCCACCCTGGGATGGACACAGTCCCACCCTGGGGTGGGCACAGTCCCACCCTGGGATGGACACAGTCCCACCCTGGGGTGGACACAGTCCCACCCTGGAGTGGACACAGTCCCATCCTGGGGTAGACACAGTCCCATCCTGGGATGGACACAGTCCCACCCTGGGGTGGACACAGTCCCATCCTGGGGTAGACACAGTCCCATCCTGGGGAGGATACAGTCCCACCCTGGGGTGGACACAGTCCCACCCTGGGGTGGACACAGTCCCACCCTGGGGTAGACACAGTCCCGTCCTGGGAAGGATACAGTCCCACCCTGGGGTGGACACAGTTCCACCCTGGGGTGGACACAGTCCCACTCTGGGGTAGACACAGTCCCACCCTGGGGTAGACACAGTACCACCCTGGGGTGGACACAGTCCCACCCTGGGGTAGACACAGTCCCACCCTAGGGTGGACACAGTCCCACCATGGGGTAGACACAGTCCCACCCTGGGGTGGACATAGTCCCACCCTGGGGTGGGCACAGTACCACTCTGGGGTGGACACAGTCCCACCCTGGGGTGGACACAGTACCACACTGGGGTGGGCACAGTACCACCCTGGGGTGGACACAGTCCCACCCTGGGGTGGACACAGTACCACACTGGGGTGGACACAGTACCACACTGGGGTGGGCACAGTACCACTCTGGGGTGGACACAGCACCAGACGGTGCTATATTGTCTCTGTCCCCACAGGTGGAGAGAAAGTTATACAAATACGGGTAACAAATTAAAAGGGCAAATAACTTGATGGTGGAAAAAATGAAAATAGCCAATCAGAGCAGAAGAGAGATACGGAAGATTGGTTACAGCAGGAGAAACCCAAGTGGAAAATAATACAGGATAGTTATAACAAGATAGTTGTAACTTGACCTGAAAATTCAGCAGTAGGCACCTTATCAGGGGCTTGACTCTCCAGTAAAAATGTAATCTCTGACATATGAATAAAACATACCCAGATAAAACAACTTGCAATATAATAATCATATATACATTGTGAGGAAATCTGGAATTCTGGCACCAACAAAAAAAAATTACAAGCATCAAATATATAAAATATTAAAATCATCCAAAATATTATGGCAGGACACAGTTGATACTAGCATATATGACTTAGTCTGGTAAAGGACTCTGACTCCACAGGTACCAAGGAACTCCCATACCTTAACATACTGTCTCTGGGTACTTCCCTAATCCATTGGCCTATACATTCCTTCTTCAGGCTACCACAGAGATTTCCAGCTTTCCAGATTTCAAACTTGACCTGCTACTCCAGGACAAAGATTTTCAAGGTCTCTAAGTACTCTATGACCTTTCCTCAGTATGACAGGTTTGGTTGAGTCTACTAATTCGTAGGCATCTCTTCAGGGGTGTCTGGTTGTTGCTAAACCCATAGGAATATTACCCGGGTTAGTCACAAAACTCATAAACATATTACCTGGAGAGGGTTTCGGGGGTCAACGCCCCCGCGGCTCGGTCTGAGTCCATGCCTGATGTTGGATCAGGGTCTGATCATCCAGGCTGTTACTGCTGGCCAAACGCAAACTGGCGTACGAGCCACAGCCCTGTTGGTCAGGTACTGACTTTAGGTGCCTGTCCAGTGCCTTCTTGAATAAAGTCAGGGGTATCTTGGTAATCCCCTTTATGTATGCTGGGAGGCAGTTGAACAGTTTTGGGCCCAAGACACTTATTGTATTGTTTCTCAGTGTACTCATATCGCCCCTCCTTCTCACTGGGGGAATGTTGCATCTCCTGCCGAGTCTTTTGCTGTCATTGGGAGTGATTTTCGTGTGCAAGTTTGATATTAATCCCTCTAGGATTTTCCAAGTGTATATTAACATATATCTCTCTCGCCTACATTTCAGGGAATACAGATCAAGGGCCTTCAACCGTTTCCAGTAATTTAGGTGCGTTATCGTACTTGTGTGTGCCGTGAAAGTTCTTTGTACACACTCCAGGTCAGCAATTTCACCTGCTTTGAAGAGGGCCGTTAGTGTACAGCAATATTCCAGCCTAGAGAGAACAAGCAATTTGAAGAAAATCGTCATTGGCTTAGCGTCCGTAGTTTTGAAGGTTCTCATTATCCATCCTTTTCATTTTCCTAGCAGATGCATTAGGTACATTGTTGTGATCTTCGAAGGCGAGATCCTCCGACATTATCGCTCCCAGGTCCTTCACATTACTTTTTCACTCAACAGTTTTAATTTTCTAAAGTTTTCCATATCTGAGTAGTAGAAAATTTTCTTCACTGAACTTTTAATTGTTTTGAGTAGCCCATTTGAAGATTTGGTTGATGTCCACTTGGAGTCTTGCAGCGCCTTCGATGGAGGTGTCTGTCATGGTAACTTGGGCGTCATCTACAAAGGAAGACACGGAGCTATGGCTTACATCTCTGTCTATGTCAGATATTAGGATGAGGTATAGAGTGGGAGCGAGTACTGTGCCTTATGGAGCACAGCTTTACACAGTAGCTGCCTCCTATTTTTCTTTGTTTACTGTTACTCTTTGTGTTCTATTTGTCAGGAAGATATAGATCCATCTACCAACTTTTCCTGTTATTCCTTTATCACGCATTATGTGCGCTACTACATCATGGTCACTATTACGAAAACAATAAAAGATCTTACAAAATGTAAACAAATTTCAACTACTTCGTTATGGAAAACTGGAAGAAATAATAACTAGAACTGAGTATACTACAAGCTCCAATCACACAGTAGAGTGGAAAAGTAATGTGAAGAACCTGGGAGTGATAATGTCTGAGGATCTCACCTTCAAGGATCACAACAGTGCCACTATCACATCTGCGAGGAAAATGATAGGATGGATTATGAGAACATTCAAGACATGAGATGCCAGGCCAATGATGATCCTTTTTAAATCACTTATTATCTCTGGGCTGGAACGCTTTCATACACTAACAGCTCCATTAAAGGTAGCTGAAACTGCAGCTGCTGAACGGCAGCTGAAACTGCAGCTGCTGAACGGCAGCTGAAACTGCAGCTGCTGAACGGCAGCTGAAACTGCAGCTGCTGAACGGCAGCTGAAACCACGAATGGTGACACAGGCATAGATGCAATACGGATAAGTGCTGAAAGAATGGCATACAATTCAGCAATAAAAATGTTAGCTGAGGATAGATGCTCTCGCATGACACTGTCCGAATCCGACGCCGTCAGAAGACTTAGAACCATCTGTGTACACTGCAATGGCATGAGAATGAGAGCAGAAGTGGTCAAGAAAAAGAGAGCGGGAAGCTACCATAGAGAGTTGTGCTTTCGCATAAGGGAAAGTGAAGGAACAGACACAAACAGCTGGAACTTCTCAAGGGGGTAGGGAAAAGTGAGATGCAACATAAACATAGAAAGGTGGTAACTGAAGGGAAGACAAGAGTGAATGTAGGTGAAGAGAAAAAGGACGGAGCAAACAGGGGCGATGAAGAAATAAAGAATGTCTACTAACATCCGTGACTATTCTACATATGGAAGGACTGCGGAGATCATGAGAGTGAGCATAAAGAAGGCAATGGGCATCACGGCGATCAGACAAGGATAGAATATTCGCTTCTGCACCAGAGACTCAAAACAGGTGAAGAGCGAAAAGCACCAAGGTGTGAATGTAATCCCCGGTGATGGATAGAATTAAGGCTAGAGAGAGCAGCAGGAGAGGCTGCTGAATAGATCTGGTCAACATAATCGAGTTTTTATAAAATAAAGTTATAAAGTTATAAAGTTATAAAGTTATAAAGTTATAAAGTTATAAAGTTATAAAGTTATAAAGTTATAAAGTTATAAAGTTATAAAGTTATAAAGTTATAAAGTTATAAAGTTATAAAGTTATAAAGTTATAAAGTTATAAAGTTATAAAGTTATAAAGTTATAAAGTTATAAAGTTATAAAGTTATAAAGTTATAACGTTATAAAGTTATAAAGTTATAAAGTCCGGGGAGAGCATATTATTAACCCAAACACAGAAATGTCTGTCAGTTAAGAAGTTCTTAATGAAGGATGGTAAACTGCCTCGGAGGCCTAAGGAGTGGGCTTATGCCAAATTATTATACCTCCAAGTTGTGTCATATGCCTTCTCCAGGTCAAAAAAATATGGCAATAACTGAGTGGTTATTCACAAAGGCATTACGAACATATGTATCCAAGCGTAGTAATGGGTCTATGGCAGAACAGCCCTTACAAAAGCCATATTGACTAGAGGAGAGACTGTTGTATGTCTCTAAATACCACATTAAATGTCGATTTACCAGACGTTCCATCACCTTGCAAACTGCACTGGTAAGAGCAATGGGACGATACTAGGAGGCATCATGTCCCGTAGTACCTGGTTTGCAGAAAGGGAGAACAATGGCAGATTTCCACAGCTGGGGAAGAACTCCTTGTGACCAAATAAGATTTAACCACTTAACGAACTTTAGGCTCCTTTAACCCAACACATACTGGGGAAAACTGGGAGAGCAACACATGGAGCGCTTCCTGATTACCCAGTAGGCCATGAATATTTCATTGTAAATAAGTCATTATTCACAAAGATAGGTATACCAACAATGAAAAGCGATGAAATCTATGGGCTAGTAGGGTTAGTGAAGTCAATGTGTGGATGCAAGGGAAAGTATGTAAGGAGGAATCTGAATGTTGTGAAGGAAAAGATTGCTGTGAGGGTTGTGAAAAATAAGAAGAGGCACAAGGAGGTGCACTGGTGTCCATTGAGGGGGTTTTATCTCCGCAGTATAGTTAGAGATACCATCAAGTGTTTCAGCGGACAAGGAAGATGCTGATACCATGACTTCAGAGACAGGTGAGGTATAGAAAGTAGACATCGGGGAGACTGTGGAGGGAACCAAAGAGGTCTGAGAGAGGAGGGGAGTATGAACCTGGGAAGATATACTGGCGGGGACAGAAGAGTCCTGCAGAGGAACAGGAAAGGAAGGAGGCTGGAAAGGGACTGGGAAAAAAGTTTGGGGGGCACAAGAGAGGAGGGGGTGAACTTCCACCCTCGTGTAAGAATTAGAAAGGGAGTGAAAACTAGGCACCGAGGCTGAAATGGAGAACTGCTGGGGAATTGTAAGCACTAGAGGAATGTGAAGAGACTTGGGCTTAGGAGACAGGTTCAACTTTGCAAGTGTGCAAGGCCTCGCAGACTGAGAAACTAGCAGATGAGATAAAGAAGTAGTGGAAAGAAGAGGTAAGGAGGTGGGGGTTTCAGAGGGTAAACCCACAAAAGAATTAGAGACAGATGACTCCAGAAGACATGGCACCAGAGGAGCTGGTAGGTGGGGGGAATGCCAAGGTTGGAGGTCTCCTAGCTACTTGAAAAAAAGGAACACGAAGATGATTCCCCTGAAGGTGGAGCGGCGAGACAACCATAGCATAAGTAAAGCCTTTGCTCTCCTTAAGCTAACAGATTTCACATTCATTAGGATAGAACTGACATCGGCAGGAAAAAGAAGGTCGAGTTTCATTGCAATTAAGACAAGTGGGGAGGAAGACTGCAGATGTATCAGCATGATCTGTTGCACTGCAGACCAGGCACTCCACCACAGACCTGCAGTATTTAGCAGGAGGTCCAAAGCGCCAACAATTTTGACACTTGTTGTGTAGGGACCACTTTAAGGACCTCTAGGCGATGCCCCGCGATATAAATGGAGGACGGGAGTTCATGACACTCAAAGGTTAAGCAGGCGATGTTCCTGGTAAAGCGCCTCCACCCACGAGCGGGCAGGACATATGTATGCACATTGAGAATTGGAAGGTCCTGAATGGCTAATTGCTCTAAAATATCACCATAAAGCAGAAAAATCACACAGTACAATGGTATGCGGTAAGACCACTGTACCACTGCAAGAATTAAGAGTAACATACTTGTGAACTGTGATAGGAATGTTATGAGTGGAAGTAAGATGGGATAGATCATGAGCTTGATCTTCATTCTGAACTGTAATGATGCATGCACCACTCCATAGAGCATAAAAGGGATATATTTTGGCCAACGTGTCATAAAAGAGCATTACCAATACTGTGGTCTGAAAGTTAATAAGTTGGAGATGTCAGTTGTAGGGAAATGAATTTGGTTTACTATGTACTTGTAAATATGGTGCATAAAGGAAGTGGGTGTCATGTAGATTTTTTCTGGGTGGAATGAGCAGAAATCAAAGAATCGTATTCAGCAAATGATCTGGAACATTTAGGAGTAGGACCACGGACGGCCCGACCTGAGGCAGGTGGATGATCAAAAAATCGTCGCACTGTATTTGGGTAAGCCGGACGCATAGTTAAAGGTGTGCAAGAGGCAGAGGCACTAGAATAAATGAGCGGAGCCTCAGGACTTGGAGCAGATAAAGTGTCACCAGCAGGAGGTACAGGGGTATGGGATAAGTCTGGAGAATGGTCCAAGAACGAAGCTGGATCAGAACAGGATGCAGTAACAAAAAAGGGCCTGGGAGGAGGAAAAGGGTTACAAAATGAAGACTCCATGATGGTGGCACTTTTTTCTTATTTTTTAAAGAAAAAAATAAGAAGGTATGAATGAAAAGGACGAGGGACAGTGGAGGGACAGTTACTAGAAGGCATGAAAGGCCCATATGTTTCCCCACTCATCCAAAAGGACCTCGACACCACCAACAGTGCAGATGCAGTTTGAAACCCATGCCATACCCTACCCTTCATGCCAGTAAACCAGCACTCTGGGATGGTAACCTCACATCTACCAAGCCACCTCGGCAGACAAAAGAGAGGGCAGTTGGATACTTGCCACAAAGCATAACTCCTTTGGCTACCACCTCCCAGAACCGACAAGCAGCCTCTGGAGATACACTCGTCACCTGCAGGACACCCTGCCCCAACTCCTGGAAATCCAGGAAGGGAGCAGGGTGCCTCCAGATGAATCCGATATCATGTTTAACCACACCACACCGAGGAACCCCAAGGAACAGGATGAACCTGAGCACACTTCTCCCTATCTAGAAACCGTAATGCCAAAGGGAAGGTCCCAAGAGGCAGAAAACGGGACAGGGGAAAAAGAGGAATGGGATGGAGGGAGGAAAGGGCAATGGGGGATGGGGAGAATGGGATAGGGAAGGGGTGACTGGTGGTAAATAGGTTCAGTCTAAAGACCAAAATATCTAATTCCTCAGACCAAGAGCCTCTTCACCACTCCAGGGAGCCCCCCTTGAAGAGGCCTCATGAAAGAAAATGGGTCAGTAATTAAGATAAATTATTATTATAGTCATCACAAGTAAGAATTACACAGGGTGCGGCTTCCTGCTACTAAACACCAACCGTAAATAAATTTCATATATTCCTTAAAATACTATTCAAGAAAATATCTGGCTGCCTGTGAGTCAACCAGTATTCATCGTTAATACAAGATGAGGTTTAACTTCAGTTTAATAATAACAATAATTTAATAATATTATTTCTACAAGTACATGTACAAGGTATACAGACCATAGCTGACATCAATGACATACTACTATGTAGATAGCCACTTGTTATGCTGAGCATTTCCCACAAATTAGGTGAGTTTTGTCTCAGGATGCGACCCACACCAGTCCACTAACACCCAGGTACCCATTTTACTGAGAGGTGAACATAGACAACCGGTGTAAAGAAACATGCCTAATGTTTCTACCCTCACTGGGAATCGAACCCAGACACTTACCGTGAGAAGTGAGAGCTTTAGCCACCAGCCTAATGGTTTATTAAAACTGAAGAATTGGGCTTTTGTAGTTTTTCTGCAAGTGATGAATGTTTAGTATACAAATCATGGAACTGGCAAGTGAGTCCTAAAATTTAGAATTTTAAGGCTCATTTGTCATGAGTTCAATCCCCACCAGTTCCATGATATGTTTGCAATCGTGTTATTACGATTCTTGTGTCACGTTTAGCATACAGAATGCACAATGCTTCACATTTATACCCATTTAACAGACTTTCCTAATCCTTTTATCAGTGATTATTCTTAATCTTTCTTCTTCCTCTTCCTCTTTGTCTTTTCTTCACTACCAAAAATTATAGCAGAGATGACTCTTGGTATTCGACGCAGTATGAAGTAGAGGAAGAAGACAGTCAGGTGGAGGAGGAAGATCACGTCCAGCATGAGGAACTCCACCCAGGAGAGCTGTGCCGCTGGTGACCTCAGCTGAGGCGCACCTTTGTGACGGATGACGTACTCCGTCCAGAACACTGCCAGTTCCGTGGATGTCATAAGTTGATCTCGTAGCGGCACTGACATCTTCAATACATTTTCTTTATACCTGATAAAAATTAATAAAAATAGATGATTATTATCACAAAGTGTGTATACAGTTTACACATTATTTTCCAGTCCTACTAATTTACTTTTTAACAAGATATTAACTGGGATAAAAAGTCGAGATCTCTATGTGAGTAGATTACAGTCATTTACATATCAGTTTTAAAACTTACGATCCGAAAAAAAATATCATTCATTAAAAAAAAACTGATGCCTAGCTTATAAAAAAAGATTATTAATAATCTTAATATTTCAGGAGGTTTAGTGGTAAGCAAGGTGAAGGTCTTGGTCAGTTGACCAAAAGCTCCAATGGTGGGTCATCATATGACTAAGACCCGTGTCAGGAAACATTTGTCCTGTTTCATGACGAATTTTAACTAACCTATTGCCTAGCTCATTAATACACACTTTGTTCTTCAACTGAAATAATCAGATAGGTAAATTAAACATGTCGAAAAAGACTGTACTACTACTACTACTACTACTACTACTACTACTACTACTACTACTACTACTACTACTACTACTACTACTACTACTACTACTACTACTACTACTCTTGCCTTGTTTCACTCTCCTTTCTGTGTCTTGTGCCACTACCACTATTTCCCCCCCTACTTACTACAACCACTACTACATCTAATAGCATTACCTCTACCATTACTTCTCCACTTTTTTTCTTCTACTCTGTATCCGGTCAGTCCCACTCTCCTATAGATAATAGTTCCCTCACCTTCGTGTGTTAGTGTGACTTGTAAATGGTTCAAGTCGGGCTGAAACATCGTCATAAACTTCTCTGTATGTGCAGTTTATTTGAATTAAGATAATTTGTTAATGAAATACATATTTACATTGATGCCATGGTGAATACTTTTGGGAGACGAAATTTTCACACATTGTGCTTCAAGAAATCATACTAATGGATGTTGCCCATTAAAATGTTTTATTTAAAGTAACCCTGCAACATAATGCCAGGAGCAAGGGGCTAGTAACCCCTTCTGTATAAATTGCTAAATTTAAAAAGAGAAACTTTCGTTTTTCTTTTTGGGCCACCCTGCCTTAGTGGGATACGGCCGGTTTGTTGGAAAAAAAAACTGCAACATGACCTTACTTGGGATCGCTTGTAATTTTGGTAAGAGCGTCAACGATCATGTCCACAGTCAGCTCTTCCCACACTAAAGAGTCTCCCAGACCAGAATTCTTAACAAACATGCCATTCTTGGGCTGGTCACCATAGATAGGTAGAGCGAGGAGTGGCGTGGCGTGGTAGATTGATTCTTGCAAGCTGAGGAGACCACCGTGTGTGATGAACACCTTCACGTTGTCGTGAGCTGCAGAAAAAATATTGCTAATGACAAAAATAGAAAGAGCCCGACAAGTTAAATGGAATTTTACAATTTACGACCCACAAACTTGAGATAAAAATAAGTCTGATTTTTTTTATCAGTCTTGATCTCTTATACACTGGTCTGCATTTGGAATGTTTTTAATTTTTTTTATTCATGATTGAAATCTTACATATTCTTGGGCTGCTGGTTGTAAATATCTAAACCATTTTGCTCTATCATGTAAGGATTTTCAAAATAGAAATTAAATGGTAAAAACTGTGAAAAATTAGGCAGGTACTCATGGAAAAACACATTCTGTTAGTGTTAGTAACATCAACATGAATCAAATCAAATTATTTTATTAAAAAAATATGCTCCTAATGGTTAGCCTACATATTGAGTAAAAGGAAGGAGGACCCTTTGATTTTTGCTTGTGCTGTGCATCGAGACCATTATGCTTCAATGACCAGCAGTAATCTGCCATCATGCTGACATTCCATTTCCCCTAGTATCGAGTTTTCATGGTGCAAATATCTTGATGGAACCGCTCTCCTTGTTCCTCACTGTATTCCCAACAATTGTTGGGAAAACAGTCAAGATGTGAGTTCAAAAAGTACAACTTCACACTCATTTCAGACCCAGGCTGTTGGAAACTTGAAATCTGGTCTTGCATCATTTTTTTCATGTTCGGGGAAGCATCTGTTTCCCAGGAAGTTGTGGACAATATGCTTGAATGAAAACCAGGCATTTACTTCGACACCTGCTGATGCTTCATCAAAATGCTTATCCTTCATCAATTCCCGAATCTGAGGGCCAACAAAGATTCCTGCCTTTAGCTTGCCTTTACGTATTCGAGGAAACTGACTGTAGGTTCTTGGAAGCAGTTCCATTCTTGTTCAAGGCCTTCACAAAAATTTTCATAAGTCCTAAATTGATGTGGAGTGGTGGCAGCAGAATTTTCTTGGGGTCAACTAGTGGCACAGTTTTCATGTTGTAATTTCCGGGTAAGAAGCTGGCCCTTGGTGGCCAGTCTTTTTGTTCATAGAGCTTCCTGCCTACCCTACTATCCCAAAGACAGAAAACAGGAATACTTGGTGTATCCGCCTTGTAGACTCAGTATGAGAGCAATAACTTTTAAATTGCCACAAATGAGAAAATTGTGATTCTGGTACTTGATTGCAGATATTAGTGTCTTCATACCTGCATAACTTTCCGACATTTGGACACAATAACCAACTGGCACAGATGCAGCTGTGTTGCATTGTACAGAAGTACAGCCATTAAACTTCTTTTAGAAGAATCAGTGAAGAGTCTTCATTCATCTGCCCATGTGTTAAATAAGGCCAGAAATATTCGAACAGAAAACTAAAGATTCCTCTTTGTCAAAGAACTGAGTGAATTCTGCATCACGGTGACGGTACCAAGCGAATGTTGTTCCAGGAGCTAGAAGCCAGTGTTCCTTCAGTCTAGAGCCAAATAACTGTGCACTTTCTTTTGGAAGGTTAAGGTCTCTCACCAAGTCACTGAGCTCAACTTGGTTGAAGGGTTTGGAATCGTCATATATTGGTGGTTTAGAGTCTACTTCCATCTCCTTAGAGTCACAGGTATCAGATTCTGATAAAATTTGCCATGTCTCAGGTGGCACAGGTACAGGAATATCTTCAGTGTGTGGAACAGGACTTATTGCTGAAGGAATATTTGGGTATACTATTATGCAATCTTTAAGTCTTCTTGCTGAATCCAGCTACTTTAGGCATACAAAAGTAGCAGTCATCATGGTGGTTCATCTGATCCCGCCATACCATTGCTACTCCAAAGGGCAAACATCAAATTTTCCAACTGACCACATTTGGAACTTACTGATGCAACTCATGCAAGCTTTGCGTGGTACAAATGGTTTGTCCTGGTCTCCAAGTTTGCAGCCAAAATAAGCAAAGTAACAGCGCTTCAATAAAGGAGTAATCTGAAGGGGTGAATTGCCCGCAGACATAGCAAAATATGTCTAGTGAATTTATGCAGCCTCTAGACATATTACTCTGAAAATAAAGAAAAGTACATTAAATTTAACATTTAAGTTAATATAAAGTAAGGATTTTAGTTGGTAATATACCACTTTCTCATTTATTTATGTTATACGAAACAAGAAAAGTAACGTTTCCGTATAAATTGACAACTTAATGTTATAAAGACGAATAAAATACACAATGAATCACTATTTTCCATATATATATATATATATATAATATATATATATATATATATATATATATATATATATTTTATATATATATATATATATATATATATATATATATTATATATATATATATATATATATTATATTCCGAGGAAGATACCATAGAGTCAATAATAAAAATCATGTAGACCAGTGTTATCAACTTGCAAGTGAGAATAAATAATGAAGCCAGAAGTCAGGTCCACGCACATGGAGATGAGGCAACAGTTAAGGTCAGGTTAAGACCGGAAGGTGTATAAATCTACAGATTTTTCTGTAAGAGCAGACTCGATAACACATTGTAAACAAGGCACAAGTGAAACTTCAGGAAAATGTAAAGAAGGTAGATTTTCCCCTGCTAAGGAATTTATTAGTGCAAACATAACCCCATTAAAGTTATCTAATATTTCACATGCATCATATTTACATACTAACTGGTACAGCATTTTCTGAAACTCTCTGTGAAGGTCTAAGGACTGGCAGATAATTTTGGAAAAAGATCGGTTTATGGGATTGTCACTGCTCTTAATTTGACAGAAAAGATCATTGTTAATAGAGGCATAAAACGCATTTCAGTTTTGGATATTGGTCGAAAAGAAAGCTGCTAAATTTTTCCCATATATTGAAGTTGAAGAACAGAGATATAAAACTAGCTGAAGAACAGAGTTGTATGAAAAATTGAGGAAAAGAGATGTATAAATAGTTGATGCATAGAGATGTATAGCCAGTTGAATAGAGATGTATAACCAGTTGAATAGAGATGTATAACCAGTTGAATAGAGATGTATAACCAGTTGAATAGAGATGTATAGCCAGTTGAATAGAGATGTATAACCAGTTGAATAGAGATGTATAACCAGTTGAATAGAGATGTATAACCAGTTGAATAGAGATGTATAGCCAGTTGAATAGAGATGTATAACCAGTTGAATAGAGATGTATAACCAGTTGAATAGAGATGTATAACCAGTTGAATAGAGATGTATAACCAGTTGAATAGAGATGTATAACCAGTTGAATAGAGATGTATAGCCAGTTGAATAGAGATGTATAACCAGTTGAATAGAGATGTATAACCAGTTGAATAGAGATGTATAACCAGTTGAATAGAGATGTATAGCCAGTTGAATAGAGATGTATAACCAGTTAAATAGAGATGTATAACCAGTTGAATAGAGATGTATAACCAGTTGAATAGAGATGTATAACCAGTTGAATAGAGATGTATAACCAGTTGAATAGAGATGTATAACCAGTTAAATAGAGATGTATAACCAGTTGAATAGAGATGTATAGCCAGTTGAATAGAGATGTATAACCAGTTGAATAGAGATGTATAACCAGTTGAATAGAGATGTATAACCAGTTGAATATAGATGTATAGCCAGTTGAATAGAGATGTATAGCCAGTTGAATAGAGATGTATAACCAGTTGAATAGAGATGTATAACTAGTTGAATAGAGATGAATAGCCAGTTGAATAGAGATGTATAACCAGTTGAATAGAGATGTATAACCAGTTGAATAGAGATGTATAACCAGTTGAATAGAGATGTATAACCAGTTGAATAGAGATGTATAACCAGTTAAATAGAGATGTATAACCAGTTGAATAGAGATGTATAGCCAGTTGAATAGAGATGTATAACCAGTTGAATAGAGATGTATAACCAGTTGAATAGAGATGTATAACCAGTTGAATATAGATGTATAGCCAGTTGAATAGAGATGTATAGCCAGTTGAATAGAGATGTATAACCAGTTGAATAGAGATGTATAACTAGTTGAATAGAGATGAATAGCCAGTTGAATAGAGCTGTATAACCAGTTGAATAGAGATGTATAACCAGTTGAATAGAGATGTATAGCCAGTTGAATAGAGATGTATAACCAGTTGAATAGAGATGTATAACCAGTTGAATAGAGATGTATAGCCAGTTGAATAGAGATGTATAACCAGTTGAATAGAGATGTATAACCAGTTAAATAGAGATGTATAACCAGTTGAATAGAGACGTATAACCAGTTGAATAGAGATGTATAACCAGTTGAATAGAGATGTATAACCAGTTTCCTTTGTAGTTTATTTTGACCAGAATTAAGTATAATTTTAATGTAGAAAGAGCGCTGATTTTATTTCCAGGATGGACTGAAATGTCATCCAATTTTCATTTACAATTCGTGAGAAAGTTTTGAATTGTTCAAGTTTTTTTTTAACACCAGCCATTTCTCGCCGAGGTAAGGAAAACAGAAAGAGAAGAAATTTTTTCATTACCACTTACTCTGTTACCGTCTTGCCAGAGGTCCGCAGATACCACAGCTCAAATGAACTTCCAAACTGCAGTATCCCGCCCCTTCCTTCAGTGTACACTGTACTTCCCTCCTCCAGAACTTAAGTCCAGCTAACCCGTTTACAAACCATACCACGGGCGGGGATAGAACCCGCGATCAGAGAGTCTCTCTGATCGCGGGTTCTATCCCCGCCCGTGGTATAGTTTGTTTGCAATCATGTCATTACGATTTCGTGAGTCATGTTAACCGGCTTACCTGAATCCCTGTAAAAGTGTTACCTTGTTTATACTCCAACTGTCATATAAATCACTTGCTTCCTTACTGAATGGAGGCTAAATGTAAAATAAAGTGTGTCAAACTGAGGAGTAATGGTGAGTAGGCAACCTATTTTCCACCATCATTAATTAGGAAATGATTTATTTGTATTTAAAGAGTGACGACATCTTTCCACTGCTAGACGTCAATCTTGGCTTGAATTGTGCATAAATTTAGCTCTAACGAGGTGGAAAATTAACATGCTAGTCAAAGGATGGGTTGTGGAATAAATATATGTCAGACGTAACAATAAACATCACACAGTATCCAAGGATGAGAACACTAGGAGACATAGAAAAAATGCAGTACAAGTTTAATAATTAAACTCTTTATAAAAGAATGAGCCCAGACTGCAGTTCAGGCTGATACAGAAATAAACTCACCAAGAATGTCTTGTTGAGGAAGCCACTTGCTGATCATAACGTTGTTAGAAATATCTTGCAGCTCTCCTTCGTATTTCCAGATGACTCGCTGCGGCAGCTTACGGAAAGCCTGGATGAAGAGGTCGAGATATTGGGTTGGCATTGAGGTGCCGCGAGTGAAAGACCCCAAACTAAAGTAGATGACGCCAGCAGATCCTGCTCCTGTGATCCACGATTCCAGTTCCTGTAAGAAACACTCGTCCTGTTACTTATTTTGCTTTAGTGTGAAGTATTTATTCAACAATGGAGCACCAGACAGGCCAGAAAATCAGAGCAACAGGATAAACAAAACCAGAACAGAATTGACAGAATGGTCGTATTTCATGTAGTAAACTCACCTGTGGCAGATGATTGGCGGGGGGACAATGCATGGCGCCCACCTCCACCTGTGAGGGCAGGAGAGGCAGTGGTATGCCAATAGTGAAGTGAGAATTAAGAAGTGCTAGACTCATGTTTCTTTCCACGTCCAGCAACGAAGGCAGCTCCGGGAACTGAGGTGAAATCTGAAGAGCATCAACAACACTTCGCTCAACGCATGTCTAACGCATGTGAAAGTAGTGAAGACCATCACATAAAAGTATTTCCAAATAATACAGAGCTTATAATACAATCACTTTCCTAATTGTATAATTTTTTGATACATCAGCTGCACTCTAGTAGAATTCTGACTGTGGTCACATGCTCACCTCTTTCTGTATATGTGGCACAATGTATATGTGGCACAATGGCACAGTGCCGCCAGACAAACCCCATCCTTATTAGAATCAGGATGTTGCATAAGCGATGCCACATGCTCATGAGTCTTGGAAAGTCTTTACTGGGATTAGAGACATAGGCCGGGTTTAAGACGGTTCCCAAGACGGCGCTCTGACGCGGATCCATCCCTGGTGTAGCCAGAGTGATGAAGGGAACCTCATACAGGAAGGGATATGCAACCTGCAGGAGAACCAGTTCTAAGAGTCATGAGTGATAAAGTGGGGATACAATGATCAAATATGTAAATCACAGAATGGGTGGGGCTTGAACCATGGCAAGCGAGTCTTAAGACTCAATTGCCATGAATCCTATTAGAGCCACCTGGCCAAGTGGTTAATGCACTGGCCTGAGAGTTTAAGGTCTCACTTGCTGTAGGTTCAAGTTCCTCCCATTCCCCGACTTGTTTACAATCGTGTTATTACAATTTCCCGAGTCAAATAAATATGTATATAGAAGTACTGGCAAATAAGTAAAACTTATCTATGTGACGCGCGAGATTTTTAAAATAAAAACTTTTAATAATCTTTATATTAATAAGTGACTTGTGTATTTCAGTACACATTGGAATGTATGTACACACGTGTAAACACGTGCACACAACACATGCGTGGGAGTAACACAACATTAGTGCTCTTTGAATTTAAGTGTTTCGTGGACTACTCAAAGATACTACAAGGCTCCTTAAATGAGTCAGGATCAGTGAACAAACCCTGAAGTTAGTTACTGCACGTCTTAGGTCACAAAAAGGTGGTGAGAGAGAGCCACAATTTAAATATGACAATTTGAAAGTGATGTTAGTGAGAATAGGGAGGCAGTAGGCCTAGCGTGTGTAGGCGGTGTTACCACATGTGTCCCTCAAGTAAGTTAATAAAGTGTACATCAGTATGTGACCAGTGAAGCAAGTACAGTAAATGGAAATAAATTATATATTGAGAAGAAATGGAGGTGGAGGTACTGTGATAAGACATCACTAATTGAATAACTACAGGCTATTTGTGCAAGTATTCACCTATGCATGGGTTGGGGAGTCAGGTGTGGGTTCCAGGTACTGCTAGCTGTGAGTGAATGGTCCACTCTTATGAACAAGGAATAGGCTAATAGGTACTCATTAACGAACAGTAACTGGTAATTTAAAACAGAAGTTAGGGTGGGCAGACATGTGTATATTAGAATGGAGCCTCTAGGATGAAAGATAAGAATAGAAGGTACAAGCTAGAAGGAGGGTGATGGGTCAGCATCAGGTCAGGAGAGGACAACATCACCTGTAACATGAGAAGGTACACACACACACTCAGACAACCTAACACACTCCCACCCAATACTTTTCACACACTCTCATACTCACAGACCCACACACTCAGACCCACACTCATACATCTACACACACTCCCATACTCATACACCCACATATACTTACACTCCCATACTCATACACACACACACACACACAGTGAAGAGGCGGGGCCAGGAGCTATGAATCGACCCCTGCAACAACAACTAGATGAGCGCACACACACACACACACACACACACACACACACAGGAGAAGAGTGGTGGAGCACATAGAAAGGAATAAGTTTATCAATGACAACCACCACAGATTCTGGGACTGGAAATCCTGCGTCACAAACCAACTCATTACCTAATCACTACCAGTTTCTCAAAAGCTATTCATATTGTGCTGATGAATGTTTAACAACTTACTACTTCGAAATTAAGATGTCTATTTTTCCATTGTTTTAAATACTAGTATAATGTAATACAGTACATGAACATCAAAATGGTATATAATACGGACAGGTTGGTAGGTAAGACACATAAGCAACAGTTAGGCAACTTTATTCCGAAATGTTTCGCCTACACAGTAGGCTTCTTCAGTCGAATACAGAAAGTAGGTAGGAACAGTAGAGATGTGAAGAGGATGTAATCACTCCATCACCTTTAAAGTCGTAGAATTTGAGGTTGTCAGTCCCTCAGCCTGGAGAAGTTCAGTTCCATGGGCAGGAACTATCTGAAGATCAACGAACGAACGAACGAAAGTTCAGGTAAGATCCCAAATGGGATGAGCGGGGAAGACGGGACAGACGAGGAACAGTGCTGGAGAGGAGTGTTCTTAGTCGTAGAAATAATGTAAATTGTTCCATTGTAATACTAAATTTCATTGTTTTAATTAAATTGTACTAAACTGTAGTACATCATATTGTAAATTGTTTTAAATTGTTACATTGTAATACTGTAATCTTTATTAACTAATTCAATAGTGTAACAAGTCTCTACTAGACTTATCAAAACCACGTAGCATTACCTGACAGAATATTCACTTCTACTGTACTCACTGTAACTCATCTAATGACCATATGAACTATATATTATTGCTTTACTAATCATATGTTAATCTCTATGTTTGCCAAAATGCTCTGCATGCAAAGGGGCTTTTGACATGTACACCCAACTATTATATTCCTCTGTACAACCATGTAATTTGTCATAATAAACATCTGTATCTCATCTTTATCTTTGCTCGAGTTGTAGGACAAGGTGACAGCAGCAAGACAAGAGAGTGAAAGGGGTTGGCAGACTGCGCTTTCTTGGACTGTATGAAGGCTTTCGACATTCTTCCACAAAAGGGATTATGACCAGGCAGGTTTAACAGGGAAAGCACTGCAATGGATCAGTGTATACCTGATGGAAATGCATCAGCGAGTCATGGAACATGACGAGGTGTCAGACAGGGAGTCTGTGACGAGTGGGGTTCCACAGGGGACAGACCTAGGACCAGTGATGTTTCTTGTATGTGTGTTTTAGACCTGACGGAAGGAATAGTCTCAGAAGTGTCCCTGTTTGCAGACAATATAAAGTTAATGAGGAGAATTTAATTGGAGGAAGACCAGGCAGAACTACAAAGCAATCTGCACAGGCTGCAGGCCTGGTCCAGAAACTGACTCTTGGAATTCAACCCCACCAAGTGCAAAGTCATGAATATTGGGGAAGGGCAAAGACAATCGCAGACAGAGTACAGTCTAGCAGACCAAAGACTACAAACCTCACTCAAGGAAAAGGATCTTGGGATGTGTATAATACCAAGTGCATCTCCTGAGGTACACATCAACCAAATAACTGCTGCAGCATGTGAGTGCCTAGTAAGCCTATCTAACTAGGGACTCACAGGTAAGGGCCCCCGAGGGGTGAGGGGGAAGTGGGGATAGGTGAAGAACAGGAGGGAGAGAGGAGAAGAAAAAGGAAAAGAGTCGGGCTAAACCCAACCACATGGCATTGTAAACCTTACATCAGGCTTGAAAGGAATGCATCTATTTTTGCTCTGTCTCGTATCAACTGCAAAACTATTCGCGCAAAAATCGGCAAAGGCAGGAGTTTTGGTGGCCCCAATTGACACTTGGCAAGCAGGTTCACCAAACAGAACAAGGAATGCCTCTCCACAGCAATGGCAGTTAAAGACGAGTTGAAGAGATAACTTTAGATAAAGCAAAGATGGTAATTTTCTTTAGGACATTATGTTCTGAAAAAATCAAGAAACAATTGGAATAGTGCAAAAGGAGCAAGACTGCTGAATGAGTTAAGTGTATCGAGGGGGGAGCGGGGTTGTATTAATATTATAATTAGAAAGAAGCACTAAACCACAAGGGCTATACAGTGCAGCAGGGCAGGGAAGGATGCTGGGGTAATGGTTGGTAAAAGGGAAAGGGATGATTATTAGGTTATGAAGTGTTGTGGTGCAGTGGATAGTGCGGGGGTAAAGGGGAGCTAGAGATTAAGGTGGAAAGGGCTGAGAAGAGTGCCAGAGACAACATCATCAGAGTTTGTGTAGTAAATCAGATGCTGTCAAAAAGGCAAAGAGAAAGTCTGAATTAAAGGAGGGTCCATCACCAAGAATGAAAGGTAAGGAAAGGGCAGCAGAGTGAAGATGACGTTGAAGGTAAATTCTGTGTGCTTGTTGATAGAGTGGGCAGTCCACCAGAATGTGGCTAACAGATACTGGAACTTGATAATTCTCACAGAGAGGAACAGGACGGCTCACCAAGAGATACCTGTGAGTAAGACGAGTGTGGCCAATGTGAAGACGGGAGAGAGTAGTCTCCCAACCTCGACACCGATGACATGAAGACGGCCACAAACCTATACTCAGCATGACAGAACAAAGTTTGTTATAGAGCAGATCAGACCAATGTTATTGCCAATAGGTGCAAAGATGGGTAGCAATTACAACAAAATAGTCCGTGAATGGAACACCTCTATATGAAACTGGGAGGTCATGTACTGTTGATCACGCAGCAGTGTCTGCCTGTTTATTGCCCTATACGTCAACATGACCAGGGACCCAGCAAAAAACAATATCTCTGTGTTTGCTAGGGATACGGTGTGACCAAAGTTGGATATGAAGAACTAGGGGGTGAGGTGTATCAAATTTCCATATAGCCTGTAAAGCACTAAGGGAGTCTGAAACGACCACAAATGGTGACACAGGCATAGATGCAATACAGATAAATGCTACGAGAATGGCATACAATTCAGCCATAAAAATGCTAGCCAAGGGTAATAAATGCCCTCGCACAACACTGTATGGAAACACTGCTGCAAATCTGACGCCATCAGAAGACTTAGAACCATCAGTGTACACTGCGATAGCAAGAGAATGAGAGTGGAAGTGTTCAAGAAAAAGAGAGCAGGAAGCCACCATATGTAGTTGGGCTTTCGTGCATGGCAGTGGGAAAGAACAGACACAAACAGCCGGAACTTCCCAAGGGGGCAGGGAAAAGTGAGAGGCTACATGAACATAGAGACGTGGTAACTGAACAGAAGACAAGAGCAAATGAAGGCAGAGAGAAAATGGATGGAGTAAACAGGGGTGACGAACAAATAATGTTTATTAATATCAGTGACTCTTACATATGGAAGGATTGCAGGGGTCATAGGATCAAACATAATAGCGAAGGCAATGAGCATCACAGCGATCAGACATGGATGGAAAATTCACCTCTATTTAGAGGCTCTCAACAGGGGACGAACGAAAGGCACCAAGGCACAGGCAGAGACCTTGGTGATGAATAGGATGTAACTAAGATAGAGTTGCAGGAGAAGCTGCAGAATAGATCTGGTCACCATAATCTAGCTTGGCCAAGACTAGGGTGGAATGCAAACGGAGGAGAGTGTGACGATCTGCTCCCCACGAACAATGTGCAAGAACCTTAAGGAGGTTTAGCCGACCATGGCAAGTTGTCTTTAACGAAGAAATGTGAAGATTCCAAGTCAGCCAGTGGTCAGAGAGCAGGTCCAGAAACCTGACCGTATCACATGTCAGAATGCATGAACTGAACCGTGTAAGTACAAGGGAGTATCCGGTATAAGCGGGCGTCTAGTGAAGGTAATGAATTGGGTTTTCGTACTGGAAAATTTAAACCATGAGAAGTGGTCCAATGAGAGACTCGGTCTATCACTACCTGAAGGGAGGCTGCTACCAGTTGACAGTCAGTGCCCGAATGAGCTATAGCGAAGTCATCAACAGAAAGTGATGACCAAATATGCAAAGGAAGAATGGAAGGTACGCCATTTAGAGCTAAGTGAAAAAGAGTAGTACTGAGGACACAACCTAGTGAGACTACTTCAGCTTGTACAAAGTCTGAGGAAAGCGAGGCGCCAATACGGACCTGAAATTGTCTATCGGACAAGAAAGCAGCGATGAAGTTTGTGAATGTTGTGGAGGAATAGATTGTTGCAAGGGTCGTGAAATAGAAGAGGTAGGAGGAGTCCCGGTGTCCATCGGAGGTGTCGTCTCCGCAATATAGTTGGAAATAGCGTCTAACGTCTCAGTCGTTAAGGAAGCCAACGATGCCATGTCAGAGACAGGAGAGGCATTGCAAGGAAAGGTTGGAGGAACTACAGAGGAAACCAAAGAGGTCTGAGGGGGGCAGGGAGTATGAACGTGGAGAGATGCATTGGCTGGGGTAGAAGAGGCCTGCAGTGTAACAGGAGAGGAAGGATGCTGGAGGGTAACTATGGAGGAAGATAGGGGGGGGGGAACAGGAGAAGAAGGGACTACACGAGGGGGAGGGTGAACCTCTACTTTCGTGTGAGAGCTGGAAAGAGGATGAGAACGAGGCTCCCAGGTAGGAAATATATTTTGTGCAGGTGATGGATGAGAAGAAAGTGCAGGTCTGCGAGGTTTCGTAGATTGAGAAGCAAATGAGTGAGATGAAGAAGTAGAAGGAGGAAGTGGTGTGGAGGTAGGAGTGTCAGAGGATAAAACTGCAAAAGAATTCGAAACTGGGGCGACCCCAGAAGACACAGACACAGAGGAATTGAGAGGCGAGAGGACTGTCGAGGCTGGAGGTCTTCAGGCTACCCGAGCATATGGGACAAGAGGGACTTTACCTTGAAGGCAGAGCTGAGAGACAGCCATAGTGTAAGTGAGGCCCTCACACTCCTTAAGATAATGGATCTCTCGTTCATTACGATAAACTTGGCAACAGCGTGAAAAGGACGAATGAGGCTCCTTGCAATTAAGACAAGATGGGGGAAGACTAAATGGCGTATTGGAATGATCTGCTGTACCACAGACCGGGCATTCTGCTGCAGATCTGCAGTGCTTAGCAGGATGTCCGAAACGTCAGCAATTATGACACTGATGGGGAGTGGGAACAACTTGAATGACCTCTAGACGATGGCCCACAATATGAACAGAGGATGGAAGCTCATGGCAATCGAAGGTTAAGCGAGCGATGTTACTAGGAAAGTGCCTCCGCCCACGAGCAGGCAGGATGTACATATCTACCATGAGGATAGGGAAGTTCTGAAGGGCTAATTGTTCTAAAATATCCTCACTGCAAGGCAAAAAGTCACTCTGTACAACAGTACACGGCAAGACCACAGTACCACTGCAAGAATTAAGAGTAGTGTGCTTACGAATGGTGACTGGTATGTTATCTATGAGAGTGATGCAGGAGAGGGCATGAGCTTGCTCTGAATTCTGCACTGTTATGACATGCGCTTCACTTTGAAGAGCATGAAAAGATATATTTGGGCCAACATGCCATAAAAGAGCTTTACGAGTTCCATGGTCAGAAAGATAATCAGTTTGAGATGTTGCTTAAAAAGAAAAGAATTTTGTCCACTGCATACTCGTTAGTGTGGTATTCAAAGGTAGTGAGTGCCGTGTAGGTCGTTTTTGAGCAGTCATTGATGAACTGTCGTCAGTAGGTTGTCGTGTATGCTTAGGAGTAGAACCGCAAGCGGTCTGACCCGAGGGAGGTGGGCAATCCGAGAACCGTCATACCATATTCAGGGAAGCCAGACGCATTGTCAAAGTTGTGCTAGAAGCAGTGGTATGAACTGAAATGGGTGACACTGCAGCACCTAAAGCAGGTGATGAAGCATCACTGGCAGAAGGTACAGGGGTATGAGAAGAGTCGAGAGAATGGTCCAGTAATGAAGCTGGGTCAGAACAGAGTGTGGGGTCAGAATGGGGCCTGGGAGAACAAAGAGTTACACTGGGTGAATATTCCATAATAATAGGTGCATCTTCCATATCTCCTTTCTTGTTATTTTAAGAAGAAAAAAAGAAAGAAGAAAAGAAAAAAAAGAGGGACAGTGGAGGGACAGTCGTAAGGAGGCATTGAGGGGCTGAAAGCTTTTTCCCTCATCCGAGAGGGCCTCGAGCCCACTGGCAGTGAAGATGCAGCATGAAACCTGTGCCATACCCTACCCTTCACGCCAGTATACCAGTGCTCTGGGATAGCAGCCTCACATCTATCGAGCTACCTCAAAGGACAAAAGAAGGGACAGTCGGAAACCCATCACAAAGCATACCTCCTTTGGCTGCCACCCCCAGAACCGACAGGCAGCTTCTGAAGATACACCCATCATTCAAAGGGCACCTTACCCACGACCCAGAAACCGGGAAGGGAGTAGGGCATCCTCAGACAATTCAGATTCCACAGCAAACCACACTACCCCCGAGGGACATCAAGGAGGGGGATGAACTCCAGCATGTCACCCCCCACCTAGAAACTGCAATGCCAGAGGGAAGGATCCCAGAGGCTACAAACGGGAGAAGGAAAAGGGGAGGGTTGGGAGAGGGGAGGGAAGGGACAAAAGGGAAGGAAGGGATAGGAAAGAGGGAATTAGGGGTAATTAGGTTCGGTCGGAGGAAGAAGACCAAGAGGTCTAATTCCTCAGACCGATAGCCTCTTTACCACGACAAGGAGCCCCCCTTAAAGAGGTAAAAGAACATAAACATAGCATTAGAAGAGGACAAGATTCTAATGCTCTGTTTATTCATGTAAGAGATTTTAATCATCCAGTCGATTTTCAAAAGATGGGAAAGTTGTATCTAGCCAGTCCATGGCCTAGAGAAATGTAATAGAATCAAGTTTCATAAAAAAAATTTTGAAAAAAAAAATTAAGAATATTGCTTTTGGGTTATGTAAATTGGGTTATGTAAATTGGATTCATTTAAGAAGAATTTAAGATACATTAGACAAGTTAAATTCTTAATGACTGGTAAAATATAAGCTGTGTTGCCCAGATCCTTGACTACCTACCAACATCATCATAAAAAGTCAGGTGTTGAGAGGTGGCTGCGAGGTGCAGACTTGTCGTTATAGGCCTCCCTGTTAATCTTTTATTTCTGTAGTTCATTGATAATGTGAGATATCACGAAAGCACTTTGAATTTCACTGTTTTTTCACAGTGGTTATTCTGCATATATATATATATATATATATATATATATATATATATATATATATATATATATATATATATATATATATATATATATATATATATATATATATATATATTGTAGGTAGTAGGTTGGTAGACAGCACCGCCCAGGGAGGTACTACCGTCCTGCCAGGGAGTGTAAAACGGAGGCCTATTATTGTTTTACATGATGGTAGGATTGCTGGTGTCTTTTTATTCTGTCTCATAAACATGCAAGATTTCAGGTACGTCTTGCTACTTCTACTTACACTTAGGTCACACTACACATACATGTACAAGCATATATATACACACCCCTCTGGGTTTTCTGCTATTTTCTTTCTGGCTCTTGTTCTTTTTATTTCCTCTTATCTCCATGGGGAAGTGGAACAGAATTCTTCCTCCGTAAGCCATGCGTGTTGTAAGAGGCGACTAAAATGCCGAGAGCAAGAGGCTAGTAACCCCTTCTCTTGTATATATTACTAAATGTAAAAGGAGAAATTTTCGTTTTTCCTTTTGGGCCACCCTGCCTCGGTGGGATACGGCCGGTGTGTTGAAAGAATGAAGAATATATATATATATATATATATATATATATATATATATATATATATATATATATATATATATATATATATATATATATATATATATATATATATATACATATATACATTCATCAGTAGGAATATTTTATTACATAATATGGTACAAAAGATTTAAGGGGATAGTAACACCTTCTCATGTATAAATTACTAAGTTTGAAAAGAAAATAATTGGTTTTTCTTTTTAAGTCACACTGCTTTGGTGGGATACTGCCGGTTTGTTGAAAAAAATTGGAACTAATTAAATATAATGAGAATTAAATAAGAATATATAGTAACATGATTTACGTTAGCTATGATAAGAAATCTTTTGTGTCAAGTACTGGCCTCTGATATAGGCTGTTGACCCGGCTGTTGACCCGGCTGTTGACCCGGCTGATATGACTCTAGGCTAAAATTGGCTTTCAGAAAGCACTGGTTTGGTAATAGAGTTGTGGACGAGTAGAAGAAACTCCCGAGTACCGTCACAGAAGCTAAGACGTGTATTTTTAAAAATAGGTGGGATAATCACATGAGTGGATGTGGGTGGGTGTGAGTTGGACCTAACTAGCTTGTGATACTAGGTCGGATGCAGTGCTCCTCCCTCAAGTGACGTGTCTGACCTCACTAGGTCAGTGAGGTCAGACGGTGAGTGAGCTTAATGTCACTAGGTCAGTTAGCTAAAGCCAGTGGGAGAACTGGACGTGCCTCGTATAGGCCAGTAGGCCTGCTTCAGTGTTCCTTCTTCATGTTCTTATATCATGATGTGAAGTCGGTAAGAAATGCATAATTAACAACTTCACTCCTCTTAAATAAATATTCTAAGGATGTTTTATACGAAGTTCACTTAAAACATTAATTAATATAGAAGTTGGAGGAGCATCAACCTCACTTGGGAGCTCAGGTTATCACGTACACTTGAGATAATCGTAGTGATGAGCATCAACCTCACTTGGGAGCTCAGGTTATCACGTACACTTGAGATAATCGTAGTGATGAGCATCAACCTCACTTGGGAGCTCAGGTTATCACGTACACTTGAGATAATCGTAGTGATGAGCATCAACCTCACTTGGGAGCTCAGGTTATCACGTACACTTGAGATAATCGTAGTGATGAGCATCAACCTCACTTGGGAGCTCAGGTTATCACGTACACTTGAGATAATCGTAGTGATGAGCATCAACCTCACTTGGGAGCTCAGGTTATCACGTACACTTGAGATAATCGTAGTGATGAGCATCAACCTCACTTGGGAGCTCAGGTTATCACATACACTTGAGATAATCGTAGTGATGAGCATCAACCTCACTTGGGAGCTCAGGTTATCACGTACACTTGAGATAATCGTAGTGATGAGCATCAACCTCACTTGGGAGCTCAGGTTATCACGTACACTTGAGATAATCGTAGTGATGAGCATCAACCTCACTTGGGAGCTCAGGTTATCACGTACACTTGAGATAATCGTAGTGATGAGCATCAACCTCACTTGGGAGCTCAGGTTATCACGTACACTTGAGATAATCGTAGTGATGAGCATCAACCTCACTTGGGAGCTCAGGTTATCACGTACACTTGAGATAATCGTAGTGATGAGCATCAACCTCACTTGGGAGCTCAGGTTATCACGTACACTTGAGATAATCGTAGTGATGAGCATCAACCTCACTTGGGAGCTCAGGTTATCACGTACACTTGAGATAATCGTAGTGATGAGCATCAGGCTCACTTGGGAGCTCAGGTTATCACGTACACTTGAGATAATCGTAGTGATGAGCATCAACCTCACTTGGGAGCTCAGGTTATCACGTACACTTGAGATAATCGTAGTGATGAGCATCAACCTCACTTGGGAGCTCAGGTTATCACGTACACTTGAGATAATCGTAGTGATGAGCATCAACCTCACTTGGGAGCTCAGGTTATCACATACACTTGAGATAATCGTAGTGATGAGCATCAACCTCACTTGGGAGCTCAGGTTATCACGTACACTTGAGATAATCGTAGTGATGAGCATCAACCTCACTTGGGAGCTCAGGTTATCACGTACACTTGAGATAATCGTAGTGATGAGCATCAACCTCACTTGGGAGCTCAGGTTATCACGTACACTTGAGATAATCGTAGTGATGAGCATCAACCTCATTTGGGAGCTCAGGTTATCACGTACACTTGAGATAATCGTAGTGATGAGCATCAACCTCACTTGGGAGCTCAGGTTATCACGTACACTTGAGATAATCGTAGTGATGAGCATCAACCTCACTTGGGAGCTCAGGTTATCACGTACACTTGAGATAATCGTAGTGATGAGCATCAACCTCACTTGGGAGCTCAGGTTATCACATACACTTGAGATAATCGTAGTGATGAGCATCAACCTCACTTGGGAGCTCAGGTTATCACGTACACTTGAGATAATCGTAGTGATGAGCATCAACCTCACTTGGGAGCTCAGGTTATCACGTACACTTGAGATAATCGTAGTGATGAGCATCAACCTCACTTGGGAGCTCAGGTTATCACGTACACTTGAGATAATCGTAGTGATGAGCATCAACCTCACTTGGGAGCTCAGGTTATCACGTACACTTGAGATAATCGTAGTGATGAGCATCAACCTCACTTGGGAGCTCAGGTTATCACGTACACTTGAGATAATCGTAGTGATGAGCATCAACCTCATTTGGGAGCTCAGGTTATCACGTACACTTGAGATAATCGTAGTGATGAGCATCAACCTCACTTGGGAGCTCAGGTTATCACGTACACTTGAGATAATCGTAGTGATGAGCATCAACCTCACTTGGGAGCTCAGGTTATCACGTACACTTGAGATAATCGTAGTGATGAGCATCAACCTCACTTGGGAGCTCAGGTTATCACATACACTTGAGATAATCGTAGTGATGAGCATCAACCTCACTTGGGAGCTCAGGTTATCACGTACACTTGAGATAATCGTAGTGATGAGCATCAACCTCACTTGGGAGCTCAGGTTATCACGTACACTTGAGATAATCGTAGTGATGAGCATCAACCTCACTTGGGAGCTCAGGTTATCACGTACACTTGAGATAATCGTAGTGATGAGCATCAACCTCACTTGGGAGCTCAGGTTATCACGTACACTTGAGATAATCGTAGTGATGAGCATCAACCTCACTTGGGAGCTCAGGTTATCACGTACACTTGAGATAATCGTAGTGATGAGCATCAGGCTCACTACGGCTCTCAGGGGGAAAAACACATGTGCTTAAATTTAGGGGAATCCTGAAATTTTAATTCCATTGAGAAAAAGAGTACAAATACTTTTAGCAGTGTTGAGTACATAAATATTTATCTTGTACCCTAAAACAAATTCATAGTCTGACGCCTGAGTCTAGCATCTGTTTGTATGTTGTGAAAATATTGTTGACTGGAGATTAGTGTATTTTCTTTGGATATGAGAACAATTACTATGAAAAAATAGTGAACTTCAAGGCTCTTTCGTGAATTCTCACACTATCATGGAACCGTAAAAATATGAGATAAGCAAAAGACATATAATGACGAGATTATACAACATAGACCTTCATAGACCCATCTGCTGACACGTCCATTCATAAATACCTGAATACATTCACCTCCTCCATACTCTCAGATATTTAGGAGTGGACGTGTCAGCAGATGGGTCTATGAAAGATGAGGTGAATCGCATAAATGATGAGCGGAAAAGGATGAGTAGTGCACTTAGGAGTCTGTGAGACAAAGAACTTTGTCCGTAGAAGCAAAATGGGGAATGTATGAGAGTATAGTTGTACCAATACTCTTACATAGGCGTGAAGCATGGGTGATGAATGTTGCAGCGAGGAGAGGGCTGGAGGCAGTGGAGATGTCATGTCTGAGGGCAATGTGTGGTGTGAATATAATGCAGAGAATTCGTAGTTTGGAAAATAGGGGAAGGTGTGGGATTACCAATATATATATATATATATATATTATATATATATATATAAAATTTTATATATTTTATATATATATATATATATATATATATATTATATATATATATATATATATATATATATGCAAAACAACCACTCTGAAAGAATAGAGAAATTCCAAGCGCTTTCGTGACTACTCACATATCAAGGAACTATGAAAGTGAAGCATCCAAGGAAGCTATATAAGGGGTCGGCCAGCACTCACTATCAGATCTCACAACGGTTTAAACACGTGACGCGCGGCGAGCCAACTTGGACAGGTCCTTTGCAAAACTCACCCCCAAGCTATTTATTTGTCCAGTGTATTATTAAATTCTACCCAATTCTATTAATTATAATGGATCTAATTTATATAAACCAAAGGAAATATTCATATTATTGTCAAAACTGCTTTTTATGAAACAAGATTCAATTATATTCCTGTCGACCATGGACTTGCTTGATACTACTTTCTCAACTTTTGAAAATCAATTGGATGGTTAAATTCTTACATGAATAAATAGAGCATTGGAATCTTGTCCAGTTCTAATGCTATATTTATGTTGTTTTAATCTTAGTTCGAGTTTTTTTACCAGTTTGACCGTAATAAACTTATCGCAAATTTTACAAGGAATCTTATAGACACATCCATCAGCATTTTGGGGGGAATTCTTAATCAAAATTTTTTTTTACTGTATCAAGATTTTTGAATACAACTTTAATATTAAAAGTCTTAAGAAGAGAAGGCATATCAACCAAGTTTTCATGGTAAGGGAGAACCAACATATTTTTAGTTGAATAAGGCTGGTTGCCCTTTTTTGGATTATAAAAAGTGTTCCTAGCAACTTTAAAAGATTTATCAATTACATTTCTTGGGTATTTTAAATCATTACCTATTTCATAAATTTTGGATATTTCCTCATCTATGAACTCAGGACTACAAATTCGTACAGCTCTCAAAAACATTGATGAGAAAACAGACAGTTTGACTCTATCTTGATGCGAGGAATAATAGTGGACATAGGAACAGTTATTTGTAGGTTTTCTGTAAATTTTAAATTTGAATTCATTATTACCCTTAATAATTAAAACATCTAGAAAAGGCAATGAGTTATTTTCTTCAAACTCAACAGTAAACTTTAATGTTAAAAACAACATAGACTTGGTTGATAAATTAAGCTCCTTGACTGACTTAAATGATTTTAACATGGTTAGTTTTGATGTTACTTCCTTGTTTACGAAAGTTCCTGTTGATGATTTATTAAGTTTCTTATCTGAAGAACTCGTTAACTATGATTTACCATTGCCAGTTCCTACTATCATTAAACTTATTAAACTTTGCATTGTTGATGCAAAATTTTGTATTTAATGATAAGTTTTACACTCAGAAGTTTGGTATGGCAATGGGAAATCCTCTTTCACCTGTTCTTAGTAACCTATACATGGAATTTTTTGAAACAAGGTTGCTTAACACAATCCTCCCTAATAGAGCTAAATGGTTCAGATGTGTTGATGATATTTTGTGTCTTATGCCCAAAAATGTAGATATACACCATTTTCTTGGAAAATTAAATAGCTTAGCCCATTCTATAAACTTTACTGTTGAGTTTGAAGAAAATAACTCATTGCTTTTTCTAGATGTTTTAATTATTAAGGGTAAAAATGAATTCAAATTTAAAATTTACAGAAAACCTACAAATAACTGTTCCTATGTCCACTATTATTCCTCGCATCAAGATAGAGTCAAACTGTCTGTTTTCTCATCAATTTTTTTGAGAGCTTTACGAATTTGTAGTCCTGAGTTCATAGATGAGGAAATATCCAAAATTTATGAAATAGGTAATGATTTAAAATACCCAAGAAATGTAATTGATAAATCTTTTAAAGTTGCTAGGAACACTTTATAATCCAAAAAAGGGCAACCAGCCTTATTCAACTGAAAATATGTTGGTTCTCCCTTACCATGAAAACTTGGTTGATATGCCTTCTCTTCTTAAGACTTTTAATATTAAAGTTGTATTCAAAAATCTTGATACAGTAAAAAAGACTTTTGATTAAGAATTCCCCCCAAAATGCTGATGGATGTGTCTATAAGATTCCTTGTAAAATTTGCGATAAAGTTTATTACGGTAAAACTGGTAAAAATCTCGAACTAAGATTAAAACAACATAAATATAGCATTAGAACTGGACAAGATTCCAATGCTCTATTTATTCATGTAAGAGATTTTAACCATCCAATTGATTTTCAAAAAGTTGAGAAAGTAGTATCAAGCAAGTCCATGGTCGACAGGAATATAATTGAATCTTGTTTCATAAAAAGCAGTTTTTACAATAATATGAATATTTCCTTTGGTTTATATAAATTAGATCCATTTATAATTAATAGAATTTGGGAAGAATTTAATAATACACTGGACAAATAAATAGCTTGGGGGTGAGTTTTGCAAAGGACCTATCCAAGTTGGCTCGCCGCGCGTCACGTGTTTAACCGTTGTGGGATCTGATAGTGAGGTGCTGGCCGACCCCTTATATAGCTTCCTTGGATGCTTCACTTTCATAGTTCCTTGATAATGTGAGTAGTCACGAAAGCGCTTGGAATTTCTCTATTCTTTCAGAGTGGTTGTTTTGCATATATATATATATATATTATATATATATATATATATATATATATATATATATATATATATATATATATGTATTATATATATATATATATATATATATATATATATATATATATATATATGTATATATATATTATATATATATGTATATATATATATATATATATATATATATATATATATATATATATATATATATATATATATATATATATATATATATATTATATATATATATATATATATATATATATATATATATATATATATATATATAATACATACACATGTCGTGCCAAATATGTAAAACTGGTCAATTAGCAAGAACTCATTTAAAAATAAGTCTTTTTCCTATACGTTTAGAGATATATTTTTTTCATTACTACTGATGTAAAAATTAATAATTTTGCACCAAAAGAATCTTAGAAAACTTACCTAACCTTATAACAAGAACAATTTATTTTAGCCTAACCCAACTAAATATATTTTGTAGATGAATGGTTCAGAGAACCGACATGTTGATAAATTAGACACATGTACAACTCTTGGGTATCTTTACTGAGGAAACGTTTCGCCACACAGTGGCTTCATCAGTCCATACAAAGGATAAACTTGAAGAACAGGAGGAGAATGAGGTAATCAGTCCCTCAACCTTGAATCGATGTGGTCAGTCCATCAATCTTATATAGAATACGGCATATTGGACAAACGTGACACCACCTACGACTGCTGCACCTCTCCTGCCTACGGTTTATAAGTTGCTTCTCCGCTCATATACTGTATTATATTCAACATTGATGGACTGACCACATCGACTCAAGGTTGAGGGACTGATTACCTCATTCTCCTCCTGTTCTTCAAGTTTATCCTTTGTATGGACTGATGAAGCCACTGTGTGGCGAAACGTTTCCTCAATACAGATACCCAAGAGTTGCACATGTGCCTAATATAACAACGTTTCGGTTCTTTGAACCATTCATCTACAACACGTTCTATCCTTAATCGATCTTTTTCTTCCCCAATTACGACTAATTTCAACCTTATAAGTTTTGTTTCATTACTCATGTTACTAGTAGTAAGATTTGATTCAGGGTCTTCCTTGTCACCACTAAACTCTCCAACACTTGCTTATCTACAGCAGAAATTTCAGATATAAAATAATAAGCCACACAGCAAAGCACATATATTAAATTATTAGTATATTTGAAAAGAATTGCTATCACATAACTCCTCAAAAATAAGCAGGATTGCGCACAAAAATCTGCCAGAAAAAAAGGTTTACTGCACCTGCAAAGGTAAGGTACCATTTAGTGTAAGTAGTTTATAGTGAATCCTTCGTCTTTCCAAATCAATAAATTATGATTATTGACTATGAAATGGGAAGGGTAGCCAAGACGGAAAATAAATTATGAGGAATGGAAAATTCTGATTCATTGACTGCCTTTTCACGTGCTAAATGGTCTTTCTTCTCTCCCAAACTCTCTACTCCTGTGAACTCTCCTGTCCTCTGCCTTCCTGTGTTTCTAGTCTTTCTAATCTCAACAACTCTCTCCGTTCCTTAGACATCTAAGTTACTTTCCGCCAGACTAACACTCATCGCACTGATCTAGTTCATACCTCTCCCCCCTCTATAGATGCTCCTGGTGTCGACTCTATTTCTTTTTACTCCTGTCTTCTTCACTATTTTGGAGAAACTGGCCTGACTTACGGAGCACAAAAGTAGTTAAGCTTGCAGACACCCATTTTCTGAGTTACATGATGGCAAATGTAAAAGTTACACTGATATCATGTAAAAAAGAGCCACCAAGGGCTACCTTAATCAAAACAGAAAACGCTACACCAGGGTTCGCCACTTCAATGATTTAGTTATTAGAGGGTTCAGGTAAAATTCCTCGTTAGGAAAATATACATTTATTACTTCTAACAATATATACAAACACTAGATAAACACACCACATTTCCCTCAGCATGTACACCTAAATAAAGATACATAAGTAACCGGCAGGCTGCGACATCAAAGCAAAACAAAAGACAGCTGGTCAAGTACTGACTTTAGGTGCCTGTCCGCCACCCTCCTGAAGACAATCATGGGTATATTGTAAAGATATAATTTGCTTAAGTTTTTTTTTATTTAAAACAATGGCAGTACAATATATAACTAAATAGAATAACACACGAACTAGCCGTTGACAGATATAATGACCTACCATCACCGAATCCGCACCACAGGCACACCCTCGTGTGGGCACTCTCCACTCTCCATCTTGTCCTATAGCTCACAAGTTGACACCTGACCATGCTGCAAACCAGCAGAGATGTGTACATATTTATATACAAATAACAATGTCATACACCTCCGTGATTGAGTAAACTGCGATCTCAGGACCGCGTGCACAACCTCTGTCACTATTCGTTGACAAGTTTTTGACCATAACAATGAAACCATTACACAATATTATATACATAGCGCACATGAATGAGTTATAACAGGTGACAGTACTTACTATGCCTAAATCTTTCCAAAACGAAAGGGGTGGGACCCTCCTCCCCCCCCCTCTTTTGCTGCACTCCAACCCCACCTAACAGAAATACAAGAATAAAATATTAAAAGGTGGTACAATAGCTCATGACTCTTTTTGAGTATAATAATAAAATAATAATAGCTGATGACAAAAGTCTCACTTTTACATACAAGATCTTTGTAACAGCATCCACAGAGCGATCTTCAGGTCTCTTTGTACATTAACATCAGACATGATTAGGTGTCTTAACGTGATAGTCAAGACATTGCCACCAACACAATGTACATTAGACACAGAAATAGCATGTATCAGTTAAGGTAACCTACCAGTCCTAACTACTACTCCCTCACTAAAGGATGGACTCCCCCCAAATGCTGTTTGCCCGTATCCACATACTCCCTGGCGAAAATAAGAAAGCAATAATACAAAAGAAAATAGGCATATCACTTGTGTACACAATATACAACTGACAGTTTTACTAAGGGAATATTCAGTTCACTGTCCTTGCACTCCAAACGGTACCATCTACACACGTTCTCTTCCACACACACCCACACACACATCACCCACTCCCAGGAGACGACCCCATTTCAACCCCTGACTACCCTGCCCCTTTTTCTGCGACTAAACCCACCCATGCTCGTTCCCTCCCCAGTTCACAGATCCAATAAAATCCCTAATATTAGTTCTCTGTAACCCTCCATGAAAGTCACCTGCCACCTATTCTCGTAAATTTTCCTATTGCGACACTATGTACTGTAGAACATTGCCACTGAAACCTGCCACCTCACCCCACAAACTCCAGGGACCACATACCCCACGAGATACATGCATAGTCAACCATGATGTACACCAAAGCCCTAGTGACGCCCTCCTCCATTCCTCCCACATCTAGATTGAGTGCCCGCAGCACCGACACCCCATGTCCTCCCACCCTCCTAACCACTCTATACATCCAATCCTCGACATTCCCCTAACCCTCACAAAAATATACTACATGATACTCTGTCTCTTCCCCACTGCAGCTGCCACACACCTCGCCCTCTACGACCCATTGATTCTGATGTACCGCCCCCATCGGCAGAATGCCGTGCAGAAACTTATACACCACCTCATGTGCCCTGAGTTGTAACCTCAATTTACTAAAACGGTGCCATATATCCCCCCCCACGCATACTTTGGGAAAATCCCCTCCACCGGTGCAACGACTCTGCCTGCAAGCAACCTACACAAGGCACATATTCTGACTTTCTCCGGTTTCCGTGCTAACACCATACCCCAGAGTACAGTCTCACACTCACGCAATTCCACACCACCATACAAAAGTCTCAATCTGGCATCCACGCTCTCCAACTGTCCCTCACGCAATCCCTCACGCAACACCTCTCTCTTAATAAAAACACATTTAACTCGCATTTTTAGATCTAGCAACCCCAACCCACACTGGTGCACAGGCAACATCACCACCTCTCTCCGTAACCAGTTGCAACCCGAACACCCTTCGAAGTATGTTCATAATCGCCGTCCCTGTTAATAGGAACATGGCTGCCACATACCACACCTTGCTGTACAATAATATGTTAATCACGATTGCCCTTTGTACAAGAGTGAGGCGGTACAGTCGCAGTGCCCCTAGGCAACCCTGGATGCCTTCCACCAGCCTAGTTGAGTTTGCCTCTCTCACGGCCCGCAGGTCATCCACATATATAATACCACATATTTTTAGATGTAAGATAGTGCCTCTGCACTATGTTATATCCCCACTCTACCCTCCCTACCCAAGCTCCCACCACCATGATCATTGACTTCTCCAAGTTTACTTTCACACCCGTTACACCCCCAAACAAGTGCACTGCCTCCTCTAGTTCCCTAAACCTCGTCCCCTCCAGCACCAGGATGGTTGTGTCATCCACATAACCGACCATACCAGGCCAAGTCCTCCTCACTCCTCCCCCTCCCTCTGCACAAATGCAGTTCTCCACCATTCGGTAAAAGGGTTCCTGTACACATGCAAACAGGAGCTGTGACATCGGACACCCTTGCCTAAGACCTCTCCCCATGACAATCGCCTTCCCCAAGCATCCGTTGATCTGCACCCTCGCCCGTGCACCCCTGTACAGCACTTCAACCCATTCCACGATTTCGTCTCCAAAACCCTGACACTGAAGTTTTGCACTCAACGCTCCTCTTTCCACCCTATCATACACCCACTGCCAATCCAGGGCTAACAGTTCCCCTCCCCTCCCCTTCCCCAGATCTTCAACGAAATCTTTGAGGATCCCATGCCCCACAACAATTGGCCTACCTGGCAATCCATATTCATTCCTAGAAACAACCCTCCCCACTATTCACTTAAAACTGTTACCCAATACCTTCACAAATAACTTGTAATCCATTCATGGCAACACAATAGCACGGTAGTTCCAAAGGTTATGCTGTTGCTTCCCCTTCGGGACCAACACCACCACCACTGCTGTTGCCTGCTTCTCCCCCAATTCGCTCCCCACCTTCATCAAATTCATCAGTCTAACCAAAAAGCCCCTCAGCAACCCCCAATGCTGCAGATAAAACTCACACCGTAGACCATTGATACCTGGCAGTTTCCACTTATGCATCTCGCTTAATGCCCTCCATATTTCCCCCTCTGTGATTACCCCACCCAATGCATCCCAGCACATACTCAAGCACTTGCTCTAAAGCCTGTCTGCATACACACTCATACCTGACGTAGGCCTGAACAGCTGACCCTCCCGATAACCCCCCCCCATCCACGACTGAACTGCCAAGCACAGGATAGAAGTAACCTGCTGCCGCTTTTTCTGTCTGCACAACATGCATGCCGATAGCCGATCACCCCATAACACCTCTTCCACTCCTCCCTGCACCCTTACCACTGCAAACCTCTCCTCCTGCACCACCTACATCTGCTCCTTCACAGTCATCTACAGGATAAGTTTCAGCCACCACACCCCGCATGTAACAATCCTGTAACCTATCCTCCAAATAACTGGTTAAACCATACTTCAATTGATTTATGTGCTTCCCTTCCCTCACATAAAATTTCCTGATCCTTTCTTTTGCTACACTGTCCCACTATTTCACCACATCTCCCGCCCCCCACGCTTCCACACTAAGCTGTTCCCATAGTGCTGCAAATTCCTCTGATCCTTCCTCGTCTGTGAGCACGCTCGTGCTCAGCTTCCAATAACTCCTATTCTTAGCCGCCAAAGACTCCCACCCCATCTGCCACTACTGCCCTATGATCCGAATATGCAAACTGCCATGGTGTGAAAAGACTCAATGGTGATCCTCTGGGAGAGATATATTCTATCCAATCTAACCGCATACCCTTTCCGGACAAATGTATGCTCTACCTCCCATGACCCCCCACCCCCGAAATGCATCCCATAATTGGACATCCCTTAATAGTTCACCTAGAACTGTCGACATGTAACCCATCCCCTTTGGTTCCACATCTGCCCTCTGTATGATGCAGTTCCAGTCCTCTTCCTATTATAGCCATAGATGGCAAGGCACACAACAAAAACACTAGATCTTCATGCACAAAGCCGTTTTCACTTGCACATCATTTTCTACCAGTGCAAACACACACAAATGACACTCTCTCCCCCATCCACCAACCATCCACTCACAAGACCCTCCCCCTGTCCCCTCCCTCATGCCTCTGCAATACAAATGACTCGCCTCGCTGATCAAGACACCCACCCCACCTTTCAAACAGGCAGATGTCTCTGCTACCACCTGATATCCTTCCACCTCCAACACACGACCATCCCTGAAATTGTGTTCTTGAATAAACACCACATCCACCATTTATTTGATGAAAAATATTCGAAACCACTCTCTCTTCACAATGTTACATAACCTATTAACATTTACTGTCATACACCAGAGGCCTTCCTAATGCTTCCAACCCCACCTCCTGTCAACGCTTTTCCCATCCCCACCAGAGCTTGGGGCTCCCTTTTTCTTCCTCTCACCACTTTCCTGCCCCTCCTTCTGGTGTTGCCGGCCTTGGCCACCACAACAAGTCCTCTCCATCCAGGACTTCTTCCCAGGCTGCTGCGCCGGCATCAAAACATCATCCGACTCCGATGCAGAGGCCCGCTTCCTGATAAGGACCTCTTCCTCCGCATCATCGTCCTGAGAGGCCGCACAATGTACCTCCACCTCAATCTTACGATGTTCCATTGTGCAGGCTGTCGTTGCAGGCTCACTGATAGTCACAGGCTCCTCAAGGTGGTTTTGCCTCGCACTCACTACAAACGGCTGCTCCAATTCTACCTCTAGCTCAGGTGCACGCACCTCCCCAGCTGGCTGGGACAAGGTCTGCAGCACCCTAACTAGTTCCTCCTCAATCGCCTACACCTCGGCCTGTATCTGCGCCTCTTCACTTGCTGCCAGTAAAGTCGTGGGACCTGTTAAGTCTTGACACGCCTCACCCTTGCCTGACTCAGCCAGGGTCTCCTCGACCACTTCACTTCACAGACGACTATGCCCTCCTGTGCACCATGGGCCCTCAACGACCACCTCCGTCCCGTGAACAGGTGTTTCACCAGCAGGATCATGTGCCCGTCTCTACTTCCCACACACCATTGCCATGTGATCGTATGCCCCACATAGGCAGCACGTATGCCTTTGCCCAGCATGCGAAACCATTACCTGTATTTTAAAGTCCTCCAAAAGTACATAGGACGGGATGGGGTGCTGCAGAGTCATCTTCAGGGTAAAGGTACCTTCCAGGCGGCCCATGTAAGTACCAGATTCCCAGTTTCTTTGCCTATCATCCTCACGCATACAGCTGGTGTGGCATCGATACTGGCGTCCTGGAAACGAGACACTAATGACTAGTACACTGTGGCTGAGTTCAGCTTCACAAAAATCCTGTATGCCCCATTCAGTGCAATGCCGTACACTTCCTCGTTCAGGATTCCATACACCTCCCGAATGATGGCAGGGAGTAACCATACCCCCGGCCGGGATTGAACCCGCGGTCATAGAGTCTCAAAACTCCAGCCCGTCGCGTTTTGAGACTCTATGACCGCGGGTTCAATCCCGGCCGGGGCTATGGTTTGTTTGCAATCGTGTCATTACGATTTCTTGAGTCAGGGAGTAACACTTGTGCAGATGTAGGCGATATCACTCCACAGAGCAGCTCAATTCCTATGGTGTTGACACGACGTCTAATGCTGAGAAAGAACAGCAGAGAGGTGCAGAGCGCAACCGTACTCCACGAAGTAGTGAATTGATCATAATCAGACCACATATTCCCACAAGTTCGTCCTCTTTTAAAAATTAAAAAAAAATGGACTATTACGATATATTATGTGGCATTTTTTTAATAAAACGAAATTGAACGACAAAGTAAATGAAATAATGTCATATGATATTTGCATCACAGGTCTTGACAAAAGGTGAAAAGAAATGCTAAAAATATAGAAACATTTACTAATGTCTTCCTTGGTTCAATTAAATTTCTTTTGCATTAACAAAATTATATTTTGTTTATTTTTAATTTATCCAGATTTTTAACAGAAAACCCTCGACATGAAGTTATAAGATAAGAAAAAATTATACGTCTCACACCCTGTGTCTATAACAAGAGCTCTTTCCGATGATTAGTAAGTATATTTTCTTGTATAATTTGTATTGAAAGATCTGAAGCATGAAAGAAAGGAAATTAATCCATGTTTTGGTTATTTTGATGTTCTGATGGTATGAATTCCTGCATATTATTTTTTTCTTGAATAAATTATGAAACATATTTAAGATAACTTCATAGTCATGAGAAAGTTATCTTATTCCTTCTTCTCTTTCTTCTTCTTACTGTCCTTAGCACTGCAGATCTTAGCAGAGATAACTCTGAAGATACGACGTGTTATGAAGTAGAGGAAGAACATAGCCAGGTGGAGGAGGAAGATCACGTCCAGCATGAGGAACTCCACCCAGGAGAGCTGTGCCGCTGGTGACCTCAGCTGAGGCGCACCTTTGTGACGGATGACGTACTCCGTCCAGAACACTGCCAGTTCCGTGGGTGGTACAGGCTGGTCCCGCATCAACTTCGACTTCCTCAGAATGTTTTCTTTATACCTGATTAACAGATATGAAATAGTAAGATGACCAAACTAATTTATTATATAGAAGGTAACGAGTTCTTAGACGTATGGAAAGGTTTTAAAAGGCTAATTACTAGTAAAATAAAACTGTAATAAAATCGATGACTTTGATGAAATAAACCTGGGAAATGGTAAAAGGGTTTTAACGGAGAATTTTAAAAATTAGAAGTAAAAAAAAAGAGGTTTTCTTATTCGGGAGAGAAGTTTAACATGAAGAATAACATGATTGTTTCTTTACAAACATAATGGCAGTGAATAAAGTTTATTACGGTCAAACTGGTAAAAGTCTTGAACTAAGATTATAACATCATAAATATAGCATAGAAATTGGACATGATTCTAATGCTACATTTATTCACAAGAGAGATTTTAACCATCTAATTGATTTTCAAAAACCTGAGAAAGTTGTATCAAGCAAATCCATGGTCGTCAGGAAAATTATAGAAAAATGTTTCATAAAAAGCTGTTTTGAAAATAATATTAAAATTCCTTTTGGTTTATATAAATTGAATTCATTTACAATAAATAAAATTTTGGAAGAAATTAATGATACATTAGACAAGTAAAGAATCTAATGCTTGGGTAAAGTATCAGGTGTAGTTCACAGAGCCGGGTGTTGTCAAGCGACTGTGAGGTGTAATCTTGTTGTGGTGACTAGATTGTGAGGTGCAGTCTTGGCCCTTCATATGCCCTTCTGTTAATGTTTTTTACAGCTTCTTGATAATGTGAGAAGTCAAGAAAGCAATTAGAATTTTGCTAGTTTCTCAGAGTGGTAGTTTTGCATAGTGTGATATCACCTGTTTATGTATATATATATATATATATATATATATATATATATATATATAATATATATATATATATATATATATATAATATACATTTATTTTTTTTTATTAACACACCGGCCGACTCCCACCAAGGCAGGGCGGCCCGAAAAAGAAAAACTTTCACCATCATTCACTCCATCACTGTTTTGCCAGAAGGGTGCTCTACACTACAGTTTTAAACTGCAACATTAACACCCCTCCCTCAGAGTGCAGGCACTGTACTTCCCATCTCCAGGACTCAAGTCCGGCATGCCGGTTTCCCTGAACCCCTTCATAAATGTTACTTTGTTCACACTCCAACAGCACGTCAAGTATTAAAAACCATTTGTCTCCATTCACTCCTATCAAACACGCTCACGCACGCCTGCTGGAAGTCCAAGCCCCTCGCACACAAAACCTCCTTTACCCCCCCCCTCCAACCTTTCCTAGGCCGACCCCTACCCCGCCTTCCTTCCACTACAGACTGATACACTCTTGAAATCATTCTGTCTCGCTCCATTCTCTCTACATGTCCGAACCACCTCAACAACCCTTCCTCAGCCATCTGGACAACAGTTTTGGTAATCCTGCACCTGCTCCTAACTTCCAAACTACGAATTCTCTGCATTATATTCACACCACACATTGCCCTCAGACATGACATCTCCACTGCCTCCAGCCTTCTCCTCGCTGCAACATTCATCACCCATGCTTCACACCCATATAAGAGCGTTGGTAAAACTATACTCTCATACATTCCCCTCTTTGCCTCCAAGGACAAAGTTCTTTGTCTCCACAGACTCCTAAGTGCACCACTCACCCTTTTCCCCTCATCAATTCTATGATTCACCTCATCCTTCATAGACCCATCCGCTGACACGTCCACTCCCAAATATCTGAATACATTCACCTCCTCCATACTCTCTCCCTCCAATCTGATATCCAATCTTTTTGTTATCCTCATAACCTTACTCTTTCCTGTATTCACTTTTAATTTTCTTCTTTGCACACCCTACCAAATTCCATCCACCAATCTCTGCAACTTTCTCTTCAGAATCTCCCAAGAGCACAGTGTCATCAGCAAAGAGCAACTGTGACAACTCCCACTTTATGTGTGATTCTTTATCTTTTAACTCCACGCCTCTTGCCAAGACTCTCGCATTTACTTCTCTTACAACCCCATCCATAAATATATTAAACAACCACGGTGACATCACACATCCCTGTCTAAGGCCTACTTTTACTGGGAAATAATTTCCCTCTTTCCTACATACTCTGACTTGAGCCTCACTATCCTCGTAAAAACTCTTCACTGCTTTCAGTAACCTACCTCCTACACCATACACCTGCAACATCTGCCACATTGCCCCCCTATCCACCCTGTCATACGCCTTTTCCAAATCCATAAATGCCACAAAGACCTCTTTAGCCTTATCTAAATACTGTTCACTTATATGTTTCACTGTAAACACCTGGTCCACACACCCCCTACCTTTCCTGAAGCCTCCTTGTTCATCTGCTATCCTATTCTCTGTCTTACTCTTAATTCCTTCAATAATAACTCTACCATACACTTTACCAGGTATACTCAACAGACTTATCCCCCTATAATTTTTGCACTCTCTTTTGTCCCCTTTGCCTTTATGCAAAGGAACTATGCATGCTCTCTGCCAATCCCTAGGTACCTTACCCTCTTCCATACATTTATTAAATAATTGCACCAACCACTCCAAAACTATATCCCCACCTGCTTTTAACATTTCTATCTTTTTCCCATCAATCCCGGCTGCCTTACCCCCTTTCCATTTTACCTACTGCCTCACGAAACTTCCCCCACACTCACAACTGGCTCTTCCTCACTCCTACAAGATGTTATTCCTCCCTTGCCCTATACACGAAATCACAGCTTCCCTATCTTCATCAACATTTAACAATTCCTCAAAATATCCCTCCATCTTCCCAATACCTCTAACTCTCCATTTAATAACTCTCCTCTCCTATTTTTAACTGACAAACCCATTTGTTCTCTAGGCCTCCTTAACTTGTTAATCTCACTCCAAAACTTTTTCTTATTTTCAACAAAATTTGTTTGATAACATCTCACCCACTCTCTCATTTGCTCTCTTTTTACATTGCTTCACCACTCTCTTAACTCTCTCTTTTTCTCCATATACTCTTCCCTCCTTGCATCACTTCTACTTTGTAAAAACTTCTCATATGCTAACTTTTCTCCCTTACTACTCTCTTACATCATCATTCCACCAATCGCTCCTCTTCCCTCCCGCACCACTTTCCTATAACCACAAACTTCTGCTGAAACACTCTAACACTACATTTTTATACCTACCCCATACCTCTTCGACCCCATTGCCTATGCTCTCATTAGCCCATCTATCCTCCAATAGCTTTTTAATATTCTTTCCCTAACTGCCTCCTCTTTTAGTTTATAAACCTCCACCTCTCTCTTCCCTAATGCTTCTATTCTCCTTGTATCCCATCTACCTTTTACTCTCATGTAGCTACAACTAGAAAGTGATCTGATATATCTGTAGCCCCTCTATAAACATGTACATCCTGAAGTCTACTCAACAGTCTTTTATCTACCAATACATAATCCAACAAACTACTGTCATTTCGCCCTACATCATATCTTGTATACTTATTTATCCTCTTTTTCTTAAAAATATGTATTACCTATAACTAAACCCCTTTCTATACAAAGTTCAATCAAAGGGCTCCCATTATCATTTACACCTGGCTCCCCAAACTTACCTACCACACCCTCTCTAAAAGTTTCTCCTACTTTAGCATTCAGATCCCCTACCACAATTACTCTCTCACTTGGTTCAAAGGCTCCTATACATTCACTTAACATCTCCCAAAATCTCTCTCTCTCCTCTGCATTCCTCTCTTCTCCAGGTGCATACACGCTTATTATGACCCACTTCTCGCATCCAACCTCTACTTTAATCCACATAATTCTTGCATTTACACATTCATATTCTCTTTTCTCCTTCCATAACTGATCATTCAACATTACTGCTACCCCTTCCTTTGCTCTAACTCTCTCAGAGACGTAGGTCACTAGTAGAAGTAAGAACGCAGATGTTGGGAGGTCAGGTCCCTCTCAAATCCAGCCGTTCTCACTAGTAGAGGTTGTCGAAGTTGATTGCAGGTCTGTACCAAGATACCCTTGTGTTGCAGTGTCTGACAGATTGAACATTAAAATGGTATAAAATACCGACAGGTTGTTAGGTAAGACATATGCAACAGTTAGGTATCTTTATTTTGAAACGTTTCGCCTACGCAGTAGACTTCTTCAGTCGAGTACAGAAAAGTTGATAGGAGCAGAAGAGACTTGAAGACGATGTAATCAGTCTTTAAGTTTTGAGGTGGTCAGTCCCTCAGTCTGGAGAAGAGCATTGTTTCATAGTCTGAAACAATATGGAGTTGAAGTGACAGGATGGAGCCTTATATAGCGCCAGGAGGTGAGACGTAGGTCACTAGTAGAAGTAAGAACGCAGATGTTGGGTATCTTGGTACAGACCTACAATCAACTTCGACAACCTCTACTAGTGAGAACGGCTGGATTTGAGAGGGACCTGACCTTCCAACATCTGCGTTCTTACTTCTACTAGTGACCTACGTCTCACCTCCTGGCGCTATATAAGGATCCATCCTGTCACTTCAACACCATATTGTTTCAGACTATGAAACAATGCTCTTCTCCAGACTGAGGGACTGACCACCTCAAAACTTAAAGACTGATTACATCGTCTTCAAGTCTCTTCTGCTCCTATCAACTTTTCTGTACTCGACTGAAGAAGCCTACTGTGTTTACCTGGAGAGAGTTCCGGGGGTCAACGCCCCCTCGGCCCGGTCTGTGACCAGGCGAAACGTTTCGAAATAAAGATACCTAACTGTTGCATATGTGTCTTACCTAACAACACACTAGATGTGAGCTGTAACACCACTAGAAGTGAACTGTAACACACTAGATGTGAGCTGTAACACCACTAGAAGTGAACTGTAACACACTAGATGTGAGCTGTAACACCAATAGATCTGAGCTGTAACACACTAGATATGAGCTGTAGCACACTAGATGTGAGCTGTAACACCACTTGATGTGAGCTGTAACACCACTAGAGGTGAGCTGTAACAACAATACATGTGTGTTGTAATACCACTAGATGTGAGCTTCAAGAACACTACATGTGTGCTGTAACACCACTACATGTGAGCTGTAACACCACTAGATGTGAGCTGTAACACACTAGATGTGAGCTTAAACACCACTAGATGTGAGCAGTAACACACTAGATATGAGCTGTAGCACACTAGATGTGAGTTGTAACACCACTTGATGTGAGCTGTAACACCACTAGAGGTGAGCTGTAACAACAATACATGTGTGTTATAATACCACTAGATGTGAGCTTCAAGAACACTACATGTGTGCTGTAACACCACTAGATGTGAGCTGTAACACCACTAGATGTGAGCAGTAACACACTAGATGTGAGCTGTAACACCACTAGATGTGAGCTGTAACACCACTAGATGTGAGCTGTAACACCACTAGATGTAAGCTGTAACGCACTAGATGTGTGCTATAACACTACTAGATGTGAGCTGCAACACACTAGATGTGAGCTGTAACACTACTAGATGTGAGCTGTAACACCACTATATGTGAGCTGTAACACCACTAGATGTGAGCTGTAACACACTAGATATGAGCTGTAACACCTCTAGATGTGAGTTGTAACACCATTAGATGTGAGCTGTAACACCACTATATGTGAGCTGTAACACCACTAGATGTGAGCTGTAACACACTAGATGTGAGCTGTAACACCACTAGATAAGATCTGTAACACACTAGATGTGAGCTTTAACACCATTAGATGTGAGCTGTAACACACTAGATGTGAGCTGTAACACCACTAGATGTGAGCTGTATCACCACTAGATGTGAGCTGTAACACCACTAGAAGTAAGCTGTAACAACACTACATGTGAGCTGTAACACCACTAGAAGTAAGCTGTAACAACACTACATGTGAGCTGTAACACCACTAGATGTGAGCTGTAACAACACTACATGTGAGCTGTAACACCACTAGAAGTAAGCTGTAACAACACTAGAAGTAAGCTGTAACAACACTACATGTGAGCTATAGCACATTGGATGTGAGTTGTAACAGCACTAGATGTGAGCTGTAACACCACTAGATATGAGCTGTAACAGCACTACATGTGAGCTGTAACAACACTACATGTGAGCTGTAACACCACTAGATGTAAGCTGTAACATCACTACATGAGAGCTGTGGCACACTGGATGTGAGCTGTAACAGCACTAGATGTGAGCTGTAACACACTAGATGTGAGCTGTAACACCACTAGATGTGAGCTGTAACACACTAGATGTGAGCTGTAACACCACTAGATAAGATCTGTAACACACTAGATGTGAGCTTTAACACCATTAGATGTGAGCTGTAACACACTAGATGTGAGCTGTAACACCACTAGATGTGAGCTGTATCACCACTAGATTTGAGCTGTAACACCACTAGAAGTAAGCTGTAACAACACTACATGTGAGCTGTAACACCACTAGAAGTAAGCTGTAACAACACTACATGTGAGCTGTAACACCACTAGATGTGAGCTGTAACAACACTACATGTGAGCTGTAACACCACTAGAAGTAAGCTGTAACAACACTACATGTGAGCTATAGCACATTGGATGTGAGTTGTAACAGCACTAGATGTGAGCTGTAACACCACTAGATATGAGCTGTAACAGCACTACATGTGAGCTGTAACAACACTACATGTGAGCTGTAACACCACTAGATGTAAGCTGTAACATCACTACATGAGAGCTGTGGCACACTGGATGTGAGCTGTAACAGCACTAGATGTGAGCTGTAACACCAATAGATGTGAGCTGTAGCACCACTAAATGTGAGATGTAACACCACTAGATGTGAACTGTAACACCACTAGATGTGAGCTGCAACACACTAGATGTGAGATGTAACAACACTAGATGTGAGCTGTAACACCACTAGATATGAGCTGTAACACCACTAGATGTGAGCTGTAACAACACTACATGTGTGCTGTAACACCACTGGATGTGAGCTGTAACACCACTATATGTGAGCTGTAACAACACTACATGTGTGCTGTAATACCACTAGATGTGAGCTGTAACACCACTAGATGTGCGCTGTAACAAACTAGATGTGCGCTGTAACACACTAGATGTGAGCTGTAACACACTAGATGTGAGCTGTAACACCACAAGATGTGAGCTGTAACACACTAGATATGATATGTAACACTAGATGTTAGCTGTAACACCACTAGATGTGAGCTGTAACAACACTACATGTGTGCTGTAACACCACTAGATGTGAGCTGTAACAGCACTACATGTGTGCTGTAACACCACTAGATGTGAGCTGTAACACTACTAGATGTGAGCTGTAACAACAGTACACGTGTTCTGTAATACCACTAGATGTGACCTGTAACACCACTAGATGTGAGCTGTAACACCACTAGATGTGCGCTGTAACACACTAGATGTGCGCTGTAACTCACTAGATGTGTGCTCTAACACACTAGATGTGAGCTGTAACACCACAAGATGTGATCTGTAACACACTAGATATGATATGTAACACACTAGATGTTAGCTCTAGCAACACTAGATGTGAGCTGTAACATACTAGATGTGAGCTTTAACACACTAGATGTGAGCTGCAACACACTTGATGTGTGCTATAACACCACTAGATGTGAGCTGTAACACCACTAGATGTGAGCTGTAAAGCCACTTGATGTGAGCTATAACACTACTAGATGTGAGCTGTAACACCACTAGTTGTGAGCTGTAACACCACTAGATGTGAGCTGAAATACCACATATGTGATCTGTAACACTTCTAGATGTGAGCTGTAGCACACTAGATATGAGCTGTAACACACTTGATGTGAGCTGTAACACCACTAGATGTGTGCTGTAATAAAACTAGATATGAGCTGTAACACCACTAGATGTGAGCTGTAACACCACTAGATGTGACCTGTAACACCACTAGATGTAAGCTGTAACACAACTAGATGTGATCTGTAACACCACTAGATGTGAGCTGTAACACCGCTAGATGTGAGTTGTAACACCATTAGATGTGAGCTGTAACACCGCTAGGTGTGAGCTGTAACACCACTAGATGTGAGTTGTAACACCAGAAGATGTGAGCTGTAACACCAGTAGATGTGAGCTGTAACACCGCTAGGTGTGAGTTGTAACACCACTAGATGTGAGTTGTATCACCAGTAGATGTGAGCTGTAACACACTAGATGTGAGCTGTAACACCACTAGATGTGAGCTGTAACACCGCTAGATGTGAGTTGTAACACCAGTAGATGTGAGCTGTAACACCGCTAGGTGTGAGCTGTAACTCCACTAGATGTGAGTTGTAACACCAGTAGATGTGAGTTGTAACACCACTAGGTATGAGTTTTAACACCGCTAGATGTGAGCTGTAACACCACTAGATGTGAGTTGTAACACCAGTAGATATGAGTTGTAACACCACTAGATGTGAGTTATAACACCACTAGATGTGAGTTGTAACACCGCTAGATGTGAGCTGTAACACCACTAGATGTGAGTTGTAACACCACTAGATGTGAGTTGTAACACCACTAGATGTGAGTTGCAACACCAGTAGATGTGAGCTGTAACACCAGTAGATGTGAGCTGTAACACCACTAGATGTGAGCTGTAACACCACTAGATGTGAGCTGTAACACCAGTAGATGTTAGCTGTAACACCAGTAGATATGAGTTGTAACACCAGTAGATGTGAGCTGTAACACCACTAGATGTGAGCTGTAACATCACTAGATGTGAGCTGTAACACCACTAGATGTGAGCTGTAACACCATTAGATGTGAGTTGTAACACCAGTAGATGTGAGCTGTAACACCACTAGATGTGAGCTGTAACACCACTAGATGTGAGCTGTAACACCAGTAGATGTGAGCTGTAACACCAGTAGATGTGAGCTGTAACACCAGTAGATGTGAGCTGTAACACCACTAGATGTGAGCTGTAACACCACTAGATGTGAGCTGTAACACCACTAGTTGTGAGCTGTAACACCACTAGATGTGAGCTGTAACACCACTAGATGTGAGCTGTAACACCACTAGATGTGAGCTGTAACACCACTAGATGTGAGCTGTAACACCACTAGATGTGAGCTGTAACACCACTAGATGTGAGCTGTAACACCAGTAGATGTGGGCTGTAACACCAGTAGATGTGAGCTGTAACACCACTAGATGTGAGCTGTAACACCACTAGATGTGAGTTGTAACACCACTAGATGTGAGCTGTAACACCACTAGATGTGAGCTGTAACACCAGTAGATGTGAGCTGTAACACCACTAGATGTGAGCTGTAACACCAGTAGATGTAAGCTGTAACACCACTAGATGTGAGCTGTAACACCAGTAGATGTGAGCTGTAACACCAGTAGATGTGAGCTGTAACACCAGTAGATGTGAGCTGTAACACTAGTAGATGTGAGCTGTAACACCAGTAGATGTGAGCTGTAACACCAGTAGATGTGAGCTGTAACACCAGTAGATGTAAGCTGTAACACCACTAGATGTGAGCTGTAACACCACTTAGCACCTACTCTGAGCCTGGGAGAGTAAGGAGAGGGTAAATGTTTAATGCTGGGGCCCCGAGTCTTTATTACCTAATGGAAGTATGCTGAAAATGTTGAATAAGCATTAAGAGCAACATTGTAACCAACAATAGATTGTTAAAAATTTATTAGATATTGAAAATGTTTAAGAATTTTTTTTTTTTTTAGATTTTAGAAATAGGAATGAGTGGGTATGTGATAATGCCACAGCACAAGGCTGGATTAGGTAAACAGGTACAATGTATATTCTATCCTGATAGTTCATTACGTTCGTGTCTTGGAAAAGAATTATTATCTATCAGAATTTATAATTTTGATCGTCGTACAAATTTTACGTTTTTTATTTAAATTCGCTTGTATTGTCGGCATTAAAGCTTATCAATAAATAACTTACTTTGGGTTGTTAATAATTTTATTAAGAGCGTCGACAATCATATCATCAGTGAGTTCCTCCCACAGTAGAAAGTCTCCCAGCTCAGATTCCCTAATAAACATGCTGTTCCTGGGTTGGTCACTGAAGATAGGTAGAGCGAGGAGTGGCGTGGCGTGGTAGATGGCTTCTTGCATACTGAGGAGACCACCGTGTGTGATGAACACCTTCACGTTGTTGTGAGCTGTGGAACAATGGTACAGATAGAATGATGAACACCTTCACGTTGTTGTGAGCTGTGGAACAATGGTACAGATAGAATGATGAACACCTTCACGTTGTTGTGAGCTGTGGAACAATGGTACAGATAGAATGATGAACACCTTCACGTTGTTGTGAGCTGTGGAACAATGGTACAGATAGAATGATGAACACATTCACGTTGTTGTGAGCTGTGGTACAATGGTACAGATAGAATGATGAACACCTTCACGTTGTTGTGAGCTGTGGAACAATGGTACAGATAGAATGATGAACGCCTTCACGTTGTTGTGAGCTGTGGAACAATGGTACAGATAGAATGATGAACACATTCACGTTGTTGTGAGCTGTGGAACAATGGAACAGACAGAAACAGCCTATCAACATAGCCTATCAAAAGGTCTATCAAAAAGCCTATCAAAAGGTCTATCAAAAAGTCTATCAAAAATCTATCAAAAAACCTATCAAAAAGTCTATCAAAAAGTTTATCAAAAACAGCCTATCAAAACAGCCTATCAAAACAGCATATCAAAACAGCTTATAAAAGCAGCTTGTCAAAAAAGCTTATCAAAATAACCTATCAAAACAGCCCATCAAAACAGCCCATCAAAACAGCCTATCAAAATAGCCCATCAAAACAGCCCATCAAAACAGCCCATCAAAACAGCCTATCAAAACAGCCCATCAAAACAGCCCATCAAAACAGCCTATCAAAACAGCTTATAAAACAGCCCATCAAAACAGCCCATCAAAACAGCCTATCAAAACTGCCCATCAAAACAGCCCATCAAAACAGACTATCAAAAAAGCCTAATCAAAAAAAGCCCATCAAAACAGCCTATCAAAACAGCCTATCAAAACAGCCCATCAAAACAGCCTATCAAAACAGCCTATCAAAACAGCTTATCAAAACAGCTTATCAAAACAGCCTATCAAAACAGCCTATTAAAACAGCCTATCAAAACAGCCTATCAAAACAGCCCATCAAAACAGCTTTCCAAAACAGCTTGTCAAAACAGCCTATCAAAACAGTCTATCAAAACAGCCTATCAAAACAGCTTATCAAAACAGCCTATCAAAACAGCTTATCAAAACAGCCCATCAAAACAGCTTACCAAAACAGCCTATCAAAACAGCTTTCCAAAACAGCCTATCAAAACAGCCTATCAAAACAGCCTATCAAAACAGTCCATCAAAACAGCCTATCAAAATAGCTTATCAAAACAACCCATCAAAACAGCTTATCAAAACAGCATATCAAAACAGCATATCAAAACAGCTTATAAAAGCAGCTTGTCAAAAAAGCTTATCAAAATAACCTATCAAAACAGCCCATCAAAACAGCCCATCAAAACAGCCTATCAAAACAGCCCATCAAAACAGCCCATCAAAACAGCCCATCAAAACAACCTATCAAAACAGCCCATCAAAACAGCCCATGAAAACAGCCTATCAAAACAGCCTATAAAACAGCCCATCAAAACAGCCCATCAAAACAGCCTATCAAAACTGCCCATCAAAACAGCCCATCAAAACAGACTATCAAAACAGCCTTTCAAAACAGCCCATCAAAACAGCCTATCAAAACAACCTATCAAAACAGCCCATCAAAACAGCCTATCAAAACAGCCTATCAAAACAGCTTATCAAAACAGCTTATCAAAACAGCCTATCAAAACAGCCTATCAAAACAGCCTATCAAAACAGCTTATCAAAACAGCTTATCAAAACAGTCTATCAAAACAGCCTATCAAAACAGCCTATCAAAACAGCCTATCAAAACAGCCTATCAAAACAGCCTATCAAAACAGCCTATCAAAACAGCCTATCAAAACAGCCCATCAAAACAGCTTTCCAAAATATCCTGTCAAAACGGCCTATCAAAACTGCCCATCAAAACAGCCCATCAAAACAGACTATCAAAACAGCCTATAAAAACAGCCCATCAAAACAGCCTATCAAAACAGCCTATCAAAATAGCCCATCAAAACAGCCTATCAAAACAGCCTATCAAAACAGCTTATCAAAAAGCTTATCAAAACAGCCTATCAAAACAGCCTATCAAAACAGCCTATCTAAACAGCTTATCAAAACAGCTTATCAAAACAGCCTATCAAAACAGCCTATCAAAACAGCCTATCAAAACAGCCTATCAAAACAGCCTATCAAAACAGCCTATCAAAACAGCCTATCAAAACAGCCTATCAAAACAGCCCATCAAAACAGCTTTCCAAAACAGCCTGTCAAAACAGCCTATCAAAACAGCCTATCAAAACAGCCTATCAAAACAGCTTATCAAAACAGCCTATCAAAACAGCCTATCAAAACAGCCTATCAAAACAGCCCATCAAAACAGCTTACCAAAACAGCCCATCAAAACAGCTTTCCAAAACAGCCTATCAAAACAGCCTATCAAAACAGCCCATCAAAACAGCCTATCAAAACAGCTTATCAAAACAGCCCATCAAAACAGCCTATCAAAACAGCTTATCAAAACAGCCTATCAAAACGGCTTATCAAAACAGCCCATCAAACAGCCTATCAAAACAGCTTATCAAAACAGCCCATCAAAACAGCCTATCAAAACAGCTTATCAAAACAGCCTATCAAAACAGCCTGTCAAAACAGACTATGAAAATAGCTTATCAAAACAGCCCATCAAAACAGCCCATCAAAACAGCTTATCAAAACAGCCCATCAAAACAGTTTATCAAAACAGATTATCAAAACAGATTGTAGACAGCCTGTACTGTCTGCACAGACAGCCCATGCTGTCTGTCAGCTTAGTTCATATTTCGCGCCATGCTGGTGCTGCCACCTATAGGCCTTGCCACTTCAGTATGCCCAGACTTGCCTCACCCTCACTCACACAGCGGCCTAGCAGGAAGACACAAGTACTTGTAGCTCTCTCTCGTGGCATGGCCCTGCCCGGGCCATGGGCACAAACACACAAGCCTGTGTACCCACCACGACTTAACAATAAACGAAGAAACCTCCGAAGACGTATCATTCACACCCCGCTACCAGAACACCAAATAAACCTCGTTAAATTGGTACCAGCGGTGGTCGCAGCAGTGTGTTTGCCCAAAGCGAGGAAGGACGAGGGATGAAGTCATCTTCACTTCATCATCCCATGCAAGAAGGATCCGTCTCTCAACAAGTTATCCTGATGTCATGTCTGCACGTTTGAGCACCCAGACACAGGTACTAGCAGGATCCAGCCGAAATTTGCCGAATTTCTTCGAGAATTGTAAGTGACCCCACACTACAGCGTCCCACGCTAGCGTCCCACGCTGTTTCTCAAGTCACGTGTTCAGCGTCACTTGTATGTTGCTGTTGTTATTCAGCTCAGCACAGCTGTTTCAGCAAGCCAGAGGTGAGTTTTGTGGTGATTTCTGCGTCCAGTGTGAGCTTCTCCACGTGTTTGTGGGTGGAGGAGGAGGAGGAATGGCCAGATGCTCCCTGCCATACACTCACCCACGCTCCTCGCCACAACACTACCATACACTCACCACTGCCCACTCCCTCTGCTGTGTTTTCTGCTGTTTTTCGTGTGATTCATTGCCAGAGCTGTGTATCGAGTGCCCGAGGCCACTCGAAGCTACGTGGATCAGCATGGCACGTAGATCACGACACCATGTAGATCACGACACCACGTAGATAACGATGCCACGTGGATCACGACGCCACGTGGGTGTGGGCGATGTCACTTAGATCTACAAACCACGTGAGTTACCGAGCCAGATGTCCCAAGGCCTCATGCTGTGGTCTGCTGCCCACATCACATTGATGTCACCGACGATGCTGCCCGACTTCACGACGTCGAGATGTCTGCTGACGTCACAGTGCTGCTGACGTCACCTCGAGATGTCTGCTGACGTCAGTGCTGCTGACGTCATCACGCCTGACATCACATGATGTCACCATCGAGTGTTCAGTAATTATATCAGTATTGTCGAGAAGATTGAGAGAAAATATATGTCGTGTGTTAATTAATTCCTCTCAGTCAGTGTTCTCACATGTTAGTGTACCGTGGGTGTGTAAAGTTTCCGTGTGTCCAGTGAGGTCTGAGCCAGACCTGAGTAGCACCACTGTGCTAAGTCACCCGTGTGACCAGTACGTTTGACAGCTGATGTCAAGACAGCCCCGAGTGACCGAGCTCTCTTGTACAGAAAGCTTTTATGCTCGTCGCTCGTGATGTTCTGCAGAATCGTACCTGCTACGATTCCCATCGAGATTTGTTTCACTTCACCTCCAGACCTTCAGAGTGCAGTTATATGTAGAGAAACAAGTCTGGGGACACTTAGACTAATCTCTGCTATAACTCCAACTGCCGAATGATACTCGCCAAGCCGCAGTTAGCCCTGTCGGCAGGCGCTGTATCAGCCTCGTGTCACAAGCTTCAGTGAGCAGCCTGCACAAAGAAGATGTCACTTTGACTGCTAGCTCTCTCACTGCAGTCTGGTGTATGATGTTACGACTCCCAGATGTTTCGCCCAGTCGTTTCTGCCACGACTCGCTCCACAACTCACTCCACGCTCGCCGGCAGTGACAGCCCAACGACAGTACCAGTCGAGAAGTGTCCTCCTGAGTCGCTTGCCAGAAGTCCTGCCCAGTTGCCGAGTTTTGTCGACGCCTCACTCGACGGCACCAGCATGTCGTGCCCCAGGTTGAGTGAAAACCTGCAGCGACTCCTACGATGACTGCTTCACCGTTCCAGAGGAGACCGTAACCTGTTACGTCACAGCTCAGCCGCAGCGATGTCTCCCGTGTTGCAGTATGTCCAGACGCAGGAAGGCGTGCAGTGATGCCCTTCGACGCTCATTGCCTATGACCACGATGTTTAGCACACCCCACATGTTTTTTCTTCCCTCCCTGTAGGAAGTTTTTTTTTTCCATGTCATATGTATATATATGTTTTTATTTTGTGTTCTGTGCCCTGTTCCTACGAGAGAGAGACCGAGTTCCTTTTACCACCAGTATTGTCGCGTCGGGACGACGCGCGGTAGGTGGCCGAGCGTATGTAGACAGCCTGTACTGTCTGCACAGACAGCCCATGCTGTCTGTCAGCTTAGTTCATATTTCGCGCCATGCTGGTGCTGCCACCTATAGGCCTTGCCACTTCAGTATGCCCAGACTTGCCTCACCCTCACTCACACAGCGGCCTAGCAGGAAGACACAAGTTCTAGTAGCTCTCTCTCGTGGCATGGCCCTGCCCGGGCCACGGGCACAAACACACAAGCCTGTGTACCCACCACGACTTAACAATAAACGAAGAAGCCTCCGAAGACGTATCATTCACAATCCGCTACCAGAACACCAAATAAACCTCGTTAAACAGCTTCTCAAAACAGCCCATCAAAACAGCCCATCAAAACAGCCCATCAAAACAGCCCATCAAAACAGATTATCAAAACAGATTATCAAAACAGCCCATCAAAACAGCCCATCAAAACAGATTATCAAAACAGCCCATCAAAACAGCTCATCGAAACAGCCCATCAAAACAGCCCATCAAAACAGCCCATCAAAACAGATTATCAAAACAGATTATCAAAACAGCTTTTCAAAACAGCCCATCAAAACAGCCCATCAAAACAGCCCATTAAAACAGCCCATCAAAACAGCTTATCAAAATAGATAATGTTTGCGTGTGATGCAGATCTCCCGTACTTAAGTAAGATACCTGTAAAAATATTATGAAATAGACAACAGGAAAGTGACAGTATCTGGAAACAATCGCTGGCTGAGGAGTTTAAAAGTTGGGTCGAGATGGAAAGATTTTCTCGCTTTATGGCACAAGAACAAACTTATGGAATAAACAGAAATATCCGTGATGACTGTTCTAGGTTATCAATGGAAGGGAAAACTTGAATAAGTTTATACATTTTAAAGAGAATGATATGAACCTTCGTTATATGCTGTAGCGTTTAGTTTGATTTCATTGGCGTTTACGCACAATTAAAAGTGAAGGAGGTGAAAGTTTGACAAAAAATTGTTGCTTAGTTGATTTAAGTTAGCGATAAACAAGGAACTATCTTTACATAATTTCAACTGTCATAAACAACATCAACTGAAATCTCACCCACCAAGAATGTCTTGCTGCGGCAGCCAGTCTGTGATCATCACGTTATCAGGAACGTTGTCCAGCTCTCCCTCGTATTTCCAGATGACTCGCTGTGGTAACCTGGCGAAGACTCGGAGGAAGAGCTCGCGGTACTGGACTGGCATAGAGTTACCTTGAGCAACTGAACCCAAATTAAAGTAGATGACACCAGTAGATCCTGCTCCTGTGATCCATGACTCCAGTTCCTGTTAACCAAAGATTTGTGATGAGAATGCTAAAGAAAACAAAATTTTATTTCTAACTGGCATGATAGAAGTAAATATATGACTAACTTAGAGCATGAAGAGCGTAACTATCACAGACGAGAAAGTTGCACACTGGCTCTACGAAGTTCATCGACAAATCTTGTAAAACTTACGACTGTTATTATGATAATACAATAATAATAATATTCCATACCCCCGGCCGGGATTGAACCCGCGGTCATAGAGTCTCAAAACTCCAGCCCGTCGCTTTAGCCACTAGACCAGCTAGCCACAATAAGATTCATCCAACTAGGTATATTTCTACACCATAGGAAGGTTAGCACAGGCACCACTGTGACCACAAATGCAAGTTTTTACAGACGAATCTCCAGCTAGCGTGGCCGTGACGAACTCTAGCTCAAGGTGCCTGTGCTAACCTTCCTATGGTGTAGAAATATACCTAGTTGGATGAATCTTATTGTGGCTAGCTGGTCTAGTGGCTAAAGCGACGGGCTGGAGTTTTGAGACTCTATGACCGCGGGTTCAATCCCGGCCGAGGGTATGGTTTGTTTGCAATCGTGTCATTACGATTTCTTGAGTAATAATAATATTCTTTGCTCTTGCAACTTCATGATACAATTTACACAGACTATACCTGGAGTTTATCTGGTCTGTGACCAGGCCTCCTGGTGGATCAGAGCCTGATTAAGCAGGCTGTTACTGCTGGCTGCACGCAATCCAACGTACGAGCCACAGACCGGCTGGTCAGGTACTGACTTTAGGTGCTTGTCCAGTGCCAGCTTGAAGACTGCCAGGGGTCTATTGGTAATCCCCCTTATGTATGCTGGGAGGCAGTTGAACAGTCTCGGGACCCTGACACTTATTGTATTGTCTCTTAACGTGCTAGTGACACCACTGCTTTTCATTGGGGGGATGGTGCATCGTCTGCCAAGTCTTTTGCTTTCGTTGTGAGTGATTTTCGTGTGCAAGTTCGGTACTAGTTCCTCTAGGATTTTCCAGGTATATATAATCATGTATCTCTCCCTCCTGCGTTCCAGGGAGTACAGGTTCAGGAACCTCAAGCGCTCCCAGTAAATGAGGTGTTTTATCTCAGTTATACGTGCCTTGAAGATTCTCTGTACATTACTGACATCAGTGACAAAAAGCCCCTGGTTATGCAGAGCATTTGGAGCGAATTAGGTTACACTTATTCTGAAAGAATCGATGACGTCTGTAAAAACTTTAACTGAGTAACAAGGTGGCCCAAAAAAGAAAAACTTTCACCATCATTCACTCCATCACTGTCTTGCCAGAAGGGTGCTTTACACTACAGTTTTTAAACTGCAACATTAACACCCCTCCTTCAGAGTGCAGGCACTGCACTTCCCATCTCCAGGACTCAAGTCCGGCCTGCCGGTTTCCCTTAACCCCTTCATAAATGTTACTTTGCTCACACTCCAACAGCACGTCAAATATTAAAAACCATTTGTCTCCATTCACGCCTATCAAACACGCTCACGCACGCTTGCTGGAAGTCCAAGCCCTTTGCACACAAAATCTCCTTTATCCCCTTCCTCCAACCTTTCCTAGGCCGACTCCTACCCCGCCTTCCCTCCACTAAAGATTTATACACTCTCGAAGTCATTCTGTTTTTACATATCCCAACCACCTCAACAACCCTTCCTCAGCCCTCTGGACAACAGTTTTGACAATCCCGCACCTCCTCCTAACTCCCAAACTACGAATTCTCTGCATTATATTCACACCACACATTACCCTCAGACATGACATCTCCACTGCCTCCAGCCTTCTCCTCACTGCAACATTCATCACCCATGCTTCACACCCATAAAAGAGGGATGGAAAAATTATACTGTCATTCGTTCCCCTCTTTGCTTCCTACATACTCTAACCTGAACCTCACTATCCTCGTAAAAACTCTTAACTGCTTTCAGTAACCTACCTCCTACACCATACACCTGCAACATCTGCCACAATGATCCCCTATCCACCCTGTCATACGCCTTTTCCAAATCCATAAATGCCACAAAGACCTCTTTAGCTTTATCTAAATACTGTTCACCTAGATGTTTCACTGTAAACACTTGGTCTACACACCCCCTACCTTTCCTAAAGCCTCCTTGTTCATCTACTATCTTACTCTGTTTCTTGCTCTTAATTCTTTTAATAAAACTCAAAACCAACATTTGACCGGGTATACCAGACTTATCCCAGACTTATCTTCGTCAACATTTAACAATTCCTCAAAATATTCGCTCTATCTTCCCAATACCTCTAACTCTCCATTTAATAAGTCTCCTCTTATTTTTAACTACAAACCCCTTTTTTCCCGGGGCTTCCTCAATTTCAACCCCACCCCAAAACTTTTTTCTATTTTAAACAAAGTAGTTGAAACATCTCACCCACCTCTCTTTTGCTCTATTTTTTACATTGTTTTCACCCTCTTAAACCCTTTTTCACTCCATATACTCTTTCCTTCTCATCACTTCTACTTTGAAAAAACGCTCATATGCTAACTTTTTTTCTCCTTTCCTACTCTCTTCATCATCTTTCCCCTCTCTAACACAACTTCTTAAACCTTCCCATACATTACATCTCACTACACCCACGCACATTTAAAAGCATCCCAGTTTTAAAAGTTTTTCTTCTTCTTTTTTTAGAAAATGTCTACAGGAGGGGTTCTCCCCCTTGCTCCCGGCTTTTTAGTCGCCCATACACACGCGGGGCTTACGGAAAAGGGTTCTTTCCATTTTTTTCCATGGACAATAGAGGAAATAAAAAGAACAAGACTATTTAAAAAAAAAGAAAAAAAACCCCTAGATGTGTGTAGGATAAATGCAGTATGTGCTTGAAGTGGACGAAGTGAAGAGACGAAAAGGGATACCCCTGTTATTATATATATATATATATATATATATATAAATATATATATATAATATATATATATATATATATATATAAAATAATATTTTTATATAATAAATATATATATAAATATTATTTTTTTTTTATTATCACCGGCCGATTCCCCCCAAAGGCAGGGGGGCCAAAAAGAAAAACTTTCACCATCTTTTCACTCCATCACTGTCTTGCCAGAAGGGTGCTTTTTCACACAGTTTTTTTAAAACTGCAACTTTAACAACCACGTGAAAGATAGGAAATCCAAGCGTTTTTTCGTGACTATTCACTTTGTCAAGGGAAGGGCATGAAAAGGGGCAACCCACTCACAGCAACCCCCACAACACAAAAAACCCCGGGCGCGAGACAATCCCGGACACAAAAAAAAAGAAAACACTGAGTAGGTCCCGGTCCAACAACGGGTCCTCACGACATCCCACTAACCAAAATATTCTACACAAGAAAAAATTTTATTATTTGTCTAAGTGTTACAAAATTTTTCCCCAAATTTTATTAATATAAAATAATCAATTTTTAAAAACCAAAGGAAATTTCATATTATTTTCAAAACTGCTTTTTTAAGCAAAGATTCAATTACATTTCGCGCCCATGGACTTGCTTTGAAACATTTTTCTCACTTTTTGAAAATCAATTAAAAAGGGTTTAAAATCTCTCACAAAATAAAAAGAAATAAGCTTTGGGAATCTTGTCCATTCAATGCTAATTTTATATAAAAATTATATATATATATTAAAAAAATATATATATATAAAAATATATAATATAATATATAATAAATATTTTTAAATATATATATATTAAATATATAATAATATATAATATATATATAAAATATATATTATATTAAATAAATATATATAAGTTTTTAAGAGATACATTTTTTAAATTTAAAGGTGGCAATACATATTTTAAAATTTTATATAAATAATATAATATAAAAATATATAATATATATATAAAATAAATATATATATATAATAATATATATATGCAAGGGAAATTTCGCGAAGCATGCGAAATAACAAAAACACGATCTCTGGCTAAAGGAACCGAACCTACGAACCTTAGGACAAGGTCGCAATATTATAAAAAACATATTTTAAAATATAAATAATATATATATAAATATATTTTAATTTTTTTTTATTTTTATTATCACACCGGGCCGTTTCCCCCACCAAGGCAGGGGGCCCCGAAAAAGAAAACTTTCAATCTTTTCACTCCATCACTGTCTTGCCAAAGGGGTGTTTTACACTACATTTTTAAAACTGAAAACTTTTAACACCCCCCCTTCAAGTCAGGCACGTACTTCCCATCCCAGGACCAAGCCCGGGCCTGCCTTTTTCCCAAACCCCCTTCATAAATGTTATTTTTGCTCAACTCCAACACACGTCAAGTAAAAAAAACCATTTGTCTCCATTCACCCTATCAAACACCTCACGCACCCCCTGCTGGAAGCCCAAGCCCCTCGCCAAAAAACCTTTTACCCCCCCCTCCAAACCCTTTCCTAGCCGACCCCTACCCCGCCTTCCTTCCACTACAATGATACCTCTTGAAGTCTTCGTTTCGCTCCTTTCCCTTTTACATTCCACCACCTAACAACCCCTTCCCAGCCCTCGGACAACATTTTGGTAACCCACACCCCTCCTACTTTCCAAAAATACGAATTCTCTGCATTATTTACACCACACATTTCCCTCAGACATGAAAACTCCCCTGCCTCCAGCCTTTTCCCCCTGCAACATTCATCCCCACGCTTTAACCCATATAAGAGCGTTGTAAAAAAACCTCATACATTCCCCTCTTTGGGGCCCCCAAGGCAAAGTTCTTTTTCCCACAGACTCCCCAAGTGCACCACTCACTCTTTTTTTTTTTTCCCCACAATTTTAGATTCACCCCATCTTTATAACCCTCCGCTACACGTCCCCTCCCAAATATCTGAATACGTTCCCCCTCCATACTCTCTCCCTCCAATCTGAATCAATCTTTCATCACCTAAAATTTTTGTTATCCTCATAACCTTACTCTTTTCCCCATTCACCTTTTAAATTTTTTTTTTTTTGCACACCCTACCAAAATTCATCCACCAATCCGCAACTTTTTTCTTCAGAATCTCCCAAGAGCACAGTGTCACAGCAAAGAGACTGTGACAACTCCCCCCTTTGTGTGTGATTCTTTATCTTTTAACCCACGCCTCTTGCCAAAACCCCGCATTTTCTTCTCTTACAACCCCATCTATAAATATATTAAAAAACCCGGGGACACACACATCCTTGTCTAAGGCCTACTTTACTGGGAAAAAAAAATTTCCCCCTTTCCACTACTCAACTTGAGCCCCCACTATCCCGTAAAAAAATCTTCACGCTTTCAGTAACCTAAAACCCCCACACCAAAAAACCCTTCAACATCTGCCAATTGCCCCCCTATCCACCGTCATACGCCTTTTCCAAAACCATAAAAACCCCCAAAACCTCTTTAAACCTTACTAAATACGTTCACTTTTAGTTTCACTGTAAAAACCTGGCCACACACCCCCAAATTTTTCCCAAAGCCCCCTTGTTCATCTGCTACCTATTCCCTCTTACTCTTAATTCTTTAATTTAACCAAAAATACACTTTTCCAGTACACTCAACAGACTTATCCCCCCCCAAATTTTTTTTCACCTCTTTTTATCCCCTTTTCCTTTATACAAAGGGAAAAGCTCTCTCTGCCCAACCCTAGGAACCCCACCCTCTTCCCTACATTTATTAAATAATTGCAAACCAAAAAATCCAAAAATACATCCCCACCTGCTTTTAACATTCATCTTTATCCCATCAAACCCGGCTGCCTTACCCCCTTTCATTTTTTACCCACTGCCTCAAAACTTCCCCCACACCACAACTGGGTCTTCCTCACTCCTACAAAATTTATTCCCTTCCCATAAAACAAATCCAGCTTCCCATCTTATCAACATTAACAATTCCTCAAAATATTCCCTTCATCTTCCCAATACCTCTAACTCTCCATTTTAAAACTCTCCTCTCCTATTTTTAAAGACAATCCATTTGTTCTCTAGGCTTTCTTTAAATTTTTAACTCACTCCAAAAATTTTTTTTTTTCAACAAAATTTGTTGATAAATCTCACCCACTCTCCATTTTTCTCTCTTTTTACATTGCTTTACCACTCTCTTAACTCTCTCTTTTTCTCCAATACTCTTTCCCCCCCTTGCATCACTTCTACTTTTTTAAAAATTTTTCATATGCTAACTTTTTTTTCCTTTCTACTCTCTTTACATCATCATTTCCACCCAAACCTCCTCTTCCCTCCCGCCCCACTTTCCTGTAACCACAAACTTTTGCGAACCTCTAAAACTACATTTTAAAAAACCCACCCCAAAACCTCTTTGACCCTTGCCTATGTCTCATTGCCCATCTACCTCCAATAGCTGTTTATACTTACCCTAACTGCCTCCCTTTTAGTTTAAACCTTTTCCTCTCTCTTCCCTGAGCTTCTATTTTTCCTTTATCCCTCTACCTTTTACTCTCATGGGAGCTACAACTAAAAATGATCTGATATATCTGTGGCCCCCCTATAAACTGTACATCCTGAAGTCTACCAACATCTTTTATCTACCAAAACAAATCCAACAAACTACTGTCATTTTTTTGCCCTAACCCAAAACGGTATACTTATTATCCCTTTTTCTTAAAATATTATTACCTTAACTAAACCCCCTTTTTAACAAAGTTCAATCAAAAAGGGGGCCCCATTATCATTTACACCTGGCACCCCAAACTTACCTACCACACCCTCTCTAAAAGTTTCTCCTACTTTAGCTTTTCAAGTCCCTACCACAATTACTCTCTCACTTGGTTCAAAGGCTCCTACATTCACTTAACATCTCCCAAAATCTCTCTCTCTCCTCTGCATTCCTCTCTTCTCCAGGTGCATACACGCTTATTATGACCCACTTCTCGCATCCAACCTTTATTTTAATCCACATAATTCTTGAATTTACACTTTTCATATTCTCTTTTCTCCTTCCATAACTGATCTTTTAACATTACTGCTACCCCTTTCCTTGCTCAAAACTCTCTCAGATACTCCAGTTTTTAATCCCATTTTATTTCCCCCCCACTGAAACTCTCCTACCCCCTTCAGCTTTGTTTCGCTTAGGGCCAGGACATCCAACTTCTTTTTCATTCATAACATCAGCAATCATCTGTTTCTTGTCATCCGCACTACATCCACGCACATTTAAGCAACCCAGTTTTTATAAAGTTTTTCTTCTTCTCTTTTTTAGTAATTGTATACAGGAGAAGGGGTTACTACCATTGCTCCCGGGCATTTTAGTCGCCTCATACGACACGCATGGCTTACGGAGGAAAGATTCTTTTCCACTTCCCCATGGACAATAGAAGAAATAAAAAAAGAACAAGAGCTATTTAGAAAAAGGAGAAAAACCTAGATGTATGTATATATATAAATGCATGTGCGGTCTATGAAGTGTGACCAAAGTGTAAGTGGAGTAGCAAGATATCCCTGTTATCTAGCGTGTTTATGAGACACGCTATATATATATATATAAATATATAATATAATATATATATATATATTATAATATATATAAAATATATATTAATATATATAGTAGTATATATATATAAAATATATATATATTAAATATATATAAAAATATATATATATATATATATATTTATATATATATATATATATATATATATATAAAAAATATATATATATATAAAATAAATATATATAATATAAAATATATATATATATATAATATTTATATTTATTATTATTAAACACACTGGCCGATTCCCACCAAGGCAGGGTGGCCCGAAAAAGAAAAACTTTCACCAACATTCAACCTCCATCACTGTCTTGCCAGAAGGGTGCTTTACACTACATTTTAAACTGCAACATTAACACCCCTCCTTCAGAGTGCCCGGCACTGTACTTCCCATCTCCAGGACTCAAGTCCCCGGGCCCGCCGGTTTTTCCCTGAATCCCTTCAAAAAATGTTACTTTGCTCACACTCCAACAGCACGTCAAGTATTAAAAACCTTTTGTCTCCATTCACTCCTATCAAACACCTCATGCATGCCTGCTGGAAGTCCAAGCCCCTCGCAACACAAAAACCCCTTTACCCCCTCCCTCCAACCTTTCCCAGGCCGACCCCTACCCCCCTTCCTTCCACTACAGACTGTACACCCTTGAAGTCATTCTGTTTTGCTCCATTCTCTCTACATTGTCCGAACCACCTCAACAACCCTTCCTCAGCCCTCTGGACAACAGTTTTTTGGTAATCCCGCACCTCCTCCTAACTTCCAAACTACGAATCTCTGCATTATATTCACACCACACATTGCCCTCAGACATGACATCTCCACTGCCCCAGCCTTCTCCTTGCTGCAACATTCATCACCCACGCTTCACACCCATATAAGAGCGTTGGTAAACTATACTCTCATACATTCCCTCTTTGCCTCCAAGGACAAAGTTCTTTGCCCTCCACAGACCCCTAAGTGCACCACTCACTCTTTTTCCCTCATCATTCTATGATTTCACCTCATCTTTTATAAAACCCATCCGCTGACACGTCACTCCCAAATATCTGAATACGTTCACCTCCTCCATAAATCTCTCCCTCCCAAACTGATATTTAATCTTTCATCACCTAATCTTTTTTTTATCCTCATAACCTTACTCTTTTCCTGTATATATATATAATATATATATTTTATATATAAAATTATAAATATATTTTATATATATATTATATATATATATATAAAATATTTATATTTTATTTTATATATATATAATATATATATATATATATATATATATAAATAAATATATATAATATAAAATATAAAATATATATTATATATATAATATATAATATATATAATATAATATAAAATATATATATATATATTTTTATATATATAAAAAAAATATATAAAATATAATATATATATATATATATTTTATTATATATATATATAATATATATAGGGAAGTTACCACCTCTATAGCTGAACCGGAGACCCTCATCCTCAGAGAAGACAATAAACGTACCTCAGGGAAAACTCAAGGTTCTCCCCGGAGCTGTTTGAATAATTTTCTTCTCCTACCACCCCCTATATATTTTTTATTCTATGGAACATTTATTAATAAACAAAATACGCATATATGTATATATACATAATATATATATATAAAATATATATATAATATATATATATAATATATTAATATATATATATTTATAATATATATATATATATATATATATATATATATATATATATTATATATATAATATATATACCTCTAGAACTGTCCTAGGGACCCTCATCCTCAGAGAAAAAATAAACTTGCTTCAGGGAAAACTCAAGGTTCTCCCTGAAGCTGTTTTGAAATTTCTCCTACCCACCCCTATATTTACAAATATTAATTTTTATTTAAAGACAAAATACATTGACTAAACATTCACAAAAATACAATAGAAAGTAAACAACATAGATAACAACTCAGAGCTACATCTCGAATCTTTGTCCACCCATGGGGGTGGACCACGTGCCCCCGAATGCTGCAGGCAATTTCCTCTGGATCGCGACACGAATCTCGAAAAAGGAAGATGGCGCCCTTGGCCTTGGGTTTTCTATATGACTTTTCACAAAATCTTTTAGGAACTTTTAAAACACTTGCCCATCCCAAATCCCCGACCCATTGGATGAATTATGCAAGGGGGAAGTCTTCATATTGAAAAACTCTGGGTCTCCCCCGGGCGGAGCTCCACCCCCTTCACTACGGAGTATGGCAATAGGTCTGCCAATGTTTTTTGGACAGGGTAGTTCCAGGGAATCTGCTTTCCATCTTTCCAGGGTAGCATAGTGACTCCCCTTACATGCCTTTTCTTCCGTCAGACCCTGCACTTGGGGGTTCCCCCTTTAGCTGGGCAAAAGGGGTGTGGCGAGGGTCCTTTATAGCATTGTCCTCCCCCATGTCTGGCATACTTCCCTTTTGCGTTTGGGCCACACGAGACCATGAATCCAATTGATCACCGTTTTCCCTGCCCCAAATAACCATGTTTTTGGGAGGATGGGGGCAGCTAGGCGAAGAGCAACACCAGTCCGAATGGCCTGTGGGTCGAGTCAAGTGCCCAGGGAGGAATTGGGAACAGCTTGAAGGAAATCTCCTGAGTGTGGTGCCTTCACCGCCAGGTGACGAGCTTTCTCCTTTCCTGAAGCGATGGAGAGTATTGTGTTGGCGATTTTTTCCATGATCAGTTTGTCCTAGAGGGACTGTTTGTGCTCTTTGGGAGGAGCTGGTCTACTTGAGGAGTCTGTAAGGGTGTCCCAACGAATCGCTGCTTCAGTAAACCTGGGATCTTGAGCTCCTACCACGTCTCTCAAGCGTTTGGGAACAATCTTCTTGATTAATGGACTGGAAACCAAACACGAAGACAGAAAAGCAGGTAAAGCAACATGCGTTGCTTTGCGCACCCCTATACCTCCCAGTCGCACTGGAAAGGTTGCCTGATCCCATTGCTGATCCTCTAGTGACAGGTTCAGTGCCTTCTTAAAGGTTGATCTCAGGTGTGTGTCATATTCGTTGAATGTTAGATTGTCAAAAGAGGGTGCGCACCTCAGGAAGTAAATGAGCATTGGCATAGTAAGACACTTGGTGGGGGGATACAGAACAACATGGGCATCAAGATCGCTTATTCTCTCCTCCACTCTCATCAGGTCATTCAATTTGTCCTTGAGGACAGTGTCGATGGCCTGGTGACACAGCGGTGCTCCCAAGAGGGTACTGTTGGATTGAGTGGTAGTAGAGACTTCTGGGAGAATTCTTCGCACAGCATTGATTATTTCCTGGTTTGCTGTGATGATTTCACACTTGGAGGGATTGAGGATGAGTCCCAAGTCTTCTCCCTGTGTTTTCACAAGTTGTAGGTTCCCTACCAGGGACTCTTCAGTACCTGCCAGAGTGCCATCATTCAGGTACCAGATATTGAGCTCGCTGCGTAGGCTGGAAGTGGAGTGAGTGGGTCACCCTACTGAACTCTCTCTGATGAGAGAATTTCATGTTCTCCAAACAAAAGACTTGAGGGTTTGCTGTAGCCAGCTGAAATGAAGGGAAACAGGCTGGGAAACCGACCCCGAGCGGCCGGCAAGACAACATCTCTCTTCACCATATTAAAGGCATTTCTAAAATCAAGTTTGACTATGGCCTTGTCTTCTGGTAGGTCCCTGATGTAGGTCCTTGCCGCATGAGCTGCAGCTTCACTACCTTGAGAGACCCCAAAGCCCAGTTGGTGTGGCTGGAATAAACTGGCAGCTTCTAGGCGAATGTTTCTTATTACTGCTTTGGCAACGAGACGGCGAAGAGTGTTACCAACAGCAATGGGTCTGATTCCCCCATCCTTCTTCAAAGCACATAGAGAGGCTCCAAAAAAGAAAGTTGTACACACACACACACTTATATAATATATATATATATATATATATATATATATATAGATATATATAATAATATATATATAAAATATATATATATATATTATATATAATATATATATATATATATATACACAATATATAATATATGTAAGTTGTACTAAAATAAATAAGATAAATCGGACATTGTTTCAACAGTAGTTATATGGTAGGGACAATAACGAAAGAAACAGAAAATACAAGAACTGAAAGTAGCAAAAAATAGAGAGAGTAAAGTATGAGTGTGAATGATGAAAATATAACGTGATGGGTAGTTTATATTAGACAAATCCTTGATTATCAAAAATCATTTCAAGGTAATAAGATGCATTTACAATATTTTTGCTCATTTTAAGTTATCACAGGCACCTAAAATCAGTACCTGACCAGCCGGGCAGTGGTTCGTGCGTCAGTTTGCGTGTGGCCAGCAGTAACAGCCTGGTTGATCAGGCTCTGATCCACCATGAGGCCTGGTCTCAGACCGAGCTGCGGGGGCGCTGACCCCCGAAACCCTCTTCAAGTAAACTCCAGGTAAACAAAGAATGAGTCTTGCCATGTGAGACTTCGAGTAAGTCTTTGTTTCTTGTTTTATTTTTTTACGTTCTATTGTAGCTCTCTCAGAAGTACTTCAAGTCCTGGGTTATATTTGTGTAGATTATCTGGACTTATTGTATGCGCAAAAGAGTAGATTTGTCCATTAAGTTGATTTTATTTTTTGAAAAGTCGAAGTGTGTCCAGCCTGGAACATCTCTGAATGATAATTCACTATTGGTTGTAACTGTAGGTCCCAAGGTACAGATATCATGAAGTAGGGATGGATTAGAGAGTGAACAGTGATGCTTGGTTCGTCACATATTTTAGAAAAAAATGTCCACAGCTTAGGAAATCTTCTTAGATATGCGCAGGATGAATGTGTTTAATTTTTAATTGCGGTCAAGGAGTTAAACTAAGAAATTCCCTTCTTGACTCTCAGTGATTCATTTACCTGTATGATAAATAGTAAATTCTCATCTTTGTTCACAAACACCATATAGAAGGTCTTGTCAATATTAACAGTGAGTTTACTGGTTATCATACAGATGGATATCTATACGAGTTCGTCGTTATAAGTTGTTGAAGAAAATCGTATCTGATTGGGAGATGACAAAAGTGGTATCATCAGCAAACAAAACAGGTACATCTGAGGAATCACAAAGATCACTGATTCAGATAAGAAATAGTAGAGTACCAAGGATGCCTGGTGGCTAACACTCTCGCTTCACACGGTGAGGGCCTGGGTTCGATTCCCAGCCAGAGTAGAAACATTGGGCGTGTTTCTTTCCACCTGTTGTCTATGTTCCCCATCAGTAAAATGGGTACCTGGGTGTTAGTCGACTGGTGTGGGTCGCATCCTGGGACACTGACCTAATTTGCCCGAAATGCTGAGCATAACAAGGGGATTTCTATATAGTAGTATGTCATTGTTGTCAGCTAGGACTGTATACCTTGTACATGTACTTGTAGTAAATAAAGATATTATATTAATATTATTAATGTTGATAAGGCGAACTGGTGAGGTATTATTATTTATGGTCACACAATGATATATGATGTTAGGACGTCCTGCACATGATGGAACACACGAACTAGGATATTATGGGCAACCAGTTGTTCAACTGTAAAGCCAATATAGTTTTGGTCAATGGTTTCCAACTCCTGGATAGTGGCAGAGGCAAGACACTTTCTCCTATTCCTGTCGCTCTCACATATGTGAGTAGTGGCTTCTGTGTATTATGCAGTGTTACCATTATGTTAGGTAAAAGGACACAAGCGTAACTAATGATCTAAAGTGACTGAAACAATACACAAATAACCCGCACATAAAGGCTGGATCATTATCACCCTTGCAAAGAAGACTATTAACAAAGAGTAGCGAATACCTCTTGACCTACTCGTGTGCTGTCATCTCAGTTTAGTACGTTAGGTGGAAGAGCATAATTAAATGCAGTAATCAGGTGATGGAAGAATCAATGGTAGAGCATCATGCGTTCATTGGTCTTAGTTGATGCTGAAATTCACATTAGAAGGATCATTTCTGACTCAAGCATCTTCCACATATAAGTGCTTTTTATACCATTTGTAAATGAATGGTTTTATACCATGACGAAGAACAAAACGGGACAATACTGTGAT
>NC_069484.1:6043404-6044780 GCF_026875155.1 Cherax quadricarinatus | reverse complement strand
CGGGAAAATTCGTAGTTTGGAAGTTAGGAGGAGGTGCGGGATTACCAAAACTGTTGTCCAGGGGCTGAGGAAGGGTTGTTGAGGTGGTTCGGACATGTAGAGAGAATGGAGCGAAACAGAATGACTTCAAGAGTGTATCAGTCTGTAGTGGAAGGAAGGCGGGGTAGGGTTCGGCCTAGGAAAGGTTGGAGGGAGGGGGTAAAGGAGGTTTTGTGTGCGAGGGGCTTGGACTTTCAGCAGGCATGCATGAGCGTGTTTGATAGGAGTGAATGGAGACAAATGGTTTTTAATACTTGACGTGCTGTTGGAGTGTGAGCAAAGTAACATTTATGAAGGGATTCAGGGAAACCGGCAGGCCGGACTTGAGTCCTGGAGATGGGAAGTACAGTGCCTGCACTCTGAAGGAGGGGTGTTAATGTTGCAGTTTAAAAAACTGTAGTGTAAGCACCCTTCTGGCAAGACAGTGATGGAGTGAATGATGGTGAAAGTTTTTCTTTTTCGGGCCACCCTGCCTTGGTGGGAATCGGCCAGTGTGATAATAATAATAATAATATATATATATATATATATATATATATATATATATATATATATATATATAATATATATATATAATATATATATATATATATATCAATAACAACACTGCACTAGCCAAGGATTCGAACCCATGTTGTACTGGCCTGCCTCATGGTAAGCTAGAACCACATGGCGCTTTGAACCACAGGACCACCCACCCCTACAAGAATGGTGCAGCCAGCGCACAGCTAGTTATTGGGCCACCATCCGAGGGCATACGGAGGTGTGGGAGCTTCTAAGCTAATTTCATTCTCATCCCAGTTTGGTGTACTAGCCTCACGAGCAGTGATTATATATTATTGTAACCACGAACGAGTGGTATTGATCAATAACAACACTGCGCTAGCCAAGGATTCGAACCCATTGTAAGGTTGGGTGGTCCTGTGGTTTAAAGCATCATGTGATTGTCGCTTACCATGAGGCATGCCAGTACAGCATGGGTTCGAATCCTTGGCTAGAGCAGTGTTGTTATTGATCAATACCACTAGTTTGTGGTTACAATAATGTATATATATATAATATATATATATATATATATATAATATATATATATATATATATATATATATATATATATATATATATTCAACAAGTCGGGGGGGCCCTTCCCACAGAGGCAGGGTGACCCAAAAAGAAAGAAAATTCTCAAAAAGAAAATACTTTAATCATCATTCAACACTTTCACCACACTCACACATAATCGCTGTTTTTGCAGAGGTTCAGAACACAGCAGTTTAGAAGTATATACGTATAAAGATACACAATATATCCCTCCAAACTGCCAATATCCCAAACCC
>NC_069484.1:5985904-6033404 GCF_026875155.1 Cherax quadricarinatus | reverse complement strand
ACCTCATTCTCCTCCTGTTCTTCAAGATTCTCCTTTGTATGGACTGATGAAGCCACTGTGTGGCGAAACGTTTCCTCAATAAAGATTCCCAAGAGTTGCACATGTGTCTAATTTATCAAGTTATCACATGGATACTACAGCAAGCTATCACATGGACACTACAACAAGTTATCACATGGACACTACAAGTTATCACATGGACACTACAACAAGTTATCACATGGACACTACAACCAGAAATTGTTAAATAAAAATGGTAACTTAGGAAAAAAACAACAAAAAACTAATTCAAACTTCTCAATTAAAAATGGCAACTTTGAAGCGAAATTGTAGAGGAATTCTGCCTCAGAGGGACGATAATTGCATAACACGCGAGAACATTAAGTTTAAACTGCTTACAATTTATATTAACATATTATCAGAGTTGAATGATAAGGCCAGTCAGGCGAGGTACTCAGAAATTAGTGCATTCAAGGCAGTATTTTAATTTTCCCAGTTTCTTCCTTGAATATGTACAAATTGGGCTCTATACTAACCAAAATGTGCAAATTGGGCTCTATGCGAACCAAAATGTGCAAATTAGGCTCTATACGAGCCAAAATTTGCAAATTGGGCTCTATACGAGCCAAAATGGGCAAATTGGGCTCTATACGAGCCAATATGTGCAAATTGGGCTCGAAGACCTAAATGAATTTTTATAACCAAAGTTAAGAATTTGGAAGATGTTATCCTAACATCACATGACTCCGAAAAGGTGATAAATGACATGCCCATGCACTCTGCCCCAGACCCAGACTCTTGGAACTCCGTGTTCATCAAGAACTGCAAGAAGCCCCTATCACGAGCCTTTTCCATCCTATGGATAGGGAGCATGGACACGGGGGTCGTCCCACAGTTACTAAAAACAACAGACATAGCCCCACTCCACAACAGTGGCAGTAAAGCAACAGCAAAGAGCTACAGAACGGTAGTGCTAACATCCCATTTCATAAAAATCTTTGTAATAAAGTTGGTAGAATTACCGACAATATGTAAAGTAAAAGGACACAAGTGCAACTAATGTAACATTTTTTATTGTGCAACGTTTCGCTCTCCAGAAGCTTTGACAAAGCTCATGGAGAGCAAAACGTTGCCACAATAAAAATGTCACATTAGTTGCACTTGTGTCCTTTTACTTTACATAAAAATCTTTGAAAGGGTTCTAAGAAGCAAGATCGTCACTCATCTAGATACCCATCAGTTACACAACCCAAGGCAACACGGGTTTAGAGCAGGTCGTTCCTGCCTGTACCAGCTACTGGACCACTATGACAAGGTCCTGGATGCTGTAGAAGACAAACAAAATGCAGATGTAGTATACACAGACTTTGCGAAAGCCTTCGACAAGTGTGACAGTGGTGTAATTGCACATAAAATTCGTGATAAAAGGATAACAGGTAAAGTTGGTAGATGGATCTATGATTTCCTAACGAACAGAACACAAAGAGTGGTACACAAATAACCAGCACATAGAAGAGAGGAGCTTACGACGACGTTTCGGTCCGACTTGGACCATTTACAAAATCACACTAATGAGAAGTAGAGCAGGACCTCTACTACCACCGCTACTACTGCTACTACTACTACTACTACTACTACTACTACTACTACTACTACTACTACTACTACTACTACTATTACTAGCACTTCCTGCCTATAAATACCCGTCCTGCTCTACTTCTGGTTAGTGTGACTTTGTAAATGGTCCAAGTCGGACCGAAACGTCGTCGTAAGCTCCTCTCTTCTATGTGCGACTTATTTGTGTATCGTTCCAGTCACGGTATTGTGCCTCTTTTTGTTACAAAGAGTAGTAATAAACACAGTGAAGTCTGAGGCAGCTACAGTGGAAAGTTCTATTCCACAAGGCACAGTACTCGCTCCCATATTGTTCCCCATCCTCATATCTGACATAGACAGGGATGTAATCCACAGCACTGTGTCTTCATTTGCAGATGACACCCGAATTTTCATGGCAGTGTCCTCCATTGAAGACACTGTAAGAGTCCAGGCGGACACTAACCAAATCTTTAAATGGGCCGCACACAACAATATGAAGTTCAAGGAAGAGAAATTTTAATTTCTCCCGTATGAAAACATGAGGAAATTGAAACTATATTGGAGTATAAAACAAATTCCAACTACACATTAGAGCGAAAAACTAATGTAAAGGACCTGGAAGTGATATTGTCAGAGGATCTCACTTTCATAGACCATAACATTGTATCAATCGCATCTACGAGAAAAATGACAGGATGGATAATGAGAACCTTCAAAACTAGGGATGCCAAGCCCATGATGACACTCTTCAGGTCGCTTGTTCTATCTAGGCTGGAATATTGCTGCACACTAACAGCACCTTTCAAGGCAGGTGAAACTGCTGACCTAGAAACTGTACAGAGAACCTCCATGGCGCGCACAAGTACGATAAAACACCTCAATTACTGGGAACAGTTGAAGTTCCTCGGCCTGTACTCCCAAGAACGCAGGCGGAAAAGTTACATGATTATATAAACTTGGAAAAATCCTAGAGGGATTAGTACCAAATTTACACACGAGAATCACTCCCAATGAAAGCAAAAGACCCGACACGAGATGTAACATTTCCCCAATGAAAAGCAGGGGTGCCACCACCACGATAAGAGACAACACAATAAGTGTCAGGGACCCAAGACTGTTCAACTGCCTCCCAGCATACATAAGGGGGATTACCACTTGACCCCGGACTGTCTTCAAGCAAGCACTGGGCAAGCTCCTAAAGTCAGTACATGACCAGCCGGGCTGTGGCTCGTACGTCAGTTTACATGCGCCCAACAGTAACAGCCTGGTTGCTCAGGCCCTGATCCACCATGAGGCCAGGTCACAGACCGGGCCGCAGGGATGTTGAACCCCGAAGCCCTCGCCAGGTATACTCTACGTATACTACAGGTATACATGCCGTATACATGCCAAAATCAAACCAACAATATCTTGAACAATCAGTATTGTTTCGTGTCTAAGTATACATATAGTAATTAAGTTTTATTTAAGATTCGTGTACAAAACTTTTCCTTTGTTTATAATGATTCACAAATAATCCGCACAAGAGAGAGAAACCAATGACTACGTTTCGGTCCTATTTGGACCATTTGTATATTGTTCCATGCATCGTATTGTACCTTTCTGTTCATGTTTACAGTGATGTTGAAGATTCACAGATACAATGTGACTTTGAGTACAATATAATGATATAACCTAGAATACCCCAATAAATTCAAACATTATTAGGTCTCCCGTAGCTCGGTTGGTAGCGTTCTTAGCTCACACGTTGAGATCCATGGTTCGATCTCCGGTACCGGTGGGAACATTAAGGTGTGCTTCCTAACTACACCTGTTGTCACTGTTCACCTAGCAGTAAGTAGGTACCTTACACCTACTGTCACTTTTCCCTTAGCAGTAAGTAGGAATCTGGGCGTTAGTTAACTGGTGAGGGTCGCATCCTGAGGACAAAATTAATCTTAGTTTCTGGAAAAGTTCTGCATAATCAGGGGCTTCATTATGTCACTGATGCCAAGTATTGTCTGTATATATTGTTTATATTGTATATATTGTTTCACATATTTGTAGTAATAAACGTTATTATTATTATTATTATTATTATTATTATTATTATTATTATTATTATTATTATTATTATTATTATTATTGCTACTACCACTATCATTATTATTATTATTATTATTATTATTATTATTATTATTATTATTATTATTATTATTATTATTATTATTATTATTATTATTATTATATTATTATTATGATGATGATCAAGGAAACATTTGGCAGTTATTGCACACAAACCAATTTGACTGACAAAATTAGCACATACAATCTTGTACAACCTAAAATCCTGACAGAGCTAACTAATATTAAGGAAAACACTTCAGAACTAAAATCTTAAAAAAGATCCGAGGAGACATTCTCCAGCTCCTGCAGAAATTTGAAAATCTGCCCCTTCACAACTACCCAGTTGATTTTCATAAGGCCGAGAAGATCCATTTATAGTTAATAAAATTTGGTGAGAATTGAAACTATGCTTGACAGGTCCTTGACACTACCATCAGCAACACTGGGACGGTGTAATGTTGGATGATATCTCAGCCTTATAAGCCTTCATCTGCTCTATTATTTTACAGGTCAATTTTTTGCGGATATAAGTTAATATCTATCGTGTTTTCATTCCGTAAATTAACTCTCGTGTAATATGTTAAAGCCTCTGAAGGATTTAGTAGATAATTAAAGTAATTTACCAGATAATTAAAGTAATTTCTGAAGTATAAATATATTATTTGAAATGAATCTCTCCTCGCGCCTCTCCTCCCTCCCCTTCTCTCTCTCTCATTGTCTCACTTTCATTCCCTCTGTTTCTTTTCCTTTAGGGAAACATATTGGATGAATTACATTATACAGCCATAAAGAGTCGTATGGTCTCGTTATAATCCTTTAATATTCACTATTTCAATATAACTTAGTAGTGAATGTAATTCCTATCAAAGTTTGGAAATAACGAAAATTATCTTTGATGAGTATCAGTGAAATTGTTGATAGAAGAATCAGGGGAATCATCATACATGATGAATTATTAAGCAAAGCAGAAACTCGCATTTACTAGATAACAGTAGATAAGTGGAACAGTATACCTAGTAGTGTGTGAGTGGCATTCTTTCTACCTAGTAGTTGATAAGTTGAACAGTCTGGCTAGTACTTTATGAGTGTAACAGTCTACCTAGTAGTGTGTGAGTGGAACAGTCTACCTAGTAGTCGATGAGTGCAACAGTCTACCTAGGAGTTGATGCGTGGAACAGTCTACCTAGTAGTAGATGAGTGGAACAGTCTACCTAGTAGTGTGTGAGTGGAACAGTCTACCTAGTAGTCAATGAGTGGAATAGTGCCTAGTAGTTGATGAGTGTAACAGTCAACCTAGTAGTGTGTGAGTGGAACAGTCTACCTAGTAGTCAATGAGTGGAATAGTGCCTAGTAGTTGATGAGTGTAACAGTCAACCTAGTAGTGTGTGAGTGGAACAGTCTACCTAGTAGTCGATGCGTGGAATAGTGCCTAGTAGTTGATGAGTGTAACAGTCTACATAGTAGTCGATGAGTGGAACAGTCTACCTAGTAGTCAATGAGTGGAATAGTGCCTAGTAGTTGATGAGTGTAACAGTTAACCTAGTAGTTTGTGAGTGGAACAATCTACCTAGTAGTCGATGAGTGGAATAGTGCCTAGTAGTCGATGAGTGTAACAGTCTACATAGTAGTCGTTGAGTGGAACAGTCTACCTAGAAGAGTATGAGTGGAACAGTCTACCTAGAAGAGTATGAGTGGAACAGGCTACCTAGAAGAGTATGAGTGGAACAGTCAACCTAGAAGAGTATGAGTGGAACAGGCTACCTAGGAGTTCTGACGAATAGTTTAAAAAAAACGAGAAGTTAAGGACTGAGACACTTATGCAACATATGGGAATCTTTGTTCAGGAAACGTTTCGCCACACATGGCCCCGCCTACTCCTTCCTCGCCTCACCTGACTACAGTATGTAAGCCACGTCTAAGGCCCTATGCCGTACATTCTACAAGATCGATGGACTGAACACATCGGCTCCAGGCTGATGGACTGATAACTTCAAACTCCTCTCCTTTCACCTTTCTGCTTTGCATTGCACTTACGCAGCCACAGTGTGGCGAAACGTTTCTTGAATGAAGGTTCCCCTATGTTGCATAAGTGTCTCAATCTTATACCTAGTAGTAGATGAGTGGAACAGTATATCTAGCAGTGTATGAGTGGAACATTCTACCTAGTAGTCGAAGAGTGGAACAGTCTACCTAGTAGTTGATGAGTGGAACAGTCTACCTAGTAGTTGATGAGTGGAACAGTCTACCTAGCAGTTGATGAGTAGAATAGTCTACCTAGTAGTGTATGAGTGGAACATTCTACCTAGTAGTCGAAGAGTGGAACAGTCTACCTGGAAGCTGATGAGTGTAACAGTCTACCTAGTGGTTGATGAGTGGAACAGTCTACCTAGCAGTTGATGAGTGGAATAGTCTACCTAGTAGTTGATGAGTTTAACAGTCTACATAGTAGTCGATGACTAGAAGAGTCTAACTAGTAGTTGATGAATGGAAAATTCTTCCTAGTAGCTGATGAGTGGAATAGTCTCCTTAGTAGTCTATGAGTGGAACAGTCTACCTTTGGAGTGTGTTAGTGGAACAGTCTACCTAGTAGTTGATGAGTGGAACAGTCTACATAGCAGTCCATGACTGTGAGAGCCTACCTAGTAGTTGATGAGTGGAACAGTGTAATCAGTAGTTGATGAGAGGAACAGTCTACATAGTAGAAAATCAGTGGAACTCTCTTCCTAGAAGTAGATGGGTGGAACAGTCTACCTAGTAGTAAATGAGTGGAACAGTCTACCTAGTAGTAAATGAGTGTAACAGTCTACCTAGTAGTTGATAAATGGAAGAGTCTACTTAGTAGTTAATAAGTGGAACAGTCTTCCTATTAGTTGGAGAGAGGAAAACTCTCCCTATTAATTGATGAGTGAACACTCTTACCTAGTAGTTGATGAGTGGGACACTCTTACCTAGTAGTTGATGAATGGGACAGTCTACATATTAGTTGAGAAGTGGGACAGTTGACGAGTGGAAGAGTCTCTAAGTAGTTGATGATTGGAATACTTATACCTACCAGTTGACGAGAGAAACAGTCTATCTAATAGTTGATGATTGGAACAGTCTACTTAGTTGTTGATAAGTGAAACAGTCTACCTAGTAGTTAATGTGAGGAACACTCTTACCTAGTACTTGATGGGTGGAACAATCTACCAAGTAGTTGATGAGTGGAACATTCTTACCTAGTAGTTGATGAGCGGAACACTCTTAGGTAGAAGTTGACAAATGGGACAATCTACCTAGTAGTTCATGAGTGGAATACTCATACCTAGTAGTTGATGTGAGAAACAGTCTACCTAGTAGTTTAAGAGTGGAACAGTCTACTTAGCAATTGATGAGTGGAACATTCTTACCTAGTACTTGATGAATGGATCACCGTTACCTAGAAGTTAATGAATAGGACAGTCTACCTAGTAGTTGATGAGTGGAACAGTCTACTCGTAGTTACTGAGTGGAACAATCTACCTATTGTATGATGAGTGGAACTGTCTACCTAGTAGTTGACGAGTGGAATTCTCTAGCTAGTAGTTGATGAGTGAAACACTCCACCTAGTAGTTGATGAATAGAGCACTCTACCTAATATCTAATGTGTGAAACAAGCTTCCTAGTAATCGATGAGTGGAACACTCTACGTAAGAGTTGATGAGCGGAGAAACCTACCCAGTAGTTGATGAGTGGAACAGTCTACCTAACAGTTGATGAGTGGAAAACTCTTACCAAGTAGTTGATGAGTGGAACACTCTTACCTAGCAGTTGATGAGTGGAACATTCTTACCTAGTAGTTGACGAGTGCAACAGTCTCCTAGTAGTTGATGACTGGAATACTCATACCTAGCAGCTGATGAGAGGAAATGTCTGTCTATTAGGTGGTGAGTGGAACAGTCTACCTAGTAGATGACGATTGAGACAGATTTCCTAGTAGTTGATTGGTGGAACAGTCTGCTTAAAAGTTGATGAGTGGAACACTCTTCCTATTAGTTGATGAGTGGATCTGTCTACCTAGCAGTTGAAGAAAGGAACAGACTAACTAGTACTTATAAGGAGAAAATTTACCTAGTAGTTAATGAGTGGAAAACTACCTAGTAGTTGATGAGTGGAACACTCTAGAATTTGATGAATGAAACAGTCTATCTAGTATTGAATGAGTGGAAAAGTCTACCTGCAAGTTGAAGAGTGGATCAGTCTACTTAGTACTTGATGAGTGGAACACTCATAGCTGGTAGATGGTGAATGGGACACTCTACCTAGTTGTTCATGAGTGGAGAGTCTACAGAATAGCTGATAAGTGGAACAATCTGCCTAGTAGTTGATGAGTGGAACAGTCTACCTAGTAGTTGATGAGTGGAACAGTTTACCTTGTAGTTGGTGATTGGAACATTCTTACGTAGTAGATGATGAGTGGAACACTCTTACATTGTAGCTGATGAGTGTAAATCTCTTTCCAAGTAGTTGATGAATGGGACAGTCTACTTAGTAGTTAATGAGTGAAATACTCCTGCCTAGTAGTCGTCGAGAGAAAACGTCTACCTAGTAATTTATGAGTGGAACAGTCTACATAGTAGATGACGATTGAAACAGTCTTCCTAATCTTCATATAGTTGAAGAGTGGAAGTCTACCAGATTGTTGATGAGTGGAATACTGTTCCTAGTAGTTGATGAATGGGACACTCTTCCTATTAGTTATTGAGTGGAACCGTCTACCTAGTACTCGATGAGTGCAACAGTCTACCTAGTAGTTGATGAGTGGAACACTGTCCCTATTAGCTGATGAATGGAACACTCTACCTATTAGTTGATGAATGGAACAGTGTACCTAGTTCTGAATGAGTTGAACAGTCTACTTAGCAGAGGATAAGTGGAACATTTTGTCTAGTAGTTGATGTGTGAAACACTCTTACCTAGTAGTTGATGAGTGAGACAGCCTGCCTAGTAGTTTGTTGTTGAAGAGTTGAACATTCTACCTAGTAGTTGATGAGTGGAACAGTGTTACCAAGTAATTCATGAGTGAACCACTCTTATGTAGCAGTTTATGCGTGGAACACTCTTAACTAGTATTTAATGAATGGGACAGTCTGCATAGAAGTTGAGGAGTGGGACAGTCTACCTTGTGGTTGACGAGTGTAGTTGTTGATTTGAATACTCATACCCAGGGGCTGATGAGAGGAACAGTCTATCTAATAGTTGATGACTGGAACACTCTTCCTAGCAGATCACGATTAAGACTTCCTGGTAGATGAAGAATGGAAGTCTACCTAGTAGATGATGAGTATAACACTATTCCTATTAGTTGATGAGTGGATCTGTCTACCGAGAAGTTGACGAATGGAACAGACTACCTAGTACTCTATGAGAAGAACAATCTGCCTAGTAGTTGATGAGTGGAACATTCTACCTAGTAGGTGGTGAGTGGAATACTCTAACTAGTAGTTGATGAATATAACAGTCTACCTAGTAATGAATGAGAGGAACAGTCTACTTTGTAATTGATGAGTGGAACAGTGTAACTAGTAGCTGATGAGTGGAACTCTCTACCTAGTGGTTGAGAGTGGTAGTTGAGAGTGGAACAGTGTAACTAGTACTTGATAAGTGGAACACTCTACCTAATAGTTGATGAGTGGAACACTCTTCCTAGTAGTTGATGAGCGGAAGAGTCTATCTAGGAGTTGATGAATTTAACATTCTACCTAGTAGTAGATGAGTGCAACAGTGTAACTAGTAGTTGATGAGTGGGACACTCTACCTACTAGCTAATGAGTGCAACGCTCTTCCTAGTAGTTGATGAGTGGAAGAGTCTACCTAGCAGTTGATAAGTGGAAGAGTCTACCTAGCAGTAGATGAGTGGAACAGTCTACTTAGTAGTTGATGAGTGGCATATTCTTACCAAGTAGTTGCTGAATGGAACAGTCTACCTAGTAGTTGATGAGTGGAATACTCTACCTAGTAGTTGATGAGTGGAATACTCTACTTAGTAGTTAATGAATTGGACAGTCCACCTAGTATTGTTTGAGTGAAACAGGCTACCTAGTAATTGATGAGCGGAGCAGTCTACCTTCTAGTTGATAATGGGAACACTCTACCTAATTGTTGGTGAGGGGACAGTCTACCTAGTGTTTGATGAGTGGAGCAGTCTACGTAGTAGATGATGAGAGGAACAGTATACCTAGTAGAGGATGAGTGGAACAATCTACCTAATACTTGATGAGTGGAGCTTCTTACAAAGTAGATCGTGAGTGGAACACTCTTACCTAGTAGTTTAGGAATGGGACAGTTTACTTAGTAGTTGATGAGTTGGACAGTCTACTTAGAAGTTGATGAATGGGACAGCCTACATAGGAGTTGATGAGTGTAGAGTCTACCGAGTAGATGATGAGCGGAACACTCTCACCGAGTAGTTGATGAGTGGAACAATCTTACATTGTAGTTGATGAATGTAACACTCATACCTAGTAGCTGATGTGTGGAACACTCTTACCTAGTAGTTGATGAATGGGACATTGTCCCTAGCAGCTGATGAGTGTAGAGTCTACCGAGTAGTTGACTAGTGGAAATGTCTACCTAGTAGTTGATGAGTGGAACGCTCTTACCTAGTAGTTGATGATTGGAACACTCTTACCTAGTTGAGTGTGACAACCTAGCTTGTGGTCGATGAGTGGGACAGTCTTTCTAGTAACTGATGAATTGGACAGTCTGCCTAGTAGTTGATTAGTGGACAGTCTGCCTTATACCTGATGAGTGGAACAGTCTACCCAATAGTTGATGATTGGAACAGTCTACCTAGTAATTGATTAGAGGAACACTACCTAGCAGTTGATGAGTGGAACAGTTTACCTAGTAGTTGATGAGTGGAACATTCTTACCTAGTAGATGATGAGTGGAACACTCTTACCTAGTAGTTGATGAATGGGACAGTCTACATAGCAGTTGATGAGTGGAACAATCTTCCTAGTAGTTGATGAATGGAACACAATTACCTAGTTGATGATGAATGGGAGAATCTATCTAGTAGATGATGAGAGAAAAAGTCTACCTAGTAGTTTATGAATGGAACAGTCTACCTGCTGAGGGATAAGTGAAACACTCTTCCTAGTAATTGATGAATGGGACACCCTATTAGTTATTGAGTGAAACCGTCTACCTAGTACTCGATGAGAAGAACGGTCTACTTAGTAGTTGATCAGTGGAACACTGTTCCTAGTAGCTGATGAATGGATCACTCTACCAATTAGTTGATAAATGGAACAGTGTACCTAGTTCTGAATCAGGTGAACAGTCTTCCAAATAGAGCATGATTGGAACATTCTATCTAGTAGGTGATGTGTGAAATACTCTTACCCAGTAGTTGATGAGTGGGACAATCTACCTGGTAGTTGAAGAGTGGAACAGTCTACCTAGTAGTTGATGAGTGGAACAGTCTACCTAGTAGTTGATAAGTGGAACAGTCTTCCTAGTAGTAGAAGAGCGGAACAGTCTACCTACTTGTTGATGAGTGGAACAGTCCACCTACTAGTTGATGAGTAGAATACTCGTACGTAGTAGTTGATGAGAGGAAGAGTCTACCTAGTATTTGATAAGTGGAACGGTCTACATAGTACTTCATGAATGGAACCCACTGCCTACTTGTTTGATGAAAGGAAAACTCTACCTAGCAGTTCATGAGTGGAACACTCTACCTAGTAGCTGATGAGTGGAACACTCCTAACTAGTAGCTGATGAGTGGAACACTCTATCTAGAAGTTGATGAGTGGAACAGTCTGCCTAATAGTTGATGAGAGGGACAGTCTACCTAGTAGCTGATGAGTGGAACAGTATGCCTAGTAATTGATGAACTGAACACTCTTACCTAGTAGATGATGAGTGGAACAATCTACCTAGTAGCTGATGAGTGGAACAGTCTACCTAGCAGTTGATTATTGAAGAACTATACCTAGTCGTTGATGAGTTGAACATTCTACTAGTAGCTAGGTAAGACACATAGGCAACAGTTAGGCAACTTTATTCCGAAACGTTTCGCCTACACAGTAGGCTTCTTCAGTCGAATACAGAAAGTAGGCAGGAACAGTAGAGAAGACGATGTAATCAGTCCATCACCCTTGAAGTAGTAGAATTTGAGGTTGTCAGTCCCTCAGCCCTGAATTTGAGGGACTGACAACCTGAAATTCTACTACTTCAAGGGTGATGGACTGATTACATCGTCTCCACATCTCTACTGTTCCTGCCTACTTTCTGTATTCGACTGAAGAAGCCTACTGTGTAGGCGAAACGTTTCGGAATAAAGTTGCCTAACTGTTGCTTATGTGTCTTACCTACCAACCTGCCGGTATTGTATACCATTTTGATGTTCATTCTACCTAGTAGTTGATGAGTGGAACAGTCTACCTAGTAGTTGATGAGTGGAGCAGTCTACCTTGTAGTTGATTATTTTAACACTCTACCTAGTAGTTGTAGAGTTGATGGTCGCAACAGTATACCTAGTAGTTGATGAGTAGAACAGTCTATCTAGTAGTTGATGAGTGAAATAGTCTACCTAGCAGTTGAGAAGTGGAGAAGTCTACTTAGTAGTTGGTGAGTGGAACAGTGTACCTAGTAGTTGACAAGTGGAAGAGTAAGCCTACTAGTTGATGAACTGAACACTCTTATCTAGTAGTTGATGAGTGAGACAGTCTACCTAGTAGTTGATGAGTGGAATAGTTTACCTAGTGGTTGATGAGTGGAACATTCTTATCTAGTAGAAGACTAGTTGAACAGTCGACCTAGTAGTTGGTGAGTGGAACAGTCTACCTAGTAGTTGAAGAGTGGATCAGCCTACCTTGTAGTTGATAATTGGAACACTCTACTTAGTAGTTAATGAGTTGAACAGTCTACCTAGTAGTTGATGAGTGGAACAGTATACGTAGTAGTTGATGAGTGGAACAGTCTACCCTGTAGTTGATTATTGGAACACTCTACCTATTAGTTGATGAGTTGAACAATCTAACTAGCAGTTGGTGAGTGGAACAGTATTGCTAGTAGTTAATTATTGAAATAGTCTACCTAGTAGTTGATGAGTGGAACAGTATTTCTAGTAGTTGAGGAGTATAGTCTACCTAGTAGTTGATGAGTGGAACAGTCTACCTAGTAGTTGATGAATTGGACTGTCTACCTAGTAACTGAGGAGTGGGAGAGTCTACCTAGAAGTTGACGAGTGGAACAGTCTACCTACTAGTTGATGAGAAGAACAGTCTACCAAACAGTTGATGAGTGGAACGGTCTACCTAGTAGCTGATGAGAGAAACAATCTACCTAACAGATGATTATTGGAACACTCTACCTAGTAGTTGATGAGTTGAACAGATTACATAGTAGTTCATAAGTGGAACAATCTACCTTGTAGTTGATGAGTGGAAAAGTCTACCTAGTAGTTGATGAGTGGAACAGTCTACCTAGTAGTTGATGAATTGTACCGTCTACCTAGTAGTTGATTAGTTGAACAGTATAACTAGTAGTCGATGAGTGGAACAGTCTACCTTGTAGTTGATTATTGGAACACTCTGCCTATTAATTGAAGAGTAGAGCAGTCCACCTAGTATTTGATGAGTTGAACAGTATTCCTAGTAGTTGGTGAGTGAAATCGTCTGCCATGTAGTTAATGAGATGAACATTCTACCTAGTATTGGATGAGTGGAGCAGTCTACCTAGTAATGGATGAGTGGAACAATCTATCATGTAGTGGATGAGACCATCTACCTAAGAGTTAATGAGTGCAAGAGTCTACCTAGTGGTTGTTTAGTCTAGCTAGTAGTTGATGAGTGGGACACTCTATCTAGTAGTTGTTGAATGGAACAGTCTACCTGGTAGTTGATGAGGGGAACAGTCTACCTAGTAGTTGGTGAGTGGAACAGTCTATGAAGTAGGGTTCCTTTGGCACCTTGTAATAGGTTAGATAAATACATGATTCAAAGGGGTTGCATTAAAGTAGGACTTGCCCTCTAGTTATTAGAATTATCAGCGCTTGTTGCTTAGGTAGCAGTGAAAGTGGGTTGGGCAAATATTTTTGTTTGTTTGTTAGTGTTAGAAAATCTTGTTTAGTTTAGACTAGTATGCCTGCTGCAGTGTTCATCCTTTCTTGTGTTCTTATTAATGGATTTGCTTCCTCTTATCCCAAACTAATGAGAAAAACACGTCAATGGTTGAGAAAGATACGTAAGAAAACACCTGGACAAAAGTGATAAAGGTCCCACGACTGAAAGGTTTTCTAATAAATATGTCCCCGTATTTACTAACGTGTCTTTGTAAACCAAATTGTTGTATCTGTTACTAAGATTTATACCATACTCACCTCATTGAACTCATGATCTACAACAAAGAGATCAAACTCTTTCCTCCTCTCATAAAGATCCTTCACTGAGGGATCTTTGTACAAGTTTTTGACATAATCGGGAAGAAGAGTCTCAAACAAGGTCCATCCACCATTCCAGTCCTTCATATACTCAAACATATCTGGAGGTTCTTGTGACGTCAGCTCGTGGGTGACCTCGATGATGTTGGGATAATCAGATGATGTCGGGTTTTCAGACAATATTGTTATCTGTATAAACATGTGGATGCAACATTTAGATAAATTTGAAAAATTTGAACAAAACTGGATTGATGTACTTCTAATATTGAAGACGAAGATCAAAGTCATTACAGGTTCGTGTAATCACTCCTAATTCTGCAGGTATTGTTACTACATTAAAGTTCAAAATGGTATAAAATACCGAGAAGTTGACACATGTGCAACATCTGGTACCTTTATTGTTGATGAGTAAGACACATGTGCAACATCTGGTACCTTTATTGTTGATGAGTAAGAGACATGTGCAACACCTGGTACCTTTATTGTTGATGAGTAAGAGACATGTGCAACACCTGGTACCTTTATTGTTGATGAGTAAGAGACATGTGCAACATCTGGTACCTTTATTGTTGATGAGTAGAGACATGTGCAACACCTGGTACCTTTATTGTTGATGAGTAAGAGACATGTGCAACATCTGGTACCTTTATTGTTGATGAGTAAGAGACATGTGCAACATCTGGTACCTTTATTGTTGATGAGTAAGAGACATGTGCAACACATGTGCAACATCTGGTACCTTTATTGTTGATGAGTAAGACACATGTGCAACATCTGGTACCTTTATTGTTGATGAGTAAGACACATGTGCAACACATGTGCAACATCTGGTACTTTTATTATTGAAATATGTGATAAATATGTGAAATATGTGACAAGTAGAAGACTGGGATACTTGTGCAACAGTTTGGAATCTTGAGGAAATTTTTCGGCACACAGAGGCTTCATCAGTCCAATACAAATTAGAACAGTGGAAATGAAGAAATATAAGGAAATCAGTCCCTCAGCCTAGAATCGATGTGTTTAATCGACGAATCTTGAACGAAGTACAACATATTCTCGGACACTGCAATATAATGGGTTCTTGATATAAGGACTTCTGCAACACTTGTCCAACAGATGGACATAACCTACTTATATAGTGGATGGTTCCACTGTGACTCCGCCCCCTCCTGCTTCACCTCAGACGACTACTGTATATAAGCAACTTCTCCGAGCAAATTCTGCACTTTCTTCAAGACTACTGGACTGAACACATCGATTCCAGGTTGAGGGACTGATTACCTCAATCTCCTCCTCTGTTTCCACTGTTCTTCTCTATATTGGACTCATGAAGCCACTGTATGGCTAAACGTTTCCTCAATAAAAATAAGAAAAACGTTCCACAAGTGTCTCAGTCTTGATTGTTGAAACGTTTCGCCTCTGCATCAGTCGAATACAGAGGCAGCAGGTTTAATAACGAAATTACTACTACATAGTCAACAGTTGGGATCCAATTCTTTGCTTCTGATTATCTCAAAATTACAAATTGTAAATTATATCTTTTTTATCACAAAAAAAAAGAGCAATGTCTCACCTGGTGTCCACGGTCAGCCAGAGCCCTGGCAAGAGGCATAAACACATTCTTGTGGCTCTGGGAGGAGACTGGAGTCAGCATCAGTATCTTGCAGTGTCTCTCAGGAGGGTCTAATTTCCCCGTGACCATCGCCACCACAGCCAGCATCACATACGTCGCCGCTAACATCTGTATACAACAAGTGTTAAAGCTGTAGAATGTGTAATATGTACAGAAAATAATTTTAAGATATTCTTGGAAGAAATCACAGTTAAACGAGAAATTTCAAACAAGAAAAAAAAATACAACAATGAAAATAGTAAATAAATCTTGAGCGCTTTCATGTGCTTGCACACATCTTCAGAGGACTAAGAAGAGGCAAGAGAAGCACATTTTATATATTAAATACCTAAGTGACGCCTCACTTAGAATGAACGTAACTTCTCATTTATTTCATTAGAAATTAATTTTTTTTATAGATTTCATTTTCTATTCAATCTATGAGCAATCTTATATCTGGATTTACGTATTTGTTGATGGGATTCTTACAGTGGATGAGAAACAAGAACAGACACACAAAAGTCTCAGTCGAAACTATATAATTTCCCGTTCCTGAAGATGTTTGTTTTCAGTAACAAATTAATATATTCTCTGACTGATACGAATAATTAATATGATAATATATACTGACATGAAAATTCATTCTTTCTTGGTGGATTGTCTGGAAGAGAAAGTCGTCATTAAATCATCATTTTCACGCTCAGATCTCTGTCAAATAACTAAGAGCTCCAGTTGCGGGTCATCACATGATAGACCCACTTCAGGAAACACTTGTCTTGTTTTCTGACAGTTCTTACCTAACCTAACCTAACTCCTCGCCAGTTTTAACCTCCCCTTTCGTCCAGAGGTTCAACTAGTCCTTCAGGTGAGTGTAGTCGAACTCTCTTCCAACACTGGAGAGTTCTCTTACAGAGCACATCTTATAAAACTGTTTACCCTATACTTAAACCCACACCTAAAACATATTCCCAATTAAGTTACTATGGGTAACTTCCAAATAAGATGATTGTCCAGGAGACTACTACTAAGTTTCCTACGGTACCAGCATATGTGAATGATATACAATACTGACAAGTTGAAAAATTGTACACATAAGCAACTTGGTATCCATAGTTGTAGAGTTTACGCCATGCAGTGTCTTTATCAATACAATTCAAGAGCATAATGTGAAGAATGTAGCAGTATATTCCAAAGATGAGGAAATCTGTCCCTCAGTCTTGTACTGATAAAGCCAGTGAAGGGCAAAACATCTATAAATAGATACCAAGATGCTGCGTGTCTTATTCTTCATTTCATCTGGCACTGTTCTACATTGTCCTAGAAGCTCTTACCTGGGGTATAAAGTTTATTGTGAGGAGTTGTGGCATGCAAAGGGCACGTCACCTTTATTTGGCGCATGTACACATCCATATAGGCTGCCTCACAACCAGTGAACCATGTGCTAAGGGTTTAACGAATCAGGGGGCCCCATCGTTAAATCAGTACCTTGGTTCAATCACAGATGGGTATGACAATGGCGGTTGTGTTGTGGAGTCACACGAGTTTCACCATTGCCATATCCGCACAGACGCTGGTTGGAAGCAGTGATCTAGTCTGGCTGTTCTTTTCGCCTTGACACACCATGTTGTACACATATATTTCCAATTCTTATATATAGTGTACATAGTTGTAAAAAGTTATATATATTTGGTGAAGAAATATATAATTCAAAGTTCTCTGTTGTGTTTATTTTGCTCCAAGCTTCCCTTTACACCCAGGATAACAGACCTTGATTACCTGGGTCGTAATATAGGAAGCCTGTCCGAGAGCTGGAGCTGGACTTAGAGCAGGAGCTGGAGCAGGAGGTAGTCTTTGTATCATTTAAATAGCTTGCTATCTGGCATTGCTGATATCAGCTTTGCCATTCACTTCCTATTATTGCATGTCAACTTTGCATTCGCTTCACTTTGGTCAGCCTTTCTATTGTGTGAGTATTCTGCAGTCGTACCGTGCATAGCTGCTTGAGTGTATTGCAATAGCATGTTACGTTGGGGTTAAAGCCACCTATACGAGTCAGACGATTAGTGTTTGCATTCACTCTGCTAAAACTGCCCAAGCTTTCTTTACAGCTTTGTTGGCAAATTGCTCATTCTATTGGCATTGAATATAAAAGCACTCTTACTGTTGCGTAGCTTTGTGACATTTTACATACAAAGCTGAAAACAGAAGAGATGGTGCACCAGAGTCCTGTTACTCCCACTACAGGAGCTATTAACTGCAGATCTCCGATTATGTTCCTGAAAAAGACTGGGAGAGACAACACCTGAGCAAAACCAGCAGTCTCGTGAAGGAACAGATGCTTTGGGTTTATCTGGAGGCGTGTCAGCTTCATTGGCACTTGAGTTAGCAAAAATCAATCTTGAGCAGACCAAGGAACAGCGAGCACATGCTAAGGAAGAGTTTGATAGAAGGAGAGAAGGCAGTTCACACAAACTGTAAATGGCTTAAGTATGCAAAAAGCAGTACAGCTCGTTCCTTGTTTTGCTGAAGCAGAGCATGAACAGTTTTTCGAAGCATTCAAAAACCAGACTCGAGCCTTAATTTGACCTGAAGAGTATTGGGCGTCACTGGTGCATACAGCATTGTTTGGTAAGGCACAGAAGTTTACATCCATGTTAAATGACACTGATTTTGGTAACTATCGCTTGGTGAAAGCCACGGTTCTTGGGGCTTATCAATGTATTCCTACCAAGTACATGAAGGAGTTCAAAATAAGCAAACGACAGCTGGGTCAGTCTTACGTTGATTTTGTAAGAAAACAGACCAAAGTCTTTACCCACTGGTACAAGGCAAGTGGTGCCACTATTTTCGGGGATCTTGTTAAACTAATCTTGGTGGATAACTTGTTGGGGTCAGTTGGACCACAGGTTAGAATTTTTTTGCAAGATCATTCATTGGCTACTGCACTGGAAGCAGCCAGGTTGCCTGATGCTTTCGAAACTAACTGTTCCTTGCATAGCTGTCTTATTTCTCTCTTCAACAGCCTCGCATGAGTCGAGATCGTCAGAGTTCTAGACTGGAGAACAAAGTGCCAGAACGAAGGTGAACGGCAACGTCAACCAACTCAGTCACCTGTTGAGCTATGCTAGTCAACCCACGATCAACCTGGTGAGCGACAAACCACCCAACATGGTGAATCCCAACATCAGTATCCAGAGTGCTGCCAGCCACAACATCAGCAGGGAACTAAGGTTAAAAATGAGGTAATTTATTTTAGGTGTAATAAATCAGCCCAAACTGTCCCGCAAGATCCCAATAAGTAGGCAGAATCATTAATATTAAAATGACTCAAAAAGAGGATTTTTTTTAGATTTTGCCACCGAAGTGGCTAGTTTATTGTGCACCCCATATCCATCCTGTGGACGGTAGCGCGAGAACATATGGATACACAAAAGGCCTAGGAACTAGGCCCCAAAGGGTTAACAGGAATACACAAAAAGAGGTAGAGTGGGGGATGGCACCTTATTATGGCACTTGTCAAGTCTCCCGTCAGAAGGATTCAAAGAAAACGGAAGTATGAACATTTAGAGATACTGGGGTATCTTGTTTTTTGATACGAGAGGAAGTACTTCCCCTTTCGGAACAAACAGATTTGCAATCATCCGTTCTTTTTGAAGCTTTTGGAGGAGCAGTATTTTCTCTATGTGTAGAGTAAACATTACACTGGATATTTGACTGCAGGTGTTTCCGACGGATTTTCTTTGGATGCCGTGTTACTACTAGGTAATAATATTAATTTTACTACGTATCCAGAACCTGCAATGACTAATTCTTCTCCGATGTTGGTCATAACTCGGGTAAAATCCCAAGCATTGTCTGATGAGAATGCTAACCCATCCTTGGACCACTCTGATCTCCGAATAACCAATCTGTTGTACGAGGAAAACTGGCCAGAGCCTCGTAAATTTAGTGAACAAACCCTGATCAAGCTTTCCTATTCCAGGGTTACAGTATTGCCAGATATCTTTGTTTGCATGCCTGAGGGACTGTCCTTTCAGGGAGAACAGCGAAAAGACCCTTCCTTGATTTTCGCTTTTCAGGCAACAATGGGTAAATCCTCTTCAGATCACCCAGTCAAATATAAAATTAAAAACAACTTCTTAATCTGCAATGAGACTGGTAAGGAGATAAAGGGAAGACAAAAGACAGACAGGTTAGTAGTTCCTAAAAAGTTTAAACCACAAATATTAAATATAGCTCATAACTCTTCGTTAGAAGGCCACTTAGGAATATTACAAGAATTTTTCTGGCCAAAACTTAAGATATGCTGTGAAGAATCATATCCCCTGTTGTAGAGAATGTCAGCAAGTAGGGAAACCTGGACATCCCATTAAACCTGCACCTCTCCATCCCATACCTGCTGATGGAGAACCTTTTGCAGAGTTAATCACAGATTGTGTAGGTCCACTACTTAAGTCCAGATCTGGGAATCAGTACTTATTTACTAGATACCCAGAGGCAATCCCCATGTGCAGTATCAATACTAAAGTAATTCTTAAGGCTTTAACAAATTTTATTTCCTGATTTGGCATTCCTAGGTCTATTCAGTGTGATCAAGGTACTAATTTTACTGCCAAAGCTTTCAGGGAGGCATTAACTAGGCTAAGAATATTTCACAACTTATCCACTGCCTATCATCCTCAGTCCCAAGGCGCCTTAGGAAGATTTCATCAGACGTTATAAACCATAATAACTTTTTGCACACATTTTCCTACAGATTGGGATGAATCACTACCTCTGTTGTTGTTTGCAATGAGGGAAACTGTGTAGGAATCCACTGGGTACAGTCCGTTTGAGCTGATCTTTGGGCACAATGTACTATGTCCTCTTCGGGTGTTCAGGGAAGGATGGATGGGAGAAGACGCCTGTGTAACACCCTACAACCCTTTTCCAAGGTTGCAGGTGGCACGTCAGTTAGCAAAGGCTAATTTAAAAGCAGCTCAAGATATCATGGAACAAAGGTATGACAGAAATTCAAAGTCTCGCTCCTTTTATCCAGGAGACAAGATGTTAGTGCAGGAACCTATACCTGGCCACACCTTAAAAGCTAGATTTACGGAACCCATGTAAATTGTAAATTTTGTGGTATCTCCCTTTGACAGTACCTCAACAGGCAAGCAAATTAATCAAATTAAATCATTTAAAAAACAAGAAAAAGTCCCAGTAATGATTCTGTCGTCTGCCTCTGTAGACGACCCTGACTCTTTGCACTCTATCTCTAAAAGCCAAGTAAAACATCCCAGTTCGGTCCTCATCAAGGATCCCAGGCCTTTAATAGTGGGGTTATCTAAGAATCATGTAACAAATTGACTGTGCTTCTACAATTTTACCCTGATATCTTTTTGGATGTTCCAAGAAATGTATACTAGGATATCATGATGTAGATGTTCGAAACTCTAAACCTATTAAACTCTTCCCCTACAGAGCTAATCATGAAAAACAGAGGCTATTTCAACAGGAGGTAGGCTTTCTGTTAGAGCATGGGTTAATGGAGGAGGAGTCTAGTCCATAGGTTTCACCACACATCCTTGTTAAGAAAACTGACGAAGGTTTGCGAATGTGTCCAGACTACAGTAAGGTGAATGAGGTCACAGTGGCAGATGCTACCCTCTGCCACGTCTGGATGACATAATCGGCTTCGTGGGTCAGGCTACTTTTGTGTCCAAATTAGACCTCCTTAATTCCAGGAGGTCATTATCAGTACACAGTGACCCCCTTTGGAATGAAAAATTCTCCAGCATCATTCCAGAAACTGATCCATCAGGCTATTAAAGGACATGAAGGCACGGCCACTTACTAAGATGACATAGTGATCATGTCCGATACTTGGGACCAACATAGGTTCAGGATTCAGGCTCTCTTTGAGACCTTTCAGAGTTTCCACTTAACTGTTAACTTATCTAAGTCATCCTTTGGCCAATCTACTATTAATTTTATGAGCCATGAAGTAGGTAGTGGGAAAGTGGCCCCTAAATTTGATGAAGGTCTTGACATTAAAAATTATCCAGTACCTCATGGTGGGAAATCTCTCTCCAATGTTTCCTAGGTATAGTAGGATTTTATAAAAGATTCTGATAGAATTTTGCAGATGTTGTAGCGCTCTAACCTCCCTTACCAGTCATAAATTCCTCTTTAATTGGACCCTTGAGTGTCAAAATGCTTTCACCAAAGCAAAACGAATTCTTTGTACTGCACCCATTCTTCTGTCTTCAGATTTCTAAAAACCTTACATTACAGGTTGATGCTTGTGAGTCAGGGGTGGGGGCAGTACTTCTACAATCTGGGGACGATTGGTTGCAACCTGTGGCTTATTACTCCGCCAAATACCAGTCTCATCACAATTAAAAAAGAACCTCTAGTTCTGATATTGGCACTAGAGCACTTTAGCATGTGTGTCGGCCAGTCATCTCAAGTGGTCACAGTCTACAGTGACCATAATCCTCTGGTATACATTCAATCTATGAAGAACCACAACACAAGACTCATGCGGTGGAGTCTCTGGCTGCAATGTTATAACATAAAAATCTATCACATCGCCAGCAATGAAAATACGCTGGCTAATTCATTGTCCCAAATTTAAAATGTATTAGGTTAGGATGTGTTAGGGCTTATAGGTAGAACCAGATATTTTTCCCCCCTTTTGTATATACTGTGTAATTTTAATTAGTGTGGGTTTTTTTTTAGTGAGGGGATATTCTGCTACCGTCCGCAGGTGTCTTGAACCTACGTTAGCCCTACTGACTGCTGTCACGCTCTGTGTTTAGAGTTTGACTTTGTCACGATAAAAGTTGAGCTTTATCTAATGAGTTGGATGAGTAAGAGGAAAGGCAGTTTTATTATTGTAACGTGCCATGGCCGCACTTTACCTAGTTCTAAGCCTTCTTGGGGTGGAGGTGTGACATGCAAAGAGTATGTCACTTTTATTCAGAGAATATACACACTTCCATACAGGCTGCCTCGCAACCAGTGAACCATGTTCTAAGGGTTTAATGATTCAGGGGAGCCCCATTGTTAAATCTTTACCTTGGTTCAACCAATCCTTGAGTCACTAGACACCCTTCTCCTGCATTATTCTTACTGAGACCTGGCTTAAGCAGGACACAATTGATATCTACCCACTACCAGGATACACAGCAATCCACAACTGCAGACCATACCAAGTTGGGGGTGGTACTGCAGTCTATTAATCTAACCAACTATTTTGTAATAGCACTAATTGCTTTAGTGATAAATATGGGGAATACATTTTTGCTAATTTTACTGTAAAAAACCTCAAGACGCCTATAACAGTCGGTGCCATGTACCGGATACCCCACACAAACATCCCAAACTTCAGTGAGAATCTAAAGTCACTAATAACAAACAGACAAATGAACAAGCACCACCTTCTCTTAGCTGGAGACTTCAATATCAACCTTGGCATACTAGATGATCAGACTGTAACTGATTTCATCAACAATATGAACAATGCACTTCTCATACCAACAATAACTAAACCAACCAGGCTGACTGAGACAAGTGCAACCATAATAGACCACATATGGACCAATATACTAGCCCCCCTTTAAATCAGGGATAATCACAGATAGCACTACAGACCACTACCCTACCTTCCTCTTAACAAACATTAGTAAGCCACCACTCGAATACAACAAAGTTTCATTTAGACTCCATGACGAGGCCTCAATAAGGAATTTCACAGCAGACCTAGAGACTGTTGACTGGCCTACAGAATTCTCCAATGCCAATGGTATTGATGATTGGACAGACATTTTTCTTAACAAAATACTTAGACTATACAACAAACATTGTCCTATAAAAACGAAAAAGATCATGAATAAACGGCTTGGTTGCCCATGGCTAACCAGCACCATTCTGAAATCCATTGATAAGAAACACCAATATGAAAAGCAATATAGACAGGGCTTAATACACAAAGATATTCTTAAACAATATTCAACAGTTCTCATCAAATTAATAAAGAAAGCCAAACAACTGTACTACTCCAGCAGATTCACTGACACAAGAGGAGATATAAAAAAGACCTGGAAAACACTTTCCCAGATTCTGGGGACCACAAACTGAAAAAAAACAAGAATATTGTTCTAACTAAACCTCATGAAACACCACTGCATCCCACTGATACAGCTAACAAGATAAACGACTTCTTCTCAAACATAGGATCTAATCTCGCTAGTAAAATCCCACGTACCAATGCCCGTGCTGGGGACTACCTAGATGGGAATTTCCCAAATTCCTTCTATCATGTACCAACTGAGCCCACGGAAGTCACCACAATCATAAAGTCACTTAAAAATAACTCGGGGAATCTGTCTCACGTCCCACCATTACAAGCGAGCGGCCCATGTCCTTTCACATGCTATTTCATTACTTTTTAACAAGTCACTAGAAACTAGCACTTTCCCGACACTACTCAAGACGGCAAGGGTTACACCAATACATAAAGGTGGTGACCCTACAGACATAAACAACTATAGGCCAATATCAGACTTACCATTGCTATCCAAAATCTTCGAGAAACTCGTGCACAGGAGACTATATTCATTTATAACGTCACAAAACATACTCAACCCCTGCCAATTTGGATTCAGGAAAAATAAAAGCACTAATGATGCAATTATAAAAATGCTAGACCTGGTTTACACAGCATTGGTAAATAAGGAATATCCACTAGGAATTTTTATTGACCTAAGAAAAGCGTTTGACACAGTAGACCACGGCATCCTACTCCACAAACTTGACCACTATGGTATAAGAGGCCATGCGCTTGCATATTTTAAATCCTACCTTTCTAATAGGTATCAGTATGTCATCATTAAAGACACAGCCTCATCAATGCGGCCGCTTGATACTGGAGTTCCGCAGGGAAGTGTCCTTGGTCCCCTGCTCCTCCTCATTTACATTAATGATCTTCCAAACATATCCCAACACCTGAAACTCATTCTCTTTGCTGATGACACGACTTATGTCATCTTCCACCCTAATCTTGCCACCCTCAACACCATTGTTAACGAGGAGCTGCTCAAAATATCGACTTGGATGACAGCCAATAAACTTACACTTAACACTGGCAAAACCTACTGTTATGTTTGGTAGCAGAGCAGGTGTTGCGCAACTTAACATTAAGATCGACAACACTCTAATTGCCAGACATAATGAGGGCAAATTCCTTGCCTATACCTCGACAACAACCTAAATTTCAGCACCCATATCCAACACATAACAAAAACAGTATCCAAAACGGTGGGGATCCTCTCCAAGATACGATACTACGTACCGCAAACTGCCCTTCTCACACTATACCATTCACTTATTTATCCATACCTCACCTATGCCATCTGCAGCAACACACCTAAAGCCAATAATAACCCAACAAAAGCCGCAGTAAGAATAACCACTAAATCCCATCCCTGGCAACACACCCCCCACTCTTCATAGATCTAAACTTACTCCCTGTTCAGAACATCCACACTTACTACTGTGCAATCTATATCTACATGACCTTAAATTCCAATATTAACCTTGACCTAAAACACTTTCTTGATAGTTGTGACAGGATCCACAGGCATAACACCAGACAAACATCTCTATGACATTCCCCGTGTTCTACTAAACCTTAACAAAAATTCAATGTATTTCAAAGGCCCTAAAATCTGGAACACCCTACCTGAAAACTCTAGAACTGCAGACACATTCATCACTTTCAAAACTACAGTTAGAAAACATCTTATCTCCCTGATACACCCCGACAACTAACTACATGATAACCACCTGGTGGTTCACAATTACACTCACTCACCCACTGACTATAAACCCAGAAATACTAATCTTAATCTTAAAATAATAAATCCTAACTATTCATAAGTTTGTCTATGTTACTCAAATATAGACACCTTGTATTGTTCCAAAACAAAAGCATTCACATTGCTAAACTCAAAATTATGATGTAGTCATTTAGCCTTAATACCATATTCTGTAAGGATTTAATGTTAAGAATTAATTTAAGTCTGCTCAAAATGCCTAGCCATGCTAGGTGTCCTAGTGGCCCCCTCTGTAATTAGTATTTTATAACATGTAAACAACAAAATACCCAAAACCTGTAAACCCCACATTGTAACCATTATAGAGAATAAACTTGAATTGAATTGAATCATAGTTGGGTATGACAATGGCGGATGTGTTATAAGAACATAAGAACATTAGAAAGAAGGAACACTGCAACAGGCCTACTGTGGCATGCAAAGAGTACGTAACCTTTATTCGGCGCATGTACACACCCTCATTTACAGGCTATCTCCCCCAACCAGCGAACCAGGTTGCTAAGAGTTGATGATGGGGCCCCGTCGTTCAACTAGTGACCAGGTTCTAGCCAATAAGAAGATGGTTTTGGCAATCGCAGAGGTTATGTGGGTACCACTCTCCTGTCTGCCCTTGTCATTCCCATTCTAGAGCTGGTTGAAGCACGGTCTGCTATCTTGTGGCTTCTATTTCTGCTTTGCTTACCGTGGAGTGCACTGTACTTATCTCTGTACATAGTGTACATATTGCTGTTATAAATTGGTGAAGGATAATATAAGTCTATACTTTTTCTACTGTGTTTATTTGCTCCCATTACACCCGGGGTAACAGGCCATTTGGAATCCTGGGTTGTAATACCTACTGACCCATGCGGAGCAGGTCCATGTCCTCCCCCCCCGGATTAGACCAATGACCCACCCCCCGGATTATCCCAATGACCCACCCAGTCTGGTCATCCCCACTCAATGATGGAGCACTGTACCAGACCCAGCAGCACAAGCTAGTCAGGTCCAACTCACACCCACCCACTCCCACTCATGTATTTATCTAACCTATTTTTAAAACTACACAACGTTTTAGCCTCAATAACTGTACTCGGGGAGCTTGTTCCACTCATCCACAACTCTATTATGGAGTCACACGCGTTCCACCATTTCCATATCTACACAGACGCTGCTTGGAAGCAGTGATTTAGTCTGGCTGTTGTTTTTGCCTTGACTCACCCTGTTGTACACATATATTTCCTATTCTTGTATATAGCATACATAGATGTAAAAATCTATATATACTTGGTGAAGGAAAATACAATTCAAAGTTCTCAGTTGTGTTTATTTTGCTCCAAGCTTCCCTTTACACCCAGGACAACACGCCTTGATTACCTGGGTCCAAGCTTCCCTTTACACCCAGGACAACACGCCTTGATTACCTGGGTCCAAGCTTCTCTTTACACCCAGGACAACACGCCTTGATTACCTGGGTCCAAGCTTCCCTTTACACCCAGGACAACACGCCTTGATTACCTGGGTCCAAGCTTCCCTTTACACCCAGGACAACACGCCTTGATTACCTGGGTCCAAGCTTCCCTTTACACCCAGGACAACACGCCTTGATTACCTGGGTCGTAATATGAGTCGAGAAAGAAAACTGAATTTAAACACCAAGAATTTCATGTCAGGACTCAGTGACTAACAGAAAGGCTCTGCACAAATCCTCGTATGAGATGCCATTTGAAAATCTATTCCCGGTAGACGCGCCTTTTATTTCAAATTTTCCACAGACCATTTGATTGATATCACTAGCACAGACAATGGTAGAATGGTGATCAACTAATTTACAGACTACGATCAAATGATGAGCAGAATACTGGAAATCAAACATACGAACCCTTGTAATGTGAATAATAGAACCCATAAACTTAGACTATTACCCAAATATTTTTTTTTTAATCATGCACAATGATAAGCCCTTAAGATAAGATTTTCTTCGGATTTTTAACTCCGGAGGGTTAGCCACCCAGGATAGCCCAAGAAAGTCAGTGCGTCATCAAGGACTGACTACCTTATTTCCATTGGGATCCTTAATCTTGTACCCCAGGATGCGACCCACACCAGTCGAGTAACAGCCAGGTACTAATTTGCTGCTAGGTGAACAGGACAACAGGTGTAAGGAAACGTGTCGAAATGTTTACTCTCGAACCCTGGCACTCCGTGTGTGAAGCGAGAGCCATAGCCATCAGGAACCCTGGCACTCAGTGTGTGAAGCGAGAGCCTTAGCCATCAGGAACCCTGACACTCCGTGTGTGAAGCGGGAGCCTTAGCCATCAGGAACCCTGGCACTCAGTGTGTGAAGCGAGAGCCTTAGCCATCAGGAACCCTGGCACTCCGTGTGTGAAGCGGGAGCCTTAGCCATCAGGAACCCTGGCACTCCGTGTGTGAAGCGGGAGCCTTAGCCATCAGGAACCCTGGCACTCGGTGTGTGAAGCGAGAGCCTTAGCCATCAGGAACCCTGGCACTCCGTGTGTGAAGCGGGAGCCTTAGCCATCAGGAACCCTTGCACTCAGTGTGTGAAGCGAGAGCCTTAGCCATCAGGAACCCTGGCACTCCGTGTGTGAAACGGGAGCCTTAGCCATCAGGAACCCTGGCACTCAGTGTGTGAAGCGAGAGCCTTACCCATCAGGAACCCTGGCACTCCATGTGTGAAGCGGGAGCCTTAGCCATCAGGAACCCTGGCACTCAGTGTGTGAAGCGAGAGCCTTAGCCATCAGGAACCCTGGCACTCAGTGTGTGAAGCGAGAGCCTTAGCCATCAGGAACCCTGGCACTCCGTGTGTGAAGCGGGAGCCTTAGCCATCAGGAACCCTGGCACTCAGTGTGTGAAGCGAGAGCCTTAGCCATCAGGAACCCTGGCACTCCGTGTGTGAAGCGGGAGCCTTAGCCATCAGGAACCCTGGCACTCCGTGTGTGAAGCGGGAGCCTTAGCCATCAGGAACCCTGGCACTCAGTGTGTGAAGCGAGAGCCTTAGCCATCAGGAACCCTGGCACTCCGTGTGTGAAGCGGGAGCCTTAGCCATCAGGAACCCTGGCACTCAGTGTGTGAAGCGAGAGCCTTAGCCATCAGGAACCCTGGCACTCCGTGTGTGAAGCGGGAGCCTTAGCCATCAGGAACCCTGGCACTCAGTGTGTGAAGCGAGAGCCTTAGCCATCAGGAACCCTGGCACTCCATGTGTGAAGCGGGAGCCTTAGCCATCAGGAACCCTGGCACTCAGTGTGTGAAGCGAGAGCCTTAGCCATCAGGAACCCTGGCACTCAGTGTGTGAAGCGAGAGCCTTAGCCATCAGGAACCCTGGCACTCCGTGTGTGAAGCGGGAGCCTTAGCCATCAGGAACCCTGGCACTCAGTGTGTGAAGCGAGAGCCTTAGCCATCAGGAACCCTGGCACTCCGTGTGTGAAGCGGGAGCCTTAGCCATCAGGAACCCTGGCACTCAGTGTGTGAAGCGAGAGCCTTAGCCATCAGGAACCCTGGCAGTCCATGTGTGAAGCGGGAGCCTTAGCCATCAGGAACCCTGGCACTCAGTGTGTGAAGCGAGAGCCTTAGCCATCAGGAACCCTGGCACTCCGTGTGTGAAGCGGGAGCCTTAGCCATCAGGAACCCTGGCACTCCATGTGTAAAGCGGGAGCCTTAGCCATCAGGAACCCTGGCACTCAGTGTGTGAAGCGAGAGCCTTAGCCATCAGGAACCCTGGCACTCCGTGTGTGAAGCGAGAGCCTTAGCCATCAGGAACCCTGGCACTCCGTGTGTGAAGCGGGAGCCTTAGCCATCAGGAACCCTGGCACTCAATGTGTGAAGCGAGAGCCTTAGCCATCAGGAACCCTGGCACTCCGTGTGTGAAGCGGGAGCCTTAGCCATCAGGAACCCTGGCACTCAGTGTGTGAAGCGAGAGCCTTAGCCATCAGGAACCCTGGCACTCCGTGTGTGAAGCGGGAGCCTTAGCCATCAGGAACCCTGGCACTCCGTGTGTGAAGCGGGAGCCTTAGCCATCAGGAACCCTGGCACTCCGTGTGTGAAGCGGGAGCCTTAGCCATCAGGAACCCTGGCACTCCATGTGTGAAGCGGGAGCCTTAGCCATCAGGAACCCTGGCACTCCATGTGTAAAGCGGGAGCCTTAGCCATCAGGAACCCTGGCACTCCGTGTGTGAAGCGGGAGCCTTAGCCATCAGGAACCCTGGCACTCCATGTGTGAAGCGGGAGCCTTAGCCATCAGGAACCCTGGCACTCCATGTGTGAAGCGGGAGCCTTAGCCATCAGGAACCCTGGCACTCCGTGTGTGAAGCGGGAGCCTTAGCCATCAGGAACCCTGGCACTCCGTGTGTGAAGCGGGAGCCTTAGCCATCAGGAACCCTGGCACTCCGTGTGTGAAGCGGGAGCCTTAGCCATCAGGAACCCTGGCACTCAGTGTGTGAAGCGGGAGCCTTAGCCATCAGGAACCCTGGCACTCCGTGTGTGAAGCGAGAGCCTTAGCCATCAGGAACCCTGGCACTCCGTGTGTGAAGCGGGAGCCTTAGCCATCAGGAACCCTGGCACTCCGTGTGTGAAGCGGGAGCCTTAGCCATCAGGAACCCTTGCACTCCATGTGTGAAGCGGGAGCCTTAGCCATCAGTAACCCTGGCACTCCATATGTGAAGCGAGAGCCTTAGCCATCAGGAACCCTGGCACTCCGTGTGTGAAGCGGGAGCCTTAGCCATCAGGAACCCTGGCACTCCGTGTGTGAAGCGGGAGCCTTAGCCATCAGGAACCCTGGCACTCCGTGTGTGAAGCGGGAGCCTTAGCCATCAGGAACCCTGGCACTCCGTGTGTGAAGCGGGAGCCTTAACCATCAGGCCACAGGGCCTCTTGTAGTCTCAGGTTAACAGCTTCGCATAACCAAGGCCTTCAACATGCACTTAAGTGTCAACCTTTACTGTACAAATAAAGTATCGTACTGATATAAATTTGTATTCGCATTATTTATATTTGTGTATACTGAAGAACCCGTCTTTGCCGAGGTGTGAGAAATGCTCACACCTCTGCATCACAATTGTCCTCACAGATTTGTTCAGTTATACCACGAATTAAAGAAAGATCCTGGACTTCACCTTACGAAACAAACAAAATAAATGAGATAATAATTATGGACAAGGTAGATTATAGTGGAAAAATGAACATGATATTACCAGAGTGGGGAACTGACGTGCCACTTAATCATCCTTCTCAGTTCCTACATCACTTATAGTCAGTCAGGAGAAAATTGTATAAGGGAAACGTCTTCCTCAATGTTTTATTCAACCCATCACCTGTGGTGCTACGTCTTACATCACCTGTGGTGCTACGTCTTACATCACCTGTGGTGCTACGTCTTACATCACCTGTGGTGCTACGTCTTACATCACCTGTCGTGCTACGTCTTATATCACCTGTGGTGCTACGTCTTACATCACCTGTGGTGCTACGTTTTACATCACCTGTGGTGCTACGTCTTACATCACCTGTGGTGCTACGTCTTACATCACCTGTGGTGCTACGTCTGACATCACCTGTGGTGCTACGTCTGACATCACCTGTGGTGCTACGTCTTCCATCACCTGTGGTGCTGCGTCTTCCATCACCTGTGGTGCTACGTCTTACATCACCTGTGGTGCTACGTCTTACATCACCTGTGGTGCTACGTCTGACATCACCTGTGGTGCTACGTCTTACATCACCTGTGGTGCTACGTCTGACATCACCTGTGGTGCTACGTCTCACATCACTTGTGGTGCTACGTCTGACATCACCTGTGGTGCTACGTCTCACATCACCTGTGGTGCTACGTCTTACATCACCTGTGGTGCTACGTCTGACATCACCTGTGGTGCTACGTCTTACATCACCTGTGGTGCTACGTCTTACATCACCTGTGGTGCTACGTCTGACATCACCTGTGGTGCTACGTCTTACATCACCTGTGGTGCTACGTCTTACATCACCTGTGGTGCTACGTCTGACATCACCTGTGGTGCTACGTCTGACATCACCTGTGGTGCTACGTCTGACATCACCTGTGGTGCTACGTCTGACATCACCTGTGGTGCTACGTCTGACATCACCTGTGGTGCTACGTCTGACATCACCTGTGGTGCTACGTCTTACATCACCTGTGGTGCTACGTCTTACATCACCTGTGGTGCTACGTCTGACATCACCTGTGGTGCTACGTCTGACATCACCTGTGGTGCTACGTCTGACATCACCTGTGGTGCTACGTCTGACATCACCTGTGGTGCTACGTCTGACATCACCTGTGGTGCTACGTCTTACATCACCTGTGGTGCTACGTCTTACATCACCTGTGGTGCTACGTCTTACATCACCTGTGGTGCTACGTCTTACATCACCTGTGGTGCTACGTCTTACATCACCTAAGTTTGTCAAGGTTGGGAACCATAGTTAGTATGGTACTAGGGGACGTGAACAGTTTTGTAGTATCAACAATAGGTGTTGCTCTCTGTGAATCTGAACCAGGATGCCCTCTCTTGAGCAACTTTACCAGCAGCTGAGAGAAGAGCTCAGAGTTGCTAAGATGGAGATACGGCGATTAACGGAGGAGAACAAGAGGATTCGTAGTAATCCTCCTGTTGTGAGTCCCCAGGTTAAGAGGGAAGCTTGGTCAGTGGCCGGGCAACATGGAACCAAGCTGAAGATCAAGAAAACGGTTGGAGAGGCAGAAACAACGAGAAACCAGAAGACTACCGTGGAAACTTCCAACCCATTCTCGGTGCTACCTGACGAATGTGAGTGTTCTACTGGGAATGCCACAACGAGCACCAAAGAAGCATTGGCAGACGTGAGTGAGACATCCCTAGAAACCCCAACGAAGACCATCGAGAACGTCTTGACGAATTCTACAAGTGGTGTAATGCTACCTGGCGAATGTGAGTCGACTACTCGGAGCATCACGACGGACGACGCCAAGGAAGGTAAAAACATTGTTGTTGTTGGGGTTAGCCAGATTAGGTACATGGATAGGGCATTCTGCTTGAAGGATAGGAGTAGGAGGCAGAGAGTGTGTTTTCCTGGGGCTGGGATGAAGGATATTGTTAGCCGTCTGGATAACATCGTGAGAGGTAATGGGAGCAATCCTATTATCTGTCTCAGTGCTGGAGGCAACGATGTTGGCAGACGTAGGAGTGAGGACCTGATTAGCAGGTATAGGTCAGCAATAGAGATAATTAGGAGGAAGGGTGGGAAACCTGTCATATGTGGCATTTTGCCAAGGAGAGGAGTTGGAAATGAATGGTTGTCCAGAGCAATTGGTGTCAATTGCAGGCTGGACAAATACTGTAAGGAAAATGCAGTAACATTCATTGACAACTGGGACCTCTTCTATGGCATAAATGACATGTATGCCAGGGACGGGGTTCACTTATCTAGGTGTGGGGTGGGAGCACTGGCCAACGCAGTGGAGGGAGCTGTTAGGTCTTTAAACTAGGAATAGTTAGTGGTATGGGTTTTTGCGGGAAAACTGTGAAGTCGCAGGGTAGTAATATGAGTACTAGGAGAACTAGTAATAGGCAAAATGAGGTGGATATTGGAAAGCCAGTGGCACTAATTGACAAGGACAGTAATAGGTTTAGTGGAAAAACAGAAAGGAGCAGGAAGGGTAAAGAGAGAGGAGGGTCTTTAAATATTTATTACACAAATAGTCGCAGTGCTAGGAATAAGATGGACGAGTTGAGACTAGTTGCTAGTGCAGGTAACATAGATGTATTTGCCATTACTGAGACGTGGTTTAATTCAAAAAGTCGGGACATGCCTGCAGAATGTCACATCCAGGGTTTTAAATTGTTCCAAGTAGATAGAAGTGTCGGAAAGGAGGGTGGGGAGGCATTGTATGTCCGAGATCGCTTAAACTGTTGCATAAAAACGGGTATTAAGTCTGAAGTAACACATACAGAGTCTGTTTGGATAGAATTTTCAGAGGGGCATGAAAAATTAATTTTAGGTGTGATATACCGTCCCCCAAATTTAGATAGGGACCAGGGGAGACTACTATGGGAGGAAATTGTTAGGGCCACAAGGCACGATAATGTAGTAATTCTAGGAGACTTTAACTTCAGTCATATTGATTGGAATTTCTTGACGGGGAATTTAGAATCATACGACTTCTTAGAAGTAGTTCAGGATTGTTTTTTGAAGCAGTTTGTGACAGAACCTACAAGAGGAAATAACCTGCTTGACTTAGTTATGGCAAACAATGAATCCCTTGTTAATAATTTAGAAGTTTCAGAGGAACTGGGTGCTAGCGACCACAAATCAATTACATTTAGCATTGAATGGAAGTATGATAGTAGGGATAACTCAGTAACAGTCCCAGATTTTCGCTTAGCAGATTACGATGGGCTTAGAGAACACTTATCATCTGTTGACTGGGGTAACGAAGAGAGCTATCAATATGACAGTTTTCTGAACACAATACATGCTGTGTACGAAATGGTATATAATACCGACAAGATGAGAGTAAGACACATGTGCAACATCTGGGTATCTTTATTGTAGACGTTTCGCCATCCAGTGGCTTTATCAATACAAATTCTAGGACATAACTTGAAGACAGTAGAACTATGTACAGAAGATGAGGTAATCAGTCCCTCAACCTAGGAGTAGGTGCGAACAGCACCACGACTATGGTGCTGTTCGCACCTACTCCTAGGTTGAGGGACTGATTACCTCATCTTCTGTACATAGTTCTACTGTCTTCAAGTTATGTCCTAGAATTTGTATTGATAAAGCCACTGGATGGCGAAACGTCTACAATAAAGATACCCAGATGTTGCACATGTGTCTTACTCTCACAATACATGCTGCTCAGAGAACGTTTATCCCTTACAAAGATATTAGATCAAATAGAAATGACCCAAAATGGATGAATAATAGGCTGAAATATCTACTAGGGCATAAGAAAGGAATTTATAGGCGTATCAAAGGAGGCGATGGTCATCTTATGAATCAGTATATTGACAATAAGAGGGACATTAAAAAGGGGATAAGAAAAGCTAAAAGGGACTATGAAATTAAAGTTGCTAGGGATTCTAAAACTAACCCAAAAAGTTTTTTCCAGGTACATAGAACAAAAGTTAGAGATAAGATAGGTCCCCTTAAAAATAACTATGGGCATCTTACTGACAAAGAGAATGAAATGTGCTCGATTTTAAATAATTATTTTCTCTCGGTTTTTACACAGGAAGACACTAATAATATTCCGGTAATTAATTTTTATAGTGGGCCAGAAGAAGATAAATTATGTAACATCACAGTCACTAGTGAAATGGTTGTGAAGCAGATAGACAGACTGAAACAAAATAAGTCACCGGGTCCTGATGAGGTTTTTTCAAGGGTTCTTCAGGAATGCAAAATGGAAGTCTGTGAACCATTAACTAATATTTTTAATTTATCTCTTCAAACAGGTGTAGTGTCTGATATGTGGAAGATGGCTAATGTAATTCCTATTTTTAAAACAGGGGACAAGTCGTTACCGTCAAATTACCTCCCAATAAGCCTGACCTCAATTGTAGGCAAATTACTAGAGTCAATTATAGCTGAGATTATAAGAAGCCATCTCGATAAGCATAGCTTGATTAATGATACTCAGCATGGATTCACAAGAGGCCGGTCTTGTCTAACTAATTTATTAACTTTCTTCAGTAAAGCTTTTGAGGCTGTTGACCACGATAAAGAATTTGATATTATTTACTTAGATTTTAGTAAGGCATTTGATAGAGTTCCGCACCAAAGACTGGCATTGGGGGAAGGGTGCTCTCGTTTATCGAATCATGGCTCACAGACAGGAAGCAGAGAGTGTCCATAAATGGGGTTAAATCCGAGTGGGGATCAGTAACAAGTGGCGTTCCACAGGGATCAGTCTTGGGCCTGTTGTTGTTTATAATATATATCAATGATCTTGATGAAGGAATTACTAGTGATATGAGCAAATTCGCCGATGACACGAAGATAGGTAGGATAATTGATTCAAACGTAGATGTTAGGAAACTTCAGGAGGATTTAGACAAACTCTGCTCTTGGTCAGAAAAGTGGCAGATGCAGTTCAATGTAGATAAATGCAAGGTTCTGAAGCTCGGGAGTGTCCATAACCCTAGCACTTATAAGTTAAATAATGTAGAAGTTAGCCATACAGATTGCGAAAAGGACTTGGGGGTTATGGTAAGCAGCAACCTTAAACCAAGACAGCAATGCCTAAGCGTACGTAATAAGGCAAATAGATTACTGGGATTTATATCAAGAAGTGTAAGCAACAGAAGTCCAGAGGTCATACTGCAGCTTTATACATCATTAGTAAGGCCTCACCTAGATTATGCAGCTCAATTCTGGTCTCCATATTACAGAATGGACATAAATTCGTTAGAAAACATTCAGCGTAGGATAACTAAATTAATGCATAGCATTAGAAATCTTCCTTATGAAGAAAGATTGAAGACTCTTAAGTTACATTCACTTGTTAGACGAAGAATGAGGGGAGACATGATCGAAGTGTATAAGTGGAAGATAGGTATTAATAAAGGGGATATTAACAAGGTCTTGAGGATATCTCTCCATGAGAGAACCCGCAGTAATGGATTTAAATTAGATAAGTTTAGATTTAGAAAGGACATAGGAAAGTATTGGTTTGTGTGCTCGTGAAGACCTGTTTGTGTGCTCTCTGTGAATCTGTACTTAACCCAGTGGTGACCTGTACTTAACTCTGTGAAGAAGTGTCTTGTTTGCTCCCGTGGACTGAACCAAGATGCCCTCCATCGAGCAACTTTACCAGCAACTTAAGGAAGAATTGAGGGCAGCGAAGATGGAGATACGGCGATTGACCGAGGAAAACAAGAGGATTCGTAGTAGTCCTCCTGTTTCGAGTCCTCAGGTCAAGAAGGGATCGTGGTCAGTGGCTGGACAGCAGGGGACGACGAAGTTGACGATCAAGAAGACGAATGGAAAGCCAGAAACGATGAAGAAGAAAGAGACTGCTGTGGAAACTCCTGTGGAAACCTCCAACGCATTCTCGGTGCTACCCGACGAATGTGAGTCGACTACTGGGATCGTCACGACGAACGACAACAAGGAAGGTAAGAATATTGCTGTTGTTGGGGATAGCCAGGTTAGATACATGGATAGGGCATTCTGCTTGAAGGACAGGAGTAGGAGACAAAGGGTATGCTTTCCTGGGGCTGGGATGGAGGACATTGTTAGCCGGCTTGACAACATCATGAATGGTAATGGGATCAATCCTATTATTTGCCTCAGTGCTGGAGGCAATGATGTAGGCAAGCGTAGAAGTGAGGATTTAGTTAGAAAGTTCAGGACAGCTATAGACATAATTAGGAAGAAGGGGGGGCGCCCTGTTATATGTGGCATTTTGCCAAGAAGAGGTGTTGGTAATGAATGGTTGTCCAGAGCAATTGGTATTAATTGTTGGCTGGATAAACACTGTAAGGATAATGCAGTACCATTCATTGACAACTGGGACAACTTCTATGGCCGAAATGACATGTATGCCAGGGATGGGGTTCACTTATCCAGGGCAGGTGTGGGTTTTCTTGCTAACTCAGTTGAGGGGGTTGTTAGGACTTTAAACTAGGATTAGTTAGAGGTATGGGTTTAGAAATGATTAATAATGAGTATGGATATATTGACTTATGCTCTGATATTAAGAATCTTAATAGTAACTGTCATGGAGTAACTCTGGGTAATGATAATTTCAGAAATTGTGTAAAAACAAAGATGAATAGGAAAAAATGTGCAGAAGAAAAAACATATGATGGTATTTTATGCTAACAGTCGAAGTGCAAGAAATAAAATTAATGAACTACGTTTAGTAGCATGTGCTGGGAACTTTGATATCATTGCATTAACTGAAACGTGGTATGATCTAAAGAGTCGGGATATGACTGCTGAGTGTAATATTCAGGGATTTAAGTTGTTCAATGTGGATAGATGTAATGGGAAGGGGGGAGGAGTTGCATTGTATGTTCTAGAAAATATTAATTGTTGCATTAAAACAGGTATAAAAATAGATGGAGCAGTAGCAGAGTCTGTTTGGGTAGAGTTCGTGGAGGGTCAAGAAAAACTAATTCTAGGTGTAATATACCGACCTCCAGGCTTGGATCACGATAGAGGGAGACTTCTTCTGGACGAAATTGTTAGGGCTTCTGGACACAGTAACATAGTCATAGTAGGGGACTTTAACTTTAGTCAAATTGACTGGAATTCTTTGACAGGTAATCTAGAGTCCAGTGACTTTATGGAAACAGTTCAGGACTGTTTTCTGAAACAGAGTGTAACTGAGCCTACCAGGGGTAATAATTTGCTAGACCTAGTCTTGTCAAATAGGTTGGATAAATACATGAGTGGGTGTGGGTGGGTGAGAGTTGGACCTGGCTAGCTTGTGCTACCAGGTCGCATGCACTGCTCCTCCCTTAAGTGACGTGTCTGACCTCACTAGGTCAAATCATTGGCTTAAGCCGGTGGGAGAATTGGACCTGCCTCGCATAGGCCAGTAGGCCTGTTGCATTGTTCCTTCTTTCTTATGTTCTTATGTTCTAAGGCTTTGACATGTACAGGCAGTTCGTTCCACTCCTTTAAGACAGTTCCTTGCATTAGGTAGTTCAGGAAGACAGCTACAAGGTACCTAATTAATAAAGGGAGGAGATTTCTTGTATATGTAATATACATGTACCTGTTACTGTAACATTCATGTACCTATTACTGTAACATTCATGTACCTATTACTGTAACATTCATGTACCTATTACTGTAACATTCATGTACCTATTACAGTAACATTCATGTACCTATTACTGTAACATTCATGTACCTATTACTGTAACATTCATGTACCTATTACTGTAACATTCATGTACGTATTACTGTAACATTCATGTACGTATTACTGTAACATTCATGTACGTATTACTGTAACATTCATGTACGTATTACTGTAAGATTCATGTACGTATTACTGTAACATTCATGTACGTATTACTGTAACATTCATGTACGTATTACTGTAACATTCATGTACGTATTACTGTAACATTCAAAGTAATTATTACAGTAACATTCAAAGTAATTATTACTCTAACATTCAAAGTAATTATTACTGTAACATTCAAAGTAATTATTACTCTAACATTCAAAGTAATTATTACTGTAACATTCAAAGTAATTATTACTGTGTTATTGTTAATGTGAATAATTCAGTTTAAGTTATTCCTCGTTTATCTTTTTTCATTATAACTGATTTTCACAGAGTTGAGTTACTTAGCTGTTTTAACTTGAAGGTTATAATATTAAGATATTACATATTTGTAGATAAATGGTTCAGAGAACCGACATGTTGATAAATTAGACACATGTGCAACTCTTGGGTACGACCTACTTCCACAATGCAGTGTCTGACAGATCTGTCAGACACTGCAACTTCTTGGGATCTTAATACTTAGGAATTCTTCGCTTGCCTAATTCTTGGGCACGACCTACTTCCACATTGAACAAATGTGACACCACCTATGACTGCTACACCTCTCCTGCCATACGGTTTATAAGCTGCTTCTCCGCTGATATGCCGTATTCTATTCAAGATTGATGGACTGAACACATCGACTCAAGGTTGAGGGACTGATTACCTCATTCTCCTCCTGTTCTTCAAGTTTCTCCTACGTTTGGACTGATGAAGCCACTGTGTGGCGAAACGTTTCCTCAATAAAGATACCCAAGAGTTGCACATGTGTCTAATTTATCAAGATATTACATGCATCTCAATGGAAATAAATCTCTGATATTTTTTAGGCTATCCTGGTGGGTAATTTACACATATATTACTATGTAAAATAATTTCCGTAAGTGTATTAATGTGTACTGTAATGAATAAAATTAGGAGTCCCGTGGTCTGGTGGCAGAAACTCTCGCTTCACACGGTGAAAATCCGGGTTCGATTCCCGGCGAGGGTAGAAACATTGGGCGTGTTTCTTTACACCAATTGTCTATATTCCCCATTAGCAAAATGGGTACCTGTGTGTTAGTGGACTGGTGTGGGTCACATCCTGGGTGTTAGTGGACTGGTGTGGGTCGCATCCTGGGTGTTAGTGGACTGGTGTGTGTCGCATCTTGGGTGTTAGTGGACTGGTGTGGGTCACATCCTGGGTGTTAGTGGACTGGTGTGGGTCGCATCCTGGGTGTTAGTGGACTGGTGTGGGTCACATCCTGAGTGTTAGTGGACTGGTGTGTGTCGCATCCTGGGTGTTAGTGGACTGGTGTGGGTCACATCCTGGGTGTTAGTGAACTGGTGTGTGTCGCATCCTGGGTGTTAGTGGACTGGTGTGGGTCACATCCTGTGTGTTAGTGGACTGGTGTGGGTCACATCCTGGGTGTTAGTGGACTGGTGTGGGTCACATCCTGGGTGTTAGTGGACTGGTGTGGGTCGCATCCTGGGTGTTAGTGGACTGGTGTGGGTCACATCCTGGGTGTTAGTGGACTGGTGTGTGTCGCATCCTGGGTGTTAGTGGACTGGTGTGGGTCACATCCTGGGTGTTAGTGAACTGGTGTGTGTCGCATCCTGGGTGTTAGTGGACTGGTGTGGGTCACATCCTGGGTGTTAGTGGACTGGTGTGGGTCACATCCTGGGTGTTAGTGGACTGGTGTGGGTCACATCCTGGGTGTTAGTGGACTGGTGTGGGTCGCATCCTGGGTGTTAGTGGACTGGTGTGGGTCGCATCCTGGGTGTTAGTGGACTGGTGTGGGTCACATCCTGGGTGTTAGTGGACTGGTGTGGGTCGCATCCTGGGTGTTAGTGGACTGGTGTGGGTCACATCCTGGGTGTTAGTGGACTGGTGTGGGTCACATCCTGGGTGTTAGTGGACTGGTGTGTGTCGCATCCTGGGTGTTAGTGGACTGGTGTGGGTCACATCCTGTGTGTTAGTGGACTGGTGTGGGTCACATCCTGGGTGTTAGTGGACTGGTGTGGGTCACATCCTGGGTGTTAGTGGACTGGTGTGGGTCACATCCTGGGTGTTAGTGGACTGGTGTGGGTCGCATCCTGGGACAAAACTGATTTAATTAATTTACCCAAATTGCTAAGGATAACAAGTGGCTTTTTATATAGTAGTATGTCAATGATATCAGCTAGGTTTGTATACCTTGTACATATACTTGTAGAAATAAAGATGTTGATTATTATTATTATTATTATTATTATTATTATTATTATTATTATTATTATTATTATTATTATTATTATTATTATTATTATTATTATGAATTATAAAGTTTAAATGGTTCAGAGAAGCGACAAGTTGATAAATCAGACACATGTGCAACACTTGGGTACCTTTATTGAGGACACGTTTCGCCACACACTGGCGAATGGTGAAGAACTGGAGAAGGAGTATGACATAATCAGTCCCTCAGCCTTGAGTCGATGTTGTCACTCCATCAGTCTTGAAAAGAATACAGCATACGTGCGAACAATTGGCTTATATACTGTAGACAGGAGAGGTGATGCAGTCGTTGGTGGTGTTACACTTGACAAACCCAAATGTGGAAGTAGGTTATGACTGAAGGTTAGGCAAGTGAAGAGTTCCCTGTATTAAGATCCCAAGATGTTGCTGTGTCTGACAAGAATGTAGGTGAATGGCTCAGAGAACCGACAAATTTATAAATTATTACTTTCCACAACTTGCATATGATAGCATCCAGGAGTGGTGAGTGATGACTTCCCACTAAAGGTTACCCAGGGCCCGGGGAGGTTATACGGGGAATGGGGAGGTTATACGGGGAATGGGGAGGTTATACGGGGAATGGGGAGGTTGAAGATTGAGACACTTATGCAGCATATGGGAATCAATGGATGGATGGACTGAACACATCGACTCCAGGCTGAGGGACTGATTACCTCATACTCCTCCTCTCCTTACGTCTTCCTCTTTGTATTGGACTGATGAAGCCACTGTGTGGCAAAACGTTTCCTGAATAAAGATTCCCATATGCTGCATAAGTGTCTCAATCTTCAACTTGTCGGTTTTTCAAACCATTCATCACAACTGTCAGACACTGCGGCATCATGGGATCTTGTTACAAAGAATTCTTCAACGCTTGTTCAACCTTTGGACGAAGACCTACTTCGACTAGTGGATGGTACCACTATGACCCCGCCTCCGCCTGCTTCACCTCACCTCACTACAGTATATAAGCCACGTCTACGGCCCTATGCTGTACATTCTACAAGATTGATGGACTGAACACATCGACTCCAGGCTGAGGGACTGATTACCTCATACTCCTCCTCTCCTTACGCCTTCCTCTTTCTATTGGACTGATGAAGCCACTGTGTGGCGAAACGTTTCCTGAATATAGATTCCCATATGCTGCATAAGTGTCTCAATCTTCAACTTGTCGGTTTTTCAAACCATTCATCACAATGGGGAGGTTATACGGAGCCAGGATAGGCAGCGGGAGGGGTTAACATGTGGCCTCCTGGGGAGGAGGGGTGATGCAATGAGAGATGATTCATGAGAGGGATGGAGTGAGGCGCTGCTGGCCTCCTGGGGAGGAGGGGTGATGCAATGAGAGATGATTCGTCAGAGGGATGGAGAGAGGCGCCGGGGAAGGTGTGTGGGGGGCTGTCACACAACTGTGTCGTTCAAGTGGCTGTACAAACACACTCTAACACTCGCACAGACTGAAACAAATTCTAGCCGCGACGAACAACTTTTATCCATTCTACTCGAAGCCGACCAACTGATCCCTCACCGTCCATTCTCCCTCCCTTCTCCCAGGGAAGTTGACAGTTGAGCACTGTTGCCTCACTCGTCTGGTGTCTCCCCAGCATCATAGCACGTAGTCTTCCCTTCCCAACACACTACACTTTCACCGTTCTCGCTGTAACGGTGCAACAGAGAGACTTGATACTGCTTACGAATCTTCCTTGAATATTCACACTGGGTTCCCTTGATACTGACTCCTCTCACCTTAATATGTCCTTGATTGTTGCCTCAAAATTATGCAGTTCACTGAACATGCGTCCTCACTCCGCCCACGTAATTATGCACACAAACACACGCGTGTGAGTTGCCCAGCTGCTCCACGAACCTGGGGCTTCTGTATAAGATAAGATAAGATAAGATTTCGTTCGGATTTTTAACCCCGGAAGGTTAGCCACCCAGGATAACCCAAGAAAGTCAGTGCGTCATCGAGGACTGTCTAACTTATTTCCATTGGGGTCCTTAATCTTGTCCCCCAGGATGCGACCCACACCAGTCGACTAACACCCAGGTACCTATTTGCTGCTAGGTGAACAGGACAACAGGTATAAGGAAACGAGTCGAAATGTTTCCACCCGCCGGGAATCGAACCCGGGCCCTCCGTGTGTGAAGCGGGAGCTTTAGCCACCAGGCTAAAGCTATGGTCTGTATAAGTTATATCTTGTAAACGTAGGAAAAATATTGTTATAATTATTATTATTATTATCCATGGTGACTCGTATACGTTGCTATGTATAAAAGTTGCAATTACCATTATGTGTGATTGTTGCAATCACCTGCACTTGTATCTGTCTAGGTGTTTGCAACATTTATAGTGTAACATGTAAGAGTCGCCAGTAATAATAATCTTTCTACACGTACATAATACAACTTATACAAACCAGAGCTGACATCAGTGACATACTATATAGAAAACCCTTGGTTATGCAGAGCATTTCTTACTACTTAGGTTGATTTTATCCCCAGGATGCGACCCACACAAGTCATCTAACACCCAGGTACCTACTTACTTCTAGGTGAACAGGAACAGCAGGTGTAAGATGACTAACACCCGGGTACCTACTTATTGTTAGGTGAACAGGGACAGCAGGTGTCTTTCGGAGAAATGCTCCAATGCTTCCACCTGTACTGGGGATCGAACCACGTTGATATAAATTATAATTTCAGGGTTTGTATGTTTACTATCCACTTGGGTAACGTAATTTTATATTGTGCTTGACTAGATGTGGTGTCATATAGTTGGGTTGCTACCGCACTCGGCTCAAACATAGGACCGTGATTCGATCTCCGGTACGAGTGGAAACATTAGGAACTGTTGACCTAAGACACCTGCTGTCCCTGTTTACCTAGTAGTAAAGTAGGTACATTGATGTTAGTTACTTTTCACCTGATGTTCCTGTTCACCTAGCAGAAAGTAGGTACCTAGGTGTTACTCGACTGGTGTTTACCTGGAGAGGGTTTCAGGGGTCAACGCCCCCGTGGCCAGGTCTGAGACCAGGCCTAGGTGAGGTGTGGGTTGAATCCTGGGGGACAAAACATAACCTAAGTTGTGGAAAATACTCCGTATAACCAGAAATTTTCAATACTGTATGTCACTGATGTCAGATATGTCTGCACACATTGTATATGTACTTGTAGCAATAATGATTTATTATTATTATTATTATTATTATTATTATTATTATTATTATTATTATTATTATTATTATTATTATTATTATTATTATTATTATTATTATTATTACTATTATTATTATTATTATTATTATTATTATTATTATTATATTATTATTATTATTTATTATTATTATTATTATTATTATTATTATTATTATTATTATTATTATTATTTTATTATTATTTTTATTAATTTTTATTAACACATCGGCCGTCTCCCACCAAGGCAGGGTGGCCCCAAAATATGATAAACTTTCATCATCATTCACTCCATCACTGTCTTGCTGGAGGTGCACTACACTACAGTTTTTAAACTGCAACATTAACACCCCTCCTTCAGAGTGCAGGCACTGTACTTCCCATCTCCAGGACTCAAGTCCGGCCTGCCGGTTTCCCTGAATCCCTTCATAAATGTTATGTTGCTCACACTCCAACAGCACGTCAAGTCGTAAAAGCCATTTATCTCCATTCGCTCCTATTTAACACTCTCACGCATGCTTGCTGGAAGTCCAAGCCACTCGCACACAAAACCTCCTTTAGCCCCTCCCTCCAATTTTTCCTAGGCCGACCCCTACCCCGGCTTCCCTCCACTACAAATTCATGCACTCTCCAAGTCATTCTATTTCATTGAAACCTCTCTACATGTACGAACCACCTCAACAACCCCTCCTCAGCCCTCTAGATAATAGTTTTGGTAATCCCGCACCTCCTCCTAATCTCCAAACTATGAATTCTTTGCATTATATTCACACCACACATTGCCTTAAGACATAACATCTCTACTGCCTCCAGCCTTCTCCTTGTTGCCATATTCACCACCCATGCTTCACACCCACATAAGAACGTTTCTATAACTGTACTCTCATACATTACCCTCTTGTGAAGAAATTTTCTCCAGGAGGGGGTATCAGCCCCTTCAGTCCCCTTCAGTCTCTTTCAGCCCTTTCAGCCCTGAGGGGCTCAGCCCTCTCAGAAGGGGCAAATATCTTGTTTACTGCTACAGCGAGTAATTGATCCCAGATGCAGTACCAGTATACGACCTGTGGTCAAGCGACCGCCGCTCCTTGCAGTCCAGTGTTGCAGAGTGTATTTTAATAAGAGACAGTACATCTCTTACCTTAGCAGGACAATTAAGGAAAATCCTGCTCCCACTTTATTACCATAGTAAAGATAGTGGACATTGTTGTCTATGCTTAAGGCAGCAAGATTTAAGCATTCTGCTTTGCCTCATGGAGGAAGTGGCAAGGAAGCAAAGGTACTAGGTCAGCTTTTCCTTTGTACTGGGGGCAGTAACGGTGTGGGGCGCTGTGGCGTCTTCAGATTACTATTGACTCTACTGAGAGTGACACTGACGCCAGGATAACCAACAAAGAACGATCTGTGTGTTAGGGTGAACAAAGTGTCTCACAAAACACGATAAACACTTACAGAGAAGTGTGATCAACTTCTCAGTGATATTGTGTGAACAATTATTGATGAACAGTGTAACAACGAGTGTTGCAATCCATCAGAGTGTAGTGCGACATTCTTCAAAGAACACTATTCTTCAATCAACTCAACGGATATCCGGGCGTAATTACGGGTCAGATACATATACCCAGGTAAGTGTTCTAACTCGTGATGTACTACTATTGACTGCGCAGTTGAGTATAAAATTGTGAGTTAGTCACTTATCATAAACCCCGGTGATATGCGGACCTTTGAGTCCACACACGTAAGTTTGTCAGCCATCAGTGAATGAAATATGCTGACATAACACCCCCTAGGGGTAATTTATAATCTTACAAATTATAACTCATTTCAGCCCGTTGAGGAATGACTTTGACAGCTTCTCAAGACCTCGTCTGCAGGGGCGGCTGTGCAGGCGATGAGTTGTCTTTCTAAGTTAAGTTTTCCCTATATTTAAACTTAGCTGATAACCATTTCTCAACACCTCTTTCCTTCCATGGATAAAGTTCGCTGTTTTCACAGACTCCACAGTGCACCACTCACTTTTTTCCCCTCGTCAGTTTTACGATTCACTTCATCTTTCATAGACCAATCTGCTAACACGTCCACTTCCAAATATCTGAATACTTTCACCTCATCCATACTCTCTCCCTCCAATCTGATAAATAATCTTTGAATATTGCTATTATAATTATTATTTTTAGATGCAACTTAGGGCTGGCTATTATTTATATAATTCTGTACTTTATGGAATCAAGAATTCCAGTGGAATTAAGTCTCTTTGACTTCATTTTGTGTTATCCTTGTGACTTCATTTTGTGTTATCCTGGTGAGTAAGGAACAAGGACGCCATTTTCTTTTGTCATCCGGTTTAGATTATTTTTGGTTTAATTTAAAAAGTGTGAAGTCAAGCAACTTCGACTAAGTTTCAGTAACGTCGCCCAATAAACCAATATAAACGCAAATAATTACTGAACATAAAATTTGGCATCATGATGGCACGTACTGGCACTGCCAAAATATTTTAGGGCACTCCCTACTGATGAAACGATGTTAATCTGATTTTCTGATAACCAAAAACAATATAAGTTTTTGACTTTTAGCTTAATATCTGCTTTTTACCTCCAGACAAATAAAAATATATTTGGGATATTTCAAAAATTCGGTCTCCAGCTTGTAAAACATTAATTGTTCTATGTTATCTGAGAAAAATCCTCATAATCCGTTCATTATTAATGGTGCATTAACATGGAATAAGTGAATAACTTCCGAGATAATCGACGTAAGCCGCACATAGCTGATAAATCGACAAAAAAACGCTATTTATTGAGACTTTACATTCAATATGTGATCTTACGTATTTATCAGTGTGGTACACAGTTGTCTCTAGTGGTACACAGTTGTCTCTAGTGGTACACAGTTGTCTCTAGTGGTACACAGTTGTCTCTAGTGGTACACAGTTGTCTCTAGTGGTACACAGATGTCTCTAGTGGTACACAGTTGTCTCTAGAGGTACACAGTTGTCTCTAGTGGTACACAGTTGTCTCTAGTGGTACACAGTTGTCTCTAGAGGTACACAGTTGTCTCTAGTGGTACACAGTTGTTCTTAGTGGTACACAGTTGTCTCTAGTTTGGGACACAGTTGTCTCTAGTGGTACACAATTGTCTCTAGTGGTACACAGTAGTCTCTAGTGGTACACAGTTGTCTCTAGTGGTACACAGTTGTCTCTAGTGGTACACAGTTGTCTCTAGTGGTACACAGAAAGTCTCTATGGTACACAGTTTTTTTCGAGTGGTACACAGTTGTCTCTAGTGGTACACAGGTTGTCTCTAGTGGTACACAGATGTCTCTAGTGGTACACAGTTGTCTCTAGTGGTAACAGTTGTTTTTGGCACGTTGTCTCTAGTGGTACACGTTTTTCTCTAGGGGACCAGTTGTCTTAGTGGTACCAGGAT
>NC_069484.1:5944872-5985404 GCF_026875155.1 Cherax quadricarinatus | reverse complement strand
CCCCAATGGAAATAAGTCACTCTGTCTGACTTTTTTGGGTTATCCTAGGTTCTCTACACATATGCTGCTATGTATGATAATTCTATGTAACTGTATTTGTGTATACCTGAATAAATTTACTTACTTACTTACTAGCTTCTACAGCTGGTGACAACTGGCAGCTTCTACAGCGTGTTGAGGAACAGGTGGTCTCTAGCACCTCTTACATCCTATATACTGGCCACTTACAGGTCACTGTATTCCGCCGGGTCACCATCTGGAGAAGACCCGGGCTGGAAGTACCGGCGAATTAACAACAAGAAGAAGAAGAAGTCACTGTATTTAGTGTCACCAAGTTCTGTAGTGACATTGTTATTAGCTATGGCAACGACTGGAGCTACATCTGAGGCCAATAATTTTTTTGGTTTGTATTCATGGTCATGAACCCAACAATGAGACAGTCATGATGATATGGTCACTTTTCAGAGATCATGTTAAAATATTTTCTTTGTAAATATGTCCAACTTTGAAAATGATGATGAAATAAATGGAAAGATTTATATCTTGTTCATCAGTTTTTGTTATGCATAGTTATAGTACAACTTTGTGATGATGTAAGGTATATATTTTTTTTCTTCTTATTCGCCGGTATTCTCCCGACCCGGGTCTTTTCCAAGTAGTGGTGACCCGGCCTCGGCTCCCTATCTGGGGAGTGTCTCGAGACCTAAGTCTATTATGCTACAAAAATCAAGCTGTGGCACATGTTTACATGGTTTACGAGGGTGGCCAGGGAACACTGTGTCGTGTTGTTGACTGACGGTGGTGCCGTGTACTGTACCTTAACAATGGGTGAGCTTACATAAGTATTCCTGAGGACGTGTCTGGCAGTAAGTTGGACCTCCAGTACATCATACCTCCAGTTCTTCACCCTCCAGTTGGACCTCCAGTACATCACACTAACAGTGCTTCACACTCCCAGAAGATAAGAAGAGTATAGAAGGTAATTTATTCTTAGTGTTTGTTATTATATGAGTTTAGTTCGTATCACTTTCCAGTTCAACCAAAATCTGTCTATAAAATTACCCACCTCTTCTCAGATAACACCAGATTACGGAACATTCTTCCCATTCCCCAGACACCGAATTGGCTTAACGAATTTCATCCTTCGAAATGTATTTACTAAAAGTATATCAAAATTACTATTAAACCTGCAGAGAATTTACAAGTTTGTCACATAATGTATTCATCATCCATATGATCTGAAGTGCCAAGATTCTCATCACAAATAATTTCAGAAATATTTCAAGTGGAGCTTCACAAATGATTCCATTTGTCATTTTATCATACTCTGGAAAATGTAGTGCCAAGAATAATAATTTTCAAATGTCTCCTGGAAAGCTTGACTTGGATGACGTCTCCTGGAAAGCTTGACCTGCATGACGTCTGCTAGAAAGCTTGACCTGCATGACGTCTCCTGGAAAGCTTTACCAGGATGACAACTCCTGGAAAGCTTGACCTGGATGACATCTCCTGGAAAGTTTGACCTGGATGATGACTCCTGGAAAGCTTGACCTGGATGACATCTCCTGGAAAGCTTGACCTGGATGACATCTGGAAAGCTTGACCTGGATGATGTCTCCTTGAAAGCTTGACCTGGATGACATCTCCTGGAAAGTTTGATTTCGATGATGTCTCCTGGAAAGCTTGACCTGGATGATGTCTCCTGGAAAGCTTGACCTGGATGACGTCTCCTAGAAAGCTTGACCTGGATGACGTCTCCTAGAAAGCTTGACCTGGATGACGTCAGTAGTGATGAATATGCCAGAGTGGTGTGCCAAAGGATGCCGCCTTTTCACACCTAGGTGTGAAATTTCGGACCTATCTGATTATAACCCTTCTGGTCCCATGCCGCGCGCCCGCCCACGCGCCCGCAGGCCCGCACGCCCAGGCGCCCACCTGCACCCTTGCCCGCCTGCGCCCACCCGCACCCGCCCGCGCCCACCCGCGCCCACCCGCGCCCACCCGCGCCCGCGCCGCCCCTGCAGTGTCTTCTGCAGCGTCCGCCGGATCGCCCCCGCTCCCCATTTTTTTTCCGATTTTTTCGATTTTTTTTTTGAATTTCATTTTCTTGTGCTCCCCATCTCCTCGAATAAACACCCTCCCCCACCTCCCACCATCCACTTCTACCCTCTATGTCCAAATATTCCTGCTCTACTTCCTTGGATCAAGACCTCCTCTCCATCTCCCCTCCCCCCCCAAAAAAAATCCATTTTATTGTAATCTCTAACTCCTCGGATCAACACTTCTCTCTCTCACCCACACCTCCCACTTGCACCCCATCCCAAAATCCCTGCTCTACTTCCTTGGATCAAGACCTCCCTCTCCATCTCCCACCCCCCCAAAAAAATTCCATTTTCTTGTAATCTCTAACTCCTCGGATCAACACCTCTCTCTCTCTCTCACCCACACCTCCCACTTGCACCCCATCCCAAAACCTTGCTCCACTTCCTCGGACCAAGATCACCACCATCACCCTTTCAATCCCAATTTCCCAGCTCCAACCCCTCAGATCAAGAACATCTTTTCCATTTCCGCCCCCAAAAAAATTCCATCTCCTTGAATCAACTTTTTTTTCGATATCAATAATACAAAGATTTTCCCTCCAGTTTAAAAACTGTAGTGTAAAGCACCCTTCTGGCAAGACAGTGATGGAGTGAATGATGGTGAAAGTTTTTCTTTTTTCGGGCCACCCTGCCTTGGTGGGAATCGGCCAGTGTGTTAACATAATATATTCCTTGGATTAAATTTTTGGTTCCTCCCTGTGCAGGTCTAAACAAGTAACTTCCTGGCATGCATGACGTCACCCCACCTGTGTTTACTCAGCAGTCAGTGACGTCACGTGATGACCTCACACACACAAGCCAACAGGTTGAATCAGGTCTGTCACCATAACATCCTCAACATCCCACAACTTATAACCTATTTTTTCGGCATCTCTAGTTCAACAACAATATCCACAACTCACATCATTTTCCATTTTATTTCACAATTTTTCCCCTTTCTATACAATTTTTTTCATAAATGACACTAATACACATTTTCACTCTTAACCAGGATAACCAAAATAATTCCTCATTTTCGTTATTACCCACAACAATCCACAATTTTATACATAATACAACAAAATATTAAATTGTTCCTCTCCTCAAGTCTAGACATCTGCACAAATATGCCGAACAAACCATACCCCCGGCCGGGATTGAACCCGCGGTCATAGAGTCTCAAAACTCCAGCCCGTCGCGTTAGCCACGCTAGCTGGAGATTCGTCTGTAAAAACTTGCATTTGTGGTCACAGAGGTGCCTGTGCTAACTTTCCTATGGTGTAGAAATATACCTAGTTGGATGAATCTTATTGTGGCTAGCTGGTCTAGTGGCTAACGCGACGGGCTGGAGTTTTGAGACTCTATGACCGCGGGTTCAATCCCGGCCGGGGGTATGGTTTATTTGCAATCGTGTCATTACGATTTCTTGAGTCATGCCGAACAAGAACTGGTTGGCGAGTCTTATCTGATTTACATTCAGATTAAAATCTCAGGTCAGACCCGCCAAGTAACTCTCTCTCTCTACCTCAACACCAACACTCATTTCTACCATAGAGAGAATTTAAGCCTAGATATGCTTACTCAATCCATTCTTTTAAAATATATTCACACAATACCTTTAATTTCAGTAAAATTCCCATATTTCATTAAAATTCTAATACGATCTTCTTACCCCTTCTCCACACCACCCAAACCTTACCTCTTCACATCCACCCACCCATCTCCCAACACTTTCCCCAACATCTCACAACAAGGCACAATTTTCACTCATAACCCACAATTTTTCTCGTTTTAAGGATTTCATCAGAAAAAGTCACCACAACACTTACAACTTATAAGCACTTTTTTATAAATTCACTAGTCACAATTTTACATATTACGAAGTTAATACCACACACACACACACACACACAAAACACACACACACACACACACACACACACACACACACACACACACACACACACACACACACACAAAGCACACACACACGCACACACACACGCACACACACACGCACACACACACACACACACACACACACACACACACACACACACACACACACACACAATACATTTTCTCAATAACTGTTAAGAAATATTCTCTCATCAACATCCTTTAACTCACTACAGAACAACCCCAGATTACTTTGAGCACCATCAAAACTCTCTCATACATCATTTGAAGACCACCAAATCACCACTGAATACTCCCAGAACACCTTCAAAAATACTCTTGCACACCATTTGAACACCTTTTAATAGTCTCAAACACCATTTGAGTACTCCCAAATACACCACTGAATACTACCAAAATACCACCAAAATCACAATAAATTAAGATCAATATCACCAACTAACACCCATTTTCACACAAATCCCCTCAAATCACTTTAACCAAGACGATTACCAATTTCTATTATTACACTCACCTCCAACTAAGATTTAACATGTGCGCAAAAAAAAAAAAAAAAAAAAAAAAAAAAAAAAAAAAAGTGAACACAAACCAAATGCAAAAACACAACAGAATCACCTCCTTTTCGGCATCTCTAGTTCGACAACATTGTCCTCATCGCTCTAGGGCCGTGTGGACGTGCTGCGCAAAAGTCCTGCTTTCTGTTTGCGCAACTTCCTGTTTTCACCAAGATGGCGACCAGTTACCGCAGAAGGAGCAACACTGTGTGTGTTGATCTAGTTAAGGGAGCAATTTATCCGACAAATGCCTCTGTTTTATTGCCAACGATCATACGGGACACGTTCAACACTGACAATGATGAACTACATGGAATAGCGCTTAATGGCTCTTCACGAATTTTCATAAAATTCTGCAACGTAGAGGCTTATGAAAGGACTGAAAGGACGGTGATTAGATACCAGGAGAAGTCCATCTTCGTTTCATCTGGACTGGAGGTACGCCTGAGGGATGCCTCAAAATACTATACCTGGGTGAGGATACGAAATGTCCCTTTTGAAGTGGATGACGTGGATATTAGACATGCTTTTCAACGATATGGTGAAGTGCATGCTACGACTTTGGGTCGATGGACGGATGGAATCTATGCAGGGCTGCCTGCAGGATCCTACACCATAAAGATGACTTTGAGACGACCTATCCCATCGTATGTTGTCCTGGAGGATTTCAGGACACAGGTGTTTGTGACATACGCAGGACAACGCAAGACGTGTCGCCTGTGTGGCGTATATGACCACATGACAGCCGGGTGTGGTAGGGCAGCAGCGCCGAGGTCTGTGGACCTGCCAGTTGTCACAGAGTCTCAGGTGGCATCTTTGCCTGAGGTTGTGAGTGCAGTAGGTAAGGGTAATTGGGCGGACGAAGTGGAGGAAGTGGGAGAACTTTGTGTGACACTAAGTGGCTTCGGACGTTCCCACACAGGCAGACCCTGGTGGTGAACAGCAGCCTGTAGGGGTGGGGGAGGTCGGTGATCTACAGGTTTTACCTGAACCCCTGCAGGAGATAATCAAGTCTTTCCTGGACGAGCCAGCGGAGGAGATCCCTCCTGTAGACGGGAGAATTTTGATGGTTGAGGAGGACCTGAGTAAACGGGTCCCAGGGGCTCAGGAGTCAGAGTCTGGCATGTTGCAGGTGCTGCAAGTGGAGGCTGAGTCGCACAGGGGAAGTAACCATACTGATATGGAGCTTGAGAGTACTACAAGAAAAAGAGCTGGAGGATCGTCGGATGACGAGTGTATAACTCCAGCTCAGCGTACTGGAAAGAAGAGTTGGCGGGAGTGACTAAGATGGGGCAGGGTAGTGCACAGGGGGGGAGGGGGTCAAGGCGAGCAAGAGTGCACAGGAAAAAACAGGCACAGCAAAAAGTGTAATGGACAGGCCACAGAAACATAGAGGAAAGCCACCCTTTCTGAATCTTTAAGTGTCTAACGATAAATGTGAATGGCCTTATGGCTCAGTTTAAATGTGTATGGTTGGAGGATGTTTTGAGGCGTTTTAATATTGATGTGTGTTTTATTCAAGAACACAATTTTAAATGTGGTAGAGATCTGAGGCTGAAAGGTTTTATGATGTATGCAGGCAGTTCAGGGAAATTAAAGGGTGGGGTGGCAGTGGCAGTGAGAGAATCCAGCCCATTTCAAGTGCTCGTGTGGGAAGAGGGGGGTAGGGGAGGGTGGTGAGGGTGGAGGGGCTATGGGGGAGATTAGAGTGTTTTCTAGGGATATATATGCTGGCTGATAGCAACATAAGGGTAAAGGTGACTGTTGTAAGGGAGGTTTTGCTTTTCTACTTGCAGGGTTTACCCATGGTTTCTATAGTAGGAGGGGATTGGAACTGTGTTATCAGAAATAAGGATGTGGAGCCAAGAGGGGCAGGGTGTGTGCTTGGGTGTTGAGGGATTCGTTGAGGGATGCAGGTATTTTTGACATAGTCAGGGGAGATTGGTGGAGAGTGGAGCACACGTTTATGAGGAAAACTCGAGAGATTACAGTAGACAGTGTAACGACGATAGATTTGGGTTTCTCAGACCATCGAGCCGTTTTGGCAGAGGTGGCATAGTATGGGATGGTTCGTAGGTATGTGGGTTATTGGAAACTGAATGTGAGGTTACTGCAGGAGGAGGGGGAGGGGTTGGTTTTTAGTGAATGATGGTGGCAGCTCTGGGAGGCACCCAACAAAGAGGAGGATGCATTGGAATGGTGGGAGAAGTATGCTAAATTGCAGATTAAGGTGTATTATCAGCATAGAGGATGGGATGAGGCGCAGTGGAGGTTTGGTTTACAAAAATATTTTGAGGGGCAATTCAATGATTTTGATGAAGGGGGCGGGGAGGCTAGATATGAGGAAATAGAGGTTTTAAGGGGAAGACTGAGGGATATACAAAACTCTCGTTTTGATGCATTACGCATAAGGGAAGGATTAGAGGAGGTCCTATGGGGAGACAAACCGTCAGGATGCTTCTTGAGGAGATTTAGGGAAAGGCAGCAGAAAACTACGATTATGGGATTAGAGGTGAGTCACGGAGTGGGGGGCTATAGGGTGGGGCAGGAACTTACAACTACTGATGGAATGAGTAATTATGCAGATTATTGGTTTAGGGAGAATTTTAAGCAGGGGGATGGTGTAGGGAGGGAGAGAGAGATTATAGGGGAAGGAATTCGGGGTATTTTAAGGAAGGAGGAGAGAGAGATGATAGAGGGTAGAATCAGTGAGGAGGAGGTGGGGGAGGCGGTAATGAGTTTGAGTAGGGAAAAGGTGCCGGGGATTGATGGAATTCCTAACGATTTTTATATTACTCACTGGGATTGTCTGAAGGAATGTCTGGTCTCGTTTCTTAACTGTATGAAGGACGGGAGAGTCTTGGGGGAATTGCAGGGGACAGGGGTAGTTGTTTTGGTTTACAAAGGAGGGGGGAAAACCCTGGGTGCCTATTGGGCGATATCCCTCATGTGTGCCGATCATAAAATTTTCGTGAAGGTTTTAGGTAATTGCATGAAAAAGTTGCTTGACCGTGTACTACATAGAGGACAGTGTGGGATCCCAGGTCGAAGTGTGTGTGAGGGGCATGGGAGAATTAGGGATTTTGTGGAGGGTAGACAAGGGTGGGGGAATTTTGGGGATTGATTGGAAGCAGGCTTATGACTGTGTGAATAGACTTATGTTGTGGAGTATTTTACTAAAACAGGGTTTTGGGGATGAGATTGTGCGATGGGCAACGACTTTGTATACGCCTGTGAGGGTCAGAGTACAGGTTAATGGGAAGTTAGGTTTGCCGGTGCAGATGGGGAAGAGTTTGCGACAGGGTTGTCCCTTGTCTCAAATCCTTTTTGCATGCATGCAAGACCCTTTTTATAGGCTTATAGAAAAAGGAGTGTGGGAAAAAGGAGAGGAGGGTCCTGGCAGATGTGGAATTGTGGGGTATGTGGATGACACCACAGTTTTGGTGGGAGGGGAAATGGGATTGGGGAATGTGAGACGTATAATCAACATCTTTGGTTGGGCGACAGGGATGAGGGTTAATGGGGCAAAGTCAAAGTTATTGGAAGTTGGTTCGTGGGTGGGGGGGGGAGGGTTTGGGGGAACTGTATGGGTGGAATGTAGAGGATAGAATCAAGATCTGCGGGGTTGTGTACATGGCGGATGCTGGGGAGGCACAGAAAATAAACTCAAAGAAGTTGTGAGTAGAGCGATCGGCAGGATGCAAGGGTGGAGGGCCGGGGATATAACATTGCAGCAGAGGGTGGTGGTAGTAAACACACTTGTGTATAGTAAAGTGTGGGGAGTAGCAGAAGTATATCCTCTGAGGTCGTGTGATATTCAGGAACTGGAGAGGCGGGTTTTGAGGTATGTGTGGGGTTATGGCAGGCCATGGCTAAGGAAGGATGTGGTGATGACAGGCGTGCGGCAGGGTGGGCTGGGTCTTATACCTTTGGACACACGAGTGAAGGCAGTGTATGTGAAGCAGGGGTACCTGAGGGCAGGAGGGGAGAGGGGTAAAAGGGTGGGAGAGGTCATGGAGGATGTGAGAAAATGGTGGAATGGGAAGGCGTTATTGGTGTGTGAAGATATGGTGCGTAATTTGTTGACAATACAGGATGCAAGAAAAGTAAAGGTCAGTAAGCTGGGGAGAACAGATAGGCAGGGTGGGGTGCTACAGGGTGTAGCTACATATCCGATGTACGATTGGAGGGGCATTTGGGAAGATTTTAGGAAGATTAGATTAAAGCCGAGGGTTCATGAAGTGGTATATAGATTTTTTATGGGAATTCTAGCTTCTAGGTTGGTGCTATATAGAATGGGGTATGTAGGTGATGGCACTTGTTTACATTGTGGGGAGGAGGAGATGGCGTTTCATGCTGTATATTTTTGCGAACATTTGGGGATTGTAAGAAAATGGTTAGCGAGGGTCCTGGGTATAGTGGCGGGGAAGGAGAAGCATTTCGACTTTGAGAGCTTTGCTTTTTGATGTGGGCGGGGTTTCCAAGGACAGTGATGTATGTGGTGGCAGATTTTTTGTATGTGTCTTGGGGTATGAGGGAGGTGGGGGGTGAGTGTCGGGTGCGGGCGCTTGCGGCGAGTGTGTATCGAACGGTTTGCAGGAATAGGCTATTATATGGGAGGTTGTGGGTAAATAGTTTTCCTTTGGGTTATCATAATCTGACGGTAGGTGAAATGTTAAGGTTGGATGTAGGTTTGAGCTGGAATGGGTTGTTTTCCCGTGGAGAGTGAATGTGGAAAGTGTGGTGTGTGGTAGTGGTGTATGTGTATATACAGTCTTCAAGTATGAGGGGGGGCATAGGGGGGTGAACTGAAGAGATACGGCTGATAGCCTGGGGTTTTGACTTAATAACTTTAGGTAAGGATGTGAGTATGAACAGGTAGAGTAGGTTGATATAGTGTTAGGGGATGGCAGAGGGAGCTTTCTGAGATGTCTTGGACCTGGATGTTGGTTTTTTATGATGTGGACAAATCTGGTTAATATAATTGACTACAGGAATTTGTTATAAACAATTTGATTTTGGCAATACCAGGTGTTAGAAAATAAACTTTTACATATTTTGTATCATGTATTTCCTGTTTAATTTGCTTTATGTAGTTTTTTTTTTATGTTTTCATACGCCTATGTATTATTTTTGCTTACTTTTGGAAAGATTCATATATGGTTTAGGGTTAACATATTATATTGTGCACTCTTGTAGTCTGAAATCAGGTTTGGTTTTTCTCAGGTAGGGGAGGGGGGAGGTTTGACTGGGGTAGGAGGCTGTTGAATTTTGAAGTGACAGTATCACACATATTATGTACTTTTGAGCTGGTACCATATGATGTCAAGTCATGGTAATGAATATCAGGTTTCACTTTGGTTTTTAGTTGTACAAGAATATGTATCTAATTTTCTCCCCGAGTTGGTTTTTTGTTTGTGTTTTTCTTTAGATTTTTTTTTGCTACATGATAGTACAATTTTTTTTATATATATAATTTTTATATATACAATTTTTTTGTCTGCGTACACGCAGAGATAAAATGTGCAGTGTGTTAAATTTTGTGTTTTGCATTACTTTGGAATATGTGTTTGGGGACGTTTAAGCTTGCTAAGTAGGTCAAGAGTCCGATACTATGGTCTCATTATTGCATATATGTAGGTCTAAGATTTACCTGCAAGTGCTTCCTGTTATTGTTTTATTCAATGCCAGATGAAGGATTGTTGTAAACTTTCTCATGTCTATGCATTGTACAATTTTAAATTTTAGCAATGATGTACTATTGTGTTTCAAATAGGGAGATAGGAATTTATATCCTGTAACTAGACAGTTTTAATTCCTGATGTTAGGATTTTGTTTAGTTGTATGGGTTGTACTTGCATATATAATGTTATGTTTTTTACTTGCGGGTGTTTCCTGCCAGTTTTTCTGTGGGGAGTTTCATTGTGATATGTACCAATGTAATGTTTATTGTAGGCTTTGGTTTGCCTAATTTTTAAGTTAATGTTCCATATAATTTTAAATTTTGTATGTTGTATGATATTTACTGTGCACTTTGTGCAAGGGGTCTAATTGTACAGAGCTGTGGGGGATTTGTGTGGGCATAGACATAAACTGTAGTTTATTGTTTTTGCTAATGTTTTTGTTCTGTGCTGGAGCTCTCTCGCTCTTTATTCTGTTAAGAGTTTCCTGCTTTTTGCGGGAAGTATTATTGTGGTATGTCTTTGAAATTTTTATTGTAGGTTTAGGTTTGTCTTTTGTTTAATATTTGTAATGTATAATTTAATCTTTCGTATGCTGTATCATATCATCTGTGTACGTTGTGCAAGGGGATCTTATTGTACTGTATAACAGGCATGAATTGTAGGTTTAAACTTTGTTAATGTATTTTCTGAGGTGTTATCCTGTTCTTTCCATTGTTCGGTGAAGGTATATCCTTTAATACAATATGAATGTAACACTTAGGGTATGTTATGGGGTTGATGGTGGTCATTGTATTTGCAAATGGTTAATTATTGTGTTCTATTATTTATTTACATTTTGTACTGTGTCCTTTTAAATAAATATATAAAAAAAAAGTTTGACAACAACACCAACGACACACAACACCACCCACATACCACAACACCCACAACCCACAATGCCCCACAACCCACAACACCCACAACAACAACCCACAACTTATAACCTCTTTTTTTGTATCTCTAGTTCGACAACAATACCCATAACCCTCATCACTTACCATTTCATTCACAATTTTTTCTCTTTCGATACAAATTTTTCCCCTTCTTTTTACTAAACCTTATGTTGAGAAATGGGATTACCAGCTAAGTTTAAATATAGGGAAACTTAACTTAGAAAGGCAGCTCATCGCCTGCACAGCCGCCCCTGCAGACGAGGTCTTGAGAAGCTGTCAAAGCCATCTCTCAACGGGATGTAAATGAGTTATAATTTGTAAGATTAAAATTACCCTTAGGGGGTGTTATGTCAGCATATTTCATTCACTGATTGCTGAGAAACTTACTTGTGTGGACTCAAAAGTCCGCCCCTTACTGCCGACTATAGGTTGATTACAAACTCCTTGTGACTCAAGAACGGCGCAGTCCCCAGTACAAGAAATTCGTAACCTACCTTGCTATGGTGTTCTTCACACCTTCGACAGATATCGGTGACTTGATAGAAGCTGAAGTGTCCTTGGATGTCCACGTCTTCCAAAGTCTAGGAATACGCACACTGGTACACTATGTTCCACAAGATTTGTCTTTATTGTTCACAATCTTATCACTAAAGAAGCTGATCACACTTCTTTTAAGTGTTTATTGTGTTTTATGAGACACTTTGTTCACACTAACGCGTAGATCGTTCTTTGCTGGTTATCCTGGCGTCAGTGTCACTCTCAGTAGAGTCAAAAGTAATCTGAAGACGCTACAACGCCCCACGCCGTCACTGCCCCCAGCACAAAGGAAAAGCTGACCTAGTACTTTTGCTTCCTTGCAACTTCCTCAATGAAGCAAAGCAGAATGTTTGATTCTTGCTGTCTTAAGCATAGACAACAATGTCCACTATCTTTACTATGGTAATAAAGTGGGAGTAGGATTTTCCTTAATTATCCTGCTAAGGTAAGAGATGTACTGTCTCTTATTAAAATACACTCTGCAACACTGGACTGCAAGGAGCAGCGGTCGCTTGACCACGTCGCATACTCGTACTGCATCTGCGATCAATTACTCACTGCAACAGTAAACAAGACGATTGCCCCTTCTGAGAGGGCTGGGCCCCTCAGGGCTGATAGAGCTGAAAGGGGCTGAAGGGGGCTGATACCCCCCTCCTGGAGAAAATTTCTCCACACTGGGGGGCGGCGGAGGTTCGCTGCAGGTGAACTATTCATCACTTAACATGAATTTAATTTTCTCACTCGCCACCACTGCTGCTTGTCTTTTCTGAACAGCTTTAGTTTGTGTAGTTTCTGGAGAATCACTAATTTTGTTTTCAACACTGTGTAATTCTAATGGCACTAGCTTATTTATTGTCCGCTTATTCACTACACCTTTGCTTAAAATATCAACTGTCCTGATGATTCCATTTGCATCAGGATATATGGTCACAATTTTTCCAAGTGGCCATTGGGACCTCGGACCATCATTGTCGATAATCACTATGTCACTAGGTCCTAAGGACTTATTTTTTTCAGGAAAAATCCATGAAGTGCTCTCTCAATTTGGGTGGTAGTTTCTCAAAAATTTTTTTTAACACTTTATTAAGATGTTTAAATTTTCGTATTCTCAGGTTAAAATATAATTCCTATGTTTTTCTTTATCATTTTAGGGGGAAAATTTTCAATTTGCCATGGGAAAAATGGGGGACCTTAACATTCAAAAGTCCAGACTTTTCGGAACAAAGTTAGAGGTTTCTTGATTCTTTTTTCATTTCTCCAACGTAAAATTTCTTTAAGTGATTCTGACGTGGAGTTTCCTTAAACAAGTTTTCAATGTCTTTTCTTTATGAAACCCCGCCTGCCGGGGGTTTTTAGGAGGATTATTTTTCCAACAAAACGGTTGATTCGCTTGTTTTTTTTCTTTGATAAAGTTTTGTTATTAAGCGAAAACAAAAAAAAATTTTCGTTTTTTATGAAATCTCGGGGTTGGGAAGTTTGGCTGAACCTTTGATATTTTGGTTTCAAGACTTTATTTGACAGCTTTTGTTTACAAATAAAAAATTCCCACCCCCCGGGGGGGGAAACCCCCGGGATAATTTTAAAATAAACCCCGGGCCATTAGATTTCTTAGTCAAAAGGAACAAATGTGTACACCTTGAGGGGAATTTTGTCAACTTTTTTGGTTAAAAAGTATTCGTGCAGTGTAATCTCCCCTGTCCCTCAAATGGAGTGTTTGGGAAAAAACTCTTTATAGGGATATGGAGGTGGCCTGGTATAAATACTGCATATATTTGACGACAAGTAATACAGTCTTTTTTGTTTTTTCACACTTTGTGCCCTTTGAGGTACCCTTTGGATTTTCGTAATGACAAAAGTGTGCAGCTACCCCAAAACCATGTAAACTTTTACTGTGGGCGTTTTGCACAATCAGTTTTGTTATATGATTCTTTGGGAATATTGGCGTATGGTTTTTGGTAGTGAAGTTTTTGAATTCTCCTTTTCGACGCTTATAATCTTTTCTGATTTGAGTAAAGCCCTAAAAATTTAACCATAACGGTTTTTTGGGGATTTATTTTGTGTTTCAAAAAAATTTATTTTGTAGAGAAAGTCTTTCGTTTTAGTTTCACCAGTTTTTAAAGGGGTTTCAAGATATTCATAACGGGTTTTTATTCCTTTAAATGAATTTAAAGACAAGAGCTGAAACTTTAGGTTTCCCCAAAGATGAGAATTTAGACCCCATCAATGATATTATGTTGTGTCTGCAGTATTTACAAACTTATTTTGCTGTGTTCAAGCAAACTGTTTCTTCGGTAATGGAGTTTTTTTCTGAGGTAGTTTTTTTCATTAGGAGCCAGTTCGTCGTGGAGCCATAATTTTTATCCACAAATTTCTTGAGGGGACCCCCTGACAACATGTCAGTGGATTTTTTGGGGTTTAGAGACGTGGAAAAAAAGAGAAAATTTTCTGCTTCTTTCATTTCTGTACTCTTTCTTAATAGACATCTTACTCTTATTATTTCTTAACCTTTGGAGAATGTTCTTTATCACTCCAGATCAGGGTTTTTTCTCAATAGTGGATGTAAGTATTTGTTGAGTAGACAGTAATTTTTACCTACATAGAGTGCTGTAGTTCCAAATTGTGGTGCTGTTTGACATTAAAGGGGTGTACCGGGCCCTGTGAAGTAATTAGTGTATTTCCCTTTTCGCATTATCAGAAAGCTACGCGCCTTTCTTGATTGATGCTCCGAAACACTGTTTTTGTATTTTTTTCCCTCTTGACCTATTTTTTGGGGAATTTTTTTAAATTTTGATGAATTTGCTTAAACTCCTTGGATATTTCCCCCAGTTGATCATTTTAGGGCAAGTTTACCCCACCCAATTTTGGCTTCCCATGCATTTGCATAAGCATTTTCCTTTTATGGAAATTGGTGAGACGGCCCTAGAGGTAAAAACTTGTATACCTTGCAGTAAATCGTTTAGTGAGTGTTTTCATGATTTATTGTTTATCTTTTTGAGAAAAAAGTTTTTTCCTGTGTTTTCCCAATTTAAAGCCCCAGCTATTGTTGCATTCAGGAATTCAGCTTCGGGAATTTTTTGATAATTTCCCCTTTTTTGCTTGTTTTGTATTCCACATCCTTAGAGGCATATTTGTTTTTCATTCCTTGTTAGTTCCTGTTAAGGATTTAAAATCCCCCTTTTTATTCACAGTACCTTGAAGATTGCCCACATAGAAACTTTTCCTTTAAGTTTTCTTTAAAGGGGGGACTTTCAGATTTTGATTTGAAACGAAAAGTTTTACAGGATTTTGAGGATCATGTGGTTTTTTGGGCCCACGAGAATCGGTAAAATCTCTATCTATTTCTTGTAGTCCTATCTTAAGAAAGCTTTGGAAATTCGCCGGTAGGATATGGGTTGTGCGAAATTTCATAAGAGTCTCCAACTTTCAGTTAGGGGGTCCGGTCATCAGACATCATTAAGACTTGCCATCTTTTTTGACGTGCGCGAATTATATAAAAACCGAGTGGAGTGGTTTCAGAATTTTTCTGACTCCGTGGGCGGGAGAAATGAGTTTGTCTTCAATTGTCTTCGACTATTTCCCCAAATGAATTTTTGTCCAATGTTCTTGTATATATTATCATAGACGTCAGAGCTTGGTTTCTTCTTGGTCATGTATTTGTGCTTTCTTTTGCCCAAAAAGCCATGCGTAATTGTGGAGATGGGGGGGATTTAATTTCCTTGGAACCCTAACCCAATATGTCCGTCTTTGTATTTGACAGTGCCCAAAATATTGGTTAAAAAGTCTGAGATTTGTGGGCTTGGTTTATTTACTCAATCCCTATCGCTTTAAAATTTCCCCAAACTTATAGCTGGTTCTTCATTTTTTCCCCGAAATGTTTAATTTTTGCTGTGGTACATGATCAGCGGTTTTTCCATAACTAGTCATTTTCCACTGAATAAATTTATTTTTTCCCACTTTGAGAGGGGAAAGGGACCCTTTTATGTGGCCTCCTGCTGTTTTCGAAGGGAACAAAAAGTTTCTTACTTATTTTGCACAAAACAGTGAAATAATACCTCCAAAAGATTAAAACAATTTGGCTAATAGTTTTCCGTCTGTATGGTCAGGACAGGCTAAATTGACCTTAGTGCTTTCGTGCTGCAATGTTTCTTTTAATCCCCGTTTGCACGGGTTAGGCAAAAACATTACTACCACAGCTTTATGTCTTTTTTCCTGTTTTTAGACCAAAAGGATTTTTGGTAGGTCTACGTTTTGTTTACCAGAATTGTGGAAAAAAAAACTTATTAACTGTATTTTGAAATAAGGTTGTTTATTCGTTTCTGCAAAATGCTTTTATGAAAAGGGCCCTTTTTGGCCTTTATCAAATAGGTTAGCCCTTGGTTTTGTGTAATTTATTAGATAATAACTGGCTATCGGGGGAGAGGTTTCTTTAAAATTATCCCCTTTCATTTAATGTGTTTCTTGTTTGACTTCCGATTTGTGGAAGTCTGCTGTGTTCAGCAAAAGTATTTGGGCTAATGCTGTTTGATGCAACCCTTGCATTTAAAAACCCCTTTTTCAGTGAGCATTTTCCCCCCCTTGTGTTCACCAAACACTTTGCACCTTTTTTGTGATGAAAACGTTGTTTACGTGCCCCCATTGTGTGTATTGTACAATACTGTCCAAGTGTTCCCCACAAGTACACATTTTGGAGTCGTTTATATATGACAGTTGTTTACGTTGTTGTTTTACAGTTGATAAAAGCTATTGGGATTTCCATTCTTGGTTTAGTTGGGAGTAGGTTACTTCTTTATACTGAGTTGGGAAATTTGTTGTCCCCGGATTTGTGGATTTTCCTGTTCGTTCTTGCATGATGAAATTTTTTGTTTGTAAAACCATTGCTAATTTCTTCACAAGTGAAATAGGTTTATTGAACTAATTTTAATCGTTCAATAGTTGTGGGGACTATTATTTGTACAAAACCAAAGATAACCCTCACTTGCCTTTGGCATTTTAGCACCCAGGATCTGAGACTATTTTCTAATGTGATTCTAAATGCCCGTAAATCTGAAAAACAATGTTTGGGTGGCTTCAAGTTGATATTAAGATTCATGTTAAATCGTCTTGTCAGATCAAAGAAATTCTCTGTAAGACAAAAATTTGGTATTTTATAATTTTCTTTAACCCCCAGAAATGACTTAATAGTTCTGGGGTTTTCCCCTTTTCAGACATTTAAAATAATTAACTTAGCAAATTTAATCTATGTCGTCGTGAATTTTCTATGGATTGAAAAACCTCTATGAAATTTTATAATTAGACCTTTTAAAAAGGTAATGAAAAATGTAGGTAAACTTTGGTAATGGGAATTGGTTTCGTTTAAGGTGAAAAAGGTGTTTGCCCCAAATTACAGTAGGTCTCTGTGCGGAGTTTTACGGGGTAGCCTGACTCCTGGGAACCCTTAATTGTTGATTTACTAAAGGTATCCAAAAAAATTTTTAATTTTATCCCCAGTGGTCTGTTTCAAGAAATTTTTTTCATAATGTGTAAGTCAAAAAATTATTTCCCGAGTTTGGGGGATTTAAATTTGACCCCAAGATCAAACAAAACATGTTTTTATCTTAGTTAAACCTATACAGATGAAATTAGATTTTTAATTGTATAATTTTGTCTGTAAAGTGAAACTGAGTTTTCAAAAAGCCTTTTTAAAGGTTATTGAAAATTCTAGCCCACACTTTGAGTTTTTAAAAAACAAAGTATGCTATAAACAGTGAGTTTTGTTTTTGCTTAAGTCGCAATAAACAATAGACATCTGCCCACTAAGCTTAACCCCAGGGTCAATGCCATGAAGGGTAGGTACTGTGCTGGGGTTTTTTTCTTGAGTTTGCTGTGTAGCCTGACCACGATGATTAAACGTAATAACGATGTTATACACTTCATTTCCTATACACTTAAATGTCCGTATAAAATGTAAAACACATGTGATATTCTTTTAAAATAAAAAATGTCATGTTAAAATAATTTGAAAAACTTACATTATATATTATTATAAGTTCCTTTTCTATAAAAAGGGGATATCTTAAAGAAACAAAATTTAACCAAATTTTTCTTTTAATTTTTTTCTATAAAATTATAAACACTAGGTATATACACTAGACAAACTGAAAATCGTTGGGTTGTTGTAGTCAGCGATTTTCGGGGATTGGAGCGTGGATGCAGGGGGCCATCCCCCGTTTTCTTGTTGGGTGGTCACCCAGTCCCGTTTTCTTTGGGTGAACGTGGGTGGCGCCCTTTTCTTTTGGTGCCCTTTCTGTGATTGAGTTGGAGAGGGCTCATTTTTTTGATTTAAATTGTAAAACACTGTTTTTAGCTTTTTTTTAAGGACCTTTGGCTCGTAGGTTATTTTTAACGTGTACAACGTTTTGGACCACAGGGGGCCTTTATCCGGTTCGAGCACGACCAAAATGTTGAGAAATGGGATTTCCCGCTAAGTTTAAAAAAAGGGAAATTTATTGAAAGAAGTCATCGCCTGAACAGCTGCCCCCGGGGGACGGGTCTTGAGAAGCTGTCCCAAGTATCCTTAAGGGCTTAAAAAGAGTTAAATTTGTAAGTTATAAATGGAAGTGGATTACATAAACTGTTTATTAAAAGATGGGGAGAAGGAACACTTCCCGCTCGTCGGCTGCCCCCCACTACCCCCCGCTATAAAAAACCCCCCCACGATACTCCCCCCACCCCCGATACTCCACCCCCCCACGATACCACACCACCCCCTCCCCCCCTGTGAACTTTCATTCAAAATACAAGCCCCCTCTGGGGTGCTTCACACTGCAAAAAAGCAAGATATCGACGCTTTGGGGATTGTCCCAGTATTTTCGCAGTGGGTTTTTTGAAAGGATTTTCCCGGGCAAAATTTTCTTTAGTGTAAGGAACCTACTTGTTCCAACTACTGCCACACAGTTTTCATTCCAGAAAAAAGAATTTTGCTGCAGCCAGGTTTAAAATTTTTAGAAAATTTAAGGTATCCATAAACCTGTGGTTATGTGGAACATGCTGGAGCTAAGGAGGAAGGTTCAGAAGGCCTACCCCAGGGGGCTCCTGTCCCAAAAAAACAAGACTGCCCCCTTTGGGGTTGTGTTGTAAATTTTCAACTAAAAATAATCCATCACAAGGAAGCCCTTATGAGTCCCCAAAAACATTAGAAAAACCTACAGCTATTGTAGAAGGGCCAGTGCAAGCCACATCAAGTGACTAAACTGCTCAGTGTGGTGACACTATTGACAAAGGATGGAGTCCCACACTGAGGCTTAACTCAGGGGTAAACAACTGGTGGGAATTCTATTCATCGCTAAGGTCCCACAGACTGACAGAGTTCAAAACCACTACCATTTGGGAAATTCTAACACAATTCCTCTGACCACCGCAGAGGGAACAAATCTCTTCCCAGCAACGTGGGATGCCTTTGATCTGTTAATTCTCCTACACCTGACATCTCTTGCTTAGCACTGCCAGTCCACTTGACAGTGCACATACATCTCTGATCCTACACTGTCAGCACACCTGCCGACACTATTCCAGAATCTGGTAGCAGGCTTCTTCAGCAGGTTCTGAGCCAGGTGTTTCTCACAGAGATTGGTGGCAGTTAATGAGGAGGGAAACTATCACTTGCTCCTATCACCTACTGCGCCAAAGTACGACAGCAGGGAACACATCGGTCACGAAACTGGTAGAGGACGGGGCAGAGGACGTGGAAGAGGGGACGTGGAGAGGAAGACGTCTACAGCCATCTCACCCTCCACTAACACAGTTCCAGCGGCAGAAAGATAATGAGGGACAAATCTGCAAAACACAGGAGGTGCAACAAATCCTAGTCCACCCTCCCAGGCACCCTAGGCTGTGCTCTCGTTGTCACGAAGAGGCACCATGCCAACAACTGCCTGCGAGATACCAGGTGTAATTACTGCAATAGAAAAGGACATCAGAGAGGACCAGTGTCGGAAGAAAAAGGAATTGACAGACCCAGGGCCACATGTTTGTGCCTTGTTCTCAGAACAAAACCTGCGGATCTCTGAAATTGGTGAACACTCTCACACGTCACCACTTAGCTACTCCTTATTCCAGCCCAGCAGGTGGGTTTGTTGCCTTATACAAGACCACAGACCTACATCCTGCAGCTGCCTCAGTACCTACCTCTCTCAAGGGCAGGCACCTTACATTCCTACACACCCACCACCTCAAGGTGACCACTTATCATGAAGAACCAGTCTATCAGCATCCTGTCGGCAACATTAGAGGTTCATTACTAATGTTGGGAGGAGCTCACACATAGTTTTGTTGAACACTCGAGTCCCGACTGATAGCTGTTGTTGGAAACATTTTTGGATGACAGGGACTCCGAAAAATTTTGCAAGAATTGTGGCCACTCCTCATGGATAGAAGTGACAGGAAAGGGCAAGGAGGAAGTGTTGCTTTGTGCTTCTCTAAAAGGTTCATGCCCAGCACATTGATGTTGCCACCCCTACACATCTTGAATGATGTTCTTCAAGCTCTGTATAAACATACTACCTCTGTACTAGCATGTGCAATGTACAGACCTCCACTGGCAACATGCGACCCATCAATTCCTAATGGAAAAATTGACTCCCTTATGCTAAACACAACTGTAAATATTATAATTGTTGGTGACCTCAACCAGACCTTATACAGAGGGGACTTGATGTCCTTCTTTGCAGTCGTTTGACATGAGAAACTTTGTTGATTTCACCTACTCATATATCTGGCTCCTCCCTTGACCAGTAGTGAGTGATCTGGCGAGGAATAGTCACTTGTTACTCCTCGGCTACGTTTGGATCGTCTGACCACAAGGCTGTTTTTTTACGACAACTAAGATCCCACAGAACGAGGTGAGGAGCCCCACACACACAACCTGCTATGGGAAAGAGGTAATTGGCCTGCCCTTTGCTATGAGCTCGCCACAACCGATTGGAATGCTCTTCTCCAAGGGGATTGATTGACAACCAAGTGAAAAGCCTTTATGGTCCACATCCTTAATCTACAACAAGAACCACATGCCTCACCGGCAATATGTGACGAAGCTACAGATCAGCCTTGGTTGGCTGTCGTTGTTGAGAGGCTGCTATGCTAAGTACAAGCATGGCGAAGGTTTAAGAGACATCCTTCCACCTATAACAGGAATTGCACACGCAAGCCTGTAGGATATGGGGTGATGTTCAAAAGTGGGCATTAGCTAACTGGGGAGGTGGAAACTAAAAAGAAGCTAGCATCAGGTAGGGTTGGCTCCAAAACCTGGTGGTCCCTGGTCAAGGCAGAGCAAGGTTATCTGCCTGATAACTTATTCCACCTCTAAATCGACAGGATGGGGACTCCACCTTACCCCCCCCCCCCCCCCTAGTAGTTCAAGAGAAGGCGGACCACTTTGCTGAACACTTTGCTACCAAAATGAAAGTTCTTGATCCAGCAAGGGACCCACCTTGGGCTAGCTGCAAGAACTGTGTCAAAACTGTCTGTAGTGGCAATAACTGGAGGAGGTGCATTTCTTCTTAAATCGCTCGACCAAGAGAAAAAGGCGTGGGCCCAGACAAAGTTGAACCCAAGATTGTTGATGAAGATGTACTGACAGTAGCAAGCACCTCTAAACTCGCATCTTTCACTCCACTGCCTAGTACAGTGTAAATGGCCCTCTCTATGGAAAGAGCAAATGTAGTCCCTGTTCACAAAAGGAAGAGCAGGGCAGAAATCAGCAATACAGACCCTGTGTCACTCCTGTCAATCACTGGTAAGGATCTTGAGACAATATCTCAAGACAAATGACAGAATTTTTTGACTATCACTCCACTTGTTGAATCGTCAATATGGCATCAGGAAAGGTTACTCCTATGCTGCTGATTGTTGTTAAACCTCTCCACTAAGTGGCACCAGTCACTGGATGAATCATGTCAGCTGTGTGGTTAGCATGGACATTGCTGGCGATTTCGACCGGGTTGTGGCACCAGGGCCTCTTAGCGAAAAACTTCAAGCACTGGGAATTGCAGGCTCTACGCTATGTCTCCTCAGTGGTTACCTTCATGTAGATCTCTAAGTGTAGTTCTCAATGGAAACGGAATCAGCAAGAATCTATTGGGGCAAGTGTTCAACAAGGAAGGCGGGCTGGGTCCATTGTTATGGAATGTCTACTTCAACGACTTCTTCATATCATCCTGAATCCACGTGGCATATGCAGACGACTGTACACTGACCATTCACTTATCCAAGAGAAAGAAATGCCAAGCTGCCTCTAAGACTCATCAATCACCAGCTGAGTGCTTATATCCGCTTGGTGAATAGATGGCAGTAACTTTTGCACCTGAGAACACGCAAATGATGATCGTCTCTAGGTACAGGATGATGGGAGGGTGTTGGCACCTGCCCGACCGCCCACCCCAGGAACCCCCCCCCCGTTCGCACTCCCCCCCCCCACTACCCCCCTTTGGGCCCGCCTGACCCCAATTTGCACCCTCCCCCCCCCCCCAAACCCTATCCCCCAATGACACCGCCCCCCAACCCGAAAACCATGTTGTACCCAATCTTGCCAAACAAGGCAGCAGCCCCCCAACCCCCCCCGCCTCCCCCCCCCCCCCCCCCCCTCACCCCCAGCACTCTCGCCGCCCCCCCACCCCCCTCATCGCATCTGCTTGACAGTAGGGGTTGCAAGGTCCTGTACGAGGCACAAGTACTCTCACACCTTGAGTATGCTCCACTTTCTTGGTTTGCTGCCCCCCCCCCTCTCATCTGCGATGCTGACAGAGTAGAGAACAGAGCAAGACGTCTCATCTTCTCGCCTGGACCCATCTGGATAGATCTGTCATTTCAGCAGAGCCTTCAAACATAGGAGTGGATGTGGGTGCTTACTGTTATGTACAAGGCCAATATTGTCCCAAAATACACACTTGGATCCACTTCGAGGACAGCGTGAAACAAGCTTTATGCCACTAGGGACGGGCAGAAAGTAGCAACTTCAGCTTCTGGCTGTACCCTTCTCCAGAACATCACTCCATCTGAGACTCATACATACCGGAGATGATCAGTATGGAACACATTCGTACAGCATAATGATGTCAACGAGATAAAGTCAGTTGATCAAATGAAAATGCTGGCCCACAGATGGCTCCAACTTCATCCTGTTCCATACTTGTATGTCTCATAACAATAAAAATGCTTTCAAATGAGCTGATGTAGGTAACAGCTCTTAGCTTGCCAATAAAGTTAGGAATCCTTAACCTGTAAATAGCTTGTCAATAAAGCTAGGGATCCTTAACCTTGTCAAACCCTGTGTAACAAAATAAAAAAAAAAAAAAATTACCCCTAGGGGGTGTTATGTCAGCATATTTCATTCACTAATTGCTGACAAACTTACTTGTGTGGACTCAAAAGTCCGCCCCCTACTGCCGACTATAGGTTGATTACAAACTCCTTGCGACTCAAGAACTGCGCAGTCCCCCGTACTACAAGAAATTCGTAACCTACCTTGCTCTTGTAGCGTGAGCTATGGTGTTCTTCACACCTTCGACAGATATTGATGACTTGATAGAAGCTGAAGTGTCCTTGGATGTCCACGTCTTCCATAGTCTAGGAATACGCACACTGGTACACTATGTTCCACAAGATTTCTCTTTATAGTTCACAATCTTATCACTAGAGAAGTGATCACACTTCTCTTAAGTGTTTATGTGTTTTATCGAGGACCACTTAGTTCACACTAACGCTAGATCGTTCTTTGCTGGTTATCCTGGCGTCAGTGTCACCTCAGTAGAGTCAAAAAGTAATCTGAAGGCTCACAACGCACCACGCCGTCACTGCCCCTTCCAGCACAAGGAAAAGCTGACCTAGTACTTTTGCTTCCTTGCCACTTCCTCGATGAAGCAAAGCAGAATGTTTGATTCTTGCTGTTCTTAAGATAGACAACAATATCCACTATCTTTACTATGGTAATAAAGTGGGAGTAGGATTTTCCTTGTCATGCTAAGGTAAGAGATATACTGTCTCTTATTAAAATACACTCTGAAAACATGGACTGCAAGGAGCAGCGGTCGCTTGACCACGTCGCTTTACTCGTACTGCAATCTGCGATCAATTACTCACTGCAGCAGTAAACAAGACGATTGCCCCTTCTGAGAGGGCTGGGCCCTCAGGGCTGATAGGGCTGAAAGGGGCTGAAGGAGGCTGATAACCCCCTCCTGGAGAAAATTTCTCAACATCTTAAATGTAACGCACATTCCTCCCTACAGTCACTAAAATTCTAATAAAATCCTCTCCATACCCATCTCCTTGTATCCACATAGATTAATATTATACTCACAACAATAATCATATTTCTACAACTCCAAGTTCCAGGTATTGTGGATTCACCCTCCATTCTTTTCCAATGTATCATAACTTTTCACTTCTATAATTTCTTTTAAAATATTCACACAATACGTTTATTTTCAGTAAAATCCCCCATATTTCATTAAATTTCTAATACAACCCTCCCCATACCCCTCTCCATCTCACCTACATTTCTTCACATCCACTCACCCATCTCCCAACACACCTCTTCAGAACACACACAAAAAAATCACATTTCACATCCACAAATCCATTTCATCACCCATCTCAAATTCACTAAAATCACTGTAACCAAGATGTTCACCAAATTCTCTGACCACCTAACACACGCAGACACCACACTTTACTTTGAACACCTTCAAAACACTCTCATACATCATCATTTGAAGACTACCTTTTCTCAATATCTATTAAGAAATATTCTCTCAACAACAACCTTTATCATCTCACTACAGAACAACCCTAGTTTACTTTGAACACCATCAAAACACTCTCATAAATCATTTGAATACTCACAAAAACACATTTTAGCATTTCCAGACAACACTGAAACACTTCCAAATTACACTTCGAAGACATCATTGGAACGCTTCCAAAATATAATTTTAATACTCCCAAATAACATTTGACATTTCTAACTAATCCACATTTACACATTTCATTAACCAAAATTATAATTCATCCACCAAACTACTCCATCAGTCTCCAGGCTTTACAACATTATCACAAAAACTACCTCATACACTTATGTCATGAGACATTTACCAAAACTACCACAAACACACACACACATGAGAGCGAAAAACATTTTCATAAATCATTTGAATAGTCTAAAACACCTTTGAACATTTCCAAACAACACTGAAACACTGACAACAGGATCACCACCAACTGAAAACATATCATGTACACACAAAAAAAACTAAGACATCCATCAACTAACATCCATGATCACTCACCTCAAAACCACCAAGATCGCAGAAAACGCTTTTTTTTTTTTTATAAACATTCACACAAAAATCACAATCACCAACTCCTTACAATATTTGACAATATCTAATACACTCACCTCACTACCACCAACACATACCGGCACAGATAGGGACACCTCCCATGACGTCACACTCCAACCTGTGTTTACTTGGTGATCAGTGAGGTCACATCCAAACACCTTGTTTCAACCTGTTATATCTCCAATATCTAAGATAACCACAATCAAGACGGTTACCAAATTCTATAACCCCACCACTAAGATCACTAAAACATCACACATATTTGTACACATTCTCTTAAAACATCATAACCAAGATCACTAAAAAACTGAGATCGGTTACGTGAAGATCACTAAAACTATTTATACTTTTACTAAGATCACATAACATTTTGTCTTCTCTAACTCACCCACCAATTTACATTCTCATTCACACTTACACATTTCATTAACCGATATTACATCTCATCCACCGAACTCCTCCCTCATTCTAAAGACTTTACAACATTAGCACAAAAAAACTAACTCATACATTTATAACATGAGACATTACCATAACTAACACACAGACTAACTTTGAACAACACCAAAACACCACTGAACATCTTCAAAAATACTCTGCACGTCATTTGAACACCTTCAAAAACACTATCAAACACCGAATACTCCCAAAACACTGCTGTTACTACCAAATCACCACTGAATACAGCCAAAACACCGTCAAAATCACTAGAACTAAGATCAGCATTACCAGCTAACACCCATTTTACAAAAAATCCCTCAAATCACTATTACCAAGAACTCCCTCCCCATCCCCCCATGAGCGTAAAAAAACATGAACACAAACCTAATACACAAACACTTAGTACATGATCACCATCAACTGAAAACATATCATGTACACACAAAAAAACTAAGACAACCACCAACAACAAACACCCATGTTCACTTACCTCAAAAACCACTAATATCACAGAAAACACTCATTTTTTATAAACATTCACACAAAAAATCATATTTGCCAATATCTAAGCGCACTCACCTCACTACCAACACACGATGTCACACCCCTTAGGACCGGCGAGGTCACCTCCAATGACGTCACACTCCCATCTGTGTTTACTTGGTGGTCAGTGACATCACACCCAACCCACCTCGTTTCAACCTGTTGTACCCACAATATCTAAGAACACTATAACCAATACGATTACCAGATTCTATGACCCCACCACTAAGATCACAGAAAACATTCATTTTTATAATCATTCACACAAAAATCACGATCACCAGTTCAACTTACCCACCAAATTTAAGTTACATTCACCAAAACATAAAACTGATTTACACTTTTTCTCAAACTGAATATTCGTACCACATTTTTAGTTTCTCATCTGTGTTACATATCACATTTCTTATCCACATTACCCGTAAAACATCCAACCTTTCTCTTCTTCATATTACCTAGAGATTTTTTAACCCCGAAGACTCATCATGATGTAGGAGACAGAGAGTAGTAGGTGGTTAGTTACCATTTTGTCCTAGGCACATGTCGATTAGACACTAGGCCTGTTGTATTTGCGAGTGTGTGTGTGCTCTGTGTGTGTGTGTGTGTGTGTGTTGTGTGTGTGTGTGTGTGTTGTGTGTGTGTGTTGTGTGTTGTGTGTGTGATGGAGTGGTGATAGTTACTCAGTGTCCTACGTCTTGATGGGTCGTTTGGGATAAAATATGTCTAGGTGATATGAGGAAGAGTAAGGTTGGATGTTTTAAGGGTAATGTGGATGAGAAATGTGATATGTAACATAGATAAGAAATGAAAAATGTGGTACGAATATTCAGTTTGAGAAAATGTGTAAATCAGTTTTATGTTTTCGAGAATGTAACTTAAATTTGGTGGGTAAGTTGTATTAATATTTTTAGTTGATGTATGATTTAAGTGTATATGAACAGATTTACTGTTCATGATGATTGAGTAGTGTTATAGATAATTGGTTGTTATGGTATAAATGTGCATGATTTAGTGGACTTGGTGTAATGCTCATGCAATTTATGCAAATTTTGTCTTCATATGACTTATGTATATGATGTCATATGGTTTTAAGTGTTTGTAGTCAATTTTTTTTATGATCAAGGGATAGTATTGTAATTTGGAAAAAAAAAATATGATGTAAAAATTAAGGATTCATATGTCATAAGTGCATGTCTATTTTTGTATGATATGATGAATAGTTAACATGAACTTAGTAAAGTCATTGTCATGTCCAGGTGACTGTGTTTTAGTTGGAGGTGTGTGACTTAGTTCTGGTAATGTCTTATGTCTTAAATTTGTTGTGATCATGTCATGGTAAATTTTTTTGGGATTTTGTCCTATGTCTTATATTTATTGTAATTATGTCCTAGTAAAGGTTTTGGGTGTATGTCTTAGTTTCTGATGTAAATGTCTTAGTTGGAGGTGGAATGTCTTAGGATTTGGTGTGTATGTTTGGTCTTACTCCTGGACGGTGTATTGGGACATGGTTATTTTTATACCTTAATCTTATTTTGTGCATTTATATTTGATTTTTGGGAATGTCTTGATTTTTGGATATGTATATGTTGTAAAATTGTCTTGGTACGGTAGTAGGTGGTTGACATGGGATGTATTGGTGTTCCATGCTTGTTTTGTGATCATGGCTTAGATTTTATGAGATTAATATACAGCGTGGTTTTAGTTGGATGTGTAAGTCTATGGCTTAAATTTGTGTTTCTATGTATTAAGTTGTGGGTGTCTGTGTATTTTTTTTGTTTTTGGTGATGGTGGTATGTTAGTAGGGTCTTGGTATGTTATTGGTGTTGGTGGAAGTGTACTTGGGATTTGGTGTATGTTGATTTTTGTGGGTGTGATGTTTAAAAATATGAGATGTTTTCTGTGATCATTGTAGTGTTTGAGATGCGTGTGATCTGTAGATTTTTGGTGATCGTGAGTGAGGATGATGTTGGTCGATGAGGGTAAACATTGATATGGAATGGAGTTTGTGGTTGGGTGGATCTGTGATTGTTTGTGTGAATGAGTGATAATAATGAATGTGGGTCTGGGATTCTTAGTGGTGGGAGTCATATAGAATCTGGTAATGATCTTGGTTATGAGGGTTCTGGTGATATTGGGGGTACATAAGGTTTGAAACATGGGGGGTTGGTTGTGATGTTATGACCGCCAAGTAAACACAGTGGGGTGTGAGTGTGACGTCATGGAGGTGGCCTCGCCGGTGCCCTGTGAGGTGTAACATAGTGTGTTGGTGGGTAGTGAGGTGATGAGTGCGCTTAGAATATTGGCCAAATATGAATTTTTGTGTGAATGTTTATAAAAAATGTGTGTTTTCTGTGATATTAGTGGTTTTTGATGGGAGTAAGTGAAACTGGGTGGCTATGTTGTTGGGTGCGTTGTCTGAGTGTTTTAGAGCGCTGTACAATAAAAAAAACATACCCCGGCCGGGGATTGAACCCGCGGTCATAAGAGTCTCAAAACTCACAGCCATGTCGTATTAGCCACTAGACCAGCTAAAGCCACATAAGTTTATTCCAACTAGGGTATATTTCATACACTCATTAGAGCGATGGTTTAGCACAGCTACCACTGTGACCACAAATGCCCCATAGTGTTTTACGGACGTATCTCTAGCTAGCGTGGCCGTGACGAACTCTAGCTCAAGTCCCTTCACTGCCAGCGTCTCAACTGTGTGTCGATGTGTTTACTGTTTGACCAGAGCCCCCACACGTCACTCTTTTTGGGAGGAGAGGAAGAAAGGAGGGGAAGAAGGATAGCAGCGAGCTAGACTGACCCCCTACTTTAACAAGTCAGCCGGCAGTCAAATACTATCACTTTCGGACTTAGCAGTCGTAGGTGGGGGAAAAAGGCTCGCCGGAGGGAGGAATTTGCGGGAGCTCTGACTTACCTACCTTAACAAGTAGCCGGCCAATGGAAACTATTGTTGACTATATACTTCCTCTCTACTCCTAACTATTGAACTTTTCCCTCAATACACTCCCCTATACCAAGATCTTATAGTCAAGGTAAGTATAAGAAGAATTAGGCCGAGGAAAAAGTTCTAACATATGGACGTCCCGTAAGGCAAGAAATCTTTCTACTGTCACGATTAACCAGTCAGAGAAATAATTGGTAATATGAACCATGTGATATACACAATATGCCGAACTTAAAAGCCTGGAAGTGCCAATGTCCACCTCAAGCCAGGCGAATGTTGGTTCCCTTCAAAAGTTTTCTAGGTATATCAAAGGTTTGTGTCCGTTTCTAAAATGAATTCTGTGATTGTGATGTCGTGGAGGTGTGGGTTGGTATTGCACAGCCTACATAAAAATTTAAGTTTGAGGTTGACGTTATACCCTCACACTACCCCCCCTCTCCTCCCCACCACCCCTCATTCTGTTTTGTGGTTTTCTAGGTTAGAAATAAGTAGATTGCTCTGGATGAGTCCGTTATACTCTTAATGGGTAGGTTCAATCACGGTCGAGATGACTGACCATGTGAGTGTATGAGACAGGATTACTATCTAATTCTGAGTGAGACCAAGGCTCTATCATCCGGTAGCATAAGTTAGAGGTGAGTCTCGTGATGTCTATCCAGTGAGTATTTATCTACTTTCAGTCCACTCGAGAGTATCTGCTAATGGAAGACTTGTAAGTCGCTCTATCTAGCTCTGAAGCAACCGAGTCGTTCTCCTTAACCACAACGTTTACAAGTATGTACGATCAGTCTGCTTAACTGAAATCCGACCGTAGCTGGAGTGGAGAGAGATCGTATATTATTGATACTCACGATGTGAACTTTTTTCAGTGTTGTTATAGTCAATTATGTAGAGTACCCCTAGTGATCTATCTGTGAGCATCAGATCTTTGGTCTCTGTATACAGCCATCCCCCCCTCCCCCCCTACTCCTCCTCCTTATTCACCACCACCTAATTAACTAAGTCGGAGGGACATGCCTTGACTGGCTGCAAAACTCATCCAACCACTTTATACACCGTACCCCCCAAACTGTCGCCACATCCCCTAAGCTGCCATCCTCGCCTACCCCACCCCGTCATCCCCCCCCCCCTACCCCCACCGACAGTGGAACGTGTATAGATGTGAATCCTGGCGGGACCTTTCGTCATCTTGTTTTGGTTAAAAGTATTCGTGCAGTGTAATCTTAAGCTACTTGGGCAGCCGAAATCGTGTGATTCTGTTCGCGCAGAGATATTCCGTGTTGCATTGTGGAGAGGTTCCTTCACAGACCGTTTTCAGTAGGGAAGTCTGGGATAAGATGCCTGTAAGAATCAGTAGCGTGCGGCGAATAAAGAAGATAAACAATGCATATATAATTTACAGAAACCAAGAAAGCTAGCATGAGCTTCTTGGTTTTGGGGAATTTAAATTCAAAATAGAAGCTTTCGATCTTATGGGGAGATGCTGCAGAGAGGTATTGAGAGAAAGTATCAGTCCTAGATAATATCCAAGCACCGCAGCAACTTCATTTCGGGTGGGGGAAAAAACGGAATACGGGAGTTGATTACCCTACCTTAAAAATAGGAAAGAAACTTTTTACTAATACTTCCTCCACCCCTAACTTTGTTTTTCCCCTAAAATAAAACCAAACTTAACAAGGGGAGTATAAGAAAAAGGGGGAAAAGTTCAACATATGGAAGTCACGAAAGCAAAATTTTCTATTCACGGATTAAAACCATCAGAGAAATAATGGAAACCTTGTAACCTATAACTTAAAACCGGAGTGCCTTCCACCCAAGAGGCGACTTTTGGGGTTCCCTTAAAAGTTTTATATATCAAAGGTTTTTTCCCGTTTTAAAAATGAATTTCCCCAAATAAAATTTGTTTGGGAGATCCCCCCCCAAACTTCCTTTTTCAAATGTGGAACTTGTTTCTGGGGGGAAAAATTTTCCCTTTTTAAACTCAAAAGTCCACTTTTTAAAAGTGCACCCCCAAAACCATATTCCCTTTTTAACAAAAGTTTATAAATATCTGGAACTTGTATGGGTTTTGAAAAGATCTTTTAATCTTTAATATTTTTTCCCGACTACGTCGGAAAGTTCAAGGGGTTTCCTTCACAGACTTTTAAGGAAGTGGGGATAAGATGCCTGTAAGATCAAAAGGTCGGGATAAAAAAGCAAAAAAATTTACAAACCAAGAAAGCTAGCATGGCTTTTTGGGTTTTTGGGGGAAATTTTAAATTCAATAAAGTTTTGATCTTAGGGGAGATGCTGCAGAGAGTTATTAGAAAGTATCAGTCCAAGATATTAATCTTGATATCCCCAAGGAAGAATTTTTCGGTTGGGCATGAGGCCAGTGAGCGTAACCTACCAAAATGAGTAATGTTTGGGATATGTTCGCCCACGGGGAATCATTACGTAAATTTTATCAAAATAAACTGAAACATTTGGCATTTTAAAACCCAAGACCTTTCCATCAGTCTCAGTAGGTAGCACAGGCAGTTACCAAACCGAAGGGCATAGTTCTTTTTTTGCACAGCCCTTTGGGTGTGTGGGAAAAGCTTTTGTACGCTTAGAAGAAGGATCAACTTTACTTGATGATATGCCGCGCAAATCAATCTTAAAAAAGGAAAGCGCATAAAATTTGGGGTAGATCGCATCTATTAAGGGCAAGGCTCAGCATCCCACCGAGTTATAGCTTTAAGGCCTCTGAAGTCAATTCAAGTCTATAAAAATTATCCTCCTTTTTAACCATCTACGGGTGAAATATGAATAGGAAGGTTCATGATCTTTATTTTTAATAATTTGTCTACCTCCCCCGGTCAAATGCCCCCTAAGGGAACTGGAACTGGGTATAATTTTTTTGATGGGATTGTCCTCATAAGTAAATTTATGGATCCGTGGAGGTAAACCTGGAATATCATAAAGCGTCCTGAAAAGTTACTCACACATTGAAGTAGTTCATGTCTTTTGGGGTCATCCAAGTTTTCTTATATTAATGTTTGTTGCGCCGAGTGGTCAAAGTCAAAAAGTATGTAGTTCTTATCTAGCTAAGTTAGGGGGTGTAAATTACGCACACCTTAAATTTTCAGATGTCGTATCAAGTTCGTGTGGAAAAACTAAGTCAAGTTTTTAAAGGCATTTAACCAATTTCTGGGTAATATTTCTTAAGGGAGTTGTTAAAAAAGCCTGGTTAAATTAAATTCTATGAGGTATAAATTTTCCCCAAAAATTTTTTTAAATACTTTATATGGACCTTTTCCATGCTACTAATAATTTATTTGACTTGAAGGCAAAAGCACAAGAATTCATCTCCACTTTAAAACTTCTCCTCTGATTTTTTGGAACAAATTGTTTTGTCTGGTCCTTGCAACTTAGGTTTTTCGAAACTATGTCAAGGTCTCCTCAGTTTGGATCTAAGGTAAAGGGAGAAACTGGAAAGAAGACGAACTCAGCATTTACCCCCCATTAGTCCAAAAGTCATGAAGGATGGACAATGGGCCTCTGGCCTGTCTCCATAGAGAATTTAAAAAGGGTGAAAACCCTCAAAAGTCACGGGGAAATTTCCCCTCATGGCAAACAAAGCACAGGGTGGGTAACATGCCACCCTTAGGTTTAAGGAGAAAATTTTCCTTAAAATGGACTTGAGAATGAATGCGGCGCTCAATCCTCCCATTACACTAAATTAGGGGTGGTGAAGAGGGCTTCACTCCCAGAAGTTGGTATAGATTTTTGCATTAATCAGAAAATTGTGTCCCACGGTCAACAAATTTCTCGAGGATGCCCACTCTGGAGAAAATGGACAAAAAGGCTTCACCCACCCTGTAGAGTTAGGGTCTTTAAGGGTAGGCTTTCGGGGAAACTCGAAGCATAATAAACTAAATTCTCCCAATGAAAGTGGAGATAAAGGCCCAAAGGATGTCAAAGCTACTCTTTCAAACGACCGTAAAGAAGGCATTAAACATGGGTTACTCGCCGGGTCCCTGGGGAGGATGACGTTGGCAAACTTACACGATCTACAATAGGTATGTACCTGGGACATTTTTGGCCAAAAATGGTTTTCCCTAATTTTATTTAAGGTTTTAATGCGAGAATGTCCCCCACGGGCAGGTCAGGGCCATTTTAAGAACAGTCCTCTGCATTGCTTGGAACAACTAAGGGAATATCTACTCATCTAAATTTTTAATTTGAATATGACTTGTACAAGATCCCTTTTATTTTCAATTTATATGAAAATTTTTTCCTTGGAAAACTTATTTTGTTTAGCGCTTATGGCAATTCTGAAGAAGGCAATTTCTTAAAAATTTGAAAAAGGGATCCTCGATATACTAAAGGCTTAAAGTCAGGGGAAAAACAAAGGATGGTATAAAGGGGAAGCCTGGGCTTTGTCGAGCCCTAGTCAAGACATTTATGGGACGAGGTGAATTTCACTTTCATCAACAAGGAACCGGGGATCCACTACTTCGCTTTCGAATAGCATCATGGTTTTTTTAAACCCCCATGAATATCGCGAGAAAAATTTTCCATCTGAATTTTTGAGGGGCTTCTCTGACTCTACATGAAAGGGCTGAAACCCCCCTATGTCCACTTTGGTGAGAAAAGGTCAACCCAGAAGGAAAAAATGGAACCTTTTACATTTTTCATTCGTATGGAGCAAGAAGTGAAGGGGAGCTATACGGTTCAGACCAACCTGTGAACCCTTAGACCTAAGAACAACGGATGGTAGGGAAAAGTGTCTGTCGGCCCCCAAATAGTCTGAAAGTAAGCGAGGGGAAAGGTTTTTTTAAGGTTAGGGGAAAAACTTTTCAAAATGACACACTTGCATCCATTCTCGTAAAATGGAGTACATTAAGTCCATTTAACTGTTCCTGAACCGAAGGGGGCTTGGTCCCTTTCAGCTTTAAAACATCTTCCAACATTTTGGACCCTTTTTAAAGAAATTGGACGTTTATGTCCCTTGACACCCCACAAATTACAAAAAGGAATAAAAGAATCATTTTACTTTTACTAAGGCCTTTTTTTTTAAGGTCGGAACCCTTGCCCTTAGAGTTCGATCCCTTTAGGTCTTTATGGAATTGTGGCCTCAGTATCGGTCAGCAGCCTCCCGCAACTTCCTCAGCTTTAATCAGGTTATTCTCTGACAAGTTCGTATTGGTGAGGGAAAAGCTGTAGGAACTGCGCAACCATGAATCTCTAAAAATTTATTTAAATGTGATCAATTTCCCGAACTCTCTACCAAAAGTCGAACAAACGAAAAGTGGGTTTCCTGTAACTTTGAAATTCTGGCCGGCTGTAAGGTTCATCCGAAAATCTTTCCTGTAAGAATTGTGGTTTTTTGGGATCTTTAAAGGGTTGCCTTTTTTAGAGGTTATAATTACAAAATATCCGTGACAAAGTTTCATAGATATTAAAAAGGGGACCCGAAAAAAACTTCCCAACCGGTACCCAGGTGTCCCGCAAGCCATTCAAGAAGGTAGCGATATTTCCAAAACCCGATAATGTAGAAGTTTTTTCTTTCCCCTTTAAAAGGGGGGTAAATTTGGTGTTGGAATTGTGCACTAGTGCCCCCGTTGTTCCATTATCCTTCCTCTAATTTTTGTTGTGTAAAAGTTAATTTATTTTCCCAATTTAAGGCAGATTTTTCGAGCTCGCGATCCCTTTTTTCTCTCTATTACTCATGTTCTTGCTTTTTTCCCCAACTTCTCTATCCTTTGCTCTTTCGTCAAGTTTTCTTAATTTAACCTGTTCCTCACTACTTGCTTTTCTTCCGTCTCTGCTCTTTTCCACGATCAAGTTTTCACGCTCTTTTTTGGTCTTCTCGCTCTCCCCTCTAACTGTCTTTTTCGGATTTCCTCTCAAATTTTTCTCTCTCCTTTTTCTCTTCCTTTCGTTCTCTCTCCTTATTTTCTTTCTCTTTCCTTTTCTAGCTTCTTAGCACTAATGAAAAATTCTAAATTTTTCCTGTTATTCCCAACCTTTCTTTCCCGCGTTTTATCCAAAACTGGTATTCTCCAGCTTGCAAAAAACTTTAAAATATCAGGGGAAATGAAACGGGGACAAAGAAAACGGGGGGTTCAATTCCGCTCCGCTCAAACTGTAAATAAACCAAGGGCCGATCCCTGCTTCAATTAAACAATATGTAAATTAAAAAAAGAAGGGTTCTGTGCCGGGTCCGACAAACAGTAAGAGAACGGGGGCATTTGACCATCCCAAATTTTTCCCCCAACAAATCAAGAGTGTCCTATGACATTCCCTTGAATTTAAAAAAGGCTCAAGGAACAAAATTTTCACGGAAAATCCGGGGGCCCTAGAGTCTAATCCTCCAAAGTGTTTCAAGCCCAAAATGTGGCAGAATTAAATATTGAAGATTGAGCACTTACACATATGGAAATCTTTATTCAGGAAAGTTTCGCCCCCAGTCTCATCAGTCCCCAAAACAAAAAGGAAGGCGTAAGGAGAGAGGAGAATGAGGGAATCAGTCCCTCAAACCCGAGTCGATGTGCAGTCCATCACTTGTGAATGTCAGCAAGGGCCGGACTGGCTTTATAGTTTGAGGTGATGAAGCAGATGGAGGCGGGGGCTAGTGTAAACCCTCCCTTCGAGTAGGTCTTCGTCCAAAGGTTGAACAAGTGTTGAAGAAATTTTTTTGTAAAAAAACCCATGATGCTGCATGCCACGGGGGGGGAAAGGTTTGAAAAAAACCCACAAGTTGAAGTTTAGACACTTATTTTTTTTTCGCATATGGAAAACTTTATTCAGGAAACGTTTCGCCCACAGTGGGTTCATCAGTCCAAAACAAAGAGGAAGGGAAGGAAGGAGGGGAAAAAAGGTAACAGCCCTCAACCTGGGGTCGATGTGTTTTAGTCCATCAAACTTTTAGAAATGTACAGCATAGGGCCTAGACGTGGCTTATATACTGTAGGAGGTGACGGAAGCAGATGGGGGGGGTCATAGTGGTACCCTCCCCTAGTCGGTAGGCTTTGTCCAAAGGTTAACAAGGTTTTAAGAATTCTTTTTTAACAAGACCCATGAAGCTGCAGTGTCCGACGTTTGTGATGAATGGGTTTTAAAAACGACAAGTTAAGATTGAGACCTTTTGCAGCTATGGAAAAACTTTATTCAGGAAACGTTTCGCCACACAGTGGCTTCATTTACCAATACAAAGAGGAAGCGTAAGGAGGAGGAGAATGAGGTAATCATCCCTCAACCTGGAGTCGATGTGTTCATCCATCAATTTTGTAGAATGTACGCATAGGCCGTAACGGGGCATATACGTAGTGGGTGACTGAAGCAGATGGAGGGGGGGTCAAGTGGTACCACCCACATCGAAGTGGTCTTCGTCCAAAGGTTGAACAAGTGTTGAAGAATTCTTTGTAAAAGCCCCATGATGTGCGTGTCCGACATTTTTGTGATGAGGGTTTTGAAAAACCACAAGTTAAGATTGAGACACTTATGCCATAGGAAATTTTTATTCGGGAAACGTTTCGCCACACATGGCTTCACACCCAAAAAAAAGGGGAAAAGGCGAAGGAGGGGAGAATGGGGAAAAACACCCCCCAACCGGGTCATGTTTCAGTCCATAATCTTGTAGAATGTACAGCATGGGCCGTAGAGTGGCTTATATACTGTATGAGGGTGACGTGAGCGAGGGGGCGGGGTCAAAGTGGTACCATCCATTAGTCGAAGTAGGTTTTTCGCCCAAAAGGGTTGAAAAAGTGTTGAAGAATTCTTTGTAACAAGATCCCATGATGCTGCAGTGTCCGACATTTTAAAAAAAGGAAGGTTTGCGACATTTAAAGATTGGACAAACACAATGACCCCATTTAGGAAAACCCCTTTTCCCCCCCTTTGGCCTTCCCTCGTAAAAAAGAGGGGCGAAAAAGGTAAAGTTTAACTGAAAGTGTTCAATCTTCAACTTGTAGGTTTTTTCAAACCTTTCAAATGTGGAACTGAGCATAGGGGACTTTTTCAAGAATTTCCAAACAATTTTTCCCCTTTGGCCAAGTAACAAGTGGAGGAACTTGCCCCCCGCCCCATTGCCCAGGTCCCACCGTATATAACCATCTAGGCCCTAGCTGTAATTTACAAGATTGATGGACTGAACACATCGACTCCAGGTTGAGGGATGATTACCTCATTCTCCCCCTCTCCTTACCCCTTTCCTCTTTGTTTTTGGGACTGATGAAGCCACTGTGGGCGAAACTTTTCCTGTTTAAAGATTTCCTATGCTCATAAGTGTCCAATCTTCAATTGTGGTTTTTCAAACCATTCATCACAGAATTAAATTTAATCCTGCCTGACTTGACTAAAAAAATTGAGATTTAAAACAATCACCAAATTTTTTAAATACCTGTACTGTAGTACACCATAAGAATTTACTCATGGGAAGGTAACCCCTCTGTGGTATCGGGGTTGAAGTTCCCAAGGTAGATCGAGATGGTTTAATTTTTCAGTCAGTTAAAACCTGGCAAGGTCGCCCTTTTGAAGGCTTACTCACCCTTTTAAATAAATTCAGACAGTATTACTCAGGGGGCTCCTTCTAGAAAATTAATGAAAAAAAAGAAAAATAACAGACAAACATAAACACTTTATTATAAGAAAATATAATATATAAAACACTTTAAAAAGAAATATTAATCCTACATTAAAGAAATGAAAAAATGAAAAAAATAAATAACTAAAAACAACCAAAAATACATAGGGGTGTCTGGTGTTGGTTTACACTTTGTTGAAATCGTAGCCGTTGCGAATGGGGGGGGGGGGGGGGCGCAGGTGTTGGTTACGACGACTGGCTAGTTCCTTTACAGTAAGCCTTTAGATTATACCCGACGCAGGAAAGCAGGTTCTTTTTTCCGCTTTCAATGATGTGGGGTTTTGTCCGCAATTTCATAAGGTGCACAGGTAATTAAATCCAAAATGGGAAGTCTCTGGACGTTAGTCCATCTCCATCAGTTCTTCTCGTTGATTGACAGGTGACCCTCTCTGTCATCCAAGCTGAAAAGATAGACAGGTTACCCACTGCTTAAATAATCACTCTCCATGATAAGTACAATACTTAAAAGACGTGGTGATTATTACAACAGTCAACTTAGAGCAAGGCTGAAAAGACTAAGTTTATTATGGTCAAAAGTGAAGCTTTCAACCAATAAATCCACTAGAATACTAGGCAGGCATGTACTTACAGTAGTGCTGGGAGCTGTGAGTCGAGTGATTTACTGTTTGACCAGAGCCCCACACGTCACCTTTCCGAGGGGGGGAAGAGGGAGGGGAAGGATAGTGGGAGCTAGACTGACCCTTCATTAACAAGTAGCCGGCAATGAAACTATTGTTACTATATACTCCCTCGCTACTCCTATCTACTGAACTTTTCCCTTACAGCTTGTCCTGGATGACGTCTCCTGAAAGCTTGACCTGGACAACGACTCTAGGAAAGCTTGATCTGGATGACGTCTCCTGGAAAGCTTTACCTGGATGACGACTCCTGGAAACTTGACCTGGATGACGTCTCCTAGAAAGCTTGACATTGATGACGTCTCTAGAAAGCTTGACCTCAATGACATATCCTAGGAAGCTTGACCTGTATGATGTCTCCTAGAAAACCATACCCCGACCGGGATTGAACCCGCGATCATAGAGTCTCAAAACTCCAGCCCGTCGCATTAGCCACTAGTGGCGCGACGGGCTGGAGTTTTGAGACTCTATGACCGCGGGTTCAATCCCGGCCGGGGTATGGTTTGTTTGCAATCGTGTCATTACGATTTCGTGAGTCAAGTCTCCTAGAAAGCTTGACCTGGATTACGTCTCCTAGAAAGATTGACCTGGATGACGTCTCCTAGAAAGCTTGACCTGGATGACGTCTCCTGGAAAGTTTGACCTGGATGACGACTCCAGGAAAGCTTGTCATGGATGACATCTCCTGGAAAGCTTGACCTCATGACGTCTCCTAGAAAGCTTGACCTGGATGAAGTCTCCTAGAAAGCTTGACCGGCATGGCATCTCCTGGAAACTTGACCTGGATGACATCTCCTATAGAGCTTGACCTGGATGACGTCTCCTGGAAAGCTTGACCTGGATGACATCTCCTGGAAAGCTTGACCTGGATGAGTCTCCTGGAACGATTAACCTGAACGACGACTCCTTTAAAGCTTGTCCTGGATGACGTCTCTAGAGAGCTTGACCTGGATGACGTCTGATGGAAAGCTTGACCTGGATGACGACTACGGAAAGCTTGACCTGGATAACGACTCCAGGAAAGCTTGACATGGAATGACATCTCCTGGAAAGCTTGACCTTCATAACATCTCATGGAAAGCTGACCTGGATGACGTCTCCTGGAGAGCTTGACCTGGATGACGTCTCCTGGAAAGTTTGACCGGGATGACGACTCCTGGAAAAATTTCCTGGCCTGGATGACGACTCATGGAAAGCTTGACCTCGATTCGTCACCTGGAGAGCTTGAATTGGATGACGGCTCCGGAAAGCTTGACCTCGAAGACGTCTCCTAGAAAGCTTGACCTGGATAACGTCTCCCTAGAAAGCTTGACCTGAATGACGTCTTCTAGAAAGCTTGACCTGGATGGCGTCTCCTAGAAGGCTTGACCTGGATGACGTCTCCCAGAAAGCTTGACCTGGATGACGTCTCCAAATAGCTTGACCTGGATGACGTCTCCAAGAAAGCATTGACCTGGATGACGTCTCCTAGAAAGTTGACCTGAATGACGTCTCCTAGAAAGCTTGACTTAGATGACGTCTCTAGAAAGCTTGACCTGGATGACGTCTCCCAGAAAGCTTGACCTGGATGTCGTTTCCTAGAAACCTTGATCTGGATGATGACTCCTGGAAAGCTTGACCTTGATGACTGCTCCTCCAAAGCTAGACCTGGAGGACGTCTCCTGGAAAGCATGACCTGGATGATGACTCCTGAAAAGCTTGATCTGGATTGACATCTGGAAAGCTTGACATGCATGACATCTCTGGAAAGCTTGACCTCTATGACATCTCCTGGAAAGCTTGACCTCGATAACTCTCCTGGAAAGCTTGACATAGATGACGACTTCAGGAAAGCTTGTCCTGGATGGCGTCTTCTGGAAAGCTTGACCTGGACAACGACTCTAGGAAAGCTTGACATGGATGACGTCTAATGGAAAACTTGACCTGGATGACGACTCCTGGAATGTTTGACTTGGATGACGTCTCATGGAAAGCTTGACCTGGATGACGACTCCTAGAAAGCTTGACATGGATGACGCCTCTTAGAAAGCTTGATCTGGATTACGTCTACTAGAGAGCTTGATCTGGATGACGTCTCCTGGAAAGTTTAACCTGGATGACGACTCCTGGAAAGCTTGACCTGGATGACAATTCCTGGAAAACTTGACCTGGATGACGTCTCCTAGAATGCTTGACCTGGATGACGTCTCCTAGAAAGATTGACCTGAATGACTCTCCTAGAAAGCTTGACAGGATGGCCCCTCCGGGAAACTTCACCTGGAAATCTCC
>NC_069484.1:5826347-5944372 GCF_026875155.1 Cherax quadricarinatus | reverse complement strand
TATCACTAAAAGCTGAACATTCTCTTAATTTTTTATTGTGTTTTTTGCACTTAGTTCACACTAACGCATAGATCGTTCTTTGCTGGTTATCCTGGCGTCAGTGTCACTCTCAGTAGAGTCAAAAGTAATCTGAAGACTCCACAACGCACCACGCCGTCACTGCCCCCAGCACAAAGGAAAAGCTGACCTAGTACTTTTGCTTCCTTGCCACTTCCTCGATGAAGCAAAGCAGAATGTTTGATTCTTGCTGTCTTAAGCATAGACAACAATATCCACTATCTTTACTATGGTAATAAAGTGGGAGTAGGATTTTCCTTGTCATGCTAAGGTAAGAGATATACTGTCTCTTATTAAAATACACTCTGAAACACTGGACTGCAAGGAGCAGCGGTCGCTTGACCACGTCGCATACTCGTACTGCATCTGCGATCAATTACTCACTGCAGCAGTAAACAAGACGATTGCCCCTTCTGAGAGGGCTGGGCCCCTCAGGGCTGATAGGGCTGAAAGGGGCTGAAGGAGGCTGATACCCCCCTCCTGGAGAAAATTTCTCCACATCTTAAATGTAACGCACATTCCTCCCTACAGTCACTAAAATTCTAATAAAATCCTCTCCATACCCATCTCCTTGTACCCACATAGATTAATATTATACTCACAACAACTAATCATATTTCTACAACCTCCAAGTTCCAGGTATTGTGGATTCACCCTCCATTCTTTTCCAATGTATCATAACTTTTCACTTCTATAATTTCTTTTAAAATATTCACACAATACGTTTATTTTCAGTAAAATCCCCCATATTTCATTAAATTTCTAATACAACCCTCCCCATACCCCTCTCCATCTCACCTACATTTCTTCACATCCACTCACCCATCCCCAACACACCTCTTCAGAAACTCACCAAAAAAATCACATTTCACATCCACAAATCCATTTCATCACCCATCTCAAATTCACTAAAATCACTGTAACCAAGATGTTCACCAAATTCTCTGACCACCTAACACACGCAGACACCACACTTTACTTTGAACACCTTCAAAACACTCTCATACATCATCATTTGAAGACTACCTTTTCTCAATATCTATTAGAAATATTCTCTCAACAACAACCTTTATCATCTCACTACAGACAACCCTAGTTTACTTTGAACACCATCAAAAACACTCTCATAAATCATTTGAATACTCACAAAAACACATTTTAACATTTCCAGACAACACTGAAACACTTCCAAATTACACTTCGAAGACATCATTGGAACGCTTCCAAAATATAATTTTAATAATCCCAAATAACATTTGACATTTCTAACTAATCCACATTTACACATTTCATTAACCAAAATTATAATTCATCCACCAAACTACTCCATCAGTCTCCAGGCTTTACAACATTATCACAAAAACTACCTCATACACTTATGTCATGAGACATTTACCAAAACTACCACAAACACACACACACATGAGAGCGAAAAACATTTTCATAAATCATTTGAATAGTCTAAAACACCTTTGAACATTTCCAAACAACACTGAAACACTGACAACAGGATCACCACCAACTGAAAACATATCATGTACACACAAAAAAACTAAGACATCCATCAACTAACATCCATGATCACTCACCTCAAAACCACCAAGATCGCAGAAAACGCTTATTTTTTTTATAAACATTCACACAAAAATCACAATCACCAACTCCTTACAATATTTGACAATATCTAATGCACTCACCTCACTACCACCAACACATACCGGCACAGATAGGGACACCTCCCATGACGTCACACTCCAACCTGTGTTTACTTGGTGATCAGTGAGGTCACATCCAAACACCTTGTTTCAACCTGTTATATCTCCAATATCTAAGATAACCACAATCAAGACGGTTACCAAATTCTATAACCCCACCACTAAGATCACTAAAACATCACACATATTTGTACACATTCTCTTAAAACATCATAACCAAGATCACTAAAAACTGAGATCGGTTACGTGAAGATCACTAAAACTATTTATACTTTTACTAAGATCACATAACATTTTGTCTTCTCTAACTCACCCACCAATTTACATTCTCATTCACACTTACACATTTCATTAACCGATATTACATCTCATCCACCGAACTCCTCCCTCATTCTAAAGACTTTACAACATTAGCACAAAAAAACTAACTCATACATTTATAACATGAGACATTACCATAACTAACACACAGACTAACTTTGAACAACACCAAAACACCACTGAACATCTTCAAAAATACTCTGCACGTCATTTGAACACCTTCAAAAACACTATCAAACACCGAATACTCCCAAAACACTGCTGATTACTACCAAATCACCACTGAATACAGCCAAAACACCGTCAAAATCACTAGAAACTAAGATCAGCATTACCAGCTAACACCCATTTTACAAAAAATCCCTCAAATCACTATTACCAAGAACTCCCTCCCCATCCCCCCATGAGCGTAAAAAAACATGAACACAAACCTAATACACAAACACTTAGTACATGATCACCATCAACTGAAAACATATCATGTACACACAAAAAAACTAAGACAACCACCAACAACAAACACCATGTCACTTACCTCAAAACCACTAATATCACAGAAAACACTCATTTTTTATAAACATTCACACAAAAAATCATATTTGCCAATATCTAAGCGCACTCACCTCACTACCAACACACGATGTCACACCCCTTAGGACCGGCGAGGTCACCTCCAATGACGTCACACTCCCATCTGTGTTTACTTGGTGGTCAGTGACATCACACCCAACCCACCTCGTTTCAACCTGTTGTACCCACAATATCTAAGAACACTATAACCAATACGATTACCAGATTCTATGACCCCACCACTAAGATCACAGAAAACATTCATTTTTATAATCATTCACACAAAAATCACGATCACCAGTTCAACTTACCACCAAATTTAAGTTACATTCACCAAAACATAAAACTGATTTACACTTTTTCTCAAACTGAATATTCGTACCACATTTTTAGTTTCTCATCTGTGTTACATATCACATTTCTTATCCACATTACCCGTAAAACATCCAACCTTTCTCTTCTTCATATTACCTAGAGATTTTTTAACCCCGAAGACTCATCATGATGTAGGAGACAGAGAGTAGTAGGTGGTTAGTTACCATTTTGTCCTAGGCACATGTCGATTAGACACTAGGCCTGTTGTATTTGCGAGTGTGTGTGTGCTCTGTGTGTGTGTGTGTGTGTGTGTGTGTGTGTGTGTGTGTGTGTGTGTGTGTGTGTGTGTGTGTGTGTGTGTGATGGAGTGGTGATAGTTACTCAGTGTCCTACGTCTTGATGGGTCGTTTGGGATATAAAATATGTCTAGGTGATATGAGGAAGAGTAAGGTTGGATGTTTTAAGGGTAATGTGGATGAGAAATGTGATATGTAACATAGATAAGAAATGAAAAATGTGGTACGAATATTCAGTTTGAGAAAATGTGTAAATCAGTTTTATGTTTTCGAGAATGTAACTTAAATTTGGTGGGTAAGTTGTATTAATATTTTTAGTTGATGTATGATTTAAGTGTATATGAACAGATTTACTGTTCATGATGATTGAGTAGTGTTATAGATAATTGGTTGTTATGGTATAAATGTGCATGATTTAGTGGACTTGGTGTAATGCTCATGCAATTTATGCAAATTTTGTCTTCATATGACTTATGTATATGATGTCATATGGTTTTAAGTGTTTGTAGTCAATTTTTTTTATGATCAAGGGATAGTATTGTAATTTGGAAAAAAAAAATATGATGTAAAAATTAAGGATTCATATGTCATAAGTGCATGTCTATTTTTGTATGATATGATGAATAGTTAACATGAACTTAGTAAAGTCATTGTCATGTCCAGGTGACTGTGTTTTAGTTGGAGGTGTGTGACTTAGTTCTGGTAATGTCTTATGTCTTAAATTTGTTGTGATCATGTCATGGTAAATTTTTTTGTGCTTGTGTCCTATGTCTTATATTTATTGTCATTATGTCAAGTATAGGTTTTGGTGTATGTCTTAGTTCTGATGTAAATGTCTTAGTTGGAGGTGAATGTCTTAGATTTGGTGTGTATGTCTTACTTGGAGGTGAATGTGACATGGTATTTTTATACTTATATCTTATTTTGTGCATATATATAAGATTTTTGGGAATGTCTTAGATTTTGGATATGTCTCATGTGTAAAATTTCTGGTGTATTAGGTGGTTGACATGGTATAGTATTTGTGTCATGGCTTGTTTTGTGATCATGTCTTAGATTTATGATAAATACGTCGTGGTTTTAGTTGGTGTGTAAGTCTCATGTCTTAAATTTGTGATTCAAATGTATAAGTTGTGGGTGTCTGTGTATTTTTTTTTTTTTTGGTGATGGTGGTATGTTATAGTGGTCATGTTATGTTATAGATGTTGGTGGAAGTGACATGGTATTTTTGTGTATGTCTTATTTTTGTGTGATTGTTTAAAAAATGAGTGTTTTCTGTGATCATAGTAGTTTTGAGATGCGTGATCTTAGATTTTTGGTGATCTTGGTGATGAGTGTTGACAGATGATGGTAAACATGATATGGAATTGGTGATCGTGATTTTTGTGTGAATGATTATAAAAATGAATGTTTTCTGTGATCTTAGTGGTGGGGTCATAGAATCTGGTAATCGTCTTGGTTATAGTGTTCTTAGATATTGTGGGTACAACAGGTTGAAACAAGGTGGGTTGGTTGTGATGTTACTGACCGCCAAGTAAACACAGATGGGAGTGTGACGTCACTGGAGGTGGCCTCGCCGGTGCTGTGAGGTGTAACATCGTGTGTTGGTGGTAGTGAGGTGAGTGCGCTTAGATATTGGCAAATATGAATTTTTGTGTGAATGTTTATAAAAAATGAGTGTTTTCTGTGATATTAGTGGTTTTTGAGGTAAGTGAACATGGGTGTTTGTTGTTGGTGGTTGTCTTAGTTTTTTGAGTGTACATAAAAAAAACCATACCCCGGCCGGGATTGAACCCGCGGTCATAGAGTCTCAAAACTCCAGCCTGTCGTATTAGCCACTAGACCAGCTAGCCACAATAAGATTCATCCAACTAGGTATATTTCTACACCATAGGAAGGTTAGCACAGGCACCACTGTGACCACAAATGCAAGTTTTTACGGACGAATCTCCAGCTAGCGTGGCCGTGACGAACTCTAGCTCAAGTCCCTTCACTGCCGTCAACATGTGAGTCGAGTGGTTTACTGTTTGACCAGAGCCCCACACGTCACCTTTTGGGGGGAGGGAAGAAGGAGGGGAAGGGATAGCAGGAGCTAGACTGACCCTACTTTAACAAGCAGCCGGCAGTCAAACTATCACTTTCGGGGTGGGGGGAAAAAGGCGGAATAGCGGGAGTTGACTTACCCTACCTTAAAAAGTACCGAAATGAAAACTATTGTTACTTATACTTCCTCGCTACTCCTAACTATTGAACTTTTCCTAACACTCCCCTAACCAAGACCTTATATCAAGGAGTAATAAGAAAAATTAGGGGAGGAAAAATTCTAACTATGGAAGTCAACGTAAGGCAAAGAAATCTTTTACTGTCCACGGACTTAACCAGTCAGAGAAATAATTTGATGAACCATTGAATACACTTTTGGAACTTAAAAGCCGGGAGTGCCAATGTCCACCTCAAAGGCGACTGTTGGTTCCCTTAAAGTTTCTAGGTATATCAAAGGTTTGTGGTCCGTTCTAAAATGATTCTTTTCCAAAAAATAAAATTTAAGTTTGGAGATACCCCACAAAAGGGCCAAACATTCCTTTTCATGGTGGAGTAATCTTGTTTCTGGGGGAAAAGAGTTTCCGGTTTGGAAGCATACAGGAAAGGGAGTACCATCATGGTATTGTAGTAGCACCGCACCTAATCCAGTTTGGAGGCTTTCAGTTCTTAAACAAATTGTTTTTTAATATCGGAAATCTTAAGTATAGGGTCTTTCGAAAAATTACTTTAATTCATTATACTTTTTCCGAGCTACGTCGGAATTTCAAGGGGTTTCCTTCACAGACTTTTTTAAAGGAAGTCGGATAAGATGCCTGTAAGATCAGTAAGGTTCGGGATAAAAAACATGCAGAAAAATTTACAAAAACCAAGAAAGCTACGCATGAGCTTCTTGGTTTTGGGGAATTTAAATTCTAATAAAGCTTTGATCTTACTGGGGAGATGCTGCAGAGAGTTATTAGAAAGTATCAGTCCAAGATATCTAATCTTGATATACCCAAGGAAGAATTTCTTCGGCTTGGAAAGTGAGGCCATGTGAGCGTTAACCTACGCAAAAATGATGTTAATGTTTGGATATGTTCGTCCCACGTGGAAGTCATTACGTAAATGTTATCAAAATAAACTGAAACATTTGGCATATTACCCAAGACCTTTCTCATCAGTCTCACGTAGGTAGCACAGGCAGTTACCAAACCGAAGGGCATAGTTCTATATTGCATCAGTCCTTGGTGTGTAGGAAAAGCGGTGTACTGCTTAGAAGAAGGATCTAACATTACTTGATGATATGCCTGCGCAATATCAATCTCTGAAAAGAAGGAAGCGTCATAAAATTTGTGTAGATCGCATCTTTTAAAGGGGCCCATGGGCCCTCAGCATCCCACCGAGTTATAGCATTAAGGCCTCTGAAGTAAATTTATCAATTTCTATATGAATTATCCTCCTTCTTAACCATGACTACTGGTGAGCAATATGAAGATACGGAAGGTTCATGATCTTTAGTTTTAATAATTTGTCTACCTCTCGGTCAAATGCATCCCAAAGGGTTTGGAACGGGAAAACTGGGTTTTAATTTTCGTTTTGATAGGATTGTCCGTCACTAAGTCAATCTTATGGACTGCCGTGGAGGTAAACACCTGGAATATCAGTAAAGACTTTCTGAAAAGTTACTCACACATTGAAGTAGTTCATGTCTCTTATGGTCATCCAAGATTCATTATATTAATGTTTGTTGCGCCCGAGTGGTCAAAAGTCCCCAAAGTCATGTAGTTCTTCATCATAGTCTAAGTTAGGGGGTGTCAATTACGCCCCACCTTACATTCTTCAGATGTCGTATCAAGTTCGTGGGGAAAAAAACTAAGTCGAAGTTATTAAGGCAGTTAACCAAATTTTTCTTCGGTAATATTTCTTAAGGAGGGTTGATTAATAAAGCCTAGGTTTCCAATTGACTTCTATGAGGTAGCCCAACTTTCCACAAATTTTTAATACTTTATATGGACCTTTCCATGCTACAAATTAATTTATTTGACTTGATAGGCAAAAGCCACAAGAACTTCATCTCCTACTTTAAAACTTCTCCTCTGACTTTTGGAATCAAAATATGTTTTGTACTGGTCCATTGACAAGCTTAGGTTTTTCGAAACTATGTCAGGGGGTCTCCTCAAGTTTGGATCTAAGGTCAAGGAGAAACTGGTAAAAAGGGACTGAACCTCAGCATTTACCTCCTCATTAGTCCATAAGTCATGAAGGATGGACAATGGGCCTCTGGCCTGTCTACCATAGAGAAGTTCAAAAGGTGATAACCTCAAAGAGTCACTGGGAACTTCCCTCATGGCAAACAAAGCACAGGGTAGGTAACAATCCCACTCCTTAGGTTTAAGAGAGCAAAGTTTCCTTAAAATGGACTTGAAAATCGAATGCTGGCGCTCATCCTCCCATTACAGCTGGGATGATAGGGTGGGGGTGAAGAGAGGCTTCACTCCCAGAAGTTGGTATAGATGTTGCATTAAGTCAGATGTGATTGTGTCCCAGGGTCAGACAAAATTTCTCGAGGGTCCCCACTCTGGAGAAAATGGACAAAAGGGCTTTCAGCCACCTCTGTAGTAGTTATGGTCTTTAAGGGTATGGCTTCAGGGAAACTCGAAGCATAATCAACTAATGTCTCCCAGATGAAAGTGGAGATAAAGGACCAAGGATGTCAATAGCTACTCTTTCAAACGCTACCGTAAAGATGGCATTTAGACCCTAGGTACTCGCCTGGTTTCTCGGGAGGATGAAGTTGGCAAACTTTACACGATCTACAATAGGTAGTGTTTCCTGAGGACATTTTTGGCCAATAAGGTTTCCCTAATTTTATTAAGGTTTTACGATGCGAGAAATTGTCCGGCCACTGGGAGGTCATGAGCCATTTTAAGAACAGTCTCTCTGCATTGACTTGGAACAACTAAGATGGAATATCTATCTCATCTGAATTTAATTTGAATACTGACTTGTACAAGATACCTTTTTTTATATTCAAATTTATATGAAAAGTTTTTCCTTTGGATAACTTGATTTTGTTTAGCTGCATTATGGCAATTCTGAAGAAAGGGCAATTACGTTGAAAATTTACAAAGGAGTCCTTCGATATATCTAAAGGCTTAAAGTCAGGGAAAATCAAAGGATGGTAGTAGGAGAAGCCGGGCTTTGGTCTGAGCCCCCTAGTCAAGAAAATTTATGGTACGGAGGTGATATCTTCACTTTCATCTAACAAGTGAACCGGTGATCCTACTACTTCGCTTTCGAGAGTAGCATCATGGTTTTTAATCCCAATGAATATCGCGAGACATTGTCTCATCTGAATTTCGGGGGGGCTTCTCTGACTCTACATGAAGAGGATCTGAAAACACCCATGTCCATCTTTGGTGATGAAAAGGTCAACCTCAGAAGGAAAAAATGGAACCTTTTACATTATCTATTCGTATGGCAAGAAGTTGAAGGGAGCTAGTACGGCTTCAGACCAACCTGTGAACCATTAAGACCTAATGTAACAACGGATGGTAGGAAAAGTGTCTGTTTTCGGCCCAAGTAGTCTGAAAAGTATAGGCAGAGGGAATGAGTTTCTTTAAGGTTAGGGAACAACTTATCAGAAATGACTACACATTTTGCATCCAGTGTCTCGTAAAATGGTAGATACATTAAGTCCATTAACTGTTCCTGAACAGAAGGGTGCTTGGTCATTACAGTCTTTAAAACATCTTCCAACATTTTGGACCTTCTTAAAGGACAATCTGGACGTTTATGTCCCTTGACACCACACAAATGACAAAAAGGGAATAAAAGAAGTCATTTTACTTTCTATAGAGGCCCTTTTTTTTTAAGGTCTGATGAACCCCTTTCATTAGAGTTCGATCCTTTAGGTCTTTATAGGAAATTGTGAGCCCTCAGTATAAGGTCAGCAGCCTCAGCAACTTCCTCAGCTTTAATCAGGTTACGTTCTCTGACGAATGTTCGTATTGGTGAGGAAGAGCTGTTTAGGAACTGGTCAGCAACCATGAAGTCTCTAAGAGATTCATAACTGTGATCAATTCCGAACTCTCTATCCAAAAGTCGAACAAACGGGAAAAAGTGTTTTCCTGTAACTGTTGAAAGTTCTGGCCAGGCTGTAAGGTGGCATACCGAAATCTTTCCTGTAAGAATTAGTGGTTTTTGGTATGCTTTAAGGATTGCCTTCTTTAGTAGGTTATAATTACATATAATATCCTGTGACAAAGTTGCATAGATATTCAAAGCGGTACCAGAAAAAACCCTTCCTACCTGGTAGCCCAGTGTCAGCAGGCCATTCACAAAAAGGTAGCGATATTTCCAAACCTGATAATGTTTTGAAGTTATGTCTTTCCCCTCTGTGAAGGGAGGTAAATTAGGTGTTGGAAAATTTTGCACTAGCTGCCACGTTGTTCCATTACTCCCTTCCCCTAATTGTTGTTGTGTAAAAGTTAACTTTATTCTTAATTCAAGGCGAGATTTTTCGAGCTCGCGATCCTTTTTCTCTCTTAATAACTCATGTTTTTCTAGCTTTTTCCCTTTAAATTCTCTATCCTTTGCTCTTTCGTCAAGTTCTCTTAATTTAACCTGTTCCTCACGTATCTTAGCTTGTTCTTCCGTTCTCTAGCTCTTTTCCACGTTCAAGTTATCACGCTCTTTTTGGTCTTCTCGCTCTCTCTCTAACTGTCTTTCTCGGATTTCTCTCTCAATTCCCCTCTCTCCCTTTTTCTCTTCTCTTTCGATTCTCTCTCCTTATTCTCTTCTCTTTCCTTTTCTAGCTGTCTTAGCACTAATGAAAGATTCTAAATTTTTCCCTGTTATTCCTAACTTACTTCCAGCGTTCATCCAAATACTGGTATTCTCCTGCTTGCAAGAATAACTTAAACTATCAGGGGAAATGAAACGGGTATCAAAGAAAACGGAGGGTTCAATTCCTGCTCCGCTCAACTGTAAAATAAACCAGAGGGCTCGATCCCTGCTTCAATTAAACAATATGTATAATTAAAACGAAGGGTTTCTGTCCGCTCCGAGCAAACAGTAATAGAACGGGTCATTCGACCATTCCAAATCTTCTCACCAACAATCAAGAGTGTCTATGACAATTCCTTGAATATAGTAAAGAACTCAATGGAACAAATTGTCACTGAAATCTCGGGTCCCTAGAGTCTAATCCTCCAAAGTGTTTCAAGCTCCAAAATGTGGCAGAATTAAATATTGAAGATTGAGACACTTATGCAGCATATGGAAATCTTTATTCAGAAAGTTTCGCCACAACAGTGGTTCATCAGTCCAATACAAAGAGGAAGGCGTATAGGAAGGAAAGGGGTTTAATCAGTCCCTCAACCTGGAGTCGATGTGTTCAGTCCATCAATCTTGTAGAATGTACAGCATAGGGCCGTAGACGTGGCTTATATACTGTAGTGAGGTGACGTGAAGCAGATGGAGGCCGGGTCATAGTGGTACCATCCACTATCGAAGTAGGTCTTCGTCAAAGGTTGAACAGTGGTTAAGATCTTGTAACAAGATCCCATGATGCTGCAGTGTCCGACGGTGTGATGAATGGTTTGAAAAACCGACAGTTGAAGTTGAGAACTTATGAGCATATGGAAAATTTAATTAGGAAACGTTTCGCCACAGTGGCTTCATCAGTCCAATACAAAGAGAAGGCGTAAGGAGAGGGGGAGAATGAGGTTATCATCCCTCAACCTGGAGTCATGGTTCATCCAACAATCTTGTAGAATGTACAGCATAGGGCCGTAGACGTGGCTTATATACTGTATGAGGTGACGTGAAGTCAGATGGAGGCGGGGTCATAAGTGGTACCATCCACTAGTCGAAGTAGGTCTTCGTCCAAAGGTTGAACAAGTGTTGAAGAATTCTTGGTAACAATCCCATGATGTGCGTGTCCGACAGTTGTGATGAATGGTTTGAAAAACCGACAAGTTGAAGATTGAGACACTTATGCAGCATATGGAAATCTTTATACAGAAACGTTTCGCCACACAGTGGCTTCATCAGTCCAATACAAAGAGGAAGGCGTAAGGAGAGGAGGAGAATGAGTAATCAGTCCCTCAACCTGGAGTCAAATGTGTTCAGTCCATCAACTTGTAAATGTACAGCCTAGGGCCGTAGACGTGGCTATATACTGTAGTGAGGTGACGTGAAGCAGATGAGGCGGGGTATAGTGGTCCATCACTAGTCAAGTAGGTTCGTCCAAAGGTTGAACAAGTGTTGAAGAATCTTTGTAACAAGATCCCATGATTGCTGCAGTGTCCGACAGTTGTGATGAATGGTTTGAAAACCGACAAGTTGAGATTGAGACACTTATGCAGCATATGGAAATCTTTATTCAGGAAACGTTTCGCCACACAGTGGCTTCATCAGTCCAATACAAAGAGGAAGGCGTTAGAGAGGAGGAGAATGAGGTAATCAGTCCACAACCTGGAGTCGATGTGTTCAGCCATCAATCTGTAGGAATGTACAGCTAGGGCCGTAGACGTGGCTTATAACTGTAGTGAAGTGACGTGAAGCAGATGGAGGCGGGTCATAGTGGTACCATCCACTAGTCGAAGTAGGATCTTCGTCCAAAGGTTGAATCAAGTGTTGAAGAATTCTTTTACAAGATCCCATGATGCTGCAGTGTCCGACAGTTGTGATGAATGGTTTGAAAAACCGACAATGTTGAAGATTGAGACACTTAAATGCAGCATATGGAAACCCTTTATTCAGAAACGTTTCGCACACACGTGGTTATCAGTCCAATACAAGAGGAAGGCTAAGGAGAGAGGAGAATGTAGTACAGTCCCTTAACCTGGAGTCGATGTGTTCAGGTCCATCAATCTTGTAGAATGTACAGCATAGGGCCGTAGACGTGCTTATATACTGTAGTGAGGTGACGTGAACAGAGGGAAAGGCGGGGTCATAGTGGTACCATCCACTAGTCGAAGTAGTCTTCGTCCAAAGGTTGAACAATGTTTGAGAAATTCTTGTAACAAGTCCCATGATGCTGCAGTGTCCCGACAGTATATAAGCCACGTCTACGGCCCATCTGTACATTCTACAAGATTGATGGACTAACACATCGACTCCAGGTTGAGGGACTGATTACCTCATTCCCCTCTCTCCTTACGCGATTCCTCTTTGTATTGGACTGATGAAGCCACTGTGTGGCGAAACGTTCCTGAATAAAGTTTCCATATGCTGCATAAGTTCTCAATCTTCAACTTGTCGTTTTTCAACCATTCATCACAGAATTAAATATTATTTTCCTGCCTGACTTGACTTACAATAAATTGAGACTATAACAATCACCAAATCTTTTAAATACCTGTACTGTAGTACTACCATAGAGAATGATTACTCATGGCAGATGGTAACCGTCTGTGGTATGCGGCGTTGAAGTTCCAATGGTAGATTCGAGATGGAGTTGAATCTTGATTCAGTCGAGTTAATCCTGGCAAGGTCGCCACTTGTGAAGGCTTACTCAGCCCTGAAATAACTTCAGACAGTATTACTCAGGCTGGCTCCTTCTCAGGAAAATTAATGAATAGAAAAAGAAATAATAACAGACAAACATAAACACTTTATTATACAGAAAATATAATATATAAAACACTTAAATATGAAATATTAATCCTACATTAAAGAAAATGAAAAATGAAAAATATAAATAACTGAATTCAACGCTAATATACATAGGAGTGTCTGGTGTTGGTGACACTGTTGTTGAAATCGTAGCCGTTGCTGATGATGGGGGGGGGTCGCAGGTGTTGGTTACGACGCACTGGCTAGTTCTTCACAGTATAGCCGTGAGTATTATATCCCGACGACAGGAAAGCAGGTTCTTTACCGCTGCAATGATGTGGGGTTACGTCCTGCAATTTCATACAGGTGCACAGGTAATTAAATCCAAAATGGGGAAGTCTCTGGACGTTAGTCCTTCTCCATCAGTTCTTCTCGTTGATTGACAGGTGACCCTCTCTGTCATCCAAGCTGAAAAGATAGACAGGTTACCCACTGCTTAAATAATCACTCTCCATGATAAGTACAATACTTAAAAGACGTGGTGATTATTACAACAGTCAACTTAGAGCAAGGCTGAAAAGACTAAGTTTATTATTGGTCAAAAGTGAAGCTTTCAACCAATAAATCCACTAGAATACTAGGCAGGCATGTACTTACAATAGTGTTGGGAGCTGTGAGTCGAGTGATTTACTGTTTGACCAGAGCCCCACACGTCACCTTTCCGAGGGGGGGGAAGAGGGAGGGGAAGGGATAGTGGGAGCTAGACTGACCCTTCATTAACAAGTAGCCGGCAATGAAACTATTGTTACTATATACTCCCTCGCTACTCCTATCTACTGAACTTTTCCCTTACAGCTTGTCCTGGATGACGTCTCCTGGAAAGCTTGACCTGGACAACGACTCTAGGAAAGCTTGATCTGGATGACGTCTCCTGGAAAGCTTTACCTGGATGACGACTCCTGGAAACTTGACCTGGATGACGTCTCCTAGAAAGCTTGACATTGATGACGTCTCTAGAAAGCTTGACCTCAATGACATATCCTAGGAAGCTTGACCTGTATGATGTCTCCTAGAAAACCATACCCCGACCGGGATTGAACCCGCGATCATAGAGTCTCAAAACTCCAGCCCGTCGCATTAGCCACTAGTGGCGCGACGGGCTGGAGTTTTGAGACTCTATGACCGCGGGTTCAATCCCGGCCGGGGTATGGTTTGTTTGCAATCGTGTCATTACGATTTCGTGAGTCAAGTCTCCTAGAAAGCTTGACCTGGATTACGTCTCCTAGAAAGATTGACCTGGATGACGTCTCCTAGAAAGCTTGACCTGGATGACGTCTCCTGGAAAGTTTGACCTGGATGACGACTCCAGGAAAGCTTGTCATGGATGACATCTCCTGGAAAGCTTGACCTGCATGACGTCTCCTAGAAAGCTTGACCTGGATGAAGTCTCCTAGAAAGCTTGACCGGCATGGCATCTCCTGGAAACTTGACCTGGATGACATCTCCTATAGAGCTTGACCTGGATGACGTCTCCTGGAAAGCTTGACCTGGATGACATCTCCTGGAAAGCTTGACCTGGATGACGTCTCCTGGAACGATTAACCTGAACGACGACTCCTTTAAAGCTTGTCCTGGATGACGTCTCCTAGAGAGCTTGACCTGGATGACGTCTGATGGAAAGCTTGACCTGGATGACGACTACTGGAAAGCTTGACCTGGATAACGACTCCAGGAAAGCTTGACATGGATGACATCTCCTGGAAAGCTTGACCTTCATAACATCTCATGGAAAGCTTGACCTGGATGACGTCTCCTGGAGAGCTTGACCTGGATGACGTCTCCTGGAAAGTTTGACCGGGATGACGACTCCTGGAAAAATTTCCTGGCCTGGATGACGACTCATGGAAAGCTTGACCTCGATTCGTCACCTGGAGAGCTTGAATTGGATGACGGCTCCTGGAAAGCTTGACCTCGAAGACGTCTCCTAGAAAGCTTGACCTGGATAACGTCTCCTAGAAAGCTTGACCTGAATGACGTCTTCTAGAAAGCTTGACCTGGATGGCGTCTCCTAGAAGGCTTGACCTGGATGACGTCTCCCAGAAAGCTTGACCTGGATGACGTCTCCAAATAGCTTGACCTGGATGACGTCTCCAAGAAAGCTTGACCTGGATGACGTCTCCTAGAAAGCTTGACCTGAATGACGTCTCCTAGAAAGCTTGACTTAGATGACGTCTCCTAGAAAGCTTGACCTGGATGACGTCTCCCAGAAAGCTTGACCTGGATGTCGTTTCCTAGAAACCTTGATCTGGATGATGACTCCTGGAAAGCTTGACCTTGATGACTGCTCCTCCAAAGCTAGACCTGGAGGACGTCTCCTGGAAAGCATGACCTGGATGATGACTCCTGAAAAGCTTGATCTGGATGACATCTGGAAAGCTTGACATGCATGACATCTCTTGGAAAGCTTGACCTCTATGACATCTCCTGGAAAGCTTGACCTCGATAACTCTCCTGGAAAGCTTGACATAGATGACGACTTCAGGAAAGCTTGTCCTGGATGGCGTCTTCTGGAAAGCTTGACCTGGACAACGACTCTAGGAAAGCTTGACATGGATGACGTCTAATGGAAAACTTGACCTGGATGACGACTCCTGGAATGTTTGACTTGGATGACGTCTCATGGAAAGCTTGACCTGGATGACGACTCCTAGAAAGCTTGACATGGATGACGCCTCTTAGAAAGCTTGATCTGGATTACGTCTACTAGAGAGCTTGATCTGGATGACGTCTCCTGGAAAGTTTAACCTGGATGACGACTCCTGGAAAGCTTGACCTGGATGACAATTCCTGGAAAACTTGACCTGGATGACGTCTCCTAGAATGCTTGACCTGGATGACGTCTCCTAGAAAGATTGACCTGAATGACGTCTCCTAGAAAGCTTGACATGGATGGCGTCTCCTGGAAAGCTTCACCTGGATGACATCTCCTGAAAGCTTTATCTACATTACGTCTCCTGCCAAGCTTGACCTGGATGACATCTCCTGGAAAACTTGACCTGGATGACGACTCCTGGAAAGATTGACTTGGATGACGTCTCCTGGAAAGCTTGACCTGGATGACGAATCCTGGAAACTTGACCTGGATAACGAGTCCTAGAAAGCTTTGCTTGGATGACGCGTCATAGAAAGCTTGATCTGGATGACGTCTACTAGAGAGCTTGACCTGGATAATGCCTCCTGGAAAGTTTGACCTGGATGACAACTCCTGGAAAGCCTGACCTGGATGACGTCTCCTGGAAAGCTTGACCTGGATGACGTCTCCTAGAAAGCTTGACCTGGATGACGACTCCTGGAAAGCTTGACCTGGATGACGACTCGAGGAAAGTTTGACCTGGATGACATCTCCTGGAAAGCTTGACCTGCATAAGGTCTCCTAGAAAGCTTGACCTGGACGACGTCTCCTTGAAAGCTTGACATGGATGACATCTCCTAAAAAAGCTTGACTTGGATGACGTCTCCTGGAAAGCTTGACTTGGATGACGTCTCCTAGAAAGCTTGACCTGGATGACGTCTCCTAGAAACCTTGACCTGGATGACGTCTCCCAGAATGCTTGACCTGGATGATGTCTCCTAGAAAGCTTTATCTGGATGACGTCTCCTAGAAAGCTTGACCTGAATGACTTATCCTACAAAGATTGACCTGGATGACGTCTCCTGGAAAGCTTGACATGGATGACATCTCCTAAAAAAGCTTGACTTGGATGACGTCGGCTAGAAAGCTTGACCTGGACGACATCTCCTAGAAAACTTGACCTAGATGACGTCTCCTAAAAAGCTTGACCTGGACGACGTCTCCTAGAAATCTTGACATGGATGACGTCTCCCGGAAAGCTTGACCTTGATGACGTTTCCTAGAAACCTTCATCTGGATGATGACTCCTGGAAAGCTTGACCTGGATGACTACTCCTGGAAAGCTAGATCTGGAGGACGTCTCTTGGAAAGCATGACCTGGATGACGACTCCTGTAAAGCTTGACCTGGATGACATCTGGAAAGCTTGACATGCATGACATCTCTTGGAAAGCTTGACCTGGATGACGACTCCTGGAAACTTGACCTGGATGACAATTCCTGGAAAGCTTGACCTGGATGACGTCTTCTAGAAAGTTGACTTGGATGACGTCTCCTGGAAAGCTTGACCTGGATGACGACTCCTGGAAACTTGACCTGGATGACAATTCCTGGAAAGTTTGACCTGGATGACGTCTTCTAGAAAGCTTGACTTGGATGACGTCTCCTGGAATACTTGACCTGGATGACGACTCCTGGAAAGATTGACTTGGATAACGTCTCCTGGTAAGCTTGACTTGGATGACGACTCCTGGAAACTTGACCTGGATAACTAGTCCTAGAAAGCTTGACATGGATGATGCGTAATAGAAAGCTTGATCTGGATGAAGCCTACTAGACAGCTTGACCTGGATGACGTCTCCTGGAAAGTTTGACCTGGATGACGACTCCAGGAAAGCTTGACCTGGATGATGTCTCCTAGAAAGCTTGACCAGGATGACGTCTCCTAGAAAGATTGGCTTGGATAACGTCTCCTAGAAAGCTTGACCTGGATGACGTCTCCTTGAAAGCTTGATCTGGATGACGACTCCTGGAAAGCTTGGCCTGGATGACGACTCCAGGAAAGCTTGACCTGGATGACATCTCCTTGAAATCTTGACCTGCGTGACGTCTCCTAGAAAGCTTGATCTGGATGACGTCTCCTAGAAAGCTTGACCGGCATGACGTCTCCTCCAAAGCTTGACCTGGATGACATCTCCTATTCAGCTTCACCTGGATGACGTCTCCTGGAAAGCTTGACCTATGTAACGTCTCCTGGAGCGATTGACCTGAACGACGACTCCTTTAAAGCTTGTCCTGGATGACGTCTCCTAGACAGCTTGACCTGGATGACGTCTAATGGAAAGCTTGACCTGGATGACGACTCCTGGAAAGCTTGACCTGGATGACGACTCCAGGAAAGTTTGACCTGGATGACATCTCCTGGGAAGCGTGACCTTCATAACATCTCATGGAAAGCTTGACCTGGATGACGTCTCCTGGAGAGCTTGACCCGGATGACGTCTCCTGGAAAGGTTGACCTGGATGACGTCTCCTAGAAAGCTTGGCCTGGATGACAACTCCTGGAATGCTTGACCTCGATGACGTCTCCTGGAGAGCTTGACCTGGATGACGGCTCCTGGAAAGATTGACCTCGAAGACGTCACCTAGAAAGCTTGACCTGGATGACGTCTCCTAGAAAGCTTGACCTGGATGACGTCTCCTAGAAAGCTTGACCTGGATGACATCTCCTAGAAACCTTGAACTGGATGACGTCTCCAAAAAGCTTGACCTAAATGACATCGCCTAGAAAGCTTGACCTGGATGACGTCTCTTAGAAAGCTTGACCTGAATGACATCTCCTAGAAAGCTTGACCTGGATGACGTCTAATAGAAAGCTTGACCTGGATGACGTCTCCTAGAAAGCTTGACTTGGATGACGTCTCATAGAAAGCTTGACCTGAATGACATATCCTAGAAAGCTTGACCTGGATGACGTCTCCTGGAAAGCTTGACATGGATGACATCTCCTAAAAAGCTTGACCTGGATGACGTCTGCTAGAAAGTATGACCTGGACGACATCTAGAAAACTTGACCTAGATGACGTCTCCTAAAAAGCTTGACCTGGATGACGTCTCCTAGAAAGCTTGACCTGGATGACGTCTCCTAGAAAGCTTGACCAGTGCTCAACAAGCCTACACATGTGGTTCAGTAAGCCTACACATATGGTTTAGTAAGCCTAAACACGTGGTTCATAAAGCTTAAACACGTGGTTCATTAAGCCTACTCATCTGGTTCAGTAAGCCTACACATCTGGTTCAGTAAGCCAACACATATGGTTCCGTAAGAATACACATGTGGTTCAGTAAGCCAACACATATGGTTCCGTAAGAATACACATGTGGTTCAGTAGGTCTACACATGTGGTTCAGTAAGCCTACACATGTGGTTCAGTAAGCCTATGCATGTGGTTCAATACGCCTGCACGTGGGTTTCAGTAAGCCTACACATATGATTCAGTAACCCTATACATGTGGTTCAGTATGCCTACACATGTGGTTCAGTAAGATTACACATGTGGTTCAGTAAGCCTACATATGTGGTTCAATAAGCATACTCATGTGGTTCAGTAAGCCTTCACATGTAGTTCACTATGCCTACACAAGTGGTTCAGTAAGCATGCACATGTGGTTCATTAAGCCTAAACATGTGGTTCAGTAAGCTTATGCATATGGCTCAGTAACCCTACACATGTGTTTCAGTAAGCCTACACATGTGGTTCAGTAAGCCTTCACATGTGGTTCAGTAAGCATGCACATGTGGTTCAGTAAGCCTACACATGTAGTTCAGTAAGACTACACATGTTGTTCAGTAAGCCTACACATGTGGTTCAGTATTCCTACACATGTAGTTCAGTAAGCCTACACATGTGGTTCAGTAAGCATACACATGTGGTTCAGTATGCCTACACATGTGGTTAAGTAAGCCTACACATATTTTTCAGTAAGCCTTCACGTGTGTTTCAGTAGGCCTACACATGTGGTTCAGTATGCCTACACATGTGGTTCAGTAAGCCTACACATGTGGTTCAGTAATCCTACGCATGTGGTTCTGTATGCCTTAACATGTGGTTCAGTATGCCTACACATGTGGTTCAGTAGTCCTACACATGAGGTTCATTGTGCTTACACATATGGTTCAGTAAGCCTACACATGTGGTTCAGTAAGCCTACACATGTGGTTCAGTAAGCCTACACATGTGGTTCAGTAAGCCTACAAATGTGATTCAGTAAGCCTACACGTGTGGTTCAGTAAGCCTACACATGTGGTTCGGTATGCCTACACTTGGGGCTCAGTAAGCCTACACAAATGATTCAGTAACCTTACACATATGGTTCAGTAAGCCTACACATGTGGTTCAGTAAGCCTACACATGTGGTTCAGTAAGCCTACAAATGTGATTCAGTAAGCCTACACGTGTGGTTCAGTAAGCCTACACATGTGGTTCAGTAAGCCTACACATGTGGTTCAGTAAGCCTACACATGTGGTTCAGTAAGCCTACACATGTGGTTCAGTAAGCCTTCACATGTAGTTCATTATGCCTTTACAAATGGTTCAGTAAGCATACACATGTGGTTCAGTAAGTCTACACATGTGGTTCAGTAAGCCTACGCATGTGTTTCAGTAAGCCTACACATGTGGTTCAGTAAGCCTACACATGTGGTTCAGTAAGCCTACACATGTAGTTCAGTATGCCTACACATGTGGTTCAGTATGCCTACACATGTGGTTCAGTATGTTTGCACATGTGGTTCAGTATGCCTACACATGAGGTTCAGTATGCCTACACATGTGGTTCAGTATGCCTACACATGTGGTTCAGTATGCCTACACATGTGGTTCAGTATGCCTACACATGAGGTTCAGTATGCCTACACATGTGGTTCAGTAAGCCTTCACATGTGGTTCAGTATGCCTACACATGTGGTTCAGTATGCCTACACATGTGGTTCAGTAAGCCTTCACATGTGGTTCAGTATGCCTACACATGTGGTTCAGTAAGCCTACACATGTGGCTCATTAAGCATGCAAATGTTGTTCAGTATTTATTTATTTAATTTATTTATTTAATAATTTGAACATACATACAGAGGTACAAAAAATACAGGTAAGAGCAGCATGCCAAAGCCACTTATATGCATAGCATTACGGGCTGGCTTAAAATTAACTTAAGATTAACTAAGCAATGATGAAATCAGTGATAAAACATTATTGTAAACAGATAACTATAAAGCACAAATGAGTATTACAAAGACAGGTCATATGGTTGCTTGCATTGTTGTACATTCAGTAGAATGGAGTATTCTGTTAGGTAGTGTATTTAGAAAAATAACAAAGTTAGAGTGGGTCCTAGGTTTAGCATTTATGTGATATAATTGTGAGAAACATTTAAGATATACAATTTATAAGGTTCAGTTATTCAGTATTTATTTGGTTTTGGGTGAGTAAGTGATCTTTGAGAAGAGACTTGAATTTATAAACAGGTAGTGTTTCTTTTATATTTACAGGTAACGAATTCCAGATTTTAGGGCCTTTTATGTGCATTGAGTTTTTGCATAGTGTGAGATGGACACGAGGAACATCAAAGAGTGATCTGTGCCTTGTGTTATGGTCATGTGTTCTGTTGAGGTTGGCAAGGAGATGTTTGAGGGGAGAGTTAATATCAGAGTTAAGTGTTCTATGTATGTAATAGGTGCAGTAATAAGTATGGATGTTTTGTATGGTGAGTAGGTTGAGTGTATTGAATATTGGTGGAGTGTGCTGCCTGTAGTGGGAATTTGTTATCATTCTGACTGCAGCCTTTTGTTGGGTAATTAGTGGTCTGAGATGGTTAATTGTTGTTGAGCCCCATGCACAAATTACATAGGTGAGATAGGGGTAAATAAGAGAGTGATATAGGGCCAGGAGGGCTGACTGTGGAACATAGTACCGTATCTTCGATAGTATGCCTACAGTCTTGGAAATTTTCTTAGAAATTTGCTGTATATGTGTATGAAATTTGAGTCTATTATCAAGGTGGATTCCTAAGAATTTTCCCTCTGTTAGTTTTGTGATAGGTGATCCGTTTATCATTATGTTAAGAGGGACATCTGTAGCTCTGTTACCAAACTGAATGAAGTAGGTTTTGTCAATGTTTAGTGTAAGTTTGTTAGTCCTCATCCAGGTAGATATTTTCTGTAATTCGGTATTTACAGTATTGGCTAGCGTGACTGGGCTCGGGTGAGAGAAGACGTATGTAGTGTCATCTGCAAATAGTGTGGGTTTGAGTAATTGCGAAGCATTTGGAAGGTCATTTATGTATAGGAGAAAGAGAAGAGGGCCAAGGTATGCCTACACATGTGGTTCAGTAAGCATTCACATGTGGTTCAGTTAGATTACACAAGTTTTTCAGTAAGCCTTTACATGAGGTTCAGTAAGCCTAGACATGTGGTTCAGTATGCCCACACATGTGGTTCAGTAAACCTACACATGTGGTTCAGTATATCTTCTCATGTTGTTCAGTATGCCTACACATGTGGCTCAGTAAGACTACACATGTGGTTCAGTATGCCTACACATGTGGTTCAGTATGCCTTCACATGTGGTTCACTAAGCCTACACCTGTGGTTCAGTAAGCCTACACCTGTGGTTCAGTAAGCCTACACATGTGGTTCACTAAGCCTACACATGTGGTTCAGTAAGCCTACACATGTGGTTCAGTAAGCCTACACATGTGGTTCAGTAAGCCTACACATGTGGTTCAGTAAGCCTACACATGTGGTTCAGTAAGCCTACACATGTGGTTCAATAAGATTACACATGTGGTTCAGTAAGCCTTCACATGTGGTTCAGTAAGCCTACACCTGTGGTTCAGTAAGCCTACACATGTGGTTCAGTAAGGCTACACATGTGGTTCAGTAAGCCTACACATGTGGTTCAGTAAGCCTACACATGTGGTTCAGTAAGCCTACACATGTGGTTCAGTAAGCCTACACATGTGGTTCAGTAAGCCTACACATGTGGTTCAGTAAGCCTACACATGTGGTTCAGTAAGCCTACGCATGTGGTTCAGTAAGCCTACACATGTGGTTCAATAAGATTACACATGTGGTTCAGTAAGCCTTCACATGTGGTTCAGTAAGCCTACACATGTGGTTCAGTAAGCCTACACATGTGGTTCAGTAAGCCTACACCTGTGGTTCAGTAAGCCTACACATGTGGTTCAGTAAGCCTACACATGTGGTTCAGTAAGCCTACACCTGTGGTTCAGTAAGCCTACACATGTGGTTTAGTAAGCCTACACATGTAGTTCAGTAAGCCTACACATGTAGTTCAGTAAGCCGCCTGACAAAAACACTTCAGAAACACTACCACTGGCGATGATAACAAACCTCTGTATTAAGATAATAACAAACCACTGCTTAATTAAGCTATGGCTGTTTGACCTGTTGAGTAATATGCTAAAGATCTTTGGGCTGTTGATTATGTTGATTACCAGCTCCTGCACTTCTTGGAGGGTCTTTTTTTATATTTTATTAAAACAATGGCAGTACAATATATAAATAAATAAAATTACACATGAACTAGCCACTGACAGATATAATGACCTACCATCACCCAATCCACACCACACACACCCTGGCGTGGGCACTCTCCACCTCACCTGTTACCCAACCTGTATCTTGAGTTGTAGCTCACATTGACACCTGAGCACGCTGCTAACCAGCAGAGATGTATACATATTTATATACAAATAACAATGTCATACACCTCCATGATTGAGTAAACTGTGATCTCAGGACCGCGTGCACAACCTCTGTCACTATTCAATGACAGGTTTGAGTATAATAAAAACATTACACAATATTATATACATAGCACATTGAATCTCTCCAACACAAAAGGGGTGGGAACCTTCTCTCCCCTTTTTTCTGCACTCCAACCCCACCTAACAGAAATACAATAATACAATATTAAAAGTGCTACAATAGCACATGACAGAAGTCTCACTTTCATATTCAAGAGGCTTGTAACATCCTCCACAGAGTGGTCTTCCCGTCTCTTTGCACACTAACATCCCCCACAGAGTGGTCTTCCCGTCTCTTTGCACACTAACATCCTCCACAGAGTGGTCTTCCCGTCTCTTTGCACACTAACATCCTCCACAGAGTGGTCTTCCCGTCTCTTTGCACACTAACATCCTCCACAGAGTGGTCTTCCCGTCTCTTTGCACACTAACATCCTCCACAGAGTGGTCTTCCCGTCTCTTTGCACGCTAACATCCTCCACAGAGTGGTCTTCCCGTCTCTTTGCACACTAACATCCTCCACAGAGTGTCTTCCCCGTCTCTTTGCACACTAACACCCTTTCACAGAGTGGTCTTCCCGTCTCTTTGCACACTAACATCCTCCACAGAGTGGTCTTCCCGTCTCTTTACACACTAACATCAACTATGATTATGTATCTTAAAGTGACAATCAAAGCTTCGCCACCAACACAATGTACATTAGACACAGAAATAGTATGCACCAGTTAAGGTAACCTTTCAGTCCCGACTATTACTCCCACACTAACGGGGGGTCCCCCCCCCCCCACATGCTGTTCACCCCTATCCATCTACTCCCTAACGAACATTAGAAAGCAATAATACAAAAAGAAATTGGGCATCTTATGACAGTGGTATATAACTTGAGAGTAATGCTACAAGATAAGTCAAAGATTAAATAGTGGACTGTAGGGGGACTTAGGGCGCTGTGATAAAATTTTTCGCGCGCTCTCGAAAAAAAAATGGAAAAATTATGGAAATTGAGTTATTTATACAGAAAAGTAGCTTAACACTTTGGCAACACAATGGTACCAGAATCAATGTTCTACGACGTTTCTACAAAAAATTATAGTCATTTATATCAGGTATGGTGACGGCGATGTGGATAGCACGTCTGCTCACAACCCATATATTTTTTTGGAATTTTTTCCTTGTTTTTTATCGCTTTTTCTTGCATTATTCTTCCTAATATAATATTTGACTATTTGGCATCATATAAAAGTAGACGGAGCTTATCCTTAGACTTTCAGCCAATCAGGAACCATCTGGGAACACAGGCAGTATTCGCGCTCCAGAGAGAGGCAGGAGAAATCATTTCATTATTACGCTTATATCAGCTTATATATAAACTCTGCGGCTTATTTATCTATTAGAATTGATCTAATATGATATAATAAATACTATAAATAACATACAAACATGTTATATACTCTAGACTGAATAAAATAGGCCATAATATGGCGAGAGACTATCGGGAATATCTCAATGTAAATGGGCTATTCATCTCCATATCGTATTCTTTGGTCATTGAGTAAGAGAAAACGGTGTTTTGAAGAGGGTAACTGCACTAGAACATTAGTTTACTAAGAAATACACCCAAACAAACGCGATTTTCGCGGATTTTTTTTTTTTTTTTGAGACGGCGGGCCGGCCTGCGCTCCAGGCCAATATCTCGGAAGTAACTTATTCACTTATTTCGCTTTACTTCTCCTTTATTACTTAATTAAGTGGAATAATATTCACAGAATTTGTAAAATAATGATTTCTCTAATTTCTGATGGAACATTTTTGGAAATATTCAAAATATTTTGGGATTTATGTGGGAGTAAAGGGCAGATATTTTGCAACATTCCAAGAACAAACTTTATTTTTTGTGAAAAAAAGATAAGGCATTTAGAGGACATTATACCCTTTAGAAATTCGTATTAGCATTGTTATCTCGGCACCAAGTGTCCAAACAATCTTACGTCGTCCCATATAGGAGAAGTGACCTGCCAAAGGGCATTTTCAGTAAATCAGTCTTTTCTCAGTTGTTGTTTGAGGTATCTTATTGATAAATATTTTCAGGAAAGAGAGAAAACACTTCGTCTTGTGTACCAAAAATGGAGGAAATCTGACGGAAAACAAAAAAAAAAAATCAATGCCTCACAGGGCCTTTAGCTTGATAGATAGCTTTTGCATACACAGCTGTCCCTGCAGGCGATGTCTTGAGAAGCTGTCGTATGCACTTCCTCAAGGACTGGAATATAAATTATTACATGTAAGTTTAATTACCCCTAGGTTACCTGGAGGTTACCTGGAAGTTATTTCGGGGATCAACACCGCCGCGGCCCGGTCCATGACCAGGCCTCCCGATGGATCAGGGCCTGATCAACTAGGCTGTTACTGCTGGCCGCACGCAGTCCAACGTACGAGCCACAGCCCGGCTGATCCGGCACTGACTTTAGGTATCTGTCCAGCTCTCTCTTGAAGGCAGCCAGGGGTTTATTGGCAATTCCCCTAATGCTTGATGGGAGGCTGTTGAACAGTTTTGGGCCCCGAACACTTATGGTGTTTTCTCTTAGTGTACCAATGGCGCCCCTACTTTTTATTGGGGGCATTTTGCATCGCCTGCCCAGTCTTTTATTTTCGTAGGGAGTGATTTCTGTGTGCAGATTTGGGACCATTCCTTCCAAGATTTTCCAAGTGTAGATTATGATATATCTCTCCCTCCTGCGTTCTAACGAGTACAAGTCAAGTGCTTCCAAGCGTTCCCAGTAGTTAAGGTGCTTGACAGAACTATAACGTGCAGTAAAGGATCTCTGTACACTCTCTAGATCTGCGATTTCACCTGCTTTGAATGGAGATGTTAATGTACAGCAGTATTCCAGCCTAGAGAGAACAAGTGATTTGAAAAGGATCATTATGGGCTTGGCATCTCTCGTTTTGAAAGTTCTCATTATCCATCCTATCATTTTCTTTGCACGTGCGATCGTGGCACTGTTGTGATCCTTGAAAGTGAGATCCTCAGACATTACTACTCCCAGGTCCCTTACATTATTTTTCCGCTCTATTGTATGGCCGGAGTCAGTAGTATACTCTGTTCTAGTTATTATCTCCTCCAGTTTTCCATAACGGAGTAGTTGGAATTTGTCCTCATTGAACATCATATTGTTTACCGATGCCCACTGGAAAACTTTGTTTATATCTTCTTGGAGGTTAACCGCGTCCTCAGCAGATGACAGCCTCATGCAGATCCTAGTATCATCCGCAAAGGATGATACGGTGCTGTGGTGTATATCTCTGTTTATGTCTGATATGAGGATAAGGAATAAGATGGGGGCGAGTACTGTGCCTTGTGGAACAGAGCTCTTCACTATGGCAGCCTCCGATTTAACTCTGTTGACCACTACTCTTTGTGTTCGATTTGTTAGGAAGTTGAAGATCCATCTCCCCACTTTCCCAGTTATTCCTTTAGCACGTTTTTTATGGGCTATTACGCCATGATCGCATTTGTCAAATGCTTTTGCAAAGTCTGTGTATATTACATCTGCATTCTGATTTTCTTCCAGTGCATCCAAGGCCATGTCATAGTGATCCAGTAGTTGTGAGAGGCAGGAGCAACCTGCTCTGAACCCATGTTGCCCTGGATTGTGCAGATTTTGGGAATCCAGGTGATTTGCAATCCTGCTTCTTAGCACTCTTTCAAAGATTTTTATGATGTGGGACGTCAGAGCTATTGGTCTATAGTTCTTAGCTAATGCTTTGCTGCCACCTTTATGGAGTGGGGCTATATCCGTTGTTTTAAGTGACTGTGGAATTTCACCCATGTCCAAGCTCCTCCTCCATAGTGTACTTAGGGCACGCGAGAGGGGTTTCTTGCAGTTCTTAATGAAAACAGAGTTTCACGAGTCTGGGCCCGGGCTGAGTGCATAGGCATGTTGTCAATGGCTTTTTCGAAATCTATCAGAGTTAGGGTAATGTCGGGAAATCTGGCATACATTTATGGAGTTTTGAGGCTCATTCATGAAGAAATCATTTGGGTCGTCGATCCTCAGACCGATTAGTGGTTCACTAAACACAGAGTCGTACTGGGATTTCAATATTTCACTCATTTCCTTGTTGTCATCTGTGTAAGTCCCATCCTGTCTGAGTAAGGGCCCGATACTAGATGTGGTATTTGCCTTGTTTTTGGCATATGAAAAGAAATATTTAGAATTTCTTTCAATTTCACTAATAGCTTTAAGCTCCTCCTGCCTCTCCTGGTTCCTGTAAGAGTCATTTAGCTTAAGTTCGATAGTTTCCACTTCCCTGGTCAGCGCCTCCTTTCGTGTATCAGATATTCTAGCACTCCTGAGGAGCTCAGTGACTCTTCGTAGTCTTCTGTAGAGGGAGCGTCTTTTTCTCTCCAGTTTACTCCTGCTCTTCTTCTTTCTTAGGGGAATATGCCTAGAACATGCTTCGGCTACCAGGAAGTTGATCCTTTCAAGGCACTGGTTTGGATCCATGTCATTTAAGACATCTTCCCAACACGTTTCGTTTAGGACATGGTTTACCTGGTCCCAGTTGATGTTCTTGTTGTTGAAATTGTATTTTGTGAAGACACCTTCACAGGTACATGCATTCTGCTGTTCAGGACCCCTATGCATGTACGTCTGGACTTCGATTAGATTATGATCGGAATTAGTTATTTTCGATATTCTTATGTCTCTTATCAGGTCCTCATTATTTGTGAAGATAAGGTCAAGTGTGTTTTCTAGTCTTGTTGGCTCCACTATCTGCTGGCTTAAGGTGTGTTTTTCGCAGAGACTTAGTAGCTCATGTGTGTGTGACCTTTCATCTGCGCTACCTCCGGGGATTGTTTCAGCTATAACATTATTTGCTACATTCTTCCATTTTGTATGCCTTAGGTTGAAATCACCAAGCAGTAAGATGTTTGGGGATGGAGCTGGAAGGTTTTCCAAACAGTAATCGATTTTCAGTAGCTGTTCCTTGAACTGTTGTGAGGTTGCATCTGGTGGCTTGTATACAACCACAATGACTAGGTTTTGGTTCTCGATCTTTATTGATAGAACTTCAACTACCTCATTTGTGGTGTTCAGCAACTCCGTGCAGATAAGGGACTCTTTGACATACAGGCCAACCCCCCCTTGTTGCCTGTTTTTTCTGTCGCATCTAAAAAGGTTGTAACCACTTATCCATATTTCACTGTCAAAGTGATCTTTTGTGTGAGTCTCTGTGAAGGCTGCAAACATTGAATTAGACTCCACTAGAAGTCCACTGATAAAAGGTATTTTGTTGTTGGTGGATGGTGGTGTTATATCAGTATTATCATTACTGAATACTGAATGGATCCATTGAATCCTATACTCACGTGTGTGGACACAAAAGCCCGCACCTCACTGCCGACTATAGGATGATTTCAAACCCTTTGTGACACAAGAACTGCGCAATCCCCTGTATGACAAGATAGTTTGAAACCTACCTTGCTCTTGTAGCGTGAGCTATGGTGTTCTTTACACCTTCGACAGGTATCGGTGACTTGATAGAAGCTGAATTGTCCTTGAATGTCCACGTCTTCCACAGTCTAGGAATACGCACACTGGTACACTATGTTCCACAAGGTCTGTCTTTATTATTCACAATCTTAACACTAAAGAAGCTGATCACACTTCTTTGTAAGTGTTTTGATGTGTTCTTTGAGATACTTTTATGAACAATAACGTGCGGATCAGTGTTCTTTGTTCGTTATCCCGGCATTAATGTGTCCCTTAGTAGGGTTATAAGCAGTCTAACTAAGATGTCTCTCGCCACCTTTTGCTTGCCTCTAGCACATAAAGGAAAAGCTGACATAGCATATTTCCCTCCCTTGCCAAACTTCCACCAGGAAGCAAAGCAGAATGCTTGATTCTTGCTGTCTTTAGCATAGACAACAATATACATCTTTAACATGATAATAAAGTGGGTGCAGGATTTTCCTTAATTGTCCTGCTAAGGTAAGAGATTGATTGTCTCTAATTAAACTACACTACTTGCAACACTGGTCTCCTGCAAAGAAGTCATATGACCCATAACTGGTACATGCCGGTTAAACATCTGTTGGTAATTTCTTGATGAACCAGTAAACAAGATGCTTGCCCCTTCTGAGAGGGCTGGGCCCCTCAGGGCTGAAAAGGGCTGAAAGGGGCTGAAGGGGGTTGATAACCCACCTCCTGGAGAAAATTTCTCCAGATCACTTTTGCATACAATATACAATTGACAGTTTTACTAAGGGAATATTCAGTGCCATCTACACATGTTCTCTTCCACATACACACACATCACCCACTCACTCCCAGGAGGTGACCCCATTTCAACCCCTGACTACCCCACCCCTTATGCTGCGACTAAACCCACTCATGTTTGTTCCCTCCCCTGTTCACAAATCCAATAAAATTCCTAATGTAAGTCCTCCTAAACCCTCTGAAAAAGCCACCTGCCACCTATTCCTGTAAATTTCCCTATTGCAACACAACGTACTGTAGAACATTGCTGCTGAAACCTGCTGCCTCACCTTGCCAACCCCCCTACGCCTGCATACCCCACAAGATACATGTATAGTCAACCATTATGTATGGTGTTATGAAGGGTTCTGCATGACATCCTAATGTACATATAGTGGAGAAGTGTGCCATAATAGTGATGGGAACCTTGTCAACTGTTTTGGTTAAAATTATTGGTCCAGTGTAATCTACACCTGTCACCTCAAATGGGAGTGATATGACAAACTCTTTCAGAGGGATATGGAGGTGGACCTGGATACTGACATTCTCGCATATCATAGAGACGACAAGTAATACAGTCCCTTATTTGTTTTTTCACACTTTGTCGACCTTGAGGTATCCAGTAGGATTGTCGTATATGACAAAGTGTTTCAGCTACCCCACCATGTAACACGTTTCTGTAGGCGTTTTGCACAATCAGTTTTGTTAGCCAATGATTCTTGGGGATCAATATTGGATGTATGGCTTCTTTAAATAGTGAAGAATTATGAATTCTTCCTCGACATCTTATAATCTTTTCTGAGTCGAGATAAAGTCCTAAAGAATTAATCATAACAGGTTTCTTTGGGGATTTATTTTGTGTTTCTAGAAATTTATATTCTGTAGAGAAAACATCTTTCTGTATTAGTTTCACCCAGTATTTAATGGGTTCAAGATATTCATAATCAGGTTTTATTCCTTTAATGAATTTAAAGACAAGAGCTGTAACTCTTAAGAGTTTACCCAAAGATGAGTATTTAGATCCTTCAATGACTATTTCTGTTGTGTCTGCAGTATTTACACAAATTATTTCTGCTGTGTTCAAGCAGACTGTTTCTTCTGGCATAATGTGAGCTTTTTGCTGAGGCCAGTTATTTTCATTAAAGAGCCAGTTCGGTCCGTGGAGCCATAATTTATTATCCACAAATTTATTGAGTGGGACACCACGTGACAACATGTCAGCTGGATTCTCTTGGGTAGAGACGTGGAGAAAGAGATAATTTCTCTGCATCTCTTTTATTTCTGCTACTCTGTTCTGTACAAAGACCAGCTTACTCTTATTATTTCTTAACCACTGGAGAACTGCTTCATTATCACTCCATATCACGGTTTTTTCAATAGGAGATGATCAAGTACTTTGTTGAGATAGACAGCTAATTTTGTACCTACATAGAGTGCTGTCAGTTCCAATTGTAGTATCTGTTCTTATCAGCTTAATATCTGATATGGTCCTCATGTGGGATCCTCGATATTAAACTGATTTTTGAATAATGGCGAAGTGCTGGGGCTTGCTCCACCTTTGCCGCGGATCGTCCCAGTATTGCAATACATCTAGGGTCGGTCCACTCCCTTAGGGGAGAACTGGTGGGCGGCGGAGGTTCGCTGCAGGTGAACTATTCATCACTTAACATTAATTTGATTTTCTCACTCCCCACCACTGCTGCTTGTCTTTTCTGAACAGCTTTAGTCTGTGTGGTTTCTGGAGAATCACTAATTTTGTTTTCAACACTGTGTAATTCTAACAGCACTAGTTTATTTATTCCTGCTTATTCACTACACCTTTGCTTAAAACATCAACTGTCCTGATGATTCCATTTGCATCAGGATATATGGTCACAATTTTTCCAAGTGGCCACTGGGACCTCGGACCATCATTGTCGATAATCACTACGTCACCAGGTCTTAAGGACTTATGATTTTCAGGAACACCAGCTCCATAGAAGTGTTCTCTCAATGAGGTGAGATAGTCTTCTCGCCAAATTTTCTCCCAACGTTCAATCACTTTATTAAGGTGTTTGAATTTACGTCTGAGTTGCTCAGGTTCGAAATAAGAAGGATCCTCTATGATTTCTTTATCATTCATGGGAGGAACAGGTTCGAGCCTTCTGCCATGGAGTAAATGAGATGGACTTAACACTTCTAAATTGTCCAGATGATCGGTAACATAAGTTAGAGGTCTGTTGTTGACTCTATTTTCTATTTCAGTCACAACTGTATGGAATTCTTCTAAGTCGATTCTTTGACGATGAAGAGTCTTCCTTAAACAACGTTTTACAATGCCGATCATTCTTTCATAAAATCCGCCGTGCCATGGAGATTTAGGAGGAATGTATCTCCAACGACTACTGCGTTGATTCAGCATCTGTTGTACATCTGTTTGTTCACTGACCAATTTGTTGATAAATGGCATTACCAGTTAAGTTTAAAGAGTTTGTACTTAACTTAGAAAGACAACTCATCGCCTGCACAGCCGCCCCTGCAGACGAGGTCTTGAGAAGCTAACGAAGTCATCTCTCAACGGGCTGTAAAGATTTATAATTTGTAAGATTATAAATTACCCCTAGGGGGTGTTATGTCAGCATATTTCATTCACTGATGGCTGACAAACTACGTACTTGTTTGGACTCAAAAGTCCGCACCTTACTGCCGACTATAGGTTGATTACAAACTCCTTGCGACTCAAGAACTGAGCAGTCCCCCGTACTACAAGAAATTCGTAACCTACCTTGCTCTTTTAGCGTGAGCTATGGTGTTCTTCACACCTTCGACAGATATCGGTGACTTGATAGAAGCTGAAGTGTCCTTGGATGTCCACGTCTTCCATAGTCTAGGAATACGCACACTGGTACACTATGTTCCACAAGATTTGTCTTTATTGTTCACAATCTTATCACTGAAGAAGCTGATCACACTTCTCTTAAGTGTTTATTGTGTTTTATGAGACACTTTGTTCACACTAACACACAGATCTTTCTTTGTTGGTTATCCTGGCGTCAGTGTCACTCTCAGTAGAGTCAAAATTAATCTCCAGACGCCACAGCGCCCCATGCCATCACTGCCCCTTGCACAAAAAAAAGCTGACATAGTGTTTTTGCTTCCTTGCCACTTCCTCGATGAAGCAAAGCAGAAAGTTTGATTTTTGCTGTCTTAAGCATAGACAACAATGTCCACTATCTTTACTATGGTAACAAAGTGGGAGCAGGATTTTCCTTAATTGTCCTGCTAAAGTAAGAGATGTACTGTCTCTTATTAAAATACACTCTGCAACACTGGACTGCAAGGAGCAACGGTCGCTTGACCACGTTGCATACTCGTATGGCATCTTTGATCAATTACTCACTGTAGCAGTAAACAAGACGCTTGCCCCTTCTGAGAGGGCTGGGCCCCTCAAGGCTGAAAGGGCTGAAAGGGGCTGATACCCCCCTCCTGGAGAAAATTTCTCCACAATAGTATGAATATTATAGTTGTAAAGAATAATTTTATAATTGATAATGTGCATTTGGGGGTACTGTAAAGTACTCTAACTGTAATTATAAAGAAATTCTGTTAATGATTTATTTTCCAAGAATGTTTGGGTATGCGGAGTAAGCGTGGTTTGGGGGAGTCACGTGACATTAGCATGGTGTGTAGAGGCTGGCGTCAGAGATGCTGTGTATTTAAGATAAGTTTGTAGTTGTGCACTCATTTTGTTTATCCAACTCAAGCCATAGGCTCTCATATGGCTTACCTGTATGTTCACCCAGGCTCTGACATGGTCAGGGTGCTGTGGAAGGAGTGAGGAAATAAGAAATGAGGTGTGGAGTAGAGTGGGCCTGGCGCTGACGAGGCATAGGTGTTATGGTGGCTGGACCTCCAGCCAGCTGTTGTTTGTGTACCCTCATTTGGGCATTGAGGATTAAGGTTTTTCTGTTATGTTATGTTATGGTGACTAAATAGATATATTTTCCTAATTGGGATTTTTGAATAACCCTCTGCTACCCAACCCCTTTAAGTACACAGTTTCTGTGCTAACACCAAATCCTGAAGTACGGTCTCACACTCACACAATTCCTTGCCACCATACAAAAGTCTCAATCTGGCATACACCCTATCCAACTGTCTCCCACAAAATCCCTCATGAAACACCTTCCTTTTAATAAAACCACATTCAACTGGCCATTTCAGATCTAGCAACCCCAACCCACCCTGGCACACAAGTAACATCACCACCTCCCTCTCTGTAACTAGTCACAACCCGATCACCACAAGAATTGTGACACCCTCCGAAGTATATTCATGATTGCTGTCCCTGTTAATGGGAACATAGCTGCCACATACCACACCTTGCTATACAATAATATATTAAAAACGATTGCCCTTTGTATGAGAGTGAAGTGGTACAGTCGCAGTGCCCCTAGGTGACCTTCGATGCCTTCCACCAACCTAGTTGAGTTTGCCTCTCTCGTGGCCCTCAACTCATCCACATATATAATACCACATATTTTTAGAGTCTTGGTCTGCCTCTGCACTATGTTACATCCCTCCTCTGCCCTCCCCACCCAAGCTCCCAACCCCATGATCATTGACTTCTCCAAGTTTACTGTCATACCCATCGCACCCACGAACAAGTGCTCTGCTTCCTCTAGTTTCCCCAGCCTTGTGCACTCCCACACTAGGACAGTTATGTCATCTACATAACCAACCAATCCAGGCCAAGTCCTCCCCACTCCTACCCCTACCCCTTTGCAAATGCATTTCTCCACCATTCAATAAAAGGGGTCCTGTACACATGCAAACAAGAGCTGTGACATCTGACACACCTGCCTTAGACCCCTCCCCATGAAAATTGCCTCCCCCAAGCATCCGTTGATCTGCACCCTTGCCCATGCACCCCTGTGCAGTACTTCAACCCATGCCATGATTTAGTCTCCAAAACCTTGACACCGAAGTATTGTGCTCAACACTCGTCTTTCTACCCTATCATATGCCCCCTGGCAATCCAGGGCTAACAGTCCCCCTCCCCTCCCCACCCCCCGATCTTCTATGAAACCTTTGAGGATCCCATGCCACGTAACCATTGACCTACCTGGCAATCCGTATTGATTCCTGAAAACAACCCTCCCCACTATGCACTTAAACCTGTTACCCAGTACCTTTCCAAATAACTTGTAATCCACACATAGCAATGCAATGGTGTGATAGCCCTGAAGGGTATGCTGTTGCTTCCCCTTTGGGACCAACACCACAACCGCTATTGTCTGCTTCTCCCCCAATTCGCTCCCTCCTTTATAAAATTCATAAATCTAACCAAAAAGCCCCTCAGCAACTTCCAATGCTGCAGATAAAGCTCACATGGTAGACCATCGATACCTGGCACTCTCCCCTTACGCATCTCGCTTAACACCCTCCATGTGTGATGACCCCATCCTACGTGTCCCGATCTCCCCTCCCCAGTTTGCACAGCACATACCCAGGCACTTGCTCTAAAGCCTTCCCTTCCACCCTACAACTTTCCAAAATGCCTTGTATTATCTACCTGCATATGCACTCATACCTGTCGTAGTCCTTAACAGCTGACCCTCCCAATAACCCCCCATCGACGACTGGGCTGCCAAGCACAGGATAACAGTGACCTGCTGATGCTTTTTCTTTCTCTGCACAAAATGCATACTGAGGGCCGATCACCCCATAACACCTCTTCCACTCCCCTTTACCATGGCAAACCTCTCCTCCTGCACCACCAGTATCCACTCCTTCACAGCATCAATGTCATCTACAGAATAAGTTCCCGCCACCACACCCCACACATAACAATCCCATAACCTGTCCTCCAATAACTGGTTAAACCATACTTCAATTGATTTATGTGCTTCCCTTCACTCACATAAAATTTCATGATCCTCTCTCTTGCTACACCATCCCACCATTTCACCACATCTACCCTCTCCCCCTACCACACTAAGCTGTTTGCATAGTGATGAAAATCCCTCCAACCTCTCCTCATCTGTGAGCATGCTCATGTTCAGCTTCCAATAACTCCTATGCCTTCCCGCCAAAAACTCCCGCCCAACGTCCACCACTACCGTCCTATGATTCGAATAAGCGACTTCCAAGGTGCAAAAAGACTCAACGGCGATCCTCTGGGAGAGACATATTTTATCCAACCTAGTCGCATACTCTTTCCGAACAAACATGTGCTCAACCTCCCATGACCCCCCCTGAAAAGCATCCCATAATTGGACATCCCTTAAGAGTTCACCTAGAACTGTCGACACATAACCCGCCCATTTGGTTCTACATCTGCCCTCCATATGACACAGTTCCAGTCCCCTATTATAGTCACAGATGGCAAGGCATGCAACAAAAATTCTAAGATCTTCATGCACAAAAGCCGTCTTCACTTGCACATCACTTTCTACTGGTGCATACACACACACAAACGATACTCTCTCCCCATCCACCAACCATCCACTTGCAAGACCCTCCTCCTGGCCCTTCCCTCACACCTCTGCAATACAAATGGACTCGCCTCCCAGATCAGGACACCCACTCCACCTTTCAAACAGGCTGATGGCTGCGCTACCACCTGATATCCTTCCACCTCCAACACACGACCATCCCTGAAATTGTGTTCTTGAATAAACACATCTACTCTGTATTTGGCCAAAAACATTCGAAACCACTCTCTCTTTACACTGTTACACAACCCATTAACATTTACTGTCATACACCCCACCTCCTGTCACACTTTTCCCATCCCCACCAGGGTCTGGGGCTCTCTTTTTCTTCCTCTCACCACTTTCCTGCCCAACCACCCCCCTTCTGGCATTGCCGACCTTGGCCACCATAACAAGTCCCTTCGATCCAGGACTTATTCCTGGGCCACTGCACTGTTGTCAGAAAATCATCTGAATCCGATGCAGTGGCCCGCTTCCTTGTAAGGACCTCTTCCTCCATATCATCATCTGGGGAGGCCACACAATGTACCTCCACCTCCACCTTACAATGTTCCATTGTGGAGACTGTCATCGTAGGCTTGCCGATAGTCACAGGCTCCTCAAGGTGATCCTGCCTCACACTCACCACAGTCGGCTGCTCCAATTCCACCTCTAGTGAAGGTGCATGCACCTCCCCATCAGGCTGGGTCAAGGTTTGCAGCACTGTAACTAGTTCCTCCTCAACCGCCTGCATATCGGCCTGTACCTGCGCCTCTTCGCTTGCCGCCGGTAAGGTTGTGGGGCCTGTAACATCTTGACATGCCTCGCCCTTGCCTGACTCATCCAGGGTTTCCTCGACCACTTCACTCCACAGACAACCATGCCCTCCTGTTCACTGGCATGAACACCGCTACCCAGCAAATGATACAATTACCTGTGTTTTGAAGTCCTCCAAAAGAACGTAGGACGGGATGGGGTGCTGCAAAGTCATCTTGAGGGTAAAGTTACCTTTCGGGCAGCCCGCATAAGCACCAGATACCCACTTTCCATGCTGGGTCATATGCACAGTCCCATATGCATCAAAGACGCTTCGGATGTCTGCTTCATCTGCCTCAAATGGGACAGTGCTATGGCCTGGTGGCTAAAGCTCCCGCTTCACACACAATGGGCCCGGGTTCGATTCCCGGCGGGTGAAAACATTTCGACACGTTTCCTTACACCTGTTGTCCTGTTCACCTAGCAGCAAATAGGTACCTGGGTGTTAGTCGACTGGTGTGGGTCGCATCCTGGGGGGACAAGATTGAGGACCCCAATGGAAATAAGTTAGACAGTTCTCGATGATGCACTGACTTTCTTGGGTTATCCTGGGTGGCTAACACTCCGGGGTTAAAAATTAGAACGAAATCTTATCTTATGAAATGATGTGAGATGTCTATCATCCTCACACGTACAGCCGGTGTGGCATCGATACTGACATCTTGAAAACGAGTCACTAAGGACTCATACAGTGTGGCTGAGTTCAGTTTCACAAAAATCCTGTACGCTCCATTCAATGCAACGCCGTACACTTCCTCATCCAGGATTCCATATGCCTCCCAAATGATAGCAGGGAGTAATACTTGTGCAGATGTAGGCAATATCACCACCACGGAGCAGCTCAATTCCTACGGTGTTGACATGAGGTCTCACACTGAGCACCATTTTGAATCAAGTTGGCTCGCCTGAAAGAACAGCAGAGGGGTGGAGGACACAACCTCACTCCACCGCAGTCACGCAGCGAATGAATTGGATAATTTGTCCCTTCATGCCCCCATGTTATGCCTTTAACTGTGTAATGTAAATAAAAGTCCTGCCTCTTAAAGGGTAAACAACCTGCCTTGTCTAAGGACATTTATATTATTTAAAATAGGAAAAGAAACCACTCTAGGGCCAGCTTGTACTTTCACATTAAATGTGGAACATTAATTAATCAATATTAAATTTATTATCAGGAAGGACACAAAAACTCAAATATACAAAATATATAATATTAAATTTACATATGCATCATACTCCTTACTCTATATACAAAAATCACACACCAATACACCTTTAACACTCACATTAGCTCACTAGCACACTAATACTAAACATTTATAAACAGGGACACTACATGACACGCCCCTCCTTCTGCCGGTCTGTCTACCAGCAGGCAAAACGTTATATATATATACTCTTGAAAACACAGGCCATTGCAAAAAATAAGGCCTTGAAGGAAAATCGTTAGGGCATAATAACAATGAAATAACCAATGACCTAGACTTTGCCAAAAATACCACCGACGACCTGTTCCAGCCCCTGCTCTTCTCATATTAACTAATACACACTTCACTCTCCTCTCCTGGCCACATTGACAGACCAAGAATAATACGTGTCTGGTATCAGAACAAATCACAGAAACTGACATTATATATGGAGTGCTTTTTTTTTATACAATATTCTCTACATTACACTGTGTATTAATGGTGACCCTACCTTTCATCGGGGGTATGTTTCGTCGCCTCCAAGTCTTTTGCTTTTATAGGGAGAGAATTGTGTGTTCAGATTAGGGACCAGTTTTATGCAGAAATGTGGGATACCTGAGGTCTAGAGCATTATCTAAGGGCAAAGGTAAAAGTTACATACCTCTCAGGCATAAACAGGCCACCCTGGGCTATCCCAGTCAAAACAGAAACCGATAAACCAGCATTTGTTACTTCAATGGGTTGATTATCAGAGGGTTAGGCAAAAATCCTAGTTAGGAAAATATATCTGTTTATTCGTCATAACACTATACACACACACTCTAGAAAATACCTTCATGTATCTCCTGTCCTAAGTGCCCAAATAGCGAGGCACAAGAAGCGAGCAGCTGGAGAGTCCCGGAAAACATAAACACTTATCCTATCAATGCCAGGCCTTCACTACTCCAATACCAACCATATTTCTTATTTCCTCACTCATCCCTGACCATTTCAGAGCCTAGGTGAGCCTACAGGCAAACCATAGAAGAGTCTATGGCCTGAGTTAGCTAAACAAAAGGAGTACACAACTACAAAACTTAGCTTAAATACACAGCATCTCCAACGCCAGCCTCCCGGCCATGCTGACCCTTACCTAGGCATGGCACTTGATGTGACTACCCCCAAAACACACACACACACACTAGGGAATCCTGATACATCCAGCTCCAGCTCAACCTGCCCTTCTCCTTTGGGTGGTCTATTGTTCCATCTACTCGTCTACCGCAGATCTCTGCAAAACAAAAATAGATAAGTGATCTATAAACTACATCATTTGCTTTAAACACGAGACAAGGCATCAGCAACCATGTTCTCCGCTCCCTTCACATAATGAATCACAAGATTAAGAGGTTGGAGAAACAAGGCCCACCTTGTAAGTCTCTGACTTTGGTTCCTCATTGAAGGAAACATAGAGGATTATGGTCACTATACACAGTTATAGGGTGAACTGATGATGATATATACATCTCAAAATGTTGCACTGCCAACACTAAAGCAAGAGCCTCCTTTTCTATGGTGGCATAGTGTTGTTAACGTTTTCTGAGTTTTGTCGAAAAGCAGCTGACTGGCAATAATTGTCCCTCTACTTCCTGCAGTAATACAGCCCCAACACCAGTGTCAATGGCATCTATACTTGCAGAGAAAACGGCAATGTGAAATTAGGACTAGCCAGCACAGGAGCACTAGTAAGCAGAGCTTTTACATGTTCCAATGCCCTCTGACACTTCATATCCCACACAAATGTATGCTTGGGGCTAGTCAGGTAGTGAATGGAGTGATCACCTTTGACAAATTTGGACAGACCTTTCGATAAAATGTTACCATGCCCACAAAATGCATAACCTCCTTTCGGTTCTTTGGTACAGCGTCATTGTCTATAGCCTCCAATTTGGCATTCATTAGGGCCACTTTCCCCTGGCCAATAACATGTCCTAGAAAAGTTACCTGGGCTTGTCCGAGAACACTCTTTGCCAAATTAACTGTGAGCTGAGCACCAGCGAGCCTAGAGAAAAGCTCTCTAAGCTGCCTCACATGCTCTGTCCATCAGTCGCTAAAAATAACCAGGTCATCAATATAACACCTCACGCCATTTAGGTCGGTATAACTTCCTGCATTCTGCATTAAAAACAGGAGGGTGCCTAACGAAGCCCAAAGAGAAGAATCTTGTACTGGTAAAGCCCATCTGGCTTTACAAAACAAAGATGTCACTGGCACATGGGGTTAAAGGTATCTGGCAATAACCCTTCAACAGGTCTAACTTACATATTTAGCTCCCCCAACTGCTTCAATGACATCATCCACTCTGAGGAGAGGAAAACAATCAGCCTTAGTTATTAAATTAACCTTACGGTAGTCAGTGCACATCCTCATGGTACCATCTGGTTTGGGAACCATCAGACAGGGTGATGCCCACTCACTCTCGCTTGGTATTATCAAGTCATTGTCAAGTAGAAATTTCACCTATTTCTCCATACTTTTTCTGTTTTGTGGATTCATTCTGTAAGGGACCTGCTGAACTGGTTCAGCTTCCCTTACATCTATATCAAGGGGCTTTAACTTCTTACACGAGGGATATCCTCAAACAAATCCTCAAAATTCCAAAGAAGCTGAACCATCTCAGCAACCCTTTCCTTACCAAGACCTGACATACATTGTGAAGGGTCTTTTAACAATGCCCTGTTACTAAGGTGAACATCTGTGGCTCCCTGCACATCAGTGTCCACCCCTGGGTCACCTACTATTTTAATACACACCACACCTCTTTGGTGGTACCTTTTCAACCTGTTTATTTGCACCACACTTTCAGACTTCCACTGCCCAGGTGTGTGAATCTTGTAATTTTGATCTGTGACCTTTTCCGCCACGTTGTACGGCCCACTGTGCTTTGCTTTTAAGGCATTACCAGGCACCGGCTCCAATGCTAGAACTTCCTCTCCCACTTCAAAGGTACGGGGCACGGCCTTGCAGTGAAATTGTTTCTTCATCTTGGTTTGGCTGATGTGCAGGTTCTAAGCCGCCAGACACTTCATGTGAGCCAAACAGTCTCTGAAAGCCAGAAAATCCTCTGAGGGGGGCAGCCTCACAATCCTCACCCAGCCAGTGATCCTTTAAAATCGTCAGTGGTCCCCTTACCTGGTGACCATAGATCAGTTCAAAGGGATTATAGCATAGTGAGTCCTGGGTGCTGTCCTGCATGGGAAATAAAAGGAGGGGGATACCCTCATTCCAGTCCTTCCAGTACTGGGTACAATAAGCACGCAGCATAGTCTTAAGAGGCTGGTGAAATCACTCCACAACCCCTTAACTCTCTGGGTGATAGGCAGTGAAGGTTGTCATTTTAATATTAAACTCCCCAAAACTGCGAAAATGTTTAGATGTAAAATTTGACCCCTAATCTGTTTGAATTTCCTTAGGGATCCCGACCTGTGTAAAATTTTTTACCAATGCTCTCAAGACCACGTGTGTTGTAATTTTACGTAGTAGAACGGCCTCCGGAAACCTGGTAGAGGAACAAATAATAGTAAGTAAGTACTGGTTTCCCATCTTGGTCCTGGGTAGCGGCCTCACACGATCCACCACCAGCCTGCTAAAAGGTTCTCCGGCTACTGTAATAGGGCTAAGAGGGGCAGGTGTAATTCCCTGAATAGGTTTTCCTACCCTTTGCCAAACCGGGCATGATTCTACGTACTTACCCACCGATTCCCATACCTGGGGCCAGTAAAAATGTTTGGAAATCTTGCCCATAGTCTTTTTAACACCTAAATGTCCTCCTATGGGAACATCGTGGGCCAAACACAAAACCTGATACCTAAATGATTCTGGCACCACCACCAGTAGGGTCTGTCTCATTAAAATACCAAATGCAAAAAAGAAACATTTAGTTAGCTGAGAGGCCTCTTCCTCGGTAACAGCAGATGACTGAATAGCTTTCAGGGTGTAGTCACACCTCTGGGCCTCGATCAGCTGCTCTCGAGTAGGAGTCGCAGGCTACAGTCGAGGAATAGATTTCCCAAACCCAAATCATCCCTAGGATCAGAAGAGTCAAGGAGAGACACTGCACTCTTATCTTTTGACATTTCCCTCCCAACTCTGTGAGGCTGGGTCCCTCCAAACCATAGGTTCCTCACTTTCGAGACAGCCCATCACATTATTGTCTAAAAGTAAGTCAATACCATTACAAGGTATATCCTCTGTGATACCTACAGCTAAGTAACCACACTGGTATGCACTTGTGCACTTGAGTCTTGACAGTGAATCCGGTAATTCCTTTGAGCAAAACGTCCAACCCAGTGTATGTGACATCCGATACTGGCAATATGTCCCTACGAAGCAAGGTGTACGTGCTACCAGTGCCCCTCAAGGACATAACACCTGTTACGCTACCTTCATTTTGGTGTAAGGCCACTGTGGACTTACTCGTAAAGACCTTCATCCGAGGGTCCAAAACTGCTGGGTTATCTGATATACCAGGAGGTAATGCTTCAATATTAGCTACCATGTGGGTACCTGGTGTATCTACCTGAGAAGCTCCAGCAACCGCCTGATCTCTATGCATCTTCTTGCAATACGGCTGCAGATGGCCCTGTTTATGACAATAAGTACAGTAATAAGGTTTAAATTATCCCTGCCCATTTGACCTAGGTTGGATCCCTTGACTCTGGGGAACTGGGCTCGTCCCACCTGTTCCTTGCAGTCCTGGACCTGTGACTGGGGATTTAAAGCTTCCCTGGGCAGGTACTGGATAATTAGGCTTAATCACACTCTGGTGGAGAATAGGCTGAGAAATAGGTGGCTTAAACTTCTGAAATTTCTTATTCCTATTGGTGAATGGAGAAAACTTACCATTATTAGAATATGGTGGGTGGTAACTACTACCAAATTTTTAGTTAGCTAAAAATCTGTCACCCAGCTCTAAAGCATTATTAAAATTATCAAAATCCTTCTCCTCAAGATATGCCTTAAGGTCAGGAAAAACATTTCTCAAAAAATCGTCTAACAAAATTAAGGTAATTACACCCTTATAATTGCCTACCGCACCCTTCGAGCGACACCACCTATTTAGAAGTGACATCTTCTCCTTACCATATTCCGTATACGAATGGTATATAATACCGTTGCACATATGTTGCACATGTGTCTTACTCTCATCTTGTCGGTATTATATACCATTCGTACACAACTTGTCAGACACTGCAACATCATGGAATCTTAATTCTGAGGACATGTATATAACCTTCACGACTACGACAACTACTACTACAACTAACCCATCTCTTTGGGAAGGACCTACTTCCACTGGGGAATCCCGCCTACCAGTGAATTTGCCCTCGTCTGCTTCACCTGACGTTACTATATAAGCGCCAGGATTCTTTCTTCTGCTTCAGATTCTCCACGACTATGGTGCTGTTCGCACCTACTCCTAGGTTGAGGGACTGATTACCTCATCTTCTGTACATAGTTCTACTGTCTTCAAGTTATGTCCTAGAATTTGTATTGATAAAGCCACTGGATGGCGAAACGTCTACAATAAAGATACCCAGATGTTGCACATGTGTCTTACTCTTACCATATTCCACCAAAGACTGTCCTGACTGAAACTTTAGTCCTCTAAACTTCTGCCGGGACCTTTCCTGCAACATTTGATAAGCCAGTAAAACTACCTCTTTTGCTTTATTATAATCAGAAGAGGCCGGTCCCTCTAGAGGCCTAACGGCCTGTAACCCTTTACCAACTAATTGGGTTCACGCTAATGTCGCCCATTCCTTTTCCGGCCAAACTTGGGATTTGGCCGTACTTTCAAATAACAGAAAAAACTGGTCTGGGTCTTTCTCTAGGAATTTGGGCACAAATTTTATGGCTTTATCCAAATGAAAACCATCTACTCATGTGTCTGTGGCTGGGTGAGAAGCAAGCTGCCTCTCTTTAGCTCTTTCTTGAGCCCTAAGCTCCTCTAAGGCTCTCTGTTCCTGGATCTTTGTGCGCTCAATCCTTAACCGTTCCTTTTCTTCAGCAACTAGGGCTAATTTCATTTGTATAAGTGTTACTTCCTTATCCAGGTCTCTAACATGAGGATTTGATTCAATGTCACCTTCCAAATGCAGGTCAGCCCCAGAATTTTCACCAGTGTCAAACATTTTGGAAAATAATAGCACCAAACCTTGCTCTGAGCCACAGAACTTACTGATATAAAATAATAAAGCACACAGCAAGGTACATAAACTGAAGTAGTATATTCACAAGGAGTTATTGTCATGTGACTCCCAAAATTAAACAGGATTGCACACAAAAAGAAAATCCTGGAAGAAAAATGGAGCTATTGCACCTGCAAGGAAAATTATGCACATAATATCAGGTATTAATAACATCCTAAAAATCAACAATATTGCACACAAAGGTAACTTATTATTTTAGTGTGAGTGTTATAGTGAATGCTTCCTCTGACCAACCTAGTAAAGAATGATTATTGACTTTCCAGGTTGCAAACTTGAATTACCACATAAAATTTGATAATTCTCCCATATACAGGCCCCCATGTTACGCAGAAAAGTGGGACAGCTGGGGGCAAGAGCCTTGTCTAAGGGCAAATGTAAAAGTTACACACATCTCAAGCATAAACAGGCCACCCAGGGCTATCCCAGTTAAAACAGAAAGCGCTAAACTAGTATTTGTTACTTCAATGGGTTGGTTAACAGAGGGTTAGGCAAAAATCCTAGTTAGGAAAATATATCTATTAATTCGTCATAACACTATACACACACACTCTAGTAAACACCTTCATGTATCTCCTGTCCTAAACGCCCAAATAGCGGGGCACAAGAAGCGGGCAGCTGGAAAGTCCCGAGAAATATAAACACTTATCCAAGCAACGCCAGGCCTTCACTACTCCAATATCAACCCCCATTTCTTATTTCCTCACTCATCCCACAGCACCCTGACCATTTCAGAGCCTAGGGGAGCCTATAGGTAAACCAGAGAAGAGTCTATGGGCTGAGTTAGCTAAACAAAAGGAATACACAACTACAAAACTTAGCTTAAATACACAGCGACTCCAAAGCCAGCCACCGGGCCATGCTGACTACACATGACCCCCTAGCCACGCTTACCCCGCGTGCCCAAACACAGTTGGAAAATAAATTCCTGGCAGGATTTCTTTATAATTACATTCATACTATTATGATACCCTTCTCTACTGCATATACATTACAATGTCATGCAGAACCCTGCATAACAGCCAGTCCCTCCAGAATCTTCCAGGTGTACATTACGATGTATCTCTCTCACCTGGGCTCAAGTGAGGACAAGTCAAGTGCTTCCAAGCATTCCCAGTAGTTAAGATATTTGATGGAACTTATATGTACAGTAAAGGTTCTTTGTACATTCTCTAGGTCTGCAGTTTCAGCTGCCTTTAATGGAGCTGTTAGTGTATGAAAGCATTCCAGCCCAGAGATAATAAGTGATTTAAAAAGGATCATCATTGGCATGGCATCTCATGTCTTGAATGTTCTCATAATCCATCCTATCATTTTCCTCGCAGATGTGATAGTAGCACTGTTGTGAACCTTGAAGGTGAGATCCTCAGACATTATCACTCCCAGGTTCTTCACATTACTTTTCCACTCTACTGTGTGATTGGAGTTTGTAGTATACTTAGTTCTAGTTATTATTTCTTCCAGTTTTCCATAACGAAGTAGTTGAAATTTGTTTACATTTTGTAAGATCTTTTATTGTTTTCGTAATAGTGACCATGATGTAGTAGCGCACATAATGCGTGATAAAGGAATAACAGGAAAAGTTGGTAGATGGATCTATATCTTCCTGACAAATAGAACACAAAGAGTAACAGTAAACAAAGTAAAATAGGAGGCAGCTACTGTGTAAAGCTGTGCTCCATAAGGCACAGTACTCGCTCCCACTCTATACCTCATCCTAATATCTGACAGACAGAGATGTAAGCCATAGCTCCGTGTCTTCCTTTGTAGATGACGCCCAAATTACCATGACAGACACCTCCATCGAAGGCGCTGCAAGACTCCAAGTAGACATCAACCAAATCTTCAAATGGGCTACTCAAAACAATTAAAAGTTCAGTGAAGAAAATTTTCAACTTCTCAGATATGGAAAACTTGTGAAAATTAAAACTGTTGAGTGAAAAAGTAATGTGAAGGACCTGGGAGCGATAATGTCGGAGGATCTCGCCTTCGAAGATCACAACAATGTACCTAATGCATCTGCTAGGAAAATGATAGGATGGATAATGAGAACCTTCAAAACTAGGGACGCTAAGCCAATGACGATTTTCATCAAATTGCTTGTTCTCTCTAGGCTGGAATATTGCTGTACACTAACGGCCCTCTTCAAGGCAGGTGAAATTGCTGACCTGGAGTGTGTACAAAGAACTTTCACGGCACACACAAGTACGATAACGCACCTAAATTACTGGAAACGGTTGAAGGCCCTTGATCTGCATTCCCTGGAATGTAGGCGAGAGAGATATATGTTAATATACACTTGGAAAATCCTAGAGGGATTAATACCAAACTTGCACACGAAAATCACTCCCGATGAGAGCAAAAGACTCGGCTGGAGATGCAACATTCCCCCAATGACAAGCAGGGGCGCCATGAGTACACTGAGAAACAATACAATAAGTGTATTGGGCCCAAGACTGTTCAACTGCCTCCCAGCATACATAAAGGGGATTACCAAGATACCCCTGACTTTATTCAAGAAGGCACTGGACAGGCACCTAAAGTCAGTACCTGACCAACAGGGCTGTGGTTCGTATGCCAGTTTGTGTTCTGCCAGCAGTAACAGCCTGGATGATCAGACCCTGATCCAACATCAAGCATGGACTCAGACCGAGCCACGGGGGAGTTGACCCCCGAAACCCTCTCCAGGTAAACTCAAGGTAATATGTTTGTGAGTTTTGTGACTAACCCGGGTAATATTCCTATGGGTTTAGCAACAACCAGACACCCCTGAAGAGATGCCTAAGAATTAGTAGACTCAACCAAACCTGTCATACTGAGGAAAGGTCATAGAGTACTTAGAGGCCTTCAAAATCTTTGTCCTGGAGTAGCAGGTCATGTTTGAAATCTGGAAACTGGAAATCTCTGTGGTAGCCTGAAGAAGGAATGTATAGGCCAATGGATTAGGGAAGTACCCAGATACAGTATGTTAAGGTATGGGAGCTCCTTGGTACCTGTGGAGTCAGAGTCCTTTACCAGACTAAGTCATATATGCTAGTATCAACTGTGTCCTGCCATAATATTATGGATTATTTTAATATTTTATATATTTGATGCTTGTAATTTTTTTTTGTTGGTGCCAGAATTCCAGATTTCCTCACAATGTATATATGATTATTATATTGCAAGTTGTTTTATCTGGGTATGTTTTATTCATATGTCAGAGATTACATTTTTACTGGAGAGTCAAGCCCCTGATAAGGTGCCTACTGCTGAATTTTCAGGTCTTGTTATAACTATCCTGTATTATTTTCCACTTGGGTTTCTCCTGCTGTAACCAATATTCCGTATCTCTCTTCTGCTCTGACTCGCTATTTTCATTTTTTCCACCATTAAAAGAGAAAGTGGTGGCAGAATTTTCAAGTTATTTACCCTTTTAATTTGTTACCCGTATTTGAATAACTTTCTCTCCACCTGTGGGGATGGAGGCAATATAGCACCGTCTGGTGCTGTGTCCACCCCAGGGTGGGACTGTGTCCACCCCAGGGTGGGACTGTGTCCACCCCAGTGTGGGACTGTGTCCACCCCAGGGTGGGACTGTGTCCACCCCAGGGTGGGACTGTGTCCACCCCAGTGTGGGACTGTGTCCACCCCAGTGTGGGACTGTGTCCACCCCAGGGTGGGACTGTGTCCACCCCAGGGTGGGACTGTGTCCACCCCAGGGTGGGACTGTGCCCACCCCAGGGTGGGACTGTGTCCACCCCATTGTTGGACTGTGTCCACCCCAGGATGGTACTGTGTCCACTCCAGCATGAGACTGTGTCCAACCCAGTGTGGGACTGTGTCCACCCCAGTGTGGGACTGTGTCTACCCCAGGGTGGGACTGTGTCCAGCCCAGGGTGGGACTGTGTCCACCCCAGTGTGGGACTGTGTCCACCCCAGTGTGGGACTGTGTCTACCCCAGGGTGGGACTGTGTCTACCCCAGTGTGGGACTGTGTCTACCCCAGGGTGGGACTGTGTCCAGCCCAGGGTGGGACTGTGTCCACCCCAGTGTGGGACTGTGTCTACCCCAGTGTGGGACTGTGTCTACCCCAGGGTGGGACTGTGTCCACCCCAGGGTGGGACTGAGGCAGCAACTGCACTTCACCTTTGTTTTCAACTGTGGCAAAAAATATAATGGTACTGATTAGAACCTTATGAAGATTGTTCGTGATTCGCTAATCTTCTCCAGCTGGTTGTTCTACGCAGTTCTGTATTCATTTTATCTGTCACACTCTCATCCTGAGTTTTTCTGATTCAGAAGTGTATGATACAACATGAATACCATCGTGAGTAAATTGGGTACCAATGATGTCATTATATTCAGGTTGGGAAGGTCATTAACATATATAATGAAGAGAATAAGGCATAATACATATGAATGTCAACCTTTTATAAATTTCAAGACAATTCAAATGTGATATTATGAACAGAACAATTAAGAATATTTTGTTTATAGGTGTATTTAAGTATAATATGTTAAGTGCATTGTTACATTTCGCACAGGTAAAGTATAACGTAAATGGGTGTAGTGCTTTCTCGACCATTGCTTGCAGTTGTCACTGTATTATTAGCATATTTGGTGGAGCAAGCGATTTATTGCGTGTGGACACCACAACACTCACACAGACACACACACACACACACACACACAGTAGGGACAGCGAGCGCGCTAGTCACGCCGTCTGTGCTCCGGGAATTTAAGTGTTTTTGAGGGCTACCTAAGTGTTCTGCAAGGGTTGCTAAGTGTGTCAGGGTAGTCAACAATCCTAGAAGTGTTTTTTTTAATTGCCTGAGCCACATAAGTGTGGGGAGAGCCACAATTTTGTAAGTGATCTGGAAAATAAAAGCGTTGTGGCGCATTCCAGTGTGTAAGGCGGCGTTGCCAAGTGTCACCCAAGAAAGGTAATAAAGTGAAACAATCCTGTGACCAGTGAAAGAAATACAGTGAATAGGGTACATTATTAACGAGAAGAAATTGAGGTGGATCTACGCCAGGACGTATATCGAGCTGGATCTACGCCTGGACGTCACATCGACCTGGACAATCTACACTGCTACAGCTGCACTACAAGTACTGTATCACCTATGAGTGGTTGTTTGGGTGTGGGGTCCAGGTTCCAATTAACCGCCAAGCTGAATGTGAATGGTCTAACTCTCATAGCACGATGAAGAATAGGCACTCAAGTATTCAATAAGGTTTAGCAAATGGTAATCCATTGAACAAGGCGATTAACTCACTATAAGCAGGTCGATATAGGCAACACTGTAAGGGTGGGAGTCAGGTCACAAGAGGTTGTGGACACAAGCGACAACTGAGAATCTACATTACACTCCAAGCACAATCCACCTACTTTTCAGACACATAATAAACCCACACATAATTCGACACATAATTACACACACACACACACACACACACACACACACACACACACACACACCCCACACACACACACACACACACACACATACACACACACATACACACACACACACACACACACACCCACATACACACACCCACACACACACACACGAGGGTATCATGTATGAAAGGCCTCTGGGAGCTAGTGATCATGTGGTTCTGTGCTTCGACTACATAGTTGAGCTCCAAGTGGAGAGAGTAGCAGGAACAGGCTGGGAAAAAACAAACTACAAAAGGGGGAATTACTCAGGCATGAGGAACTTCCTTCAAGACATTCAGTGGGAGAGGGAACTGACAGGAAAACCAGTACAAGAAATGATGGACTATGTAGCAACAAAATGCAAGGAGGCAGAGGAGAGGTTTGTTCCCAAGGGAAACAGAAATAATGGGAAGAACAGAACGAGTCCTTGGTTCACCCAAAGGTGTAGGGAGGCAAAAACTAGGTGTACTAGAGAATGGAAAAGGTACAGAAGACAGAGAACTCAGGAAAATAAAGAAATCAGCCGAAGAGCCAGGAACGAATATGCACAGATAAGAAGGGAGGCTCAGAGACAATATGAAAATGACATAGCATCAAAAGTAAAGACTGACCCGAAGCTGTTGTACAGCCACATCAGGAGGAAAATAACAGTCAAGGACCAGGTAATCAGACTGAGGAAGGGTGATGGGGAATTCAAAAAAACGACCAAGAGGTATGTCAGGAGCTCAACACAAGATTTAAAGAGGTATTTACAGTGGAACCCAGTAGGACTCCAGGAAATCAGAACAGGGGGGCACACCCGCAAGTGCTGGATGAGGTACATATAACCAAGGAGGAGCTGAAGAAGCTGCCATGCGAACTTGACACCTCAAAGGCGGTGGGACCAGACAACATCTCTCCATGGGTCCTTAAAGAGGGAGCAGAGATATTGTGTGAGCCATTAACAAAGATCTTCAACACATCACTTGAAACTGGGCAACTCCCTGAGGTATGGAAAATGGCAAATGTAGTCCCAATTTTTAAAAAGGGAGACAGACATGAGGCACTAAACTACAGACCTGTATCACTAACGTGTATAGTATGCAAGGTCATGGAGAAGATCATCAGGAGGAGAGTGGTGGGGCACCTGGAAAGAAACAAGTGTATAATTGACAACCAGCACGGTTTCAGGGAAGGAAAATCCTGTGTCACAAACCTACTAGAGTTTTATGACAAGGTGACAGAAGTAAGACAAGAGAGAGAGGGGTGGATCGACTGCATATTTTTGGACTGCAAGAAGGCCTTCGACACAGTTCCTCACAAGAGGTTACTGCAAAAGCTAGAGGATCAGGCACACATAACAGGAAAGGCACTGCAATGGATCAGAGAATACCTGTCAGGGAGGCAACAACGAGTCATGGTACGCGACGAGGTGTCAGAGTGGGCGCCTGTGACAAGCGGGGTTCCACAGGGGTCAGTCCTAGGACCTGTGCTGTTCTTGGTATATGTGAACGACATAACTGAAGGGATAGACTCAGAAGTGTCCTTGTTTGCAGATGATGTGAAGTTAATGAGAAGAATCAAATCGGATGAGGATCAGGCAGGACTACAAAGAGACCTGGACAGGCTACAAGCCTGGTCCAGCAACTGGCTCCTTGAATTTAACCCTGCCAAATGCAAAGTCATGAAGATTGGGGAATGGCAAAGAAGACCGCAGACACAATATAGTTTAGATGGCCAAAGACTGCAAACCTCACTCAAGGAAAAAGACCTGGGGTGAGTATAACACCGAGCATATCTCCCGAGGCGCACATCAATCAGATAACTGCTGCAGCATACGGGCGCCTGGCAAACCTACGGATAGCGTTCCGATACCTCAGTAAGGATTCGTTTAAGACTCTGTATACCATTTATGTCAGGCCCATACTGGAGTATGCAGCACCAGTTTGGAATCCACACCTAGTCAAGCACGTCAAGAAATTAGAGAAAGTGCAAAGGTTTGCAACAAGACTAGTCCCAGAGCTACGGGGATTGTCCTACGAAGAAAGGTTGAGGGAAATCGGCCTGACGACACTGGAGGACAGGAGGGTCAGGGGAGACATGATAACGACATATAAAATACTGCGCGGAATTGAGAAGGTGGACAAAGACGGGATGTTTCAGAGAAGGGACACAGACACAAGAGGTCACAATTGGAAGTTGAAGACTCAGATGAATCAAAGGGATGTTAGGAAGTATTTCTTCAGTCATAGAGTAGTCAGGTCGTGGAATAGCCTAGAAAGTGACGTAGTGGAGGCGGGAACCATACATAGTTTTAAGGCGAGGTATGATAGAGCTCATGGAGCAGGGAGAGAGAGGACCTAGTAGCAATCAGCGAAGAGGCGGGGCCAGGAGCTGTGAATCGACCCCTGCAACCACAAATAGGTGAGTACAAATAGGTGAGTACACACATATATCCAGACACACATACACTCCCCCCTCACCACCGACATCTCACTACTTCCCCTGTTCCCTCCCCTCCCTCGATCACCCTCCCCCCCCCGTTCACCCTAAACCCTCCCCCCCCCCCTCCCCACTCAGCTCCCACATAGCCACAGTTCCTCCACTATTTCCCCCCCCCCCCCACACTCTGACATACACACTACTAACCTAACATACAAAACTACATGGGTTTTCCCACTCTGAGGCAATCAGGATAAAAAAAAAAATGGGTTGCCAGAGAGCAACAAGAAAAACCAAGGGACAGGAGGAGGAAAATGCAAAGGAAGTTTGGGGCAGCAGAGCTCATAAAAAGGGATCATGAATGGGAAAAAAAAACTAGAAGAACTTAGCATGAGAATGGAAGAGAGGAAAAGATATGGAAAGCAGGAAGTGGGGGTGCAGTCAAAGCAGCAGAAGCTAGGATACAGAGTTTAGAAGAGGAATTGAAAAAAACTGAAAACAGCCTAAAGAACTAAAGAACATTTTGGGGTTGACAACAGAGACTGCTACCTCAGCCCCCAAATAAGGGGACTGTAGGGAAAGAAGGGGCACAACTGCATGGAGATGCTCTATCAGAGGACATTGTAGCAAATGAAAGAGCTAAGCTTTATGTGGAGGCCCTAACAACAACAACAGAGCCCAAGGAAAGCCGAGAAGGGAAAATGACAGGGCCCCTGAGCCCAAGTAAAATTAGCCAGTGAAACTGATGAAAGGAAAGCTGCAGTGGAGGAAACCAAATTAAATGAGGGGATAACACAGGGGTAATGCAGTGGGAGAATGAAAGGGTGAGGTTTAGTCTTGTGTATGGGGTCCAGGAAGTCGAAGGTGAAACATATGAAGCAAGAAAACAAAGGGAAAAAAAAGCAATTGAAGCATCATGAAAGCAATAGGAGAAGACGATATGACCCAGCTGGAAAATTTTCGGAGAATAGGGGGGTTTGTAAAAAAAAAGAACCCCGGGCCCGTGAGAGTGACCTTTAAGGCAGAAGCGACTCGGACCAGGGTCCTTCAGGGGAAAGCACGATTAAGGGACATGACGGCATACAGGAAGGTGAAACTCGACCAGACAGAACACAAGAAGAAAGGGAAAAAACTGAAGAGATGGTACAAAGCCGAAAAGGGGGAAAGAGAGGGATGGAGAAGACAGACAGGGGATCCCAGACCCAGGAAGAAGATCAAATACAGCCTCCCTCACAACTTTCTATAGAAGCCTCCCAACCAGGTCAACCCCAGTGCAACCAAACACTCTAAATCAAAACACCCATGCCACATCCAATGCCCCCACCCACTACATTACAAACTTCACCCCCACAGCAACAACCCATAGTTCCTTACCAGGTCTCCCACTTCCCCCAACCCCAATATACTTCCAGACCACAGTCTTAGAAAAGAAGTTGAAGGTGTGGTATAAAAATGCAAAATGGATAACAAACAAGTATGAGGAGTGGCACGAAAGAATCAAAGAGACATCCCCAGACATAATAGCACTCACAGAAACAAAACTCACCAGAAAAAATAACAGATTCAATCTTTCCATCCGGATATCAAATCCTCAGGAAAGACAGGGGGAGGAGAGGGGGAGGAGGAGTTGCACTGCTCATTAAAAACCAGTGGGGTTTTGAGAAAATGGAAGGAATGGATGGCATGGGTGAAAGGGACTACTTAGTAGGAACAATCCAGTCTGAGGGACATAAGGTGATAATTGCAGTAATGTACAACCCACCACAGAACTGCAGGAGGCCAAGAGAAGAATACGATGAGAGCAACAAGCAAGATCGACACACTAGCCGAGGTGGCCAGGAGAGCACACATGGGGGGAGCAAAGTTAATAGTTATGGGTGATTTCAATCACAAGGAGATTATGGATGTGGTACTGGAGAACCTCATGCATCAACATGTTAGAGACACTACCAGAGAGAGAGGAGAGGATGAACCAGCAAAGGGTTGGACCTTGTATTCACCATGAGTATTTCGGACATCGAGGGTATCATGTATGAAAGGCCCCTGGGAGCTAGTGATCATGTGGTTCTGTGCTTCGACTACATAGTTGAGCTCCAAGTGGAGAGAGTAGCAGGAATAGGCTGGGAAAAACCAAACTACAAAAGGGGGAACTACTCAGGCATGAGGAACTTCCTTCAAGACATTCAGTGGGAGAGGGAACTGGACAGGAAAACCCGTACAAGAAATGATGGACTATGTAGCAACAAAATACAAGGAGGCAGAGGAGAGGTTTGTTCCCAATTGAAACAGAAATAATGGGAAGAACAGAACGAGTCCTTGGTTCGCCCAAAGGTGTAGGGAGGCAAAAACTAGGTGTACTAGAGAATGGAAAAGGTACAGAAGACAGAGAACTCAGGAAAATAAAGAAATCAGCCGAAGAGCCAGAAACGAATATGCACAGATAAGAAGGGAGGCTCAGAGACAATATGAAAATGACATAGCATCAAAAGTAAAGACTGACCCGAAGCTGTTGTACAGCCACATCAGGAGGAAAACAACAGTCAAGGACCAGGTAATCAGACTGAGGAAGGGTGATGGGGAATTCACAAGAAACGACCGAGAGGTATGTCAGGAGCTCAACACAAGATTTAAAGAGGTATTTACAGTGGAAACCAGTAGGACTCCAAGAAATCAGAACAGGGGGGCACACCAGCAAGTGCTGGATGAGGTACATATAACCAAGGAGGAGCTGAAGAAGCTGCTATGCGAACTTGACACCTCAAAGACGGTGGGACCAGACAACATCTCTCCATGGGTCCTTAAAGAGGGAGCAGAGATATTGTGTGAGCCATTAACAAAGATCTTCAACACATCATTTGAAACTGGGAAACTCCCTGAGGTATGGAAAATGGCAAATGTAGTCCCAATTTTTAAAAAGGGAGACAGACATGAGGCACTAAACTACAGACCTGTATCAATAACGTGTATAGTATGCAAGGTCATGGAGAGGAGGAGAGTGGTGGGGCACCTGGAAAGAAACAAGTGTATAATTGACAACCAGCACGGTTTCAGGGAAGGAAAATCCTGTGTCACAAACCTACTAGAGTTTTATGACAAGGTGACAGAAGTAAGACAAGAGAGAGAGGGGTGGATCGACTGCGTATTTTTGGACTGCAAGAAGGCCTTCGACACAGTTCCTCACAAGAGGTTACTGCAAAAGCTAGAGGACCAGGCACACATAACAGGAAAGGCACTGCAATGGAGCAGAGAATATCTGGCAGGGAGGCAACAACGAGTCATGGTACGCGACGAGGTGTCAGAGTGGGCACCTGTGACAAGCGGGGTTCCACAGGGGTCAGTCCTAGGGCCTGTGCTGTTCTTGGTATACGTGAACGACATAACGGAAGGGATAGACTCAGAAGTGTCCTTGTTTGGAGATGATGTGAAGTTAATGAGAAGAATCGAATCGGACGAGGATCAGGCAGGACTACAAAGAGACCTGGACAGGCTACAAGCCTGGTCCAGCAACTGGCTCCTTGAATTTAACCTTGCCAAATGCAAAGTCATGAAGATTGGGGAAGGGCAAAGAAGACCGCAGACACAATATAGTTTAGATGGCCAAAGACTGCAAACCTCACTCAAGGAAAAAGATCTGGGGGTGAGTATAACACCGAGCATATCTCCTGAGGCGCACATCAATCAGATAACTGCTGCAGCATACGGGCGCCTGGCAAACCTACGGATAGCGTTCCGATACCTCAGTAAGGATTCGTTTAAGACTCTGTATACCATCTACGTCAGGCCCATACTGGAGTATGCAGCACCAGTTTGGAATCCACACCTAGTCAAGCACGTCAAGAAATTAGAGAAAGTGCAAAGGTTTGCAACAAGACTAGTCCCAGAGCTACGGGGAATGTCCTATGAAGAAAGGTTGAGGGAAATCGGCCTGACGACACTTGAGGCCAGGAGGGTCAGGGGAGGCATGATAACGACATATAAAATACTGCGCGGAATAGACGAGTGGACAAAGACGGGATGTTCCAGAGATGGGACATAGACACAAGAGGTCACAATTGGAAGTTGAAGACTGAGATGAATCAAAGGGATGTTAGGAAGTATTTCTTCAGTCATAGAGTAGTCAGGCAATGGAATAGCCTAGAAAGTGATGTGGTGGAGGCAGGAACCATACATACTTTTAAGGCGAGGTATGATAGAGCTCATGGGGCAGGGAGAGAGAGGACCTAGTAGCAATCAGCGAAGAGGCGGGGCCAGGAGCTGTGACTCGACCCCTGCAACCACAAATAGGTGAGTACACACACACACACACACACACAGGAGATTGACTGGGAAAACCTGGAGCCCCATGGGGGTCCCAAAACATGGAGAGCCAAGATGATGGATGTGGTACTGGAAAACCTCATGCATCAACATGTTAGAGACACTACCAGAGAGAGAGGAGAGGATGAACCAGCAAGGCTGGACCTTGTATTCACCATGAGTAGTTCGGACATCGAGGGTATCATGTATGAAAGGCCCCTGGGAGCTAGTGATCATGTGGTTCTGTGCTTCGACTACGTAGTTGAGCTCCAAGTGGAGAGAGTAGCAGGAGTAGGCTGGGAAAAACCAAACTACAAAAGGGGGAACTACTCAGGCATGAGGAACTTCCTTCAAGACATTCAGTGGGAGAGGGAACTGACAGGAAAACCAGTACAAGAAATGATGGACTATGTAGCAACAAAATGCAAGGAGGCAGAGGAGAGGTTTGTTCCCAAGGGAAACAGAAATAATGGGAAGAACAGAACGAGACCTCGGTTCACCCAAAGGTGTAGGGAGGCAAAAACTAGGTGTAGTAGAGAATGGAAAAGGTACAGAAGACAGATAACTCAGGAAAATAAAGAAATCAGCCGAAGAGCCAGAAACGAATATGCACAGAAAAGAAGGGAGGCTCAGAGACAATATGAAAATGACATAGCATCAAAAGTAAAGACTGACCCGAAGCTGTTGTACAGCCACATCAGGAGGAAAACAACAGTCAAGGACCAGGTAATCAGACTGAGGAAGGGTGATGGGGAATTCACAAGAAACGACCAAGAGGTATGTCCGGAGCTCAACACAAGATTTAAAGAGGTATTTACAGTGGAAACCAGTAGGACTCCAAGAAATCAGAACAGGGGGGCACACCAGCAAGTGCTGGATGAGGTACATGTAACAAAGGAGGAGGTGAAGAAGCTGCTATGCGAACTTGACACCTCAAAGGCGGTGGAACCAGACAACATCTCTCCATGGGTCCTTAAAGAGGGAGCAGAGATATTGTGTGAGCCATTAACAAAGATCTTCAACACATCATTTGAAACTGGGCAACTCCCTGAGGTATGGAAAATGGCAAATGTAGTCCCAATTTTTAAAAAGGGAGACAGACATGAGGCACTAAACTACAGACCTGTATCACTAACGTGTATAGTATGCAAGGTCATGGAGAAGATCATCAGGAGGAGAGTGGTGGGGCACCTGGAAAGAAACAAGTGTATAATTGACAACCAGCACGGTTTCAGGGAAGGAAAATCCTGTGTCACAAACCTTCTAGAGTTTTATGACAAGGTGACAGAAGTAAGACAAGAGAGAGAGGGGTGGATCGACTGCGTATTTTTGGACTGCAAGAAGGCCTTCGACACAGTTCCTCACAAGAGGTTACTGCAAAAGCTAGAGGACCAGGCACACATAACAGGAAAGGCACTGCAATGGATCAGAGAATATCTGACAGGGAGGCAACAACGAGTCATGGTACGCGACGAGGTGTCAGAGTGGGCGCCTGTGACAAGCGGGGTTCCACAGAGGTCATTCCTAGGACCTGTGCTGTTCTTGGTATATGTGAACGACATAACGGAAGGGATAGACTCAGAAGTGTCCTTGTTTGCAGATGATGTGAAGTTAATGAGAAGAATCAAATCGGACGAGGCTCAGGCAGGACTACAAAGAGACCTGGACAGGCTACAAGCCTGGTCCAGCAACTGGCTCCTTGAATTTAACCCTGCCAAATGCAAAGTCATAAAGATTGGGGAAGAGCAAAGAAGACCGCAGACACAATATAGTTTAGATGGCCAAAGACTGCAAACCTCACTCAAGGAAAAAGATCTGGGGGTGAGTATAACACCGAGTATATCTCCTGAGGCGCACATCAATCAGATAACTGCTGCAGCATACGGGCGCCTGGCAAACCTACGGATAGCGTTCCGAAACCTCAGTAAGGATTCGTTTCGACTCTGTATACCATCTACGTCAGGCCCATACTGGAGTATGCAGCACCAGTTTGGAATCCACACCTAGTCAAGCACGTCAAGAAATTAGAGAAAGTGCAAAGGTTTGCAACAAGACTAGTCCCAGAGCTACGGGGATTGTCCTATGAAGAAAGGTTGAGGGAAATCGGCCTGACGACACTGGAGGACAGGAGGGTCAGGGGAGACATGATAACGATATATAAAATACTGCACGGAATAGACGAGGTGGACAAAGACGGGATGTTCAAGAGATGGGACACAGACACAAGAGGTCACAATTGGAAGTTGAAGACGCAGATGAATCAAAGGGATGTTAGGAAGTATTTCTTCAGTCATAGAGTAGTCAGGCCATGGAATAGCCTAGAAAGTGATGTAGTGGAGGCAGGAACCATACATAGTTTTAAGGCGAGGTATGATAGAACTCATGGGGCAGGGAGAGAGAGGACCTAGTTGCAATCAGCGAAGAGGCGGGGCCTGGAGCTGTGACTCGACCCCTACAACCACAAATAGGTGAGTACACACACACACACACACACACACACACACACACACACACACACACACCTCAAGCAGAAAGACCCAGGAGTGAGTATAATACCGAGTACATCGCCAGAAGCACACATTAACCAGATAACTGCTGCGGCATATGGGCGCTTGGCAAACCTGAAAATAACGTTCCGGTACCTCAGTAAGGAATCGTTCAAGACTTTATACACTGTGTACGTCAGGCCCATACTGGAGTACGCAGCACCAGTTTGGAAGCCACACCTGGTCAAACACATCAAGAAATTAGAGAAAGTGAGAAAGTGCAAAGGTTTGCAACAAGGCTAGTTCCAGGGCTAAGGGGAATGTCCTATAAAGAAAGGTTAAGGGAAATCGGTCTGACAACACTGGAGGATAGGAGGGTCAGGGAAGACATGATAACGACATACAAAATACTGCGTGGAATAGACAAGGTGGACAGAGACAGGATGTTCCAGAGATGGGACACATAAACAAGGGGTAACAATTGGAAGCTGAAGACTCAGATGAGTCAAAGGGATGTTAGAAAGTATTTCTTCAGTCATAGAGTAGTTAGGAAGTGGAATAGTCTGGCATGCAATGTAGTGGAGGCAGGAACTATACACAGTTTTAAGACGAGGTATGATAAAGCTCATGGAGCAGGGGGAGAGAGGACCAAGTAGCGGTCGGTGAAAAGGCGGGGCCATGAGCTGAGTCTCGATCCCTGCAACCACACTTAGGTGAGTACAATTAGGTGAGTACACACACACACACACACACACACTGGCTGCAATGGCCAGAAGAGCTTATGCATGCAGGGCAAAGCTCCTGATCATGGGTGACTTTAACTACAAGGAAATCGATTGGGAGAACTTGGTGCTACATGTGGGGCAAGACACATGGAGGGCTAAGATGATGGAGGTGGTACTGCAAAACTTCATGTACCAACACGTAAGGAACACTACAAGAGAGAGAGGAGAGGATGAACCAGCAAGACTGGACTTAGTATTCACCTTGAGTAGTGCAGATATTGAGGACATCACATATGAAAGACCCCTTGCGGCCAGCGATCATGTGGTTTTAAGCTTCTAATACATAGTAGAGCTACAAGTGGAGGGGAAGGCATGAAGGCCACGGTGAATGAAACCAAACTACAAGAAAGGGGACTACACGGGAATGAGGAACTTCCTGAATGGGTTCAGTGGGACAGAGAACTGGCAGGGAAGCCAGTTAATGAGATGATGGAATATGTAACAACAATGTGCAAGGAGGCTGAGGAGAGGTTTGTACCCAGTGGTTACAGGAATAATGAAAAGGCCAGGATGAGCCCATGGTTCACCCAAAGGTGCAGGGAGGCAAAAATCAAGTGTGCTAGGGAATGGAAGAAATATAGAAGGCAAAAGACCCAGGAGAATAAGGAGAGGGAGCAGAGGCGCTATGTGTACCCTTAACAACAATATTCAATACATCTATTGAAGCAGGGAGATTGCCTGAGGCATGGAAGACAGCAAATGTAGTCCCAATTTTTAAAAAAGGAGAAAGACATGAAGCACTAAACTACAGACCAGTGTCACTGACATGTATAGTATGCAAAGTCATGGAGAAGATTATCAGGAGAAGAGTTGTGGAACACCTAGAAAGGAATGATCTTATCAACAGCAGCAAACATGGTTTCAGGGATGGGAAATCCTGTGTCAGAAACCTACTATGACAGGGTGACAGCAGTAAGACAAGAGAGAGAGGGATGGGTGGAGTGCATTTTCTTGGACTGCAAGAAGACGTTTGACACAGTTCCACACAAGAGATTAGTGCAAAAACTGGAGGACCAAGCAAGGATAACAGGGAAGGCACTACAATGGATCAGGGAATACTTGTCAGGAAGACAGCAGCGAGTCATGGTATGTGGTGAGGTGTCAGAGTGGGCACTTGTGACCAGCGGGATCCCACAGGGGTCAGTCCTAGGACCACTGCTGTTTCTGGTATTTGTGAACGACATGACGGAAGGAATAGACTCCGAAGTGTCCCGGTTTGCAGATGAAGTGAAGTTGATAAGAAGAATTCATTCAGTTGAAGACCAGGCAGAATTACAAAGGGATCTGGACAGGCTGCAGACCTGGTCCAGCAATTGGCTCCTGGAGTTCAACCCCACCAAGTGCAAAGTCATGAAGATTGGGGAAGGGCAAAGAAGACCGCAGACGGAGTACAGTCAAGGGGGGTCAAAGACTACAAACCTCACACAAGGAAAAAGATCTTGGGGTGAGTATAACACCAGGCACATCTCCTGCAGCGCATATCAACTAAATAACTGCTGCAGCATATGGGCGCCTAGCAAACCTCAAAACAGCATTCCGACATCTTAATAAGGAATCGTTTAGGACCCTGTACATCATGTACGTTAGGCCCATATTGGAGTATGCGGCACCAGTTTGGAACCAAAACCTACCCAAGCACGTAAAGAAACTAGAGAAAGTACAAAGGTTTGCAACAAGACTAGTCCCAGAGCTAAGCGTTATGTCCTACGAGGAGAGGTTAAGGGAAATCAACCTGACTACACGGAAGGACAGGAGAGATAGAGGGGGCATGATAACGACATACAAAATACTGAGAGGAATTGACAAGGTGGACAAAGACAGAATGTTCCAGAGATGGGACGCAGCAACAAGGGAACACAGTTGGAAGTTGAAGACACAGATGAGTCACAGGGATGTTAGGAAGTATTTCTTCAGTCACAGAGTAGTCAGGAAGTGGAATAGTTTGGGTAGCGACGTAGTGGAGGCGGGATCCATACATAGCTTTAAGCAGAGGTATGATAAAGCTCACGGTTCAGGGAGAGTGACCTAGTAGCTACCAGTGAAGAGGCGGGGCCAGGAGCTAGGACTCGACCCCTGCAACCTCAACTAGGTAAGTACAACTAGGTGAGTACACACACACACACTCACACGTATACACGCACTTCGACATAGTTCCTCACAAGAGATCAGTGCAAAAGCAAGAGGATCAGGCACATATAACAGGAAGGGCACTGCAAAAGGCTCAGAGAATATCTGACAAGGAGGCTACAACGAGTCATGGTACGTGGTGAGGTATCACAGTGGGCGCCTGTGACGAGCGGGGTCTCACAGGGGTCAGTTTCTAGGACCAGGGCTATTTTTGGTATACGTGAACGACATGGCGGAAGGGATAGACTCATTAGTGTCCCTGTTTGCAGATAATATGAAGTTAATGAGGAGAATTAAATAGGTCGAGGATCAGGCAGGACTACAAAGAGACCTGGACAGGCTACAAGCCTGGTCCAGCAACTGGCTCCTTGATTTTAACCCCACCAAATGCAAAGTCATGAATATCAGAGAAGGGCAAAGAAGACCGCAGATTGCAAAGACTGCAAACCTCATTCAAGGAAAAAGATCTTGGAGTGAGAATAATACCGAGCCTATTTCCTGGGTCGCACGTCAACCAGATAACTGCTGCAGCATATGAGCGCCTGGCAAACCTGAGAATAGTGTTCCGATACATAACAAGTAATCGTTAAAGACGCTGTATACCTTGTACATCTGGCCCATTTTTGAGTTAGCAGCACTAGTTTGGAACCTACACCTGGTTAAGCACGTCAAGAAATTAGAGAAAGTGCGAAGGTTTACAACAAGACTAGTCCCAGTTCAAAGAGAATGTTCTACGAAGAAAGGTTAAGGGAAATTGGAGTGACGACACTGGAGAACAGGAGGGTCAGGGAAGACATGATAACGATATATAAAATACTGCTAGGAATTGACAAGGTGGACAAAGACAAGATGTTACGGAGATGGGACAAAGAAACAAGGTGTTATAATTGGAAGTTGAAGACTCTGATGAGTCAAAGGGATGTTAGGAATTATTTCTTCAGTCGTCAGGATGTGTAACAGAAAGTGACGTAGTGAAGGCAGGAACCGTACATAGTTTAAGACGAGGTTTGACAAGGCTCATGGAGAGGGGAGAGAGAGGACCCAGGAGCGATCAATGAAGAGGTGGGGCCAGTAGCTATGATTCGACCCCTTCAATCACAAACAGGTGAGTACAAATAGGTGAGTACACAGACACAGACACACAGACAGACGGACACATACACACACACACACACACATACACACACACACACACATACACACAGACACACACACTCACACATACACACACACACACACACACACACACACACTCACACACACACACACACACACACCATGGCCAGGAGCTAGGAGCTAGGATTCGTCCCCTGCAATCTCAACTAGGTGAGTGCACACACACACACACACACACACACAGCCAGGAACTAAGACTCGATCCCTGCAACCGCAAATAGGTGAGTACAGTGACTGCTGCAGCATACTGGCGCCTGGCAAACCTAAGAACTGCATTCCGACATCTAAATAAGGAGTCATTCAGGACCCTGTAAACTCTTTACGTTAGGCCCATATTGGAGTATTCAGCACCAGTTTGGAACCCTCACATAGCCAAGCATGTGAGGAAACCAAAGAAAGTGCAAAGGTTTGCAACAAGAATAGTCCCGGAGCTAAGGGGTATGTCCTCCGAGGAGAGGTTAAGGGAAATCGACTTGACGACACTGGAAGACAGGAGAGATAGGGGGGATATGATAATGACATATAAAATACTGAGAGGAATAGACAGGGTGGACAGAGACAGGATGTTCCAGAGATGGGACACAGCAACAAGGGGTTACAGTTGGAAGCTGAAGACTCAGATGAACCACAAGGATGTTAGTAAGTATTTCTTCAGTCACAGAGTTGTCAGGAAGTGGAAAAGTCTGGGTAGTGATGTACTGGGGACAGGGTCTATACATAGCTTCAAGAAGAGGTATGATAAAGCTTATGGAGCAGATACAGAGAGTGGACCTAGTGTCGACCACTGAAGAGCCAGGGCTAGGAGCTATGAATCTCCCATGCAACCACAAGGAGTACAATTAGGTAAGCACACAAACCACACACACACACACACACACACACACACACACACACACACACACACACACACACACACACACACACACACACACACAAACACACATAAACACACACACACAGAATCCCTTCGTAATTCCCAGACTGGTTTCCCACACCACCAACTCCAACGTTCTCCCCAGACCACAGTATTAGAATAGTCCATCATTTCTTGTACTGGTTTTCCTGTCAGTTCCCTCTCCCACTGAATGTCTTGAAGGAAGTTCCTCATGCCTGAGTAGTTCCCCCTTTTGTAGTTTGGTTTTTCCCAGCCTATTCCTGCTGCTCTCTCCACTTGGAGCTCAACTATGTAGTCGAAGCACAGAACCACATGATCACTAGCTCCCAGGGGCCTTTCATACATGATACCCTCGATGTCCGAACTACTCATGGTGAATACAAGGTCCAGCCTTGCTGGTTCATCCTCTCCTCTCTCTCTGGTAGTGTCTCTAACATGTTGATGCATGAGGTTTTCCAGTACCACATCCATCATCTTGGCTCTCCATGTTTTGGGACCCCCATGGGGCTCCAGGTTTTCCCAGTCAATCTCCTGTGTGTGTGTGTGTGTGTGTGTGTGTGTGTGTGTGTGTGTGTGTGTGTGTGTGTGTGTGTGTGTGTGTGTGTGTGTGTGTGTGTGTGTCTGTGTGAGTGTTGTGGTGTCCACATGCAAATAAATCGCTTGCTCCACCAAATATGCTAATAATACAGTGACAACTGCAAGCAATGGTCAAGAAAGCACTACACACATTTACGTTATACTTTACCTGTGCGAAATGTAACAATACACTTAACATATTATACTTAAATACACATATAAACAAAATATTCTTAATTGTTCTGTTCATAATATCACATTTGAATTGTCTTGAAATTTATAAAAGGTTGACATTCATATGTATTATGCCTTATTCTTTTCATTATATATGTTAATGACCTTCCCAACCTGAATATAATGACATCATTGGTACCCAATTTACTCACGATGGTATTCATGTTGTATCATACACTTCTGAATCAGAAAAACTCAGGATGAGAGTGTGACAGATAAAATGAATACAGAACTGCGTAGAACAACCAGCTGGAGAAGATTAGCGAATCACGAACAATCTTCATAAGGTCCTAATCAGTACCATTATATTTTTTGCCACAGTTGAAAACAAAGGTGAAGTGCAGTTGCTGCCTCAGTCCCACCCTGGGGTGGACACAGTCCCACCCTGGGGTAGACACAGTCCCACACTGGGGTGGACACAGTCCCATGCTGGAGTGGACACAGTACCACCCTGGGGTGGACACAGTCCAACACTGGGGTGGACACAGTCCCACCCTGGGGTAGACACAGTCCCACACTGGGGTGGACACAGTCCCAACCCTGGGGTGACACAGTCCCACACTGGGGTGGACACAGTCCCATGCTGGAGTGGACACAGTACCACCCTGGGGTGGACACAGTCCAACACTGGGGTGGACACAGTCCCACCCTGGGGTAGACACAGTCCCACACTGGGGTGGACACAGTCCCACACTGGGGTGGACACAGTCCCACACTGGGGTAGACACAGTCCCACCCTGGGGTGGACACAGTCCCACACTGGGGTGGACACAGTCCCACACTGGGGTGGGACACAGTCCCACCCTGGGCTGGACACAGTCCCACCCTGGGGTGACACAGTCCTCACAATGGGGTGGACACAGTCCCACACTGGGTTGGACACAGTCTCATGCTGGAGTGGACACAGTACCATCCTGGGGTGGACACAGTCCAATAATGGGGTGGACACAGTCCCACCCTGGGGTGGGCACAGTCCCACCCTGGGGTGGACACAGTCCCACCCTGGGGTGGGCACAGTCCACCTGGGGTGGACACATCCCACCCTGGGGTGGGCACAGTCCCACCCTGGGGTGGACACAGTCCCACCCTGGGGTGGGCACAGTCCCACCCTGGGGTGGACACAGTCCCACCCTGGGTGGACACAGTCCCACCCTGGGGTGGGCACAGTCCCACCCTGGGGTGGACACAGTCCCACCCTGGGGTGGGCACAGTCCCACCCTGGGTGGACACAGTCCCACACAGGGGTGGACACAGTCCCACACTGGGGTGGACACAGTCCCACCCTGGGTGGACACAGTCCCACCTGGGGTGGACACAGTCCCACCCTGGGTGGACACAGTCCCACCCTGGGGTGGACACAGTCCCACCCTGGGGTGGAACAGTCCACCCTGGGGTGGACACAGTCCCACCCTGGAGTGGACACAGTCCCAACCCATGGGGTGACACAGTCCTCACCCTGGGGTGGACACAGTACACCCTGGGGTGGACACAGTCCCACACTGGGTGGACACAGTCCCACCCTGGGGTGGACACAGTCCCACCCTGGGGTGGAAACACACCCACCAGCGGGGGCTTTTAATTTCCCCCTTCCCCCCAGGGGGGAGAAAAGTTATCAAATAGGGGTAAAAAATTAAAAAGGGGGCAAATTTTAATTTTTTTTAATGGTGAAAAAAATAAAAAATAGCGGTCAGAGCAAAAGGGAAAAGAAGGGAAAATTTTTGGTTTTAAAAGCAGGAGAAACCCAAGGGGGAAAATTTTAATACGGAAAATTTAAAAACAAACCTGAAAATTCAGCATGGGGGCCCCCTTATCGGGGGCTTGACTCTCCAGAAAAAAATTTTAATCTCGGGAAATTTGAAAAAAACATACCCAGTTTAAAACAACTTGAATAATAAAATTTTTTTCATTGTGGGGAAATCTGGAATTCTGGCACCAAAAAAAAAAAAATTACAAGCATCAAATATATAAAATTTTAAAATAACCCAAAAAATTTTTTGGCCCAGGGAAAAAGTTGAAACTAGCATATTTTTTAAAACTTAGCCCGGGTTTAAAGGGACTCGGGACTCCACAGGTCCCAAAGGGAAAACTCCCTCCCTTAACATACTGTTTTTGGGTACTTCCCTTTTTCCTTTTTGGGTTTTACATTCCTTCTTCAGGCTACCACAGAGTTTTTCCAGCTTTCCGGGAATTTCAAAATATGACCTGCTACTCCAGGACAAGGGTTTTTTAAAGGGCCTTTTGTACTTTTTTAAACCTTTCCTCATATGACAGGTTTGGTTGACCCACTAATCTTGGGCATCTCTTCGGGGGTGTCGGGGTTGTTGCTAAACCCATAGGAATATTCCCGGGGTTTGTCAAAAAACTCACAATCCCTTATTACCTTGATTTTAAACCTGGAGGGGGGTTGGGGGGGTCAACCCCCCCGGGCCGGCTCGGTCTGAGCCATCCCTGATTTTTTGGATCGGGGGTTCCTGATCATCCGGGCTGTTACTGCGGGCAGAACAAAAAATAGCATACAAAACCACAGCCCTGTTGGTCAGGTACTAAATTTAGGTCCCTTCCGTGCCTTCTTGAATAAAGTCGGGGGTTTCTTGGAAATTTCCCCTTTTTTATGCGGGGAGGCATTTTTGAACAGTCTGGGCCCAATACCTTATTGTTTTGGGTTTCTCAGTGTACCCCCAGGGGCCCCCCTTTTGGGGGTTCTTTGGGGGAATGTTGCATCTCCCCCCGATTCTTTTGCTCTCTTTAGGGGGAGTGTTTTCCCGTTTTGCAAGTTTGGAAATTAATCCCTCTGGTTTTTCCCAAGTGTATTTTAAACATATATCTCTCTCGCCTACTTTCCCGGGGAATGCAGAAAAGGGGGCCTTCAACCTTTTTTTAAGAAATTTTAAAGGTGCATTATTGTACTTGTGTGTGCCGTAAAATTTCTTTGTACACACTCCAGGTCAGAAATTTTTTCCCCGTCCCTTTAAAAAGAGGGCCGTTGTGTACAGCAAATATTCCGCCCAGAGAGAACAAGCAATTTGAAGAAAAAAACGTCCCTGGGCTTAGCGTCCGTAGTTTTTAAGGTTTTTTCAATTTTCCATCCTTTCATTTTCCTAGCAATGCCAAATTTGATACATTTTTGGGTCTTCGAAAGGGGGAAACCTCCGACATTTTCGCTTTCCCCGGTCCTTCACATTACCCTTTTTTACTCAACAGTTTTTAAATTTTTTCAAGTTTTTTCCCTATCTGGTAGTAGAAAATTTTTTTCACTGAACTTTTTAATTTTTTTGAGTAGCCCCCTTTGAAAATTTTTTTTTAAAGTCTAAATTGGGTTCTTCAGCGCCTTCGATGGGGTGTCTGTCATGGAAAATTGGGCGTCATCTACAAAAAGGGAAAACACGGAACTATGGCTTACATCTCTGTCTATTCAGATATTAGGATGAGGTATAGAGTGGGGGGCGAGTACTGTGCCATAGGGGCACGCTTTAAAACCCGTAGCTGCCTCCTATTTTACTTTGTTTACTGTTACTCTTTTTTTGTTCTTTTTTTTTCAGGAAAAATTTAATCCATCTACCAACTTTTCCTGTTATTCCTTTATCACGCATTATGTGCGCCCACTACATCATGGTTTACTATTTCGAAAACAATAAAAAATCTTACAAAATGTAAACAAAATTTTAACTACTTTGTTATGGAAAACTGGAAGAAAAAATAACTAAAACTGAGTATACTACAAACTCCAATCACACAGTAGAGTGGAAAAGTAATGTGAAGAACCTGGGAGTGATAATGTCTGAGGATCTCACCTTCAAGGTTCACAACAGTGCCACTATCACATCAGCTAGGAAAATGATAGGATGGATTATGAGAACATTCAAGACATGAGATGCCATGCCAATGATGATCCTTTTTAAATCACTTATTATCTCTGGGCTGGAACGCTTTCATACACTAACAGCTCAATTAAAGGCAGCTGAAACTGCAGACCTAGAGAATGTACAAAGAACCTTTACTGTACATATAAGTTCCATCAAATATCTTAACTACTGGGAATGCTTGGAAGCACTTGACCTGTCCTCACTTGAGCCCAGGTGAGAGAGATAGATCGTAATGTACACCTGGAAGATTCTGGAGGGACTGGTTGTTATGCAGGGCTCTGCCTGACATTGTAATGTCTACTCTCGTCTACTCTCTGACGATGAAGAGTCTTCCGTAAGCAACGTTTTACAATGCCGATCATTCTTTCTTAAAATCCGCCGTGCCATGGAGATTTAGTTGGAATGTATCTCCAACGACAACTTGCTTTGATTCAGCATCTGTTGTACTTCTGGTTGATCAAAAATCTTGCTTATATAAGCAGCACCAGCAAAAAAGTTCGTTGCATTATCTGAAATCATCAGTCTGGGACATGCCCTTCTGGCTGCAAACCTTCTGAATAATTTGATAAAGGTTTCAGCAGACATGTCAGTGGCTACTTCTAGATGTACTGCTCTAGTTGTAACACAAGTGAACAAACAGATGTACACCTTGATAGGAACTTTGTCAACTGTTTTGGTTAAAATTATTGGTCCAGTGTAATCTACATCTGTCACCTCAAATGGAGTGATATGACAAACTCTTTCATAGGGATATGGAGGTGGACCTGGATACTGACATACTCGCATATCGTAGTGACGACAAGTAATACAGTCCCTTATTTGTTTTTTCACACTTTGTCGACCTTGAGGTATCCAGTAGGATTGTCGTATATGACAAAGTGTGTCAGCTACCCACCATGTAACACTTTTACTGTGGGCGTTTTGCACAATCAGTTTTGTTAGCCAATGATTCTTGGGGATCAATGTTGGATGTATGGCTTCTTTAGGTAGTGAAGAATTATGAATTCTTCCTCGACATCTTATAATCTTTTCTGAGTCGAGATAAAGTCCTAAAGAATTAATCATGACAGGTTTCTTTGGGATTTATCTTGTGTTTCTAGAAATTTATATTCTGTAGAGAAAACATCTTTCTGTATTAGTTTCACCCAGTATTTAATGGGTTCAAGATATTCATAATCAGGTTTTATTCCTTTAATGAGTTTAAAGACAAGAGCTGTAACTCTTAAGAGTTTACCCAAAGATGAGTATTTAGATCCTTCAATGACTATTTCTGTTGTGTCTGCAGTATTTAAACAATTTATTTCTGCTGTGTTCAAGCAGACTGTTTCTTCTGGCATAATGTGAGCCTTTTGCTGCGGCCAGTTATTTTCATTAGAGAGCCAGTTCGGTCCGTGGAGCCATAATTTATTATCCACAAATTTCTTGAGTGGGACCCCACGTGACAACATGTCAGCTGGATTCTCTTGGGTAGAGACGTGGAGAAAGAGATAATCTCCCTGCATCTCTTTTATTTCTGCTACTCTGTTCTATACATAGACCAACTTACTCTTATTATTTCTTAACCACTGGAGAACTGCTTCATTATCACTCCAGATCACCTCTGATTGACGCATCACAGAACACATGTAATGTGTACTTGTTTCCCTCTTGACCTATTTGTCTGGGAAATATAATTTGATGAAGTTGTTTAAACTTCCTGGATATTTCATCCCATGCTTGACTCATTTCTAGAGGCAAGTTTTCATCCCATCCAATTTTGAGCTTCCATGCATCTTGCATAAGTATTTTATCCTTTATGGTAATTGGTTAGACGAGTCCTAGAGGATCAAAACATTGTGATACCTCTGACAGTAAACTACGTTTAGTGAGTGTACTGCATGATTTATTGTTTATCTTTTTGAGACTCAAAGTATCTTCCTGTGTGTTCCAATTAAGTCCCAGCATATTGTTGCAATCAGGAATTTCAGCTTCAGGGAAATCTTCTTTGATAAGTTCTCTTAATTGCTTTGAATTTGTATTCCACATCCTTAGAGGCATATTTGCTTCTTTCATCTCCTTGTTAGCTTCTCTGTATAAGAATTTCAAATCCTCCTCTTTATTCACAGTACCTTGAAGATTGTCCACATACAAACTTTTCTTTAAGATTTCTTTGAAGGAACTTTCAGATTTCCTCAAATGTGTATTTAGAGTAGCTTCTAGTAAGAATAGAGAGGATGTTGCACCAAACAATACTGATTTGAAACGATAAGTTTTCACAGGACTTTGAGGATAATGTGGATTTTCAGGCCACAAGAATCGAGTATAATATCTATCTATTCCTTGTAGTCCTACTCTTAAGAAAGCTTTGGAAATATCAGCCGTGTAGGCATATGGGTTTGTGCGAAATTTCATAAGCACGTCTCCAAGCTTCTCAGTTAGTGAGGGTCCGGTCATCAGACAATCATTAAGACTTTCTACATCTTTATTTGCACGTGCACTGCAACTGTATACAACACGTTGTGGAGTGGTTTCAGAATATTTTCTGACTCCGTTGTGCAGGAGATAATGTGCTTCTGTCTTCAACTTGTCTTCGACTATTTCCTCAATGAATTTATTGTGCAACTGTTCTTGTATGATATTATCATAAACAGTCAGTAGCTCTTGATTCATCCTGAGCTCATGTATTTGTGCTTTCATTTGTCCGAAAGCCATGCGATAATTGCTAGGCAGATGTGGTGAATTTAATTTCCATGGTAACCTAACCCAATACCGTCCATCTTCATATTTGACAGTGTCCAAATATTGGTTATAAGTTTGAGACTGAAGAATTGAGACACTTATGCAACACATGGGAATCTTTATTGAAGAAACGTTTCGCCACACAGTGGCTTCATCAGTCCAATACAAAGTAGAAATGGGTAAGTTGAGTAGAAGTTCGAGGTAATCAGTCCCTCAACCTGGAATCGATCTGTTCAGTCCATCACTCTTGTAGGAAGTGCAGCATAGGGCCAGAGAGGTGGCTTATATACTGCGGTGAGATGAGTTGAAGCAGGAGGTGAGATCACAGTGGGACCTGCCACTAGTGTAAGTAGGTCGTCGTCCAAAGGTTGGGCAAGCGTTGAAGTCTTTGTACCAAGATTCCATGATGTTGCAGTGTCTGACAGATGTGATGAATGGTTTTGAAAACCGACAAGTTGAAGAATTGAGACACTTATGCAACACATGGGAATCTTTATTGAAGAAACGTTTCGCCACACAGTGGCTTCATCAGTCCAATACAAAGTAGAAATGGGTAAGTGGAGTAGAAGTTCGAGGTAATCAGTCCCTCAACCTGGAATCGATGTGTTCAGTCCATCACTCTTGTAGGAAGTGCAGCATAGGGCCAGAGAGGTGGCTTATATACTGCGGTGAGATGAGTTGAAGCAGGAGGAGGTGAGATCACAGTGGGACCTGCCACTAGTGTAAGTAGGTCGTCGTCCAAAGGTTGGGCAAGCGTTGAAGTCTTTGTACCACGACGACGACCTACTTACACTAGTGGCAGGTCCCACTGTGATCTCACCTCCTCCTGCTTCAACTCATCACACCGCAGTATATAAGCCACCTCTCTGGCCCTATGCTGCACTTCCTACAAGAGTGATGGACTGAACACATCGATTCCAGGTTGAGAGACTGATTACCTCGAACTTCTACTCCACTTACCCATTTCTACTTTGTATTGGACTGATGAAGCCACTGTGTGGCGAAACGTTTCTTCAATAAAGATTCCCATGTGTTGCGTAAGTGTGTCAATTCTTCAACTTGTCGGTTTTCAAAACCATTCATCAAGTCTGAGACTCTTGTGGGCTTGGTTTATTTACATCAATACCTATCGCATCTAAATCCCACAACTTATCAACTGGTTCATTCATTTCTTCCAGTAATGATAATTTTTGCTGTGGTACATGATCAGCGGTTATTCTCGTAACTAGTACATTTTCCACTGAATCAATATCAGTTTCTTTCCCACTTTGAGTGGGAATGGGACCACATATCATGTGGCCTCCTGCTGTTTTCAGCAAGTGAACATCATGTTTACTTATTATATTTTGCACAAAACAGTGATAATAATCACTTCCAATGATTAAATCAATTGGACTAATTGTGTCCGTCTGTATGTCAGACAGGCTAACTTGAAACCCTTAGCTGCTTTCAGTGCTGCAACTCTTTCTTTTAATCCCTGGATCTGCACAGACTTAGGCAAACCATCTACTACCACAGCTTCTACTGTCTTTTTCCTGTTTCCTAGACCAACAGTGATTCTGGCTAGGTCATATGTCTGTTTACCAGAATTGTGGAAAAAAACAGCTATAGCTAACTGTATTTTGGCATAGGGTTGTTTATTCAGTTTCTGCAACACTGTTCTTCTTATGAAAGACCTTTGTGAGCCTTGATCAAATAGTGCTAGCACATTGGTTTTGTGTAATTTATTAGATAACTCAACTCGAGCTATCGGGAGAGCAGTTGCTTAAACTTATCTCTACATTAATGCTGTTGCTTGTTGACTTCCTGATTCTGTGGAAGTCTTCTGTTGTTCAGCAAAAGTATTTGGGCATAATGCTGTATGATGCATACCCTAGCATTTAAAACACTTCTTCAATTAGCATTTTCCTCCCTTGTGTTCACCTAAACACTTGATGCACCCTTTCAGCTGATGAACACGTTGTTTACGTGCCTCCATTGATGTGTATTGACTACAATACTGTGCCCAATGTGTTCCATCACGAAGTACACATTTTGGAGTACGTTTATGTATGACAGTTTGTTTACTGTCTGTTGTATTCACAACTTGATGAATGGCTATACGGGATTTCCCATTCTGTGGTTTAGTGGCAGTAGGTATACTCTTTTTATACTGAGTTGAAGGTTTATTATCCACTGGATTTGTGGATTTTTCATCTTGTCTCGTTGCTTGCATGCATGAAACTATTGTTTGTAAACCATTGCTAATTTCTTCACAAGTGAAATAGCGTTTATTGAACATAATATTTAATCGTTCAATAGTTTGTGGTGACAACTTATCTTGTACAATACCACTGATAAACCAATCACATTGTCTTAGGTCATATTTAGCACCTAGAGATCTGAGACTATTGTCTAATGTGATTCTAAATGCTTAAAAGTCTGAAAAACAATTTTTGGGTGGCTTCAAGCTTGATATTAAGACTGCATATCTAACTCTGGCCTTGTCAGCATCAAAGTAATTGTCTGCTAAGACACGTAAGGCTATTTGATAATTAACTTTAACCACCGGAAATGACTTAATCAGTTCATAGGGTTCTCCCTTCACAAGACATTTAAGATAATTGAACTTAGCAATCTCATCTATGTCAGTTCGTGGATTTACTATGGACTGAAAACCACTAATGAATTCTTCATAATTATGACCTTGGAAAATAGGTAATGACAATGTAGGTAAGCTTGGTAATGGGACACTTGTTGTTGTTACAAGTGTAACAGGTGTTTGACCACTAGTTACAGTAGGTCTCTGTGACAGAGTTTTACGGCAGATAGCCTGTTTCTCCTGTCCACCCTTAATTGTTGATTACTAAAAGTATCCAAAACATTTTTAATTTCATCCTCAGATGGGTCTGATTCAAGAAATTCCTTTTTATAATGTGTATAGTCTGAATTAATTATTTTCAGACGTTGTGTAAGTAATTCAAATTTGACCTTAAGATCATCAAAATCTATGTTTGTATCTTGAGTTAATCTATACAGACTGAAATTAGATTTTCTAATTGTGTAATCTTAGTCTGTAAAGACTGAAACTGAGTTTTCAAACAAGCCATTTTAATGGTATATTGAAATTGTAGCACCACACTTAGAGTGTTTAAAAAACACTGTACTGCTATAAACAGCTGAGTTTTTGTTATGCTTTAGTCAGCAATAATCGAGTCAGACACTACTGACCCACTAAGCTTAACCTCAGGGTCAATGACCATGAAGGGTACAGAGTACATATAGCTGGTGTTTATGGCTTGAGTTTGCTGTGTCAGCCTGACAACGATGATTAATCGTAAATAATGTTATACACATCATTCACTATACACTATAAATGTCACTGTATAACTGTAAATCACACGTGAATATTACTTACACATATATAAATGTCACTGTTTATATATATTTGAAAGCTTACACTTTATATATATAAGTTCCTTTAATATAACAGGTATATCCATAAGTAACAAACTTTAACACAATCTTGTCTCTTAATTTCTGTTTATAAACATTATAAACACTATGTGTATATACACTCAGACAAACCGAACATCAGTTGGGTTGTTGTAGTCAGCGATTTTCGAGACTGGAGCAGTGGATGCAGGGTGCAATCCCCCATTTTCTTGTTGGATGAGTCACCCAGCTCCCGTTTTCTTTGGGTGAATGCTGGGTGAGCGCCCGTTTTCTTTTGGCTACACATTCTCTGTGATTGAGTCTGGAGGGACTCATTTATACTGATTTAAATTGTAAAACATTAGTTTTACAGCTTTTTTCGAAGGACCTTGGCTCGTAGGTTATTTGTACACTGTAGTACAACATATTTGGACACCAGTGTGGCCTTTATCCGGTTCAAAGGACCAAAATGTTGAGAAATGGCATTACCAGCTAAGTTTAAATATAGGGAAACTTAACTTAGAAAGAGCTCATCGCCTGCACAGCCGCCCCTGGAGATGAGGTCTTGAGATGCTGTCGAAGGCATTCCTCAACGGGCTGAAATGAGTTATAATTTGTAAACAATAAATTACCCCTAGGGGGTATTATGTCAGCATATTTCATTCACTGATGGCTGACAAACTTACTTGTGTGGACTCAAAAGTCTGCACCTAACTGCTGACTATAGGTTGATTACAAACTCCTTGCAACTCAAGAACTGTGCAGTCCCCCGTACTACAAGAAATTCGTAACCTACCTTGCTCTTGTAGTGTGAGCTATGGTGTTCTTCACACCCTTCGACACTGGTACACTATGTCACCCAAAATTTGTCTTTATTGTTCACAATCTTATCACTAAAGAAGCTGATCACACTTCTCATAAGTGTTTATTGTGTTTATGAGACACTTTGTTCACACTAACGCACAGATCAGTGTTCTTTGTTGGTTATCCTGGCGTCAGTGTCACTCTCAGTAGAGTCAAAAGTAATCTGATGATGCCACAGCGCCCCACGCCATTACTGCCCCCAGCACAAAGGAAAAGCTTACCTAGTACTTTTTGCTTCCTTGCCACTTCCTCGATGAAGCAAAGCAGAATGTTTGATTCTTACTGTCTTAAGCATAGACAACAATATACACTATCTTTACCATGATAATAAAGTGGGAGCAGGATTTTCCTTAATTGTCCTGCTAAGGTAAGAGATGGACTGTCTCTTATTAAACTACACTTTGCAACACAGGAGTCTGCAAGGAGTGTCGGTCGAAGCGACCACATCCCATGCTCGTACTGCATCTGCTATCAATTACTCGCTGTAGCAGTAAACAAGATATTTGCCCCTTCTGAGAGGGCTGGGCCCCTCAGGGCTGAAAGGGGCTGAAGGGGCTGAAAGGGGCTGATACCCTCCTCCTGGAGAAAATTTCTCCACACTGGTGCTTTCAATGTAGGTGAAACTGCTGACCTAGAAAATGTACAGTGAACCTTCACTGCACGCATAACTGAGATAAAACACCTCAATTATTGGGAACACTTGAAGTTCCTGAACCTGTGCTCCCTGGAATGCAGGCAGGAGAGATACATGATTATATAAACTTGGGAAATCCTAGAGGGATTAGTATCAAACTTGCACATGAAAATCACTCCCTATGAAAGCAAAAAACTCGGCAGACGATGCAATATTCCCACAATGAAAAGTAGAGGTGGCACTAGCACGTTAAGAGAAAACATAGTAATTGTTAGGGGCCCAAGACTGTTCAACTGCCTCCCAGCATACTTAAATTCCCTATTGTTAGTCCTCTATAACCTTCAGAAAAAACCTCACCCCACCATTTCCCACATATGTCTCTATTGCTACACAAAGTTCGGTAAAATGCTGAAGCCAAAATCCTTCTCAGCACTTCCCCACCCTCCTTGACCTTCATACCCCACAAAACATATATGTAGTCCACGATTATATATGCTAAACCCCTTGCCACACCCTCATCCACCCCACTCATATCAAGACTCAATGCTCGCAATACCAACACACCATGACCCCCCACCCTAGCGACTACCATACTCATCCATACCCTGATGCACTCCAAACCTTCGCAAAAATAGACAACATGATAGGCAGTCTCTTCCCTGCTGCATCTGCTACAACCCCCACCCTCGATGATCCTCTTATCTTGGAGCATCGCTCCCGATGGCAATATACCATGTAGGAAACGATACATAACCTTACGGGACCTAGGTCGTATCCTTAACTTACTAAATCTTTGCCATATTACATCCCATGCATACACGGGATAGATTCCTTCTACCACCACTACATGTCCCTCTAACAATTTACACAAAGTTCCCACATTTACTTTTCACGGTTCCCTGGCTAACACTAAGGCACATAACACTTTTTCACATTCCTTCATTTCTGCTCCCCTGTTGCAACCCCTGAATTGGTTGCAATGTACATTATATATATATATTACATGTATATTATCTTTTCATATAATTTTATATTGTTTATATTTGCAATAATAGCTAAATCGTAAATATATTGCTCTATATTATTATTTGACTTAATTACCTGTTGTTAGGTAGGATTTAACATATTATGCACTCAGTTCAAGTCTTGATTGTCTAACTACTGTAATTATCGCTCTTTGCTCGTTACTCTGCCGGCTTCTGTTGCTGAGCTGCAGCTGTCCACGGAGCTATCACGTGATCGAGGAGCGGTGTCCACACCTCACCTGAAGTATTCAGTCTGGTCTAGACTCTCTTGGTGGTTGGACGTATTCCAGACAAAGTGCCTAAATCTCTCTTATAGGCCCTTGTTGGAAGATCGTCTCTAGCTTTCTTGTAGGTTCTGTTAGACTCTGTTCACAGAACATTGTATAGACTTAGTGATTTTCGACGTTGTACTGAGGTTGTGTGTCGCAAAGACACTCTGAGCAACTCAGGTCCTGAGCTGTAGCTTCTGACCTAACTTGGACTGGTATCTGTGTACTATCACAGTCGGTGATTTTCTTAAGCTAAACTTAGATTCAGTATTATGGGAGTTTTTTGACTTTTGTGGAGGATCTGCTGATGGTCCCTACTTAGTGTCGTTATACTATCTCCTTGATCCTGATTGTGTCGCAGTTGCTTGTTATATGGCTATTGGGCTTAGCATTCTTTTTATTGTTCAAGCAGACTGTTCTGATAGCCAGTTGGTCAAGAAGTTAGTTTATTTGAGGACTTTGTCAGTCACTTGTTTAAGTCTAGTCGAGTCGTGAGACATAGCGAACTACTTAGAGCACTTACACACATACACACAAACTTACTTGTACATATTTGTAATGTCTTATTAAATGCTAATGTACCAGACAGTAAGACATATAAATTTGATATGTGCATAAAGCACAATATTTCTGTACACGAGAGAAGTGATTATTTTTATTTTGTTGATATTGATTTAAATTAATTTGATATACGCCTAGACAACTTAATTAAAAAATTTATTAAATTTTAATTTCTCTAGTTAGTAGGCTACCAGTTGTAATCCTGAAGCACTATTGAATCTTATTGAGTTCTAATGGATAATTGGACAAGGATACTGACTAATTGTTATGAAAACCCAGTAACAGGCTGGATGCTAGAAAGGCAGTCCTTTCTATATTCACTGGAGATCTCTAAGCTTTTAGAATCGCGTTTTTTGTAACAAATGGGGGCCTGTCCGGGATGCTCTTGATCCAAGGTGTTGGAGAAATTGTCCAGTTTGACATACCAGTAACTCTATACTCAAACACTTTGAGTACTTTCCTAATCTGAAGACTTTGAGTTTAGTCTTGTACAACATACCAGGTGGATGTATGTACTTGACTGAGTCTCTTGATCCAAGGAGATGGAAATACTGTTAATGATTTCTATCTCTAAGACCACCAACACTAAAATTCCTATTAGGATTATAGTTTCCCATAATCACTATCTTGTAGTACATTTATTTTCATGATGTATGCCAAAGTGAAACAGTTAATAGGTAATCTGACTTTGTCTGAGTTAAGTACATTAAAACTTCAGACGTGTTGGCGAGTAGCCAAATATCTCGGTGTGATGTATAACAGGAATTACACCGCAGAAACTGTCAGAGCATTAATTAAAGATATATTGTTTTCTGCTCTTACAGAGATGTCTGATTATGATTCAGATTCAGAAAGCCCAGTGTCACAATTAGGAAGTATGACTCTATTTGATGAAGAAGAAAGAGCAACTAAGGCAGAAGTGAGCCTAGTGTCTGAGCCTAGTGTAGCTCAGTTCTCGCTCATGCCTTCCCTCGTAACTGTTAGTATGATGCAGCCTCATACTAGTACCGTGTATGCTACACCTGTATCTACTTATCCTAGAGCAGATCTAGACTCTCTAGGGATGGTTGGACGAGGTGCCCGACCTAAAAACCGTCCAGAAACACATGTTAATTTCCCTACTCCTCCATTACTACTGGTCCTATCTCGTAGGAACAGTTTGAGAGGTTTGAACGCCTCATTATGTTGCAGACTGCACAAATATAGGCACAGAGGAAATTGAATGAAGAAGATTTCCAGAGAGAAAATGTTCGTCTGGGAAAACAACAGACTGATAGATCACAGGACACATTTAATGTGCAGAAAGGTGCATCCATGGTTCCTAAGTTTTTTGAGAGTGACTTAGACACCTATTTTGATGTGTTTGAGAACCAGGCACGTGCTATGAACTGGCCACGTAAGCACTGGGCTACCTTGTTGCACACAGCTTTGACAGGAAGAGCTCAAATTTGTACTGCTGCTTTACCATTTGCCAAGTACATTACTTATGACACTGTCAAGCAAACTATTCTAGAGACATATAACTTGTTGCCTGTAAGTTATCAACATGCATTTCGTACATTACAACGACGACAAGATCAAACTTGTGTAGAGTTTGCTCGTGAGAAAAAAGTTGCATTTGAGAGGTGGTGTAGGTCTGCCAAGTGTAACAACTACGACAGCCTTGTTCAGTTGTTACTACACGAAGAGTTTAACAACTGTATGTCTACTGACATACAAGAATATCTGATCGATCATACTACCTCGGATATTCTGGAAACTGCAGCATTAGCAGACAATTACGAGATTTCTCACAAACTTGTATGTACTAAAACACAGAGAAACAAGGTAACAAAAAATTGTCCTAGAAGTTGGCATCCTAAATCAGCTGCTCATTGCCGGCCTGATGTACCTGCTACTATAACTTCTCGTACCTTTACCAGGAAAACTCACTATCCTGAATCTGTCTCTGTGGCTAGACAGAAATCTGATATCGAGAAGAAGAAAGATAAATGTACCTATTGTAACAGAAAAGGACATGCTAGAGAGTATTGCTATAAGTTAGAAAGAGATACGAGAAGCAGTAGTGCGGCTGGCGCCCCCACTCAAGTCGTATCCTCTTCCGAGCAACAAAGGAACCAAAATCCTAGTAATACCTCTGATCCTACTGTTTTAGATAATATTACTCAGGACAGATGACTAGCGTCAGAAAGTGTATCTGACGAAAAGATTCGTTCAGCGATGAGTCCTTACTTTTCGAGAGGTAAAGTAGGATTTGACGAATCACATCTGACTGAGATAATTACTTTCAGAGACACTGGCAGTTATCTCACGTTATTAAGAGAAGATGTACTGCCCATAACTGATGATACCTATTGCAAGATAGATGTATTGTTAGAAGCCTATGGTGGGCTGTTATAAAAGTACCTCTTCATAAAGTTTACATTGAAACAAGCTATTATACTGGTTATATTTCAGTGGGTATATCCAGTGGTGTATTTCCCATCAGGTCAGTGGACTTGTTGATAGGGAACGATATCCTTCATGCTGGTATATGTAAAGAACCACTTGTGATTGATAATAACACTGATGATAATTATGCCATTGAAGCTTGTAGAGAGAAACCTATTTTATTTCCTCTCAGCGCAATTACTAGAGCTATGTTAAAGATTCAACAACCATCCTTGTCTCCTGGAAATAAATGGTATAAAATACCGACACAATGGCAATATAAACACAAATGCAGTATAATGTGATCCTTTATTGACTACGTTTCGCCCACACAGTGGGCTTTTTCAAGTCACAAACAGAACTACCGGGGGTGGAAGGAACGCGAGTATTTATAGTCCGGCTGAGGTCAGGTGAAGAATGCTGCATCTGATGATGTACCGAGTTGGGTTGTAGATCTAAAAACTTGGGTAGCTTGGAAAGGAGACTGGACAAGTTTGTGAGCAGACCTTCTACAGTGTTCTTATGTGGGATAGCGATGAAGAAGTTTCTTGGCAAGTGGTTCAGCTATGTTATAGAAGCCACTATTCTGGTTGAAGTTGTCGGATATAGAAATAAGTGATGATTCCAGGATTCTTCGGTATTGAGTGTTGTCTTCTGTGGCGATAAGTCTTGAGTTTCTGTAGTTTATCAAGTGGTTGTGTGAATTACGGTGTTGTACGCAGGCATTCCTTGTGTCGTCAGACCTGCTTGCGTATTGGTGTTCTGAAATACGTGTTTGGAGGTCCCTTGATGTTTCGCCCACGTATAACTTGTTGCAGTCATTACAAGGGATTATGTATACCCCTGCAGAGGATGGAGGCTTGTCCTGCCTACTACTGGTGATGTCCTTGATGGTCGTGGTTGTGGAGGTAGATACTTGGAATGATGTTTTGGCAAAGATGTTGGAAACATGTTTGGCAATGGAGTTGGTGGGAAGGACTATGTATCTCTTCTCGGCAGTGTCTTCTCTGGGTGTGTTGAAGATGTTTAGTGCTCGCCGTCTGCAGTCTCTGATGAAGTGACGAGGATAGTGGAGTTTGGAAAATACCTGTTCAATTATAGTGCATTCTTCCTCAAGGAACTCGTTGCTGCAGATTCTGAGTGCACGCAGGAAGAAGCCTATAATTACACCACGTTTGGTTTTGGTGTCGTGGTGAGAGTAGAAGTGGAGAAGATCGTTTTGGTTGGTGGGTTTTCGATAGACTTTAAAACGAAGTTCGTGGTCAGCTTTGCAGAGTAGAACATCAAGGAAAGGAAGAGTGTTGTCGACCTCTTCTTCAAGTGTGAACTGGATTGAGCCTTCAATCCAGTTCACACTTGAAGAAGAGGTCGACAACACTCTTCCTTTCCTTGATGTTCTACTCTGCAAAGCTGACCACGAACTTCGTTTTAAAGTCTATCGAAAACCCACCAACCAAAACGATCTTCTCCACTTCTACTCTCACCACGACACCAAAACCAAACGTGGTGTAATTATAGGCTTCTTCCTGCGTGCACTCAGAATCTGCAGCAACGAGTTCCTTGAGGAAGAATGCACTATAATTGAACAGGTATTTTCCAAACTCCACTATCCTCGTCACTTCATCAGAGACTGCAGACGGCGAGCACTAAACATCTTCAACACACCCAGAGAAGACACTGCCGAGAAGAGATACATAGTCCTTCCCACCAACTCCATTGCCAAACATGTTTCCAACATCTTTGCCAAAACATCATTCCAAGTATCTACCTCCACAACCACGACCATCAAGGACATCACCAGTAGTAGGCAGGACAAGCCTCCATCCTCTGCAGGGGTATACATAATCCCTTGTAATGACTGCAACAAGTTATACGTGGGCGAAACATCAAGGGACCTCCAAACACGTATTTCAGAACACCAATACGCAAGCAGGTCTGACGACACAAGGAATGCCTGCGTACAACACCGTAATTCACACAACCACTTGATAAACTACAGATACTCAAGACTTATCGCCACAGAAGACAACACTCAATACCGAAGAATCCTGGAATCATCACTTATTTCTATATCCGACAACTTCAACCAGAATAGTGGCTTCTATAACATAGCTGAACCACTTGCCAAGAAACTTCTTCATCGCTATCCCACATAAGAACACTGTAGAAGGTCTGCTCACAAACTTGTCCAGTCTCCTTTCCAAGCTACCCAAGTTTTTAGACTCTACAACCCAACTCGGTACATCATCAGATGCAGCATTCTTCACCTGACCTCAGCCGGACTATAAATACTCGCGTTCCTTCCACCCCAGGTAGTTCTGTTTGTGACTTGAAAAAGCCCACTGTGTGGCGAAACGTAGTCAATAAAGGATCACATTATACTGCATTTGTGTTTATATTGCCATCCTTGTCTCCTGTTGAGTTAGTGGATGACAATGATTTGGGCTTGAATATGTTGTTTAGTGACCCTCTGCGCCCAGGATCATTAACACCAACTCCCCCCAGTCATCAACCTAGTCAGGACACACCTGACGTTAAATTTCTAACTCATGATGATTTAATCAAGGATCAGTTTGTTGATCCGTCACTGGAAAGACTGAGAGATATAGCAGTTACTGAGAGTGAAGCAAAGGATCTCGATAAGTGTTACTATTATAGTAATGGTGAACTGATGGAGAAAAATACATGTAAGTTGTCAGCTGATAGTGTTACCACAACAGTCAAGCATCTCGTAGTGTTACCAATTACATTTCGTGAACAAGCCATTAATTTTGCTCACAATAGTCCCATTGGAGGACATTTGGGTGTCAAGAGAACACTCGGTAAACTGGCAAAACATTTTACTTGGCCAAAGATGAAGGAAACAGTAGCTGATCATGTGCGACGTTGCATCATGTGTCAAGTGACAGGCAAGCCAGCACACACACCTCCACCTACACCTCTCACTGTGTTCACTAGTAGCAAAGTTCAGTTCATCTGGACTAGAGATTGTTCAGACTCGTTCAAAATGTTGAAACGTTTGCTTTCCTCTGCTCCTGTGTTGAAGAGTCCTAATTTCAATCTTCCCTCCTTTTTACATATAGATGCGAGTGGCTATGCAGTGGGTGCTGTGCTGTTCCAACAGTCAACATCCACTGATATTCTCCATCCTATATGTTACTATTCATCTAAGCTTAAAAGACCCCAGAAAAATTATGCCACTATTGAGAAAGAGGCTCTAGCTCTTGTGGTGTCCTCGGAACATTTTGACGTGTATTTGGGCACTTCCCCATTTAAAATTAACGTTTTTTCAGACCACAATCCACTCACTTACATAAACACTATGAAGAGTAAAAATGCTAGGATCATGAAGTGGGCTCTTAGAATCCAACCTTATTCTATTAGTATAAAACACATAAGTGGTCATTGTAATGTAATTGCTGATGCTCTGTCACGTCCTTAATAATTATCAGTTACATTAAATTAACGTAATTTTAATGCCCAAATACCTTTTGCTACTTGCTATGTCAAATTCAGTAAAGTAACGTAATCCCTCCAGCCCATATTAACTATGTATACTCATGTCATGTCTAATTGTTATTTATATATTCACAGTAGTGATGATATGTGTGTGGGAGGAGACAGAAGCTGAGTGATGAGTTTGTAGTGTGGTGTGGGCGACGTAACTGCATGGCAGAACACTGTCCTGCTGCTGACCCCCCCCCCTCGCTACACACTTTAAGCTGTTTCATACTCAGATGTCCATACTGCATAGCATTCCACAACCACTACTTAAGAGTGGAATGCAGTCTCCTCTACTATGATCGAGTCTCAACGTGCCATGCTTGTCTTCGCTATTCTGTCTCTACACTGATGTACATAACCACGAGTATGCAGAGATAGGATACTGTGTACTGCCCTAATACTAGGGGCATAACTTAGTGAAATAGACACTGAAATTATAAAGTGTTGGGCACAAGAGTGACTCTCATTATTTTTTATATTAAATTGTGTTAGTAAAGTAGCCTGAGTAATCAGTAATAATTTGAAAGACATTAATGCAACTCCTAGTGCGACCGTTTGTCGTGTTGGGGGGTGTTGCAACCCCTGAATGGGTTGCAATGTATATTATGTATATATATTATATGTATATTACCTTTTCATATAATTTTATATTGCTTATATTTGCGAGAATAGCTAAATCGTAAATATATTGCTTTATATTATTATTTGACTTAGTTACCTGTTGTTAGGTAGAATGTAGCATATTATTATGTGCTCAGTTTAAGTCTTGATTGTCTAACTACTGTAATTATCGCTCTTTGCTTGTTACTCTGCCGGCTTCTGTTGCTGAGCTGCAGCTGTCCACAGAGCTATCACGTGATCGAGGGGGGTGTCCACATCTTGCCTGAAGTATTCAGTCTGGTCTAGACTCTCTTGGTGGTTGGACATATTCCAGACAAATTGCCTAAATCTCTCTTATAGGCCCTTGTTGGAAGATCATCTCTAGCTTTCTTGTAGGTTCTGTGGGACTCTATTCACAGAACATTGTACAGACTTAGTGATTTTCGACATTGTACTGAGGTTGTGTGTCGCAAAGACACTCTGAGCAACTCAGGTCCTGAGCTGTAGCTTCTGACCTAACTTGTACTGGTGTCTGTGTACTATCACAGTCGGTGATTTTCTTATGCTGAACTTAGATTCAGTATTATGGGAGTTTTATGACTTTTGTGGAGGATCTGCTGATGGTCCCTACTTAGTGTCGTTATATTATCTCCTTGATCCTGATTGTGTCGCAGTTGCTTGTTATATTGATATTGGGCTTAGCATTCTTTTTATTGTTCAAGCAGACTGTTCTGATAGCCAGTTGGTCAAGAAGTTAGTTTATTTGAGGTCTTTGTCAGTCACTTGTTTAAGTCTAGTCGAGTCGTGAGACATAGCGAACTACTTAGAGCACTTACACACATACACACAAACTTACTTGTACATATTTGTAATATCTTAATAAATGCTAATGTACCAGACGGTAAGACATATAAATTTGATATGTGCATGAAGCACAATATTTCTGTACACGAGAGAAGTGATTATTTTTATTTTGTTGATATTGATTTAATTTAATTTGATATACGCCTAGACAACTTAATTAATAAATTTATTAAATTTTAATTTCTCTAGTTAATAGGCTACCAGTTGTAATCCTGAAGCACTATTGAATCTTATTGAATTCTAATGGATAATTGGACAAGGATACTGACTAATTGTTATGAAAACCCAGTAACATGCTGGATGCTAGAAGGGCAGTCCTTTCTAGTATTCACTGCAGATCTCTAAGCTTTTAGAATCTCGTTTTTTGTAACATCTCCCATACCATTTCCATAGGTGATCATATACCTTATCTAGCAGCCCCCCCCCCTCCATCCACCTGCATGCATCACTTCCCTCTTAATGAACACACATTTCGCGTGCTTTCTCAAATCCAACAAACCCAACCCTCCCTTACATACCGGCAATGTCACTACCTCCCTTCACAACCAGTGGCACCCTGAACCCCACAAGAATTTGAACATCATTCTAAGAATACTTGGTAATGGCAACACTGCCGATACAAACCAGACTTTACTATACAGTAATACATTGATGACAATTGCTCATTGCCTAAGGGCTAAATGGTGAGGTCACAGCATTCTCAAATGTCGCTACACCTGTTCCACCATCCTATTCCAGCCCCATTATCATTGACTTCTCCAGATTTACCTTCATTCCAGTAGCTCTTCCAAACATGTGTGCAGCTTCCCCTAAAACTCCTAACAGTGTCTCCTCACACACCAGAATAGTTGTATCGTCAACATAGCCCACCAAGCCAGGCCAAGGCTTCTACACACCATCTCTTCCCCCCATTCCTTAGACGATCCTCTATCATCCTATAAAAAGAATCCTGAACACATGGAAACAAAAGTTGTGATACTGGACAACCCTGCCGAAGATCCCGCTCCATGTTGACTCCCTCCCCCACACACCCATTGACTTGCACCCTTCCCTTCGTTCCTGAGTACAACGTATCCACCCACCCCACTATTTCATTGCCAAAACCCCTGTCTGAGGAGAATATCCTGCAAAGCCTCTCTTTCCACCCTGTCATAAGCCCCTTGCCAATCCAATGCAACAACGCCCCTCTGCCCCCTTCCATGTCCTCCAGGAATCCCTTTATGATCCCGTGGCCCTCAACCATTGACCTACCCGGCAACCCAACCTGAGACTCAAATACCACCCTCCCCACAACACATTTAAGCCTATTCCCAAGAATTTTCGCGAACAGCTTATAATCAGCACAAAGCAACGAAATGGCTCGGCAATCCCGAAGGGTACTCTGGTTTTTACCCTTCGGGACCAACACCACCATCGCCATTGCCTACGATTCTCCCGTCTTACCTCCGTCTTTCATGGCATTCATTAACCTTACTAGGAAACCGCTTAGCAGACCCCAGTGTTGTACATAAAATTTGCTTAGTAAACCATCTATCCCGGGCACCTTTCCCTTCCTCATGTCCATAAGGGCTCTCCATATTTACTCCTCCTCAATGACCCCACCCAGTGCCTCTGGATCACTCCTCCCTAGTTTGCATGGCAAATACTCTCATACCTGCCCAAGAACCTCGCCATCCACCCCACTACTTTTCCCATACTTCTCAAACCATCTTTCTGTATACACACTCGTCTCCGTTGTTTCCCGTAATACCTGACCCTCTCGAAAACTCTCCCCACTGAAGAAATGACTTGCAATCCCGGTATTGTAGTCGATGGCTTGTCGCCCCAGAGTACGTCATCCAACCCCGATTGTACCTGTACAGCTGCAAAACGCTCTTCTTGCAAATCCTTTATCCTGTCCTTCAACATTTGTATTTCCTCCATGGGGTACACGCCCTCCACCTCCCCCCCCCCCCCGAGTAACAACCCCATAATCTAGATTCTAAATAATTTGACAATCCATACCGCAATTGATTAATGCGTTTGCCCTCCCTCACATAAAATTGACATATTCCTACCTTAGCCACACTATCCCACCATCCAACCACATCCTCCTCAGTCCTTCCCTCTGCACAGAACTGTTTCCAAAATACTGCAAAACCTTCCACTCCCTCCTCATCCCCCAAAACCATCGTATTCAGTTTCCAATAGCTTCCCAGCCTATGAGCCGAAGCTTCCCACCCCACCTCCATTATTACTGCCCTATGATCGGAAGACACATTCTCAATAGTTTTAAAAGACTCTACCAAAACCCTCTGAGATAAATATATCCTGTCCAAACAAGCCGTGTATCCCCGCCTTATAAAAGTATGTTCCACCTCCCACAGACCTCCCCTAAAAGCATCATGTAAGTGAAGATCTCTAAACAGGCCCCCTAAGACTGTGAAAAAATATCCCACTCCTCTGGGCTCCACGTCTACCCTCTAAACTACACAATTCCAATCCCCCCCTCAATCGCCACAGACGGTAACATGCGTAGGAAGTACACAAGTTCCTCCTGCACAAAATCCGTCTTTACGTCACTTTCTGCCGTGGCACACACACACACAAATGCCACTCTCTCTCCCATTCACCATCCTTCCACACGTAATGCTCTCACCTCTCCCCCCCCTCTTTCCTGTGCAATACAAACAGGCTCGCCTCTCTGATCAACACACCCACTCCTCCTTTTAAAATCTCAGATGGCAACACATAAGCCTGGTACCCAGGTACCACTAATTCACGACCAAGTTTAAAATTGTGTTCCTGCACAAAAGCCACATCAACCTTGTATCTATTCATAAACATCCAGAAGCACTCACGTTTTACACCATCACACAGACAATTAATATTTATTGTTACACACCTGAGGCCGGTTTAAGGTTTCCCTCCTATCCTCATTTCAAGACTCTTCCCTTTCTGACCATTTCCCTGGGCATTGCCTTTGCCACGTACTCCACCCTCCTTCCCAACCATCCCCCCCTTCTGTTGTGGCAATCTCTTAGAGTCACTCTGGGTACCATAACCCCATGCCTTTTTCCCTGGCCTTTGCACTGACGTCAGAACATCGTCCGAATCTGATGCCGCCGCCCTTTTCCTCGTTGCTCCCTCAGTCTCCATATCTGTGTCCTGGGAGTCCTCACAATGGACTTCCACCTCTACCACCCTTAATTCGCCTCCATGTCCTTCCATGGCACTCGCACTGTCCATCACAGGTGCAACCTGGTCCTCCCTCCTCCGGCACACACCTCCTTCCGCCCTGATCCCAGGTTCCTGCTCACTGCTACTCTCCACCTCCGTAGACTGTAGCATAGCCTGTACCAGCGTCGCCAACTCCTCCTTGATAGCTTCCACTTCTGCGCCCACTTGCACCTCCTCACTCGACAACTGTACTGTTAATGGGCTGGGTGATTCATGAATCACCACGTCCCCTTCCGATTCCACAGGCAGAGCCACACCTCTTCACTCCTCGTGCGACCACGCCCTCCCCCTTTCATCCGTTCTTGCTCGGGCATCGTTTTCTCAAGCGCAGGTGCTCCGCCCCTTGCCAGCCCAGGAGCCATATTCTGCTTGCCACAGTCTGCCGCTATATGGTCATATTTACCACACAGTCGGCACGTATGCCTCTGCCCGGCATACGCCACCATTACCTGGGTTTTAAACTCCTCGAGATACACATACGAGGGTATAGGATGTTTCACCGTCATCTTGAGATTGAAAGTACCCTCCGGAAATCCTGCGTAAGCTCCTTTTACCCATTTTCCAGGTTGGGCTAGATGTACAGTCCAATATCTTTTCGAAAACACTTCTGATATCTGCTTCATCAGCCTCAAAAGGCACGTTGCGGAGCTTGACCCACGAATAATGTCTTGATACATCCGTCAACCTGATCCTCACTGCCGGTATTACGTTAATGCTGACATCTTGGTAACGATCCACCAATGCCTCGTACACTTGAGCTGTTAGCACTTTCACGAATATTCTATAAACACCATTTAATGCCACTCCACACAAATCCTCGTCTCTGATGCCGTATGTCTCTCTCATAATTTTGGGCAATAACACCTCGACTGACGCAGGCGTTAAAGCCCAACTAATGAGCTCAATGCCCACAGTATTCACTCTCCAGCGCTCACCTGGTGCCATATTGTTTTCTGAGTAGCTCGTCTGGGTAAACAGTAGAGGGGTGCAAAGCACGACTGCACTCTACCTCATCCAGGCAGCGAATCCCATCCCTAGTTTTGAAGGTTCTTATTATCCATCCTGTCATTTTTCTAGCAGATGCGATTGATACAATGTTGTGGTCGTTGAAGATGAGATCTTCCGACATAAACCATACCCCCGGCCGGGATTGAACCCGCGGTCATAGAGTCTCAAAACTCCAGCCCGTCGCGCTAGCCACTAGACCAGCTAGCCACAATAAGATTCATCCAACGCGGGTTCAATCCCGGCCGGGGGTATGGTTTATTTGCAATCGTGTCATTACGATTTCTTAAGTCATGTTGACGGCAGTGAAGGGACTTGAGCTAGAGTTCGTCACGGCCACGCTAGCTGGAGATTCGTCTGTAAAAACTTGCATTTGTGGTCACAGAGGTGCCTGTGCTAACTTTCCTATGGTGTAGAAATATACCTAGTTGGATGAATCTTATTGTGGCTAGCTGGTCTAGTGGCTAGCGCGACGGGCTGGAGTTTTGAGACTCTATGACCGCGGGTTCAATCCCGGCCGGGGGTATGGTTTATTTGCAATCGTGTCATTACGATTTCTTAAGTCATCTTCCGACATGATTGCTCCCAGGTCAATTGTCACAGAGTCAATTATGCACAGTTTTAAGCAAGGATGCTATATAAAATCCACAGACTGCTCATTATGTAACAGGTCCTTGAGAGGATTTGGTGATGAGAGACCAGCATTCCTTTCACATGCCCATCTGTAATGAAAAAAATAGGTTGATTGTACTAGCTTGATAGCTATTTAGTAGTATCAATTGTACACAATCTTAAACAACTTAAGACTGAGGGTCAACAGCCCCGTTGCCAAGTCCATGGCCAAACCTCTTGGTGGATCAGGGTCTAATCAACCAGGCTGTTACTGCTGGCTGCATACAAAACGATGTACGAATCACAGCCTGCCTGGTCAGGCACTGCCTTTAGGTCTCTGTCTAGGTCTACTGTGAAAACAGCCAGGGGTTTTCACATGCCCCAGCGGTGGGGGGTGGGGGGGGTACCCCGTGGAGGAAATACAAATGTTGAAGGACAGGATAAATTATTTGCAAGAAGAGCGTTTTGCAGCAGTACGAGTACAAGCGGGCTGGACGAAGTACTCAGGGGCGACAAGCCATTGGCTTGCGTGCTGCGAAGACAGAAGGTACGACAGCAAACAAATGCAATACCAGGATTAGTTAGTTTAATATGTTTATTATGCACCCCATACCCGTCCTGTGAGCGGTAGTCAAAAGATTACAGAGGTACATAATTGGTCCAGTGACTGGACTCCAAAATTTTGATAGCTGAGCAAGTTACAGAGGTAATGAACTCACAATTTACAATGGTAATGAACTCACAATTTACAAAGGTAATGAACTCCAGGTAGGTCTAGTCACAATTATGAAAAGTTACAATGGTATTTACAGATTACAGAGGTACGTAAAGGGTCCAGGGACTGGGCCCCAAAGTTTTGATAGCTGAACTAGGTACAAAGGTAATGAACTCACAAGTTACAAAGGCAATGAATCATGAAAGAATGGTTACTTACGTTTATACATGGGTACAATCATGAACAAATTCCACAGTAATGAGCAATTCACACTTCCACACACGGTCACAACTGTAATCAGTTATTGGTGCAAATGTTGATTTTTGAGTCACACACACACACACACCACACACACACACACACACACACACACACACACACACACACACACACACACACACACACACACACAAACACACACACAAACACACATACGCAAACTCGTACGCACATAGACGTGGTGCTGGAAAACCTCATGCACCAACATGTTAAGGACACTACCAGAGTGAGAGGGGAGGATGAACCAGCAAGATTGGACCTTGTGTTTATCCTGGGCAGCTCAGACATTGAGGACATCAAGTATGAGAGTCCCCTAGGAGCTAGCGACCACGTGGTTCTGTGCTTTGAATACATAGTAGAGCTGCAAGTGGAGAGAACAACAGGAGTTGAATGGGAAAAGCCTGACTATAAAAGAGGGGACTACATAGGGTTGAAGAACTTCCTGTGGGAGGTCCAGTGGGACAGAGAACTGGCAGGAAAGCCAGTAAATGAAATGATGGAATATGTAACAACAAAATGCAAGGAGGCAGTGGAGAGGTTTATTCCCAAGGGCAACAGTAACAACGGGAAGACCAGAACGAGCCCCTGGTTTACCCGACGGTGTAAGGAGGCAAAAACAAAGTGCAATAGAGAATGGAAAAAGTACAGAAGGCAGAGAACACGAAAATAGGGAGATCAGTCGCAGAGCCAGGAATGAGTATGCACAGGTAAGGAGGGAGGTCCAGCGACAGCATGAAAATGACATGGCATCGAAAATCAAGACTGACCTGAAACTGTTGTATAGCCATATCAGGAGGAAGATAACGGTCAAACACAAGGTGATCAGATTAAGGACAGAAGGTGGAGAACTCACAAGAAATGATCAGGAGGTATGTGAGGAGCTGAACAGGAGATTTAAGGAAGTTTTCACAGTAGAGACAGCAAGGGCTGTGGGAAGACAGCACAGAAGGGAACATCAAGAGGGAATATACCAACAAGTGTTGGATGACATACGAACAACTGAGGAGGAGGTGAAGAAGGTCCTAAGTGACCTTGACACCTCAAAGGCGATGGGACCGGACAACATCTCCCAATGGGTCCTTAGAGAAGGAGCAGAGATGCTGTGCATGCCTCTAACCACAATCTTCAACACATCCCTTGAAACTGGGCAACTACCTGAGAAATAGAAGACAGGTAAGGTAGTCCCCATATTTAAGAAAGGAAACAGAAACGAGGCACTAAACTACAGACCTGTGTCTCTGACATGTATTGTGTGCAAAGTCATGGAGAAGATTATCAGGAGGAGAGTGGTCGAACACCTGGAAAGGAACAAGATTATAAATGAAAACCAGCATGGGTTCATGGAAGGCAAATCTTGTATCACAAACCTCCTGGAGTTTTATGACAAGGTAACAGAAGTAAGACACGAGAGAGAGGGGTGGGTAGATTGTGTTTTCCTAGACTGCAGGAAGGCCTTTCACACAGTTCCCCACAAGAGATTAGTGCAGAAGCTGGAGGATCAGGCGCATGTAACAGGGAGGGCACTGCAATGGATCAGGGAATACCTGACAGGGAGGCAGCAACGAGTCATGGTACGTGAAGAGGTATCACAGTGGGCGCCCGTGACGAGCGGGGTCCCACAGGGGTCAGTTCTAGGACCAGTGCTATTTTTGATATATGTGAACGACATGATGGAAGGAATAGACTCTGAAGTGTCCCTATTCGGAGATGATGTGAAGTTGATGAGAAGAATTAAATCGGATGAGGATGAGGCAGGACTGCAAAGAGACCTGGACAGGCTGGACATGTGGTCCAGTAACTGGCATTCTCGAATTCAATCCAGCCAAATGCAAAGTCATGAAGATTGGGGAGGGGCAAAGAAGACCGCAGACAGAGTAATAGGCTAGGTGGACAAAAAACAAACAGACCTCACTCAAAGAGAAAGACCTTGGGGGTGACCATAACACCGAGCACATCACTGGAGGCACACTCAACCAAATAACTGCTGCAGCATACGGGGGCCTGGCAAACCTGAGAACAGCGTTCCGATACCTTAATAAGGAATCGTTCAAGACACTGTACACTGTGTACGTTAGGCCCATACTGGAGTAAGCAGCACCAGTCTGGAACCCACACCTGGTCAAGCACGTCAAGAAGTTTTGAGAAAGTACAAAGGTTTGCAACAAGGCTAGTCCCAGAGCTCAGGGGAATGTCGTACGAGGAAAGGTTGGGGGAGATCGGACTGACGACACTGGAGGACAGATGGGTCAGGGGAGACATGATAAAAACAAAACAAGATACTGCGGAATAGACAAGGTGGACAGAGATAGGATGTTCCAGAGAGGGGACACAGGGACAAGGGGTCACAACTGGAAGCTGAAGACTCAGACGAGTCACAGCGACGTTAGGAAGTATTTCTTCAGTCATAGAGTCGTCAGGAAGCGAAGTAGTGGAGGCAGGAACCATACATAGTTTTAAGAAGAGGTATGATACAGCTCAGGAAGCAGAGAGAGAGAGGACTTAGTAGCGATCAGTGAAAAGGCGGGGCCAAGAGCTGAGTCTCGACCCCTGGAACCACAATTACGTGAGTACAATTAGGTGAGTACACACACACACACACACACACACACACACACACACACACACACACACACACACACACACTCATACACTCACACACACACACACACACACACACACTCTGAGGTGTCCCTGTTTGCAGATGACGTGAAGTTGATGAGAAGAATTCACTCGATCGAAGACCAGGCAGAACTACAAAGGGATCTGGACAGGCTGCAGACCTGGTCCAGCAATTGGCTCCTGGAGTTCAATCCCACCAAGTGCAAAGTCATGAAGATTGGGGAAGGGCAAAGAAGGCCGCAGACGGAGTACTGTCTAGGGGGTCAGAGACTACAAACCTCACTCAAGGAAAAAGATCTTGGGGTGAGTATAACACCAGGCACATCTCCTGAAGCGCACATCAACCAAATAACTGCTGCAGCATATGGGCGCCTAGCAAACCTCAGAACAGCATTCCGACATCTTAATAAGGAATCATTCAGGACCCTGTACACCGTGTACGTTAGGCCCATATTGGAGTATGCGGCACCAGTTTGGAACCCACACCTAGCCAAGCACGTTAAGAAACTAGAGAAAGTGCAAAGGTTTGCAACAAGACTAGTCCCAGAGCTAAGAGGTATGTCCTACGAGGAGAGGTTAAGGGAAATCAACCTGACGACAACTGGGGAACAGGAGAGATAGGGGACATGATAACGACATACAAAATACTGAGAGGAATTGACAAGGTGGACAAAGACAGGATGTTCCAGAGATTGGACACAGTAACAAGGGGACACAGTTGGAAGCTGAAGACACAGATGAATCACAGGGATGTTAGGAAGTATTTCTTCAGCCACAGAGTAGTCAGTAAGTGGAATAGTTTGGGAAGCGATGTAGTGGAGGCAGGATCCATACATAGCTTTAAGCAGAGGTATGATAAAGCTCACGGTTCAGGGAGAGTGACCTAGTAGCGATCAGTGAAGAGGCGGGGCCAGGAGCTCGGACTCGACCCCCGCAACCTCAACTAGGTGAGTACAACTAGGTGAGTACACACACACACACACAAACACACACACACACACAAACACACACACACACACACACACACACACGCACACACACAAACACACACTCCACACACACGCAGTGAAGGCTTACTCAGCCCTGTAAGTACTTCAGAACAGTATTACCAAGGCTGGCTCCTCCTCAGGAAAATTAGTGAATAGAAAAAGAAATAATAACAGACAAACATAAACACTTTATTATATAAGAAAATATAAAACACTTAAATATGAAATATTAATCCTACATTAAAGAAAATGAAAATGAAAAATATAAATGATAGCTGAATTCAACGCTAATATATATAGGGGTGTCTGGTGTTGGTGACACTGTTGTTGAAATCGTAGCAGTTGCTGATGATGGGGGTGGGGGTCTCAGGTGTTTGTTACAACCCACCGGTTCGTTCTTCACAGTATAGCCTTGAGTATTAATCCCGATGACAGAAAGCAGGTTCTTTAACCACTGCAATGATGAGGGGTTACGTCCTGCAATTTCATACAGGTGCAGAGGTAATTAAATCTAAAAAGGGGAAGTCTCAGGACGTTAGTCCATCTCCATCCGTTCTGCTCGTTGATTGGCAGGTGACCCTCTCTGTCATCCAAGCTGGAAAGATAGACAGGTTACCCACTGCTTAAGAAATCACTCTCCATGATAAGTAAAATACCTAAAAGATGTGATGATTATCACAACAGTCAACCTAGAGCAAGACTGAAAGGATTAAGTTTATTATTGGTCAAAAGTGAAGCTTTCCACCAATAAATCCACTAGTATACAAGGCAGGAATGTACTTACAGTAGTGCTGGGAGCTGTGAGTCTAGTGATTACTGTTTGGACCAGAGCCTCACACGTCACCTTTCGGAGGGGGGGGGGAGGAAGAAGGAGGGGAAGGGATAGCGGGAGTTAGACTGACCCTACCTTAACAAGCAGCCGGCAGTCAAACTTTCACTTTCAGGGTGGGGGAAAAAAGGCGGGAATAGCGGGAGCTTGACTTACCCTACCTTAAAAAGTAGCCGGCAATGAAACTATCACTTTCGGGGAGGGGAAAAAAGGCAGGAATAGCGGGAGCTTGACTTACCCTACCTTAACAAGTAGCCGGCAATGAAACTATTGTTTCTATATACTCCCTCTCTACTCCTATCTATTAAACTTTTCCATCACACACACACACACACACACACACACACACACACACTCGACCCCCGAAACCTCAACTAGGTGAGTACACACACACACACACACACACACACACACACACACACACACACAGGAGCTTGGACTCGAACCCAACAATCTCAACTAGGTGAGCGTACACACATACACACACACACACACACACACAAACACACACACACACACACACACACACACACACAAACACACACACACACACACACACACGCACACACACACGATACCAGGATTGCAAGTCATTTCTTCAGTGGGGGGTTTTCGAGAGGGTCAGGTATTACGGGAAACAACGGGGATGAGTGCATATGTAGATAGATGGTTTCAGGAGTATGGGAAAAGTGGTGTCGTGGATGGCGAGGTTCTTGGGCAGGTATGTGAGTATGTGCTGTGCAAACTGGGGACGAGTGATCGGGAGGCCCTGGGAGGGGTCATTGAGGAGGACAAAATATGGAGAGCCCTTATGGACATGAGGAAGGGAAAGGCGCCCGGGATAGATGGTTTTCCAAGCGAATTTTATGTAAAACACAAGGGGTTTCCTAGTAAGGTTAATGAATGCCATGAAAGACGGAGGTAAGATGGGAGAATCGCAGGCAATGGCGGTGGTGGTGTTGTTCCCGAAGGGTAAAAAGCAGAGTACCATTCGGGATTACCGAGCCATTTCGTTGCTTTGTGCTGACTATAAGCTGTTCGCGAAAATTCTTGGGAATAGGCTTAAATGTGTTGTGGGGAGGGTGGTGTTTGAGTCTCAGTTTGGGTTGCCGGTTAGGTAAATGGTTGAGGGCCATGGGTTCATAAAGGGGTTCCTGGAGGACATGGAAGGGGGCAGAGGGGCGTTGTTGGCATTGGATTGGCAATGGGCTTATGATAGGATAGAAAGATGGGCTTTGCGGGATATTCTCCTCAGAGGGGTTTTGGCGATGAAATAGTGGGGTGGGTGGATACGCTGTACTCAGGAACGAAGGTAAGGGTGCAAATCAATGGGTGTGTGGGGGAGGGAGTCAGCATGGAATGGGGTCTTCGGCAGGGTTGTCCAGTATCACAACTTTTGTTTGCATGTGCTCAGGATTCTTTTCATAGGATGGTGGAGGATCGTCTAAGGAATGGGGGAGGGGGAGATGGTGTGCAGAAGCCTTGGCCTGGCTTGGTGTGCTATGTTGACGATACAACTATTCTGGTGTGTGAGGAGACACTGTTAGAAGTTTTAGGTGAAGTTGTACACATGTTTGGGAGAACTACTGGGATGAAGGTAAATCTGAAGTCAATGATAATGGGGCTAGGAGAGTGGGCAGGGAGATTAAAATGGGGATGTGATGTCGTGCAGCATCAGACTGGGAGTCTAAAAATTTGTAGTGTCATATATGAGGCTGACCTAAGTGCTGCAAGGGTCAATAATTCGAATAAGATGGTTGAACAGGTGCAGCGATGTTTGGGAATGCTGCAACCTCACCATTTAACCCTTAGGCAACAAGCGATTGTTATCAATGTATTACTATATAGTAAAGTCTGGTTTGTATTGGCAGTGTTGCCATTAACAGGAACGCGATCACGAGTATTCTTAGAATGGTGTTCAGATTCTTGTGTGGTTCAGTTTGCCACTGGTTGCGAAGGGAGGTAGTGACATTGCCGGCATGTATGGGAGGGTTGGGTTTTTTGGACTTGAGAAAGAATGTGAATTGTGTGTTCATTAAGAGGGAAGTGATGCGTGCAGGTGGATGGAGGGGGGGGGATGGCTAGATAAGGTACATGATCACCTATGGAAATGGTATGGGAGAGCGGAAATGAAGGAATGTGAAAAAGTGTTATGTGTCTTAGTGTTAGCCAGGGAACCGGGAAAAGTAAAGGTGGGAACTTTGTGTAAATTGTTAGAGGGACATGTAGTGGTGCCGGTAGAAGGGATCTACCCCATGTATGCATGGGATGTAATATGACAAAGATTTAGTAAATTAAGGATACGACCTAGGGCCCGTGAGGTTATGTATCGTTTCTATCATGGTATATTGCCAACGGGAGCGATGCTCCGAGATAGGAGGGTCATCGACGGTGGGGGAGACTGCGTATCATGTTGCCTATTTTTGTTAATGTTTGGAGTGCATCATGGTATGGATGAGTAAGGTAGTGGCAAGGGTGGGGGGTCATGGTGTGTCGGTATTGAGAGCGTTGAGTCTTGATATCAGTGGGGTGGATAAGGGTGTTGCAAGGGGTTTATCATACGTAATCGTGGACTACATATATGTTTTGTGGGGTATGAGGGGAAAGGAGGGTGGGAAAGTGCTGAGAAGGATTTTGGCAGCGACGTTTTATCGAACTTGGTGTCGCAATAGAGACATATATGGGAAAAGGTGGGGTTGAGGTATTTTCCGAAGGTTAAAGAGGACTAACAATAGGGAATTTAAGGGCGTTATAACGGGGTTTTAACTGCCGGGGTGAGTATGTTAGTAAAAGGTGCGGGGGGGGAGTCAGGGGTATTCAACGGGCTGACTTCCTCGGGTGTGAAGTGATGGGTGGATGGGTGCGACTGGAGGTACACGTGTGGAACTGGATGTGATGGTGTGAAAGATATATTTTGTTCAGTTCCCTTGTTGGGGAAGGTATAAATGACAGTTTAATTATATAACATTTATAAATATATAATATATGTAATATATGATTTTTTCTTTGGTAGCGAATTATGTCCCGCTTGTACTGTTCTTCAAGTGAATTTTAACTTGAGAGGGATTTCCTTTCACTATGTTCCTTGAAACATTGAGGTTTTTTGAAATTTTTGTAATGTGTTTCTGTATCTTTTTTTTTTTTTTTTTTTTGGAAGTAATTACATATTACGCAGTCATGTGTGAATAAGGATCAGTACCCTAAATTAATATTCATTGTATATTTATTTGTATGTAATACTAGTTAGGCACGTGCTAGAAGGCACAGAGAAAGTCTAGTCTGGTGGAATGTGTGTTAAGTTTTGATATGTTTGTATGTGGCGTGTTAGATGTTATAAGGAGTTTGATATGGTGTTGTTATCTTACTAAAAATCACGATGAAACATTTGGATAATCTTATTCATGTCCTAGTATTGGATTCTTTTAAAATATTTACATATCCTAGTATTTTACTGATAATGTAGCATGAGGTGTATTTTCTTGTATTTTAAAGCGTGAACTTCACGTTATGTAATATTGTTATAAGAGCTTGAATATCATTGTCATTACATTAATGTTGATATTATACATTGTTGGTGATTATTCTTCTGCTTATAAAGGTATATGGGTGTATAGGCATGTAATGTTCATATCTGTTTTATTCTGTAATTTTATGTTTTTGTGTTATTGATGTTCATGTACCACCAACTATTGGTAAATGTTCATTAAGTTTTTAATGAGGTCAGGGTATGACCCTAAATTAGGATAATTAATAGTATGTTTTTTAGAACGGTGAATGTAAATATTTAAGTGGGGGGAGGGAAGTGTCAGCTGTGGCTACACTGGCAATAATAATTGTTGTAAAGGAGGGTTGTGTAGGATATGTTGTGGGTTGTGTATCTGGTTGTAATTTGGCCATTATCTATAGTTTTTATTTTCTGTACTGGGACTGTGTAATTTAAGTTATTGTTAATATCCAGTATAGTTTTAATTTTATTATACTCTTATACATCCTTCTATTTGTTCTATGTTTTAAATAAAAAAATGACCTTGTACTTTTCCATACGTTTCCTACCAACTTCTTGCTGTGTGTTAACCTTCAGTGCTCTCAACTTGCTAACCAGTGATGAGAATCTTATAGGTAGGGATCCTAAAGGACCCGGGGAATGGAATACTAAATGAAGTTCCCGGGATCATGAACCTATTCCTGGCATCTAGACATTACATTTAAGGGAAGTAATTTGTATTTGGAATTATCGCTTCTTTGAACCTAAAAATTTATTTATCCACAGGAAAACTGGAAAATGAATTAATGAATAATTGCAATCTGCCTATCTTCTTTATTTATTTAATATATATTATTTATCAGCTCTCTAGAAGTGTTGTTTCAATGTTTATGGATAACTCTATAGATCCATCAGCCAGTGTGAAATTCTTATTGCATCTAGTATTTTTATTAACACACTGGCTAATTTCCACCAAGGCAGGGTGGCCCGAAAAAGAAAAACTTTTACCATCATTCACTCCATCACTGTCTTGCCAGAAGGGTGCTTTACACTACAGTTTTTAAACTGCAACATTAACACCCATCCTTCAGAGTGCAGGCACTGTACTTCCCATGTCCAGGACTCAAGTCCGGCCTGCCGGTTTCCCTGAATCCCTTCATAAATGTTACTTTGCTCACACTCCAACAGCACGTCAAGTATTAAAAACCATTTGACTCCATTCACTCCTATCAAACACGCTCACGAATGCCTGCTGGAAGTCCAAGCCCCTCGCACACAAAACCTCCTTTACCCCCTCCCTCCAACCTTTCCTAGGCCGAACCCTACCCCGCCTTCCTTCCACTACAGACTGATACACTCTTGAAGTCATTCTGTTTCGCTCCATTCTCTCTACATGTCCGAACCACCTCAACAACCCTTCCTCAGCCCTCTTGACAACAGTTTTGGTAATCCCGCACCTCCTCCTAACTTCCGAACTACGAATTCTCTGCATTATATTCACACCACTCATTGCCCTCAGACATGACATCTCCACTGCCTCCAGCCTTCTCCTCGCTGCAACATTCATCACCCATGCTTCACACCCATATAAGAGCGTTGGTAAAACTATACTCTCATACATTCCCCTCTTTGCCTCCAAGGACAAAGTTCTTTGTCTCCACAGACTCCTAAGTGCACCGCTCACCCTTTTCCCCTCATCAATTCTATGATTCACCTCATCTTTCATAGACCCATCCGCTGACACGTCCACTCCCAAATATCTGAATAGATTCTTCTCCTCCATACTCTCTCCCTCCAATCTGATATCCAATCTTTCATCACCTAATCTTTTTGTTATCCTCATAACCTTACTCTTTCCTGTATTCACTTTTAATTTTCTTATTTTGCATACCCTACCAAATTCATCCACCAATCTCTGCAACTTCTCTTCAGAATCTCCCAAGAGCACAGTGTCATCAGCAAAGAGCAACTGTGACAACTCCCACTTTATGTGTGATTCTTTATCTTTTAACTCCACGCCTCTTGCCAAGACCCTCGCATTTACTTCTCTTACAACTCCATCTATAAATATATTAAACAACCACGGTGACATCACGCATCCTAGTCTAAGGCCTAGTTTTTACTGGGAAATAATCTCCCTCTTTCCTACATACTCTAACTTGATCCTCACTATCCTCGTAAAAACTCTTCTCTGCTTTCAGTAACCTACCTCCTACACCATACACCTGCAACATCTGCCACATTCGCCCCCTATCCACTCTGTCATACGCCTTTTCCAGATCCATAAATGCCACAAAAACCTCTTTAGCCTTATCTAAATATTGTTCACTTATTTGTTTCACTGTAAACACCTGGTCCACACACCCCCTACCTTTCCTAAACCCTCCTTGTTCATCTGCTATCCTATTCTCCGTCTTACTCTTAAGTCTTTCAATAATAACTCTACCATACGTTTTACCAGGTACACTCAACAGACTTACCCTCTATAATTTTTGCACCCTCCTTTGTCCCCTTTGCCTTTATACAAAGGAACTATGCATTCTCTCTGCCAATCCCTTGGTACCTTACCCTCTTCCATACATTTATTAAATAATTGCACCAACCACTCCAAAACTATATCCCCACTTGCGTTTAACATTTCTATCTTTATCCCATCAATCCCGGCTGCCTTACCTCCTTGACCTATACACGAAATCACAGCTTCCCTATCTTCATCAACATTTAACAATTCCTCAAAATATTCCTTCCATCTTCCCAATACCTCTAACTCTCCATTTAATAACTCTCCTCTCCTATTTTTAACTGACAAATCCGTTTGTTCTCTAGGCTTTCTTAACTTGTTAATCTCACTCCAAAACTTTTTCTGATTTTCAACAAAATTTGCTGATGACATCTCACCCACTCCTCATTTGCTCTCTTTTTACATTGCTTCACCACTCTCTTATCCTCTCTCTTTTTCTTCATATACTCTTCCCTCCTTGCATCACCTCTGCTTTGTAAAAACTTCTCATATGCTAACTTTTTCTCCCTTACTACTCTCTTTACATCATTATTCCTCTTCCCTCCCGCACCCACTTTCCTGTACCCACAAACTTCTGCTGAACACTCTAACACACAATACCTCTTCGACCTCATTGCCTATGCTCTCATTAGCTCATTGTGAGGAAAAAGTTCAACAGATAGTAGCGAGCGAGTATATAGTAACAATAGTTTCATTGCCGGCTGCTTGTTAAGGTAGGGTCAGTCTAGCTCCCACTATCCCTCCCCCCCGAAAGGTGACGTGTGTGGGGCTCTGGCCAAACAGTAATCACTAGACTCACAGCTCCCAGCACAACTCTTGGAATGACAGATTGGGTCACCTGCCAACCAACGCGAAGCATTGAAGGAGATGGACTAACGTCCCGAGACGTCCCATGTTGGATCTACTTACCTGTTTATGCAGTCTCAGGACATAACCCCTCATCATTTTAGTGGTAAAGAACCTGCTTTCCTGTCATCTGGACTGATTATTCACGGCTATAGACTCTGTGAAGAACGAGCCGTTGGGTTGTCACCAACACCTGTGACCCCTCCCCTCACATCAGCAACGGCTACGATTTCAACAACACGCAGTGTCACCAACATCAGACACCCTTTTTATATATTAGCATTGAAGTTAAATATCATTTACATTTTTTATTTTTCATTTTTCTTTAAAGTAGGTTAAATATTTCATATTTGAGTATTTTATATTTTATATTTTTTTAATAATAAAGTGTTTATGTTTGTCAGTTTTTATTCTTTTTCTATTCATTAGTTTTCATGAGGAGGAGCCAGCCTTGGTAATACTGACTGAAGTTGTTACAGGGCTGAGTAAGTCTTCACACTCAACTATTCTCCAATAGCTGTTTATATCTTACCCTAACTGCCTCTTCTTTGCATCTATGTTAACTGTAATTGATTTTCAGAGTTGAATTATTTTGCTGTTGTAATTGTTAAAGTTATAATCATTAACAATTTCTATTGTATCTTACTTCCAAACTTTAAATAACAAAATATTACAAGGATCTCAATGGAAACAAGTCACTTTGACATTTTGGGCAGTCCCAGGTAACTGACATATAGTAATAGTAATAGTAATAGTACTACTACTATGCTACTATTACTACTACTACTACTACTAATAATAATAATAATAATATTAAATCTTTATTTCTACATTTACAAGGTATATAGGCCTACCTGACATCAATGACATATTACTACATGGAAAGCCCCTTTTTATTCAGAGATTTTCCAGTAAATTAGGTCAGTTGGTGCTTATGTGTAGCTGTGCCTTAACAAACATATTTACTGATGTGATAAGAATAAGTTATTGTTGGGTGTCGCAGGAACTTTAACAATAACGGTATTAAAGTTCACGAGGTAACACACTTTACTATTATTCAGCTGAATATCTATTACAAATAAATATCGTTATTTCTACAAGTACATGTACAAGGTATACATACCATAGCTGACATCAATGATATATGTACCATTACTATATAGAAAGCCCCTTGTTATGCTGAGCATTTCAGGCAAATTAGGTCAGTCTTGTCCCAGGATGCGATCCACACCAGTCCACTGACACCCAGGTAACCATTACACTGATGGGTGAACATAGACAAGAAGTGTAAGGAAACACGTCCAATGTTTCAAACCGCCCAAGAATCGAACCCGGACCCTCACCGTGAGAAGCGAGAGTTTTTGCCACCAGGGCACGGGTCAACTTAAATATCCAATTCGTTCTGTAATAATTTTAGATGCCCTCATCGATTATTCATTTTTCACTAGCAAGTTGGAACACCACACGCCAGGGGCCAGGAGCTGTGACTCGACCCTCCCAACCACAACTAGGTAAGTATAAGACAAACATTGAAGAATTGAGACACTTATGCAACACATGGGAATCTTTATTGAAGAAACGTTTCGCCACACAGTGGCTTCATCAGTCCAATACAAAGTAGAAGTGGGTAAGGAGAGGAGAAGTTTGAGGTAATCAGTCCCTCAACCTGGAATCGATGTGTTCAGTCCATCTACAAGAGTGATGAACTGAACACATCGCTGTTTTATTTTTAAGGTTTTTCTATTCAGGTTAACCCCTAATTACATTTTTTTTAGATAGATAAGATACACAAATAACCCGCACATAGAAAAGAGGAGCTTACGACGACGTTTCGGTCCGACTTGGACCATTTTCAAAGTCACACTAATCAGAGGTGGAGCAGGACGGCTATATATAGGCAGTAAGAGGTAGTAGTGGTGGTAGTAGTAGTATTAGTAGTGGTGGTAGTAGTAATAGTAGTAGTGGTGGTAGTAGAAATAGTAGTAGTAGTAATAGTAGTGGTATTAGTGGGGAACTAAGGAGGAGGAGCCAGTCAAATATAAAGAAAGGGGAGCACTGCAAGGGAGCTAGGTGCCCACAGAGGGAGAGCAAGTGCACAGAGGTGAGAGGAAGGGGAAGTGATGAGATAAATAATGAAGGAACAGAAACACGCGACAGAAGAAAGACAAAAAAAAAGGAAAGAGGAAAGGGGAAGAGGGAGAAGAAGAAAAAATGAGGAATCAGGTTAAGTCACGGGTGTTCTGAAGTTTGGAGCATTTTACAATGTAGTGGGAGAGGAAGGCATCTTCAGAAACGAAGCCAGGACTAAGATTTATACAAGGAAAGTTGTGTACTATTAGAGAGGATTCAACTAGACGGCGACTGTTGAAGCTGGAAGTAGGGAAGACAGTTTTAGCAGAAGACCAGTCTATAGGATGGCTGTGATCTCTGACGTGACAGTAAAGAGCATTGTTAGTGACGGCAAGCCTAACACTATTTTTGTGCTCCCTAAGTCTGTCAGAAAGAGATCGGCCAGTTTCTCCAAATTATTGAAGAGGACAGGAGAGCAAGAAATAGAGTAAACACCAGGAACATCTGTAGAGGGAGGAGAGGTATGAACGAGATTAGTGCGAAGAGTGCTAGTCTGGCGGAAAGTAAGATTGTTTCCCCAAAGGGGACGGAGAGAATTGTTGAGATTAGAAAGACCGGAAATGTAAGGGAAGGCAGAGGACAAAGAGTTCCCAGGAGTAGAGAGTTTGGGAGAGAAGAAATTCCCGTTTAGCACGTGGGGGGGGCCCGAGTCTATGAAATGGGAAGGTAGCCAAGAGGGGAAAACGAATTATGAAGAGTGAAATTTCTGCTGGAAGGAACTGAGGATCACAGATGCGGAGGGCACGGAGAAAGAGGGAGATAAGAAACACTTTTTGACAGGGGAAGCATGATAGGAAAAGTAGTGAATGTACATGACACTGTGCATAGGTTTGGGTAAACGGAAAAGGAAAAACCTGTATCGAGGCGGTGGCCCATGGACATCAAGGAAAGGAAGCAAGGAATTGATTCCCATTCAGCTTTAAACTTAACGGAAGGGGCAAGATTTTTAAAGAGCTTCAAAAAAAGGGTTTTGGAAGAGATTGGCGTCATGAGGCCACAAAGCAAAGATGTCATCCACATAGCGGAGCCAGAGTGAAGGTTGCACATCGAGGGTAGGAAGAAGAACAGTCTCGAAGTATTCCATGTAAAGATTAGCAAGGACAGGAGAGAGAGGAGAGCCCATAGCGACACCGAAGGTTTGAGAATAATATTTCCCTTGGAAGGAAAAGGAGTTAGAGTCCACACAGAGGCGGATCAGATCAAGAAAGACTTCAATAGGTATTGGGAGATGTAGAAACCCTTCAAGGACCTTCACTCTAAGGAAATCAATGACATCATCAAGAGGGACATTGGTGAAGAGGGACTCAACGTCAAGACTAAGCATCTTACAGATTGGGAGAGAGCGAACCCGTTCAATGAAGTCTTGAGAGTAAGATGCTTAGTCTTGACTTTTTTTTTTTTTTCTTCTGTCGCATGTTTCTGTTCCTTATTATTTATTTCATCACTTCCCATTCCCCCCACCTCTATGCACTTGCTCTCCCTCTGTGGGCACCTAGCTCCCTTGCAGTGCTCCCCTTTCCTTATATTTGACTGGCTCCTCCTCCTTAGTTCCCCACTACAACTACCACCACTACTACTACTGCCACCACCACCACCACTACCTCTTCCTGCCTATATATAGCCGTCCTTCTCCACTTCTGATTAGTGTGACTTTGTAAATGGTGCAAGTCGGACCGAAACGTCGTCGTAAGCTCCTCTCTTCTATGTGCGGGTTATTTGTGTATCGTTCCAGTCACGGTATTGTGTTATTTTTTGTTATAAACGATAAGATTATTGTTTTAACCCAACATATAATTAATGCCTATTCACAGCCCCACCCCAAGCTTGACCTACACCTGTGTACGACGCTCACAAGAATTGCCCAAGCAATCTCACTTTCAGTCACTCTCATCTTATCGTCGACTGAACACTTTCTCCAGCCTCTCTCGTTACTTTAACTGACCTGGTACTTTTCCATACGTTTCCTACCAACTTCTTGCTGTGTGATAACCTTCAGTGCTCTCAACTTGCTACCCAGTGATGAGAATCTTACAGGTAGGGATCCTAAAGGACCCGGGGAATGGAATACTAAATGAAGTTCCCGGGATCATGAGCCTTTCCTTGGCATCTAGCCATGACCTTTAAGGAAAGTAATTTGTATTTAGAATTATCGCTCCTTTATTCTCAGGAAAATTGGAAAATGAATTAATGAAAATTTGCAGTCTGCTTTCTTTATTTAAAAAATAATTTTTATCAGCGCTCTAAAAGTGTTGTTTCAATGTTTATGGATAACTCTATAGATCCATGAACCAATGTGACATTTTTATTGTACCTATGTTTATTGTAACTGATTTTCACAGTTGAGTTACATAGCTGTTGTAATTGTTAAGGTTATAATCATAAAAAATTTCTACTGTATTTTACTGCTAAACTTTAAATAATAAAATATTACAAGGACGTCAGTGGAAACAAGTCATTTTGACTTTTTGGGCTGTCCCAGGTAATTGATATGTAGTAATAATAATAATAATAATAATAATAATAATAATAATAATAATAATAGCAATAATAATAACTATAATAATAATAATAATAATAATAATAATAATAATAATAATAATAATAATAATAATAATAATAATAATAATCTTTATTTCTACATTTACAAGGTATATAGGCCTACCTGACATCAATGACATTTTACCACATAGAAAGCCTCTTTTTATTCAGAGATTTTCCCGTTAATTAGGTCCGTTGGTGCTTATGTGTAACTGTGCCTTAACAAACATATTTACTGATGTGATAAGATTAGGTTATTGTTGGGTGTCGCAGGAACTTTAACAAAAACAGTATTAAAGTTCACGAGGTAACACACTTTACTATTATTCAGCTGAATATCTTTACAAATAAATAAATATCGTTATTTCTACAAGTACATGTACAAGGTATACATACCATAGCTGACATCAATGATATATGTACCATTACTATATAGAAAGCCCCTTGTTATGCTGAGCATTTCAGGCAAATTAGGTCACCCTGTCCCAGGATGCGATCCACAACACCACCTGACCCCCGGGTCCCCCTTTTTAAACTGATAAAGAACATTAAAAAACCGGGTGAAGGAAAAAAGCCCGATTTTTAAAAAACCCGGGCCCGAGAATCAAAACCCACACTCCCCGTGGGGGGGGATTTTTGGGCCACCGGGGCCGGGGTTTCCAACTTAAATTCCTTTCTCGTTCTGTAAAAAATTTGGATATCCTAAACCATTATTCATTATCGCTAGCAACCCTTCAACACTACACGCTAAAACAAAACATAGTTAAAATGTTCTAGAAAGTAACACTTTAAAACCCTTTCCAGAAACCAAAAGCCCAGTTCTTGGTCATCATATGACAAAGACTCGAAATCAAAAAACCCCTTGCCCGGGTTTTCCCTGCAAACCTCACCCCTAACATAACCCCAAATAAAATTTAAACCCCACAGTCCACTTTTAGATTAAAAAAGTATAGTCTGTGTTGGTGCATTGGGCCAAAACAGGTTTTGCGTAAACCCCCAAAGAAACGTGTAATTATTTTCTGTTTATTTTTTCGTGTCGAAAAAGACAGGGATAATGGTTTATCTAAATTTCTACGGGGCACTACTACTACTAAATACCCTGCGCACTTTCCCACAAAAACTAAATACTACTACAGCTAAACCCCAAATACTACAAATACACTACTACAAATACTACTGGGGAAATACTACACTACTACTACGCTACTACAAAATACTACTACTACTTTCTACTTCTGCTGCTACTACCACCTACTAACTACCCCCTTCCTTAAAATACAACAACTACTCCCCCCTCTTGGGGCTAAAATAAAATTTTCTTACCCCCAAACCCCTATGACACCCAAATACTACCACTGCGCACCAAACTACTAAACTACTTTTCTACTACTGCTGCCCCCAAAAACTACCCCCTTTCTACTAACTGCTGCTACAAATACACTCCCACTACTACTACTGCTGCAAAAACTACTATTTTCTACTACTAATACAAATACTAAAGCGCTGCACTACAAAAACAAATACACGCTGCTGCGCTACTACTACTACTACTACTAATGCTGCTACACTACTACTAACTACTGACACTGCTACTACATACTATACTACTGCTACTACTACACTGCTACTACTAAATACTGCTTCAAATACTACTACTGCTGCGCTACATACTACTACTGCTACTACTACAAATACTACTACTACTACCTTGCTACTACTAAACTGCTACTACTACTACTCTACTGCTACTACTACTACTACTACTTTCTGCCTAACTACTACTACTACTACTACTGCTACTACTACAACTGCTACTACTACTACTACAAATGCTACTACTACTACTGCTACTACTACTACTACTACTACTACTGCTGCTACTACTACTACTATTGCTGCTGCACTAAATACTACTACTTGCTACTACTACTGCACTACTACTACTACTAAATACTGCTGCTAACTACTACTAACTGCTGCTACTACTACTACTATCTGCTACTACTACTACTACTACTGCTACTACTACTACGCTACTACTACTACTACTACTGCTGCTACTACAAATACTACTACTAACTACTCTGCTACTACTACACTACTACTACTGCTGCTACTACTACTACTACTATCTGCTACTACAAATACTACTGCTCTACTGCTACTACTACTACGACGCTACTACTATACTACTACTGCTGCTACTACTACTACTACTGCTACTACGCTACTACTGCGCTACACTACTACTATACTACTGCTCTGCTACTACTACAACTACTGCTGCTACTATACTACACTACGCTGCTATCTACTACTACTACTGCTGCTACTACTACTACTACTACTACTGCTGCTTCTACTTCTACTACATACGCTGCTACTAACTACTATTACTACTGCTGCTACTACTACTTTCTGCTACGCTGCATACTACTACTGCTACTACTACTACCTGCTACACTACTACTAAAAAACTACTACTACTACTACGCTGCTGCACTACTACTACTACTGGGACATACTACTACACTTCTGCTGCTACTACTAACTGCTGCTACTCTACTATACTACTACTACTACTTGCTACTACTTTCTACTACTGCTGCTACTACTACTACTACTACTACTGCTGCTACTACTAGCACTTCTGCTGCTACTACTACTACTACTGCTACTACTGCTACAAATACTACTACTGCTACTGTAAATACTACTACTACTACTACTACTGCTACTACTAAATACTACTGCTACTACTACTACTACTACTACTACTACTGCTACTACTACTACTACTACTACTGCTCTACTACTACTACTACTACTGCGCTACACTATACTACCTACTACTACTACTGCTACTACTACTACTACTACTGCTACTACTACTACTCTACTACTTGCTGCTACTACTACACTACTACTCTGCTACTACTACTACTACTACTACTGCCACTGCTGCTTCTACTACTACTACTACACTGCTACTACTACTACTACTACTACTACTACTACTACTGCTACTACTACTACCACTGCTACTGCTACTACTACTACTGCTAGCTACTATACTACTACACTCTGCTACTACTACTACTACTACGCTGCTACTACTACTACTACTACTGCTACACACTACTACTACTACGCTGCTACTACTACAATATATACTGCTGCAACTACTACTACTACTACGACTACTACTGCTACTACTACTACTACTACTGCTGCACTACTACTATACAATGCTACTGCTACTTTCTACTACTACTAAATACTACTGCTACTGCTACTACTACTATACTGCTGCTACTACTACTCTGCCCCATACTACTACTACTACTACTGCTACTACTACTATACTACTACTCTCTGCTACTGCTACTACACACTGCTACTGCTACTATACTAACTACAATGCAAATAATACTACTAAATACTGCTGCACTACTACTATACTACTGCTACTACTATAAATACTACACGCGCACTACTACTAAAACTACTACGCTGCTACTAACTATACTATACTGCTACTACTATGCTACTACTACACTAAAAACTGCTGCTATACTACACTACTACTGCTACTGCTACTACTTCTACTACTACACTGCTACTGCTACTACTACACAAATGCTGCTACATACTACTACTACTGCTGCTACTACTACTAATACTACTGCTACTACTACTACTACAGCTACTACTACTACTACTAAATACTTACTACTCACTATGCTGCTACTCTACACTACAAATACGCTACTACTACTCTACTACTGCTACTACTACTACTACTACTACTACATTACACAACTACACTACTATACTACTAAACTACACTGTTACTAACTACTACTACTATGCTACTAGTACACTATGCTACTACTATACTATACTATTGCACTACTTAAATACTATTACTACTACTACTACTACTACTATACTACACTATATTACTACTACACTACTACTACTATTACTACTACTACTACTTACTACTACTACTGTTACACTAACAAATACTACTACTACTACTATTACTACTACTACTATAATGCTACACTACTACTATAATTACTACTACTATACTACGCACTGCTACTACTACTACTACCCAACCCACTTTCTACTAACTACTACATAACTATTACTACTACTACTACTACTACACTACTACTCTTGCTACACTACTACTTTACTACTACTACTACTACTACATTACTACTACTCTATACTACTACTACTACTACTAACTACTACATTACACTACTACTACTACTACTACTACTACTGTTCTACTACTACTACTAAATACTACTACTACTACTATTACTACTACTACTACTACTACACTCTGCTACTACTACTACTACTATACTACTACTACTACTTACTCTACTACTAACTATTACTATACTACTACTACTACTAATACTAAATGCTACTACAATTTCTACTACTGCTACTACTACTACTAACTACTACTATATTTCAACTAACACTACTAAATATTACTACTAATACTACTACTTTACTACTACTACTACTACTGCTATTTCTATACTACTACTATACTAACTACTACAATTGCTACTACTACTACTACTATTACTAACTACTACTACTACTACATTACTACTACTACTACTATACAATACTATTACTACAAATACTACTAATACTACTTACTACGTTACTATATACTACTACACATACTATACTATTAACTACTACTACTACTACACACTGCTACTACATACTACTACTATTTCTACTACTACTAACTGCACGCTACTACTACTACTAACTACTATACTACTACATTACTATATACTGCTACTGCACTACTACACTAACTAACTACCGTTACTACTACTACTACTACTACTAATACTATTACTACTACTACTACTACTGCTACTACTACTACTACTACATTACTACTACTACTACTACTGCTACTGCTACTACTACTACTACTACTACTACTGCTACTACTACTTACTACTACTACTGCTACTATACACACTACTACTACTACTGTACTACTACTATACTACTACTAAACTACTACACTACTACTACTATAACTACTACTACTACTACTAATAATAATAATAATAATATCTTTATTCCTACACGTACATGTACGAGGTATACTGGCCTAGTTGAGATCAGTGGTATACTACTACATAGAAAGCCGCTTGTTGTGCGCTGCATTTCGGTCAAATTAGGTCAGTTTTGTCCCAGGATGCGACCCACACCAGTCCATTAACACCCAAGTACCTATTTCTTCTGATGGGTGAACAGGGACAACCGGGGTAAGGAAATGTTACCAATGTTACCACCCTTGCCGGGAATCGAATCCGGACCCTCAGCGATGACTGATTTCCCTGAATATATTGTAGATGGAAGGTATCTGATCATTATCATGGAGATAATATTAGAAGCATGTTGGTCTGACGTAGCTTTTAATATGATCAAATAGCATTTGGTACTAGGTGAAGGTTAAAACTTCAACAGATATTGTACCTTATTGTACCATATTGTACCATATTGTACCATATCTGTTGGAAACAGTAATCTTTTCGAAAATCGGGGCACTATGTTATTACCTTATTTAATGTTAGCTTGCAATTCAAATGTTTCAGAAATGTCTATTTCCAAATTTGGATGGAATTTTGAAATGAAGTCAGCTATTTGTGGATATAAACTACTTTTATTTTTGTGTAATATATAAAACATTATAGATATGGTTGTGAGTGGTGTGTATATGATAACCTTCCCTTACTTTATTTACCTTAGTTTTCCCTCCAGACTTGTCAAACTGTTCTCCACTCTCACACGTATAACTTTTTCTTCTCTGAGAAATTAATTATTACGTTTTAAAAACTTTAACTTCTTGATATGACAACACACAAAACATATATATTATATTTTACCAGCATGATTCTTGGTGTCTGCAGATGAAGTTGACAACGATGTGTGCTTTGGTGGCGACGTTGATATTGGTCATTAAGGGAAAGTTATCTCCACCTGAGAGGTCCTACAGGATCCTGATGCTCCTGCCATTCTCCTCCAGGAGTCACAAGAACGTCTTCATGCCTCTCGCTGTGGCTCTGGCCGACCGTGGGCATAAAGTAAGCCATTAATGTATAATTTTTGAAATTTGGAACTAACCTAAAAAAAATTATGTAGTGATATAGGAAAAATAATTTCTCTGCAGAATTTACTTTAAACATTGAGTGGAGAATATTTCTGCATATATTCTTCATGTACTAGTAAATATTGTAGTAAAGTATTTGATGAATAGCTTTAAGAACTTACGTATTTATCTGCTATATTCCCAACTGATGAGTTTAACTCAGTTTGTTATTATGGGCTTGACCAAATTCCTTCAACGTTACCTAAATAAACAACCCACATCCATTTTCAGATTGTAATGTTGACCAACCATCACAAGTCGTCCAAACATCCTAACATAGTAGAGGTTCCTCACAACCTAACATACACCAAGGAGGACTCGATAAATATTTTCCACGACAGGGTGACCCCAACTGGGGTCTTTCAATTTATGGCGAGAGTGTTGCCAGCTGCTGCTAGGGATATATACAAAATATCCGCCGTGAAGAACTTGTATAATAGGAGGAAGGAATTTGGAAATTTGTAGTAAAAATTTAAACCCTTTTTTAAAATAGGTTTGGTGATGGGGGGAAAATTTTTTTACTGAATAAATTGTTCATGAAAATTTAATTATGGGGATTTATTTCGGGGAATATTGCGTGGGAAAATAATAAGAGTAAAAATTTGGAGAATTAGAGTAAAAATTTCTTTATAACAATATTTTCTAAAATAGTTTAGGGTAACAAGGTAAAAATTTAACCAGGGAGAAAGAGACACAGATACATACCCTGGAAAAGGGGGGGGGTTTAAACCTATGGGGGAGTGGGGTTATTAAAAAACCCCCATGGCAAAGCGGGGGTTTGTGAAACTTCCATAGGTTTTAAATCTCAGTAGTACCCCTACCAGTAACCGTTACCCGTGTCAGTAGTGACTCACTTTCCAAACCCTCTGGGGAAAACACTTGTTATTCCCCTTTACAGCTGAAACCCCAGCATGTTTTTAACGTCCAAATCCCCCCTAGGAACTTTCTGGGAAGTTCCCTTCGATGGGCAGGGGCAGGACGTAGGTTTAGGCCCTTTCTACCCCTTTATTCTGTTTTTAATATTTCTTTTATTTTTACCGCCTAAACAGTGTTATTTTCTCCCAAACCATGTTACAGAACCCAACGGGACACAAAAACCCGACCCCCCCTGTGGCTTATTTCCCCTTCGTATTTTTTATGATTACTTTATTACTGATACACAAATACATTTTATTGCGACTCTTTTTTTTAATAAATTTTGACAACACGATTTGTTTTTTGGGCGAAAAACATTTCAAAAAAGTTCACATTTTAAATATATTTTTTTTCCCTTTGTATTGGTGTTTTATAAAATTTTCTGCCATGTAGAGTGTTGTCATTTAATTACAAGTAAACAATGTAGATAAGGGTATAGATTTTTTTTACCGTCTTCATTGACTTATAGAACCACAAAAATATTGTGAAAAAAGGTAAGGGAGACACTGCGGATTATTAGAAGAAAGGAAAGTTTTCCATACACCTCAGTTATCTTACCCCTCCATATTTGGGGCCCCCATGTGGCTCCAGGTTTCCAGTCAATTTCCTTGTGTTTTCCCAGTCCCCAAAATCAGAGCTTTACCCTCCCTATCTGACCTTCGGGCCACTTCAGACGTGTGTTAAACCCAAATCGTTTATTACTCTCTTTTAATACTCCTGCCTTGGCCTCCTGTTTCCCTGTGGAAGGTTTACATCACTGCAGTCACCATTGGAACCTTCAGAGAATTTCCTATTATGTACTCTTGCTTCTCTGCCTCCTCTCTTCAGCTCATCAAAATCCCATTGGATTTTGATGAGCAGTGCCCCCCCTCCTCCCCCTCTGATCCCTCTGTCTTTCCTCAGGATTTGATATTCCATTGGAAAGATGGCATCTGTTATCATTCCTGTGAGCTTGGTTTCTGAAAGAGCTATGATGTCCTGTGGTGCCTCTTTGACTCTTTCATGCCACTCCTCCCACATATTCGTTATTCCATCTGCATTGGTACCATACCTTCAGTTTCCTCTCCAACACTGTGTTCTGGGGTGTGTGTGGGGGTGGGGGATCTGGCAGTGTGCTATGCAATTCTACAGGATAGTGTGGGGTGGGGGCTGTAAGTGTGGATTGTGGGTTGTGTTGGGGTTGTGTGTTTGGCTGTGGGGTACTGGAGGTGGTTCTGTGAGTGCTTGCACTTCTTGCTGTCCTTCTCTGGTTGTCCTCTGCTGACACTGTCCTTGTCTCTCATCCTAGGCTCCTTTGTTTCTGTGTCTTCTCTCTCAGCTGCTGTCATTCTGTTCTTGTTCTGTCGTGATCTAGAAACACCCTCTTGTAAGGTGATGATTCCTTCAGCTGTGATTTCTCTTGCAGGATCGTGTTCCACATCATTTCTGTCTTGAAAATCAGTTTGACTGCCGATTTCTACCTTTCAAGTACCCCCCCCCCTTATTCTTTGAAAATTTACTATCTCAGTCATGCCCTCCTCACCTATTTCTTTGATGATGTATTCAATCTCTCGTTTTTCTTCCTGGCCTCTTTCATTGTGTGTCCTCTCGCTCTCCTGAAGCCCATGAGTAAACACTAACTTTTCACTCTCCTCCTCCCATTGCCTTTCCCTCTGTGCCTTTGGGTCCTATTTGCACATTGCCATTTTTTTCTCATGTAACTCTTGGTGGCATGGTTGTGCCTCTGCATGGGACCTGTTCCCTTCTCCCTCCTCCCTGTGTGTGTGTACTCACCTATTTGTACTCACCTATTTGTGCTTGCAGGGGTCGAGTCATAGCTCCTGGCCCCGCCTCTTCACTGATGGCTACTAGGTCCTCTCTCTCCCTGCTCCATGAGTTTTATCATACCTCGCCTTAAAACTATGTATGGTTCCCGCCTCCACTACTTCACTTTCTAGGCTATTCCACGGCTTGACTACTCTATGACTGAAGAAATACTTCCTAACATCCCTTTGATTCATCTGAGTCTTCAACTTCCAATTGTGACCTCTTGTGTCTGTGTCCCATCTCTGGAACACCCCGTCTTTGTCCACCTCGTCTATTCTGTGCAGTATTTTATATGTAATTATCATGTCTCCCCGGGACCCTCCTGGCCTCCAGTGTCGTCAGGCCGATTTCCCTCAACCTTTCTTCGTAGGACAATCCCCGTAGCTCTGGGACTAGTCTTGTTGCAAACCTTTGCACTTTCTCTAATTTCTTGACGTGGATTCCAAACTGGTGCTGCATACTCCAGTATGGGCCTGACGTAAATGGTATACAGATCTTGAACGACTCCTTACTGAGGAAATGGGGAACGCAAATCCGTAGGTTTGCCAGGCACCCGTATGCTGCAGCAGTTATCTGATTGATGTGTGCCTCAGGAGATATGCTCGGGGTTTTATACCACCCCCCAGATCTTTTTCCTTGAGTGAGGTTTGCAGACTTTGGCCATCTAAACTACATTTGTGTCTGCGGTCTTCTTTGGGCCCCCCCCCCAATCTTCATGACTTTGCATTTTGGGGGGTTTAAACTCAAGGAACCAGTTGCTGGAAACCAGGCTTGTAGCCTGTCCAGGTCTCTTTGTAGTCCTGCCTGATCCTGATCCGATTTGATTCTTCTCATTAACTTCACATCGTCCGCAAACAAGGACACTTCTGAGTCTGTCCCTTCCGTTATGTCATTCACATATACCAAGAACAGCACAGGTCCCCAGGGCTGACCCTGTGGAACCCCGCTTGGGCACAGGCGCCATTTTGACACCTCATCACGTACCATGACTCGTTGTTGCCTCCCTGTAAGGTATTTCTCTTATCCATTGCAGTGCCTTTCCTGTTATGTGTGGGCCTGATCCTCTAGCTTTTTACAGTAAACCTCTTGTGAGGAACTGTGTCGAAGGCCTTCTTGCAGTCCCCAAAAAAAATGCAGTCGATCCACCCCTCTCTCTCTTGTCTTACTTCTGTCACCTTGTCATAAAACTCTAATAGGTTTGTGACACAGGATTTTCCCTCCCTGAAACCATGCTGGTTGTCAATTATACATTGTTTCTTTCCAGGTGCTCCACCACTCTCCTGATGATCTCCATGACCTTGCATACTATACACGTTAGTGAACAGGTCTGTAGTTTAGTGCCTCATGTCTGTCTCCCTTTTTAAAAATTGGGACTGCATTTGCCATCTTCCATACCTCGGGGAGTTGCCCAGTTGAGGATCTTTGTCAATGGTACACACAATGTCTCTGCTCCCTCTTTAAGGACCCACAGAGAGATGTTGTCTGGTCCCATCGCCTTTGAGGTGTCAAGTTCGCATAGCAGCTTCTTCACCTCCTCCTTGGTTATATGTACCTCATCCAGCACTTGCTGGTGCACCCCGCTGCTCTGATTTCCTGGAGTCCACTGGTTTCCACTGTAAATATTTTTAAATCCTGTGATGAGTCCTGACATACCTCCCGGTCGTTTCTTGTGAAATTCCCCATCACCCTTCCTCAGTCTGATTACCTGGTCCTTGACTGTTGTTTTCCTCCTGATGTGGCTGTACAACAGCTTCGGTCAGTCTTGACTTTCGATTCTATGTCTTTGTCGTATTGCCGCTCCTCCCCTTATCGTGCATATTTGTTTTGGCTCTTTTGGGTAATCTTTTTTTTG